>CM071937.1:82638950-83238950 GCA_016081115.2 Rehmannia glutinosa
ACTATTTTTTACAACTATTTAGCTACTATTAAGATTTTTTCAAAGAAAAATTATTATTAGGATATTGCAATAGTACTCAACTAATACTCAAAATAAATATTCAAAGTAGAATATTACAAGATAGTATTTTAATAAATTAAACTTTAAAATTAAATAATATTATATTAGTACTCAACTAATATTTTTAAACATACGGTACTCATATTGAAAAGTAAATAATGCAAAAATACTTCAATTTATATTTAGAAATACAATAAAAATTAATACGGTGCGGGTCCTGGGACCCACCGGGACCCAGCGGGTTTTGTAATCTTGGACCCGCGACCCACCCAGACCCATTTATTCGGTCTAGACTACGCTCGTCGGGCAAGTTTAAAACTCCGCCCCCATTGTCATCCCTAAAAGCAGACAATGAGATACTTTGACCCCGATTTTGAAAGTAAACCTCCATGAGAATGGTGATTTCAAGTAGCATTTTAATACTTTTCATATGTACTACTAATATTTTTCACGGGAAAATTGATATTTTTAACGGCCGTGGTGATACTACATCATTGCCTAATATTACAAAACAGTTGGTCTCGGAGTTACCACTCAAAGATTTTTCACACTTTTGCCTTGGTCTTCCCCACAACCTTAATTTTATTTCGTAAACAAGCCTCGTGTCCGACCACGTTAAACAAACCGAAATTCGACCTTCATTAATCTTTCGGTGAAACAAATGAAAATCGGATAAATAAATTAATTGTGGGCACAAGAAACAAAGACAAGATCTCGCCACCGCCACTATGAATTTTAATCTTTCTCCATTGTGTGGATCTCAGATCTATTTGGGCTTCATTCTTTGTTTTTTGTTTTTTTTTTCATTTTAGGTGTTTTGGTCTTCATCTAATTATTTTAAATGGTTTTAGAGAGATGTTAAAAGGGAGAGAACTTGGTTGATTAGAGCGGGATATTACTAGCATTTTCACAATTCTTTGATTTTTTCTTCAATTTATGCTACTTTCTAGTAAGTACCGAATAATACTTTTTAGGCGAAAATTTAATCTTTTTAGGGAAACTATTGAATATTTTTCAGAGGGATTGATAAAACGTTTTTTTTTTTTTTGGAAAAACAGAAACTTGTAATTTTATTCCTTCCACCAGTTACATTACAAGTGACTGAATCCAAATTGGAATATCTTCATTCTCCCCAACAAACGGAGATGAAGAGAAAGACGCGAAACGAGCAACAGCGTGCGCAATTACATTCAAGAGCGGCGCATATGAAAAAATTTTGACACCTTAAGAGCATCAATATAATTTTTAACTTCAACCCTTGTTCGATGTACCCAAGATTTTCTATTGGCGACGTGATCGCATGCACGCCAATAAAGTTGTTGCCACATATGCTTCCAAAATATGTTTATGCCCCAACATCTCTAGACCCTCCTAGATAGCTTGCAATTCACCTTCAAAAATTGGAGGAGGTTTCTCAATGGATCCGCTAAACACCAATATTATTCGACCCCCACAATTTCTCAAGACGCCCCCAACACCAAACCAACCCTTCACTTCATCATAGGCAATATCCGTATCCAACCTCATCTTTCCTATTGAGGTATCGCCCAAACCATTTCTGATTGGCCATCATGCACTTGATTAATCTTCATTTTTGCATTAGTTACTCGACTCCAAAAAGGTATGAGCGAACACCAATTTATAGAAATTTGAGGTCGCAATCGGTATTCATCATGGGTAGCTTCCATTCGATTTTTCCATATTGCCCAGAATGGGTGACAAATTCCTCATATTCTGTTTTATCCAATTGTGATTGCTACCAAGCAAAATTCATCATAGTGGTGTGTTTGAAACTTTTTGCAAATACCAAAATTTGGACAACTTCCGTGCCCTGTTTGGAGAATATACACATAAATAGACTATGAGTGGTGGAATCCTCACCAAAGTGACATAGAGGCGATTGGAAGACAGCGGGCACATGATGCTTATGTAGTTTAGCAAAGGTGGGAAGAATATCCAAGATTGCGCCACCAAAAAATACGGATTTTAGAAGGTAAATTTAAGCCCCACAAAAATTTCCACCATCCAATCATCTTGTCTTCGAATCGAATTCGGGCCTCGAAAAAGCCCCATCTCAAATCGGTATCCATCTCTCACCGAGTAAACTCCTTTTTTGGATCGAACTTCCAAAACCTTTGTCTTGATTCTCCTCGAAGGCAAGGGAAGATTCATTATTTCTTCAAAGAATATAAGAGGGAAAATTACCGATAATGAAATTTTTGTCCCATTGCCCTTCATGGATCAATGAGTTAACATAATCATTCTCTTGCAAAACTCCTCGATACCGTAAGTGGGATATCGAGGTTAGCTTGGGGATCCATTTGTCTTTAAACACCGAATAGAGTTACCATTCCCCACACGCCAGAGCAAAAACCATACTCAAGTATTGTACGACTCCACCATAAGGATCACCAAATGTAAGATGGGTTCGTTGGCTGTGCATTCATGGTGTCGAGTGCTTGAAATATCTTGCTTTTAACACCTTGCTAAGTAATAGATTAGTTGCCAAATAATACGCCATATTTGCTTTGCTAACAAAGCGTTATTAAACGCCTCCAACTTGCGAAAACCCATTCCACTTGGCACTTAGGAGACATAGAAAATCCCATTTCTTCCAATGCATAAGCTTTTTCCGTTTTCATTTCCCCACCAAAAATTAGCAAGAGCCATTTCAATTTCCTTGCAAAGACCATTGGGAATACGGAAACAAGACATCGCATAAGTTGGAATGGCCTAAAGCACCGCTTTTATAAGAACTTCGCTTCTCCAAAGTGGTAAACACCTTATTTCCCACCCCGCATCCTCTTTAACACCCGATCTTTTAAATAGTTGAACGGAGTTTTTTGTTGCGCATAGAAAAAGTCGGTAATCCCAAGTAGAGGGTATGGCTTATGACCGTTGGAATGGTCAAAATATGCTTTATTTCCTCACCATTCTCCCGCCGGTGTGTTTCGACTAAAAGATAAGGCAGATTTATCAAAATTTATAAGTCAGTCCGTGATGCCTTTCCATATTGCAACAAGCAATTTCTAATTTCAAGGCTTGAAGATTTTCCCGAAAGAAAAAATCATGTCATCCGCAAAAATAGGTGAGAAATAGAGGGGTATGATTGTGCAATTTTGATTCCATGTATATATCTCCCATCTTCTAACCTTGTGAGCATAGCAGACAATACTTGAGCACAAATGACAAATAGGTAGGCGACAACGAATCTCCTTGTCTAATCCCACGGCCTGGTTTAAGATCTCCCACGAGCCGTCCATTTAGTGCAAATGAGTATTTAACAGGACTAAACACATCTCATTACTTTATTGGTCCAAGTTGGTGCAAAGCCCATCCGCGTCATAATAGCTTAAAGAAAACACCATTCAATTTTATCGTATGCTTTGCTCATGTCCGGTTTCAACGATGCATACCCCTATTATTACGGTGATTCCACAACCAATGTAGACACTCAATCCCATTACATTATCCGTGATCATTCCGCCCGCTACAAACGCGCTTTGTGGGGCATCAATTATTAAGTGAAGCGTTGACCGCAACTGTTGGTAATAGTTCGGGCAACTATCTTGTAGCAAACATTACAAAGGTTGATTGGCGGAACTCCTTCACAAGCATAGTATTATTTACCTTTGGTATCAGCGTAATAATAGTATTATTCCATTCATCAAGAGAGTCCCCATTATTAAGAATTCCAAGTGCTTTCGTCACTTTGGGCCCCACAATATGCCAAAACTTTTGATAGAATAATGTTGGCAACCCATCCAGGCCTGGGGATTTTTTCCGTGCATATCAAAAATGATTTTTAACATCTTTCGTCAAACGGTACACACAAGATCCTATTAATGTCATCATCAATTTTCGGGTAATACATTCCAATACCGCTCCAAATCTTGCTCGAGGGGATGACGATGTGAAAATGTTATCAAGTAATCAATGATGATTGCAACCATTGATTCCGTATTCGCACAAAAATCCCCATGACCGAAATCAGCCCATTTATCTTTTTTTTGCCTTTCGACGTGAGGCATAAGAGTGGAAATATTTTGTGTTCCTATCGCCCCATGTTAACCAACTAGCCCTACTTCATTGTTTCCAGTAGATCTCTTCCTTCGTTGTGAGTTGTTCAATTAGTTTCTCCGTATCCTCAATCTTCTGGTGCACCACAGCCCAATTACCTGGTGTTTTCATTCTATTGAGCTCCATACGTGTTTTCTTAATTCTCTTTGGTATGTGCTTGAACCTTAAGTTAGCCCAAGACTAAAGAGCAGCGCTGCAATCTGCAATTTTATCTGTGAATTTTGCGTTTGAGTCCCCCGTGTTCCAGCAAGAGGAAACAATTTCCTCACATTCCTCCTCCAAAACCCAATTTGCTTCGAAAAAAAACCTTCGGCCCCCTTGTCCGTTGTAGTTACTGGACTGAATATTCACATGATTGGGCATAAGGTGGAGAGGTCGATGGTCAGAATGGTAAAATTCAAGGGAATTAATACGTGCATTAGGGTACAAGAGACGCCACTCAATATTTCCCACAAACCTATCCAATCTGGCCAAGATAAATGCTTCTCCTTTTCTGGTATTTGACCATGTAAACAATTCACCCCCACAGTGCAGGTCTTGGAGCTCGCAAGTTTCTAACACTTCTCTAAATTCCATCATCCCATTATTGTGTCTTGGTAACCCTCCCATTTTCTCTGCTTGAAAACAAATCTCATCCAAATCACCCCTCACAACCCACGGTAATTGACTGAGATTCCTCATTTGTTTCAGGCGTTTGAGTAGTTCCCAAGATGTATGTCTAAGATTTGCTTCTGGGTTGCCATAAAAACCAGTGAAACGCCACACCTTATCCGAGTCATGGATAACACAGTCTATATGCCCCTTTGAGAAAGATTGAATGGAAATTTTCAACGGCTCTCTCCAATAGTAGCATAAGACCCCCACTCTTTCCGATACAATCAACCAAAAAAGTACCATCAAATTGAAGTAAATTTTTCCATCTCTTGCATTTGTTCTCTCTTAATTTTGTTTCCGATATAAACAAGAGGGATGGGCACTTTTCGCGATGAGGCGCCGCAATTCTCGGAATGCTCTCGGGTTCCCAAGCCCGCGAGCATTCCAGACTATGCAACTCATTGGGATCAGCGGGGTTGCAAAGCAACCTCCGCCATTTCATTTTCATCGATCCACATAGTGTCATTTCGTTGGTGTTTCTTTCGTAGAGGACTTATGACTTCCTCATGCTGATTTTGATCATCATTCACTAACGGCCTCTTTTGTCCCTTTTTACTAGGACTCGGAATCTTTTTTTTTTATTCCCAGGATTGTTTCGGGCCCTTTTCTTCCATTTACCTTGACTGCATGGTGTGATCTTTACCACATATTGATCAAAGATCGGTAATGCACATCGTACTGGAAATGGCAGGATTAATGATATCTCCCAAATTAACCAAATCGGTTTTTCCGGCTTTTTTATCATCCACAGTGATGAGTTGGGAATCTTGACCATCACTGCTATTTGTGTCCTTGTGACCTAAATTCTGCTCCAAATTAATAGGGTTGGGATTGTATGGTGAGGAGTAGCCTTCTCCGCTCGGTAATATTCATATTATTGTCTACTTCATATGAATAATTGCATTCTCCTGAGTCCCCTTGGGGTTAACACCATCGTTCATCCCAGCATGTGTTTGCTTCCTTGGGGGGGATGGCCTTCGTCTACTGCTCCCAATATATGAAGAGGCTTCGAGCCATTTACCATACGCCAACTCTCGTTTTGTCAACCGAATTACCTTCACAATCCTTGTGTGTATGCCCTACCCGTCCCATAGCGTAACAAAATTCGGGTAATCTCTCATACACCATGATAACAATGACATCTTCCTTGTCCTCACCAACGCCAACCCATAGAAATTTCTTCAAGGGTTCATAAACCCAAATTTTCACCCGAATACGTATAAATTTTCCAAGGAAACCACCATTTTCACCCGAATCAACATCTACCAAGTCGCTATTTGTTGACCAATCTTTTCCACTATTCATTTATGCATAAAGGCAATGGGAACATTATGACATTGAACCCATATAGAGATCATATCAAAATCCATAGCAGATGGGGTTTTATACCCTTCTTGTTCCTTGAATATTACCAGATTATTGAACAGATTCCATGGCCCATCCTCTAATGCTCTTCTGCGATCAACCATTGAATTAAAATCATAGATAAAAAAAAAAATTGTCGCCCACGACTCGAGTTTGACTCTTTTTGAAGCCTGGAGAATACGGGGTAGTTGTTGACGAACTACCTCTCGGTTAATGCACTTAGATGAGAAGATCTTTACAATTAAACACTTACCGCTTTTTTCAGACCCAACTTCAAAATTTTTGTATCCAGAACCATTTTCTTGTCCATAATAGGGTTTGAGAGTTTGATTTCTTCAATAAGTTTTGTAATCTCAGTCGGATCCATAGTTATCAGATGTCAAAAGCCTCCACTCTGATCAAAGAAAATTGATCGAGTGAACAACTTGCCCCCAAAGCAAGAAAACCTACCCTCACTACGGGAGAACCCTAGGAGAGAAATTTCGTGTTGGTTTATTGATAATACTTTTTGAAAAAACTATTATATATTTTTCACTGGACTGCTAATACTTTTTAGTTGAATTACTAAATCTTTTTTCCAATGGGATTGCTAATACTTTTTGGGGAATAGTATGTATTTTTCATTAGAATCGCTAATACTTTTCAAAGGATGATAATACTTTTCAAGAGATGATAATGCTTTTATGGGGAACTACTAATACTTCTCGATTGAATTGATATTTTTTTCTAGTGGGATTGCTAATACTTCGGAGAACTACTATATATTTTTTGACCGAGATTGCTAATACTTTTCAAAGTGTGGTTGATAATATTTTATGAGGAACTACTAATACTATTAAGTGGAACTCGCTATTTTTTCAATGAGGTGCTAATACTTTTCAAAAGAGGACTGATAATACTTGTATGGGGAACTACTAATACTTTTCGGTGGTACTACTAGTTTTTTCGTGAGACTCGCTAAAACTTTTTAAGCAAAGTACTAAATATTCTCGGTGGGACTGATAATACTTTTCGAGGAACTACTAATATTTTTAAGTGGAACTACTACTTTTTTCAAGTGAGATCGATAATACTTTTATGGAGAACTACTAATACTTTTCAATGGTACTACTAAATTTTTGTTCGTGAGATCGCTAAAACTTTTCGGGCAAAGTACTAAATACTTTTCAAGGGACAGATAAAACTTTTCTCGAGGATGCGCTATTACTTTTAAGTGGAACTACTTATATTTTTAGGGAAAAATAACATTTTTCAAGAGAATTACTAAATACCTTTCAAAGAAAAAAATTAATATTTCTTACAGAAATATGAATACGTTTTAGGGGAACCACTAATACTTTTGAGGAAAATTCGAATATTTTTCAGAGACTACAAAAATATATTTGGGGAACTACTAATATTTTTAAGGGGACTATTTATATTTTTAGGGAAAAACTTATATATCAGTGGTCTTAATAAAACTATTTTAAATATGTTTAAGAGTGAAATGAGATGGACTTAAACTAAAATATATTAACTAAATCATAAGTGGAAACCAAAATAATTAACTACCCTAACCGCCCATGAAAATGGGTAAAAATTACGTATAGAATCTAGTAAAAGTGACCCAATTGCATTGAATGCAGTGTAGGGGCCTATCCCAAGTCCCATGCCTATTAGAAGCACCAGGCTAACAACCGTCCATTCACTATCATAGACTTCCGCGTGGCTAACTTTTTATGAGTTGAATTTGGGTTTAGATCCGTCTTACGAGTTTTTACCCGTCAGACGGTCTAACAGGAAATTTTGTCATACAAAAATACCACCGGTCCAGAGATCCTATGATACTGCCCCAAAATATTAAAAATAATATTATCGGTGCATTCAATTACAAAAATCAGGCTGGTTTGGTCCCGTTATGATCCCCTAACCAAAGATTTTATCTTATTATATTAATGTAGCATATCATAGCTTATAAATAATTTGTTCCAAGTAGCTAGGGAATCAAACAATAATTTGTCTATGAAAAATCTCAAAAAAATTCATCTCTCAACCAATAATTTCACTGAGCATGTGATTGTTTATGAGATAAGACCCAAAAATCCCAAAATTTATTCCAAAACCATTTCTCTGGCTACTTTTTATGAGAAGACACATCTTTCCAATTTATTCACGCAATCTGAGATACTCGCTTTTGCTCCACTTTGTCTACCGCTTGAAACATAACCAAATTTCGGCTAATTAACACACTCCAGCAGTTAATTTATGGCTTAATCTAAATTACAATTAAGATTAGAGGATTTTTTTTGAGGAATCAAATGACTTTATATATTAGGAAGGCATCTCCAAACAAACCATGTCCGCCAAGTGATCGGGGATATCCCCAACTCGTGGCTCCAAACAATCGAAAGTAAAAGCGAAGCTAGAGAGATGATGGGCTATAGAGTTTCCCAATCTCCTCACAAAACTAGGTTTAATAAAATGAAAAAACGATAACAATCAAGAATATCTAACACAATATTTCTCAAGTATGATAAATCCTCCGAGTTGGACGAGAGCTTTTGAAAGAGTCGCATGTTGTCCATTTCGATTTCCACCTCCCGCAATCCAAGTTCCTTGGCAAGTGTCACCCCTCCCGACACGCAAGAGCTTCCGCCACATCTACTTCTATTTCGGCCTCTATCACTTTTGTTAATGTTTTAATCACTTGGCCTCTATGATCCCGAATAATTACTCCTAGTCCCGTGCCCTCACCCGGGATGATCGAGGCATCAAAGTTAATCTTAAAAATATTTCTCCTTGGTGGCATCCACTCTGCCCTCCAATTCCCACTTGCTGGAGATTTTCTATTCTCCTGTGCATTTTGGTGTTCCAAAAGCCGTGTAACAACAAAGGTAAAATATTTTTGGTGGTCATCTTCTGGGTTCTTGAAAATAAGGTTATTTCAAGAATCCCAAATCGACCACATTTATGTCAAACAAAGCTTGTTCATCCTTCACTTTTATCCTTCTTCCATTCTTCCATCCAATCTAGAAGTTTAATTCTCGCGATCTCTATCGGGAGTCGTATTTGAAGTGGGCATGCCGCCCAAAATAATTCCACCCATTCGCAATCCCGAAGAACATGATCGATCGTCTCTTCGTCTCCGCCACATCTTGGGCAAGTTGGGTCCATCTCCACTCCCTCCTTCGAAGACTAGATTTTGTGGGAGTGATACCATGGGCACACTTCCACAAAAAGAATTGAATTTTTGAAGGAACCCAATATTCCAAATCCACTTCCACGCACCATTATTTGCATTTGACGATGACGATAACGACGGAGCTTATGAAATTGTCTTTGCCATTTTATATCTCGATTTCACGTTATACTTGCATCCTTAGAATGATCCCAAATCAAACAGTCCTCCTTGATATGAAATGAGATTGAGATCCTGAGTTTTGTCATCGCATCTGCCGGATTGAATAAGTCGTGAATAAGTGTCCTGTTCCAGCTTGTGCCATCTCCCTCTTGGAGCTCTTCCACTCTCATATCTCTAAAATTTTCATTCACTGGGGTTGTAGGTCGAAAAAAAACATTGCCCGGAATCCATGGGTCCTCCCATACGCGAACCATATTACCTCTACAATATTCCACCAAATACCACTCTTGAGTATCGTACGACTAGCTACAATGCTTCTCCATACAAAAGACGAATTATGGCCATTTTTAGCTTGTAGAAACGATACCCTCGGGTAGTATTTATCCTTGAAAACTTTGGAAAGAAGGTAGCTCTCATTATTCAATAATCTCTATCCCTGTTTTACCAACATAGCCTCGTTGAAACAATGTAAATCCCGGAAACCCAGTCCTCCTTCTAGTTTGGATCGACACAAGGTGTCCCATGCCTTCCAGTGAATGCGTTTCTCCTCCTTCTTCTGTCCCCACCAAAAGTTGCTTATAATCGAGTTTATGCGTTACACACTTGCTTGAGAAACAAGAAGCAACTCATCGTAAGTGGGGATGGATTGTGCACGGCCTTAATGAGGATTGACCGTCTAGCAATAGATAAAAATTGGCTTTTCCATTTTTTTAATTTTTTCCTCACCCGATCTTCGATATGTAGAATATTTCTTTTTTCGACCGCCAACCACTTAGGAATGCCCAAGTATACTAAATGTGTTTCCACAAAATTCACCCCCAATTGACTCGCAATGCTTCTCTTCTCAATTGGTAATCTTTTACTTGAAAGAGATTTCCAATTTTCCGAGGTTTATATTTTGCCCCGATGCTCTCTCGTATGTAGAAATGATATCACGCGTCACCATGATCTCTCGCTCGTTAGCTCTCTCGAAAATTATATTGTCATCGCAAAGAGCAAATGTGTAATTTCGGGCCCTACTACCGACTTGAATCCCATGTAAACTTCTACCGTCACTTTACGAATAAGAGATGAGAAGGTTTCTTCGCATAGAATAAAAATAAATATGGGGATAGCGGGTCTCCTTGTTGAATCCCACGGGAAGAACAAAAATAAGATCCGTATTTACCATTAAGGATATCTATTACACTCTATCATAAGTCTTAGACATATCAAGTTTAAAGGCAAAAGATCCTCGGTGAGTGGATGGAAAATTTCAAACGAGAAGTGCATTATCGAATAAGCCGATCCGGAATGAAAGCCGATTGAGTATCATGAATAAGATCGGGAGAATTAATTTTAGTCTATTAGCAATAGTTTTAGTAATGAGCTTAAAAACCACATTGCAAAGACTAATGGGGCAAAAATCAAGAATAAGTTCAAATTTTTCTTTTTTGGAATAAGAATAATGAAAGTACTATTCAACGCACTAGAGTTACATTACCATTAAGCACACTAAGGACAAAGCAGAGAGAACATCATTTTTAATAATAGGCGGAATTTTTTGGAAGAAAAGCGCGCAGCATACCGTCCCGAGTCCCCGAAGATTTTGTGGGGTGCGTCTAGGTCGAGCCATTATGACCTCGGCTTCCTCAAAGGGGCAGGCCAAAACCTCGTTTCTTTCATCTGTCATCCTCGGTTTGATAATGTCTAAAATTCTGTCCATATCCAGACTAGCTTCGGCTGAAAAGAGCGATGTAAAATAGTTCTCGAAAGTCCCTTCAATAGCCTTAATATCATCCACCCAGTTTCCCGTTGGATCCCGAATTTTATCTATTGTGTTCCGGGCTTTCCACCCGTTAGCCACTTTATGGAAAGAAGTTGTGTTGCGATCCCTATCTTTTATCCAATTTGCACGGGTTCGTTGGTGCCACGATTTTTCTTGCTTGATATGTAAGGCTGCGATTGGATATGAAAGAGATTTCATTTTCGTTCCGTTGGAGATTTTTTTTTTACCAAACATCGATTGTTTATGAATTTTTTTAGAAAATATACTATTATCCCACTTTCACTTTTTCTCATTTTTTCTCTTACCAATCACATCTACACATTTTTCACAAAAAACTAATTATTATTACACGTTCTCCCGCAAAATTCACTATTCACTCACTCACATATTTCTAACTACCAATCATATCCAATCATTAATTTACTATTTTAAATCAAATCAACTTTCATCATTACTTTTTCATCTCACATCCAATCACACTCACAAAATTCATCTTTTTCCTTCCAAAATTTTTTTACCACTATTCTCTAGCAAAATAAAAATTTTCAAAATGAAAGCATATCCAATCGCACCCTAAATCTTTCAATTTACCCTCCAAGTCGACTCTTTTGCGTAAGTCACTGTGATAAATAAGAGATTTGATTCTATCGAGCTTAGCCTCACATTCTTGTAATTGTGCATTAATATTTACCAAAATGAGATTTTTCCCACATTATCAAACTCTCACTGCAACTTGTTAACTTGGCTTGAAGATTGACAATACCCCATTTTTCGTCCCTGTAAGCCCATGCATCCTCCACTACTTTTTTGCATGAAATATCATCCAACCACATAGACTCGAATCAGATTTTTTTTTATTCTTCTCGCTTATTTAGCCATTTGGTCGACTTTTTATTCCAAATAATCCTAACCGGACAATGATTCGATATGGATCGAGCTAAATGAAAGACTTTGTAATCCGGAAAGGACATAATCCACTCATTATTTCCAAGGCACCTATCCAGCCTCTCTTGGATATTATTTGAACCCTCTTGACCATTCGTCCAGTTATGCGTGAAGCCTTCGTAACCCAGATCCTCCATCTTCGCCGATTCTTTTATTCGACCCCCAACTTTCTCATAATTAAACAGGATTTCGGTGAAGTCTCCCACACATAACCAACGAGAATGCGGTGTTTGAGCGAGAGTCCTCATTAAATCCCAAGAAATTTTTTTTTCTCATTATCCTGGGGCCATCCATGACTCGTGTTAGTACTCTCCGTTCCATGCCATTGTCGATAATTAACTCAATATGATGCAACAAACCGATAGTATCATGACGTTGTACGTATTTTTTGAGAACAAACAAATGCCACTCTATGATCGTTCGATGACATATCACAATCAACAACATGTGAACCACCTAAATCGAATTCTTTTAGAATCTCCTGAATTTCTGTAGCCAATAATTTGGTTTCCATAAGAAAAACAAATGTGGGATCTTTCTATAAGATATATCGTTTAAGCACCCTAATCGCCGGGCGGGTTCCAAGCCCCGACAGTTCCAGCTAAGGCAACTCATTGTGCTCGGGCTGTCATTAGTGCAAATTTACTGAGAACATCAAATAATCCGAATTCTCGTGGCTTTTTGAACGATTTGTATCGGTATCTATGTGAGAAGGTTTAAGTGTTTGGGCTAGGCATTTGGATGGGGTGCAAGATTGGGTAAGCTTTTTGTAGGTATGCGTTGTTTAAGGTGGGCTCTAACATTTTTGAAGTTTGTTTGGCTATTTGTTAGATTGCACTTGGTCACGTTGTTGAGGGACTTGTGGTTGTATTGTTTGTGGGGGACGTTATTTGGGTGGGATTATTTGTGGTACTAGGGGAGTAGCTTGGTTAAGGTTGGGTGTTATTTTTGGATTTTGTTGGGGCTTGTT
Organism: Rehmannia glutinosa; assembly: GCA_016081115.2. NCBI lineage: Eukaryota > Viridiplantae > Streptophyta > Magnoliopsida > Lamiales > Orobanchaceae > Rehmannia > Rehmannia glutinosa. Next base: position 82,652,133 of record CM071937.1, read on the forward strand.
AGAATCATGTATTTATTGGTTTTGTGGTATTGGGCTTTGGGGGGGACAGTTTGGCTAGAGAAGGAGGATGGTATGGTTGGTCGTGGTGGTGGTTATGTAGGTTGGTTGGGTTTTGTTCGGTGATTTGGGGTGGTTGGAATTTATATTGTGTACAAGCGAGGTGGGGGTTATTGGTTCGGGTTACGGACATAGGTCTTTGGTTGGAGTAGATGATAGGGATAAAGATTCAAGATTATGGTAGATTTTATGGTTTAGAGGGAATTCCGCTTCATCATCATCAACATTGGCATTTTTGAATCACTCAGCGGAACTATAGGGTTTGTTGAGTTTGGGGCTTGTGGTAAATGGGGCATATGGTTACTCAGCATTCGGGGTTTTGAGGGTGATTGGGATGAAGAGCCGATTTGCAAATAAATTTCGAGTTGTGGGAACACAAGGTTTACCTTACGGGTCACGATAGAGGTTGGTACGTTTGAGGGACGAGGCCTTTAACAATGGTCCATATTTCATACCGAGGCCCGATATCTTGACATTCGTTTGGTCATACTCATCGCAATTTTGGAAGCAATGTCCAATGATTCCACAAATGAAAACAATATGTGGGAGTGCTTCGTATTTCAGCGGCAAGATCAATTTTTTCCTTGAATTTGAATGGTCAATGCTCGAGCAATGGCTTAGATATGTCGATTTTTATATTGAACCGTAGGAATTTTCCAAATAGTCCGTCATTGGAAATATCCTGTTGTTCAAGATGTCCAATTTGCTTCGCCAACAATTGTGTCATAGGTGCATTCATACAGGCCATTTGGGATGTCATACGCTCTTATCAAAAAAAGAAGAAATGATCACTTGAGTGAGTCGCCGAGGGTCATTCGTTCTCTTCAAGTTTTCTTATTGCGAATAATCCCCATCGTAGTGCCACGGTTGGTTATTGAGAACCCTATCATGATCGACTTCATTTTTTAAACGGAATACGAAAAGGTCTCCCCCATTCACTAGTTGTTATATTCGCTTTTGGCCTCCATGCCTTCTTCATCACTTCAATAAGATAATAGGCCTTCCAGGACTTATCAAGATAGATTTTCCCAACCAAACGAAGGTTTGATCATCTTTCAGCTCTTCCTCCGATAACCCCGTCGCATCTAAATCAACAATCTCACCCTCTTTTCCTGTTAGATCCTCCATAACTCTTACTCAAATCGAACCGAGGTTAAATCTAAATATGGACTGTTCCATCGATTGCTACCTGAAAGATAAGAAAACACACAAAATAAATGAGGTAAAGAACACCACAACCTAGAAGGAAAACCAAAATCGTAAAACCTTAACCCTAAAAACAGACACGAAAAAAGGGAAGAAAAAAATTGGGGAAAATCCTAACAAATCTAGGCCAAAACAGACCACAGACACAAGACTTGGCGGCGGGAAGAAGGAGTGGTGGAAGGGACCGGATGGGGTGGCTGCTGCCGATGCGATGGGGACAGAAAAAGAATGACTCTACTCAAACCCTAAGGGTGACTCAATCTCCTAACGTGAGGAGGACTATGACGAGTGAAATTGAACAAGACCCAATTTACATATTTTTTTTCCTTCAAATAATTGCACCTTCAACGACTATGACTACTGTCTTTTCCATTTCCGTCAAACCACTGCTCCTTGCTCGGCAAAGCTAGCAGTGAACCAAAACTTATAATGCAAATATACATTCATGAATATTCTATGTATGTACATACAACGGCAACAAAATAGGGATCTAATCGGATAAATGTTTTTATCATGATTTTGATGATTTTGTTCGATTTTGTTCAAATGAGCTTTTAAACCAAAATAATGTCCCTAAATGTTGTCTAAATACTTCCGATCGACTTAAAATGTTTTTACTATTTTTGGAGTATTTTTGGAGTTTATTTTCGATAAAAAATTGGACAACACATTTGTTTCAAAGCTTGACCGACGCCTATAGGGCGACCCGCACTGAGTTGAGTTTTAAAATAGAAAAAGAGACGTTGAAAAATTGAGGGGAGGAGACGGTCGACCAGGTGGTCGACCGGTGAGGGCGACCGGTACCTGGGAGTCCCTCTTTTGGTTCAGTCTTCTCTGTTTCGTATTTTTATCAACCCCAACCGGTCAACATCAAGGGCGACCGGTCGCACCCTCCGACCGATCCCCTATGTAAAAATTGCAGAAATTCAATTTCAATCTTATCTCTGCGCGACCGGTCGCACCCCTGTTTTATCAGCAAACTATCCGTTGCATTTTCAGACATCTTTTACCTATTTTGTGGGATTGATTTCTAACAGCTATATTGATGATTTTAAATGGTTTCTTTTGCAGCAAATCACTCCCCAAGGAGGAGCCTATGTCTGGAAATCAAAGCCAAGACCTCTCCTATAAATAGAGGCTTCATTCAAGCAACAAGAAACAACACTCTACACAAGCAAAGAGCAATCAAGCAAACACTTTCATATATCTTGTTGTATTAGCCTTAGCACTTTCACTTGCACAAATTTGAGGTCTAGGCTTTCAATTCTTGATTACACTTGTACTCATATTGTATCAATCATTATTGAGTTGTAATCTTGATTTTGGTCATCATTCAACACAAGACATCCTTGTGAGTATTCTTGTGGTAAGAATACATTTGGGTGATCTAGGTGATAGGTGCTTGAAGGTTGTGGTAATCTTCAAAGGTGTTGTAAGAGGGTTGTGGTAATCCTCAAGGTGGTGTAAGAGGGTTGTGGTAATCCTCATGAGATGAGTATGATGGGGGAGCTCAACTTCTTTCTTGGACTCCAAATTAAGCAATGCCAAGAAGACATATACATTTCGCAATCAAAATATACAAAAGAACTTTTGAAAAAGTTCGCATTGAAGAAGGAAGAATCTGTTTTACTCCCATGGCAACAAATGTCAAAATTGACAAAGAGGAAAAAGGCAAGTCCGTGGATGAATCAAAGTATCGAGGTATGATTGGTAGTTTACTCTTTTTAACCGCTAGTAGACCGGACATTCTTCATGCCATATGCCTATGTGCTCGTTTTCAAAGCAATCCCAAAGAATCTCATATGAGTGTCGTTAAAAGGATTTTTCGATATTTGAAAGGCCTTATTCAATATGGTCTATTTTATCCAAAGAATGAAAATTTTTCCCTTAAAGGTTATAGTGATTCGGATTATGCGGGAAATATTGATGATCGGAAAAGTACTTTACGGATCATGTCTACTTTTAGGCGATTGCCTAGTTTCTTGGTTTTCAAAGAAGAAAACGTGTTTCTCTTTCAACGGCCGGGCCGAATATATTTCCGCCGCTTTTTGTTGTACTCAACTTCTTTGGATGAAACAAACCTTAGCGGATTACAAATGCTCTTTTGAAAACGCACCTATCTTTTGTGATAATATATCCGCTATAAATATTGCTCAAAACCCGGTTCACCATAACCGTACTAAATATATTGAGATTCGACATCATTTTCTAAGGGATTGTGTTTCAAAACGAAAAATTGAAATATCTTTTGTACCATCTCAAGATCAATTAGCGGACATTTTTACAAAACCGCTATCTTCCGAGACTTTTGCGTCCATACGAGCTCGGTTAGGCATAATGCATATTGAATGAGGTTTACGTTTACATTTTGCATATTTTTAAAACTTAGGGGCGAAAAATTGGATTTTTGGTTGAAAATTCGGATTTTGAAAAACTTGACAAAACAATGGGCTGAAGAGGTTGAGGGCAACCGCCGCCCTCAACCACGACGGCCGCCCGAGCTATATTTTGAATTAAAACCGTTTTGTCTTCAGCATTCGACATTTTAACTTATTTTTGCCATTTCTCGTCCCCTTTGCCAAATTCACACAAATTTCACTCAAAATTGATTTTCATGCATTCAATTCATATCTTGGTACTTATATAGCATGTTTATCATCATCATTGCTCATGTTTACCGATTGAATGGTAAGAATTTTCCTTTCTTTGCTCAATTGGGTTGAACCCTTGAGCTTGTGGCTTTCTTGTATATTTTTTTGATGAAATTATCTTATGATCATGTTGAGCTAAATTGTTATATTGTATTGTATGATGTTTGATGTGAATTGGTGATGAAAATTTTTGGCTTGATTCATTTACAAGGGCTCTATACAACTTCTTTTAATTTTTACGCCCACAAGGTGTTCGATGAAATGTCACAATGAATATTTCAACTTCTACATGATTCTCTTGCTTCCAAAAGTCTTAAATACTTATTGAGATCATGTTTTGGCAAATAAAATGAGCGTATGAACTCTTCATGATACATTTCTCCCATTTTCCTTGGATTTTAAGCCTAAATTGCTCAATGGTTGATAAACCGTCTCTTTGGCGCACTTTGATGTAATTGTATGATGTTTTTATCATCCTAACATTCTTTTTGATGATTCCAAAGGGGGAGAAATAGGAAATTGGCTCGTTAGCTAAAAGAAGCTAATAAAAGCTCGCAATAAAAGCTATGGCTTCCTAAAGCCATGTAAACCTAGTCCATGGCTTGTATTATGGACTCAATTGCAAAAGATTATAAGTATTGTGACAGGGGGAGCTTCTTAGCTTATGATGTTTATATGCATCTTATATAAGCTTGTTATAGCTTGTGCTTCTAGCTTATGCAATATCTCTTGTTGATATGCTCATAGATAGGGGGAGCTTTGTATGGAATGTTTTTAACGGATAGTTCACTCGTAAAACCGGAAAATTTATTTGTTTTCAAAATCGTCCTCGAGAAAATTGTTTTGGTTTGTAATCATCAAAAAGGGGGAGTTTGTTAGATAAATGTTTTTATCATGATTTTGATGATTTTGTTCGATTTTGTTCAAATGAGCTTTTAAACCAAAACAATGTCCCTAAATGTTGTCTAAATACTTCCGACCGACTTAAAATGTTTTTACTATTTTTTTGGAGTATTTTTGGAGTTTATTTTCGATAAAATATTGGACAACACATTTGTTTCAGACTCGACCGGCCGCCTCTATAGGGCAACCCGCACTGAGTTGAGTTTTGAAACGAGAAAAAGGGGCATAGAAAAATTGAGGGAGGAGACCGGTCGACCAGGTGGTCGATCGGTGGTGGCGACCGGTCGACCTGGGCGGTGTACACGGAGTCCCTCTTTTTTTTGTTGTTCTTCTCTTCGTATTTTTATCAACCCCAACCGGTCAACATCAAGGGCGACCGGTCGCACTCCTCCGACCGATCCCCTATGTAAAAATTACAGAAATTCAATTTCAATCTTATCTTATCTCGCGACCGGTCGCACTCCGCATTTTATCAAGAAACTATCTGTTGCATTTTGGACATCTTTTACCTATTTTGTGGGATTGATTTCTAACAGCTATATTGATGATTTTAAATGGTTTTTTTGCAGCAAATCACTCCCCAAGGAGGAGCCTATGTCGGAAATCAAAGCCAAGACCTCTCCTATAAATAGAGGCTTCATTCAAGCAACAAGAAACAACACTCTACACAAGCAAAGAGCAATCAAGCAAACACTTTCATATATCTTGTTGTATTAGCCTTTAGCACTTTCACTTGCACAAATTTGAGGTCTAGGCTTTCAATTCTTGATTACACTTGTACTCATATTGTATCAATCATTATTGAGTTGTAATCTTAATTTTGGTCATCATTCAACAAAAGACATCCTTGTGAGTATTCTTGTGGTAAGAATACACTTGGGTGATCTAGGTGATAAGTGTTTAAAGGTTGTGGTAATCTTCAAAGGTGTTGTAAGAGAGTTGTGGTAATCCTCAAGGTGTTGTATTAATTTTTGGTAAATTAATAAAATCTTTTTTTTTTAAATCCATCCCGGATATACTTGGGGTGGTAGAGGATTAGGTCCTAGGTCGGTTGAACCTCTATAAATCGAAGTGTGTTGTTTAAATTCCGCACTTAGCATTTCGTCTTTGCTTGAGTTTTTCTAAAAAGAGGGCAAAATCTGAAAAACCGAGATAATCTATTCGCCCCCCCTCTAGATTATCGTAGCCACTTGGACTAACACTAACTTTTAATCCTTGAAGATGAAACACAATTCTATCTACTCGAACAAGTGCAACTGTAGGTGAAAATAGTATTGCAATTATCGATGACAGAGATATTCTAGCCAACTTGATGATGACTTATTGCACTTCTCTTTCTTTCTCCTCAACAATAATAATTTTGAAAAAAATATATTATTATTTTTCAAAAAGTAGTTTTCTCCTCTCATAGAGTTGCACTTTCAATCTTGGTTTAGAGTTCCTATTTAAATAAAATGAAATATTGTTCATTAAATTTGTAATTGATCAACATAAGAAACAATTGTTTAATTTGACTATCTCATCGAATCGAAAAATAACTATGAGTGCATAAATGTTGAAGTACAAGAATCCAAATGCTAAACAATTTCCCTTATTAGCTTGCAAGTGCTCATGTCACGGTATCATCCGAACTATTTGTAGCAAGGTGCATGAATACATCTTCTCGACTTCAATGTTCGTGGATTTTGCTCTTGATGATCGAATCATAGTTTGAATAAAGTGTTGTCCCTTCCATACAAAGAGCTCTAGTCTCTACTCTCTCTATTTTATCTTTGGATTGTTTGAAATACAATTTATGTTTATAAGATATTAGGCTATGCAAAAAGTGCAATAGCGTGACATCTATCGACATCCTTGAGGTGAGGTTGAGTTGCTTAAATTCCCGATGCCCCATACAACTATTAGAACTATACACTTTTGGTATGTGTAATGTGTCATAATAATTTTGGCCCATTCCAACATCTTGATGACCTGGCCTCCGCATGTAAGGAAAAAGCTATTAGATGGTCTTTGTACCTCTTTTTAATGTTAAGTTATAATGTAGTTATTACCCAAGTAAGCTTTAAATTTGAATTTCTCCATTGTTTTACAGGTGATGGGTAAAAATAAAATTACTCCATCTCGTAGATTGGATTTTGAATTAGAAAGTTACTCGTCGGATTATTGCCTAGAGGAAAATGAAGAAAAAAGAGATGAACAATTTGAGTTAGAAGATGCAAAAAATTCCGAAAAACAACACTTTGCCATTTCAGAAGCAAAAATTCTAAAACTTGGTATGGAGTTTGAAAGTGAAGAAGCTGCTTATCAATTTTATAATGACTATGCAAATGCAATAGGTTTTGGTGTTAGAAGGCACACGATTCACAAAGACAAAGATGGGAAAATTCTTTGATCGGGTATTTTGTTGTGCATGTCAAGGTCAAAAGGTAGAAGACAAGAATGCCAAATTCCATTGTCCGGAAACAAGAAGAGGTTGTGGTGCATCAATGAATATTAGTGCTCGTCGTGCGGTTAAACATGAGATGCGGTAAATATGAGGTTGTCAAGTTTGTCTCTGTATATAGTGGACATGGTTTGGTGAGTCTAAATAAAAGATGTCTTCTTAGGTCTCACGTAACTATAACTATGACACAAGTTGTATAAATTGATAGTATAGATAAGTCGGGATACCACCTAAAACCGGTTTGGACTATATGGCTAATCAAGTTGGAGGATGCGAGAATGTTGGATTCGTAATTGAGGATTACAAAAATTATTTACATTCAAAGAGAACTATAGAAATGAAAATGGGGGATACCAATGGAGTACTTGAATATCTACAACAAAAGCAAGTTGAAGACCCCAATTTCTTTTATGCAATTCAAGTTGACAGAGAATGATCTCATAAAAAAACAATTTGGGCAGAGAAACAAATGATGGTCGACTATGATGTTGTATGTTTTGATACTTATAGGAAAAATAAAGATGGAAGACCATTTGCACTTTTTAATCGTGTTAACCACCATAAACAAACAACTATTTTGGTGGAGCATTATTATATGATGAAATTGGCGATATACTTGACTCTTATGTGAACGGTTGCTTGATAACTCAACAATGAATTGTACTCTATTTTGTCTTGGTCGTCCGGCTTTCTAGGATCATTCGGGGGGATTGCATTCTAATTCTCTCGCACCTTCATGTAGAACCCACTCAACCGGGTCAAGAACTGGTAGCACTTCACCTGTCCATATTTGTTTAAGATTTTTGGTTTTATAATAATGTGCAACAAATGAATAAATATTGAGGTCCACCTTCGTAATGGCATCAACTCATATTCAAACTCTCGACAATTGCACGTTCTCATAGACAAGTTGACCAAATAATTCATAGTTCTATCTTTCACCTTATACTTCATGCCGCTAAGACATTGGACATCCATCATACGACCGCCTCGATCGCATTACTTAATCTTTTGGTTGCTTCATGTGTTAACTCTTGATCTCTTTAACTAGCAAAGTCGCCGCTCATAAAACTATTTTTCCATAATAGTCCGAGCGCACTCAAGCATCGAACAAACATGCGACTTTCTGGACCATAATAATCGACTATTAAAGCTCTCGGCCGAATTATATGTCATGAACCCATATCGTCGAACACGACACTTACATCGAGATCATCTCCCCTCCTCTGCATGTTCTAATTTCTTAAATGCACCATTCTCACTAGCAACTTTTATGTTTGCAAGATATTGTTTATAATCTTCATGGCGGTAGAATATGCCGCATTTTCGAGCATTACTACCACATCCGACCGTCATCGAGCCAAATTTTTTTGCAAATGATAAGTGCAAAGACCATGCACTACTTCGAATATACTACTTTTATGGCATTACTTATAATCTTATGTTGATCGAAATAATCAAAATATCACGCGAGCAAGCATAAGCTTCTCGCAACCTGTCTCAAAACTATATCCACGACTCATCATTCTCAACGTCACCAATTCCAACTATGAGGGGGAATATTTTTTCATTAACATCTTTTGTTACAAAGAACGAACAATATTCCTCGATACGTGCCTTTAAAGTGTGTTCCATCAATAACAAAAACAGGACTGCCATGTATTAGGATCCAGTAATCAATGCGTGCAAAGTAAAAAACACATACTGAAATCTATTAGCATGATATACCTTTCACCTTGCTAACGATCCATGATTCATCAAAGTCAACATGTGTGCGTAAGAAGGCAACATATTCAATTATTTGTTTTTATCTCCAAATATCATGCTAGAAGCATGATGATGCGCACTTAATGCGACATTATAACTCACGTTTAGTCCATGCCGAGATTCCAGCTCTGCCATCATATCTCTTAGAACGAGACTAGGATGCTCCACTAGCAATCTAGATGCAAAATAGACACTGATTACTTTAGAATGCACCTATCTAGATACATTTTTATTCACATTCACCTCACATATGATGTGTTTGTCGAATTTTCCTACTCTCCACATATCATTTTTCCTATATCCACACATTCTAAAAGGACACCATTCATATCTGCAAATCACATAATAACGAGACCTATTTGAGTGTTCAACTCGGTACGCAACTTGATTTTGAAGGTGATACATGACAACTGCCATCTCCAAATCAGCTTTGCCATGTTGCACCTTGTCGTAGTGTCCACATGGTGCTTCCAGTGTGTCGGGTTCATTACGATGGGGTGACAAGTGAGATGGTACAACTGGAATTATCCAACCTCGTGATGTAGGAGTTCTTGTTGTTTCCCTATTTAATCACATTCACTATCCGCACTCCAAACATTTGTGACAATATTTAGAATTCCACTTTGATTCTATGTTGATACGGTGTTGTTGTGAACAACTCTTTCTTCATTTGGAATCTGATTTTGATTCTCTGCAAATATTTCTCTCCGTCTACGTCTCCACTCGCAAATTCTTCAAAATCAACACGTTGGTGGTCATCTTCAAAATGATTATTACCCTCATCAGTAGTAACATTATCATCACCATCGCCGCCATAAGTAGTTACATTATCATCTTCAAAATGATTATTACCCTCATCAGTAGTAACATTATTATCACCCTCCTGATCTATTTATATAAATCTTGATCTATCTTCACCCCAATCACAACCAAAACAGAATAACAATCATCTATACCGTTGGGAACTATGCTTGGTCCAGGTTGATCAGTATTAGGTTCGACATCTTTCTCTGTGTTGTTCGGTAAATGTAGGTGAGCTTGGACTGGGTTGATCAACATTCGGTGTATGCGCAGAAAGTACACAATAAGGTTGGAATCCAAGATGATCATGCAGGACAGGAATTGAGTATTGCATATTGTTGGAATGTCCAGCCGGGAACATTTAACTACAAAATATATTCTGTGAAGTCATTAGCTGCATAAAAACTCCTCCCCCCACCTTGCTCATTCGCAACTTGATTATACCAGACTAAATGCCCATCACATCATGTGAGGTTGTCTCAGTATTTTTTTCTTTTTAGGGTAACAAAAACAACGGGTAAATCGGTAGTTGCAAAAGCACGCTCAATGTCACGATCATTTTTCAACTTTAACTTTCCATTTTATTTCTGTGAATATCCACTAAAGAGTATATTACACAGTCGTATATGGTCCCATCAACTTTTACAACACCATAAATTAAATCTCGTCCAATAAACCATGATAATGAATTTTACCCAGTTTAACATATATAACCTCTTCTTCACTATTTTATATTCTAGACCATCCCAATGTCCCCCAAACCGGACAACAATATATCCAGAATTCAACTGTAAAAAGATGAATAAATCACATCATATTTTTTCATTAAAAAATCACATTCCACGTTATAATTATGAAATCCACGTTATATTATCACGTTATCTCATAAACGATACATATTAAACCACGTTATGATATATAATAATATCACGTTATATAAGTATATATAACATGATAAAATATTAATGTTATATATAACGTGGTTAATATACCATGTTATATGAGATAACATTATATATTAGGCATGTTATATATATAATGTGATATTATATATAACGTTATCTTATAAATATAATGTGAATATAGTAATAATATTATATATAATACCACCTTATATAACGTTATATATAACATCATATCATATATACATATTATATATTATAACATGGTATTTTATAATATATAACATGTATATAATATATCACATTATATAATATATAACGTGTATATAAATATAATATAACGTGTATATTATACCACGTTATATAATATATAACATGTATAATATACCACGTTATATAATTTATAACATGTATATACACGTTATATATCGTGATATAATATAACTTTGTCTAATAACGTGTCAACATGAACTTCAGCAAGCAAGCTTTGTCTGTATTATGCTATAACTACTGAAAAACTTCCAATAACCGTGCATTTAAATTATAATGTGAACTAATATTCAAAATTTGAAAGTTTTACTACCTAGATTAATTTAAAAAATAAGATACATTACGTCCGAAAATTGTTCACTTCGTCCGATTTATGAGAAGAGGGGAGCAAAGAAGATATAGAGAGAATAAATTGGGAGAAAGAAGAAAGAGAGAGAGTTGTATAAATCTGAATCTGGGGAAAATTTTGTCTGCAAATGAAAATGAAAAGATCCCACTTAGTTTTGAGGAATTAAAGATATTTGGGTAAAAAACCACCAGAAGTGGGTAGAAAATATAGTTTGTAATATGTTGGGTTAAAAAAGAGTTTGAGAAATCCAATGTGGGTATTTCTCACAATTTCCTCCAAAAACAAGGTATATATATGTATACATATAGTAAAACCATTGTTGAAACCTTGCTTAATTTTTAATTTTTTCATTAAATTATGTTTTAGGTAGTAGTCAAGTTATATGAAAGAATTTTAGGTCCCTAACTTTCTCAGAATAAACTGTTGTTACAAGTACCAGTAACACTTGTACCAACTCGCAGTGGATAAAAGTAAAACACATAATTAAAATTGTCTATAAGTATAAAAATACTTATAAACTTGCCAAGCAGGTGAAATAATCCACTAGTTGATTGTATCGATTACAGATCTCAACATGAATGACTCAACTAATACAAAACCTATCAAAACTCCTTTCTATGAGTAGATCTATACTTTGTAAAAAAGCTCATCCAAAAAGAAAGAATATAGACTATTCGTAACTTCTATGAAAATGAAGATGGACAAAAATAGAGAAACAAAGACACTCAATCTTGTGTGTTGAGCTTGTCGATGCAACACTTCCTTCAATACTCTGTTGTATGTAGAATATCGGACTTAATTTCTCTCTTGCAGAATTCGATTCTCTCTCGAAGATATGTGCTCTCTCAGTTGTAATTCTGCGTATCTGAATTATGTGAGGGACGTCCTCTTTATATAGGCAATCCTTTGAAGAGTTTGAGTCCCTACAAAATAAGGAAAAAGAGACATAGTAGAACTAGGATTCATAATCATATAAGGACTAGGGCTCTTTTAAAAACTGTCTTTATCAAAAATCGATCTTTCCATATTAATATAAAACTTGAGAATCCAGTTTTAAAACAATCCTTTTATAAATCAACTTCCTTTATTTAATAAATCCTAATTCAAGAAGTAACCAAGAAAGGCAAAATACTAAATTTAGAAATTTTCAAAAATAAGAAAAAAAAGGGTTGGTCTCTCGTAGACGGTCTAATCGGATCTAAGTCCGTTAGACGGATCTCGATATATGACCCGGATTTTAAAAAATCGCAGCCACACGGTGATTTTGTCTTGCCCACTTCTTTCAAAAACCCCGTAAACAAAACATCAATCCCCAACCATAGTAACCCAACTCCAAAAATATAAACATCGTCCATTCTTGAAGCCAAAATGTACATATAAACACCCATGTTCGGCGTTTTGTGCCTATATGAAGAGTGGGTTTTTCCGCTTAGTAGGCAATCATTCATTGCAATAATTCATTCTACCATTGTTGGATTTAAGAAAAATAAATTTTTTTATATTTGCAAAGAACGTTATTCGAGTCCTCGATGGGACGCTCCGGGTTATCCGGATCCGAAGCTCCGATTTTAACGGTCTCGGATGCGTAATTTCAATGGTGATCCGAAAAATAAATAGTCAGAGTATTTGAAGACGAAGAACTAAATGATACAAGTATTAGTATCAACTAATACTTTTATGTAGAAATACTAATACATTTTATAAGAAAAACTAATATTTTGCAGAGCATTACTAAAAATACTCTCTAGAAATTACTAATACTTTTTGAGAAACTATTAATACTTTTCCGAGAGACAACTAATACATTTCTAGAGTATATTCATGAGAAATACTAAAATACTCTTGGGAACTACTAATACATGTCGAATAATCGCTAATACTTTTTAGAAGGAATGGTGATACTTTTCGAGAAGAATTTGTTAATAAATTTCAGGAGAAAATTTTAATTATATTCGGGGAAACTACTAATACATTTTAGAAGAATCGCTAATACATTTTAGAAGGACGACTAATACTTTCGAAGAAGGACTATTAATACATTTCGGAGAAAAATTTAATTATATTCAAGGAACTACTAATACATCTTCGAGGAACTACTAATACTTTTTGAAGGATTGCTAATATATTTTGGGAGTATATTCGGGGAAAATACTAAATAACTCTTGAGGGAACTACTAATACATTTTGAAGAAGCTAATACTTTTTAGAAGGACGACTAATACTTTTCGAAGAATTATCAGGTGGTCCCCCGAAAATTACTAAACACCATTGCTAATATTACGGAAATTCCCGGGTCCACGGATCAGATCCGTTTCAAAGTCGACCCATTAGACGGTCGATAGGAGTTTTTGTGGAAAAAAATATTTAATATCCATAAAAAACGGAATTAACATTCTCCCTTTTTTGCCTTTTTATCGGACAAAACATAAAATCAAGCATAGAATTTATAAAAATAAGTAAGTAACTCCCCTTAGTAAAAAAAAAAAGTGAAAAAGAAATTTTCTCCCTTAATAAAAAGTCGCCCGCTTCACAAAGTAATCCTACGGATGTAAGAACACTTCTACGAACACCTAAAATCTGCAAAGATTGTAAGTATGCAAACATAATATCAGTATGAGAACAAGAGTCACCAGGCTCTAAATGTAGAATACCAAAGATAGCATTAGGTAGTTCGACAAACATACGAAGTGTTAGCACATCAAAAGATATTAGTCTATCCGAGCATAAGACTAATTAAAAACCAAAAATAACATTGTTTGGTTAAGTGCATTTAATCAAATTTATATAATTCATCTCCAGCTCCTTCTTTTCCTTTTCGGCTCCATCCTTTGCACCACTTGAAGTAGCTCCCCTTCCACTTGTGCTTGGTTCAAGATTACTCCAAAGTTCAGCCTTCATCTCCCTTTTTGTCGAGAAAAGAGGTGAGAGCAAGCCATTGATATGAGCCTTAAAGTGTTCAAAGTATCTGAATATCTTTTGGCGGTCTGTAATTTGTTGATCGAGCAAATGCAAGTTGTCCCCGTATAAAGTTCATAGCAATGTAAATAGCGAAGTGGAATCAAAAGCGGCGGAGGAATGTTAGAAGTGTTGGTAGCAAATGGTGGAACACTCGGATGAACACTCTCGGACTCAGAGGGGAGGAATGTGTTCAGGTTCGACATCTTCACCCGAAATCGAAGAGGTAAGTCCTTCTCCCTGTCCCCCTTGAATAATTTGTGGGAGATCGTACTAAGTTCAGGTTCAGGCGAGAAAGAATCAGCATTTCCCGTATTCAAACCCTATGAGCTTAAACTCAGATAGATCAAAGAGGGATACGGCAGAGCATGAGACATAAACGATTCAGCAAACCCCATAACCATATCAAATATCAACTGCCCATAGTTCAAAGGAATCCCCGTCCCAATTTTATACAAGACCACCGCTTGTTCCTTGGCAACTGAGGTACTATGAGAAGTAGGAATCCAATTTTGAACTGAAATTTTATGCAAAACATAGTACAGAGATGTGAGCCTTGAAGCAGGAAGTTTAGTAGGGTGAACTGGCCAAGATTTAACACGGTTGCCAGTTATGGTACGAACCACCTCATTGTAATCATCTACTAAAGAATCTTCGTCAAAATCAGGGGTGCCATAAAAAGTGTTAATGACTTGGGGAGAGAAGTCATAAATTTTGTTGCGAACAAACACCTTACCATACTTTGTTGATCTCCTATTTTTGGCTATAGATTCCAAGTTTGCATAAAATTCCAAAATCACATTTCGTACAAACGGCAGTGCAGTGGTCACAGTACTCAACAAATGTCTCTTTTGAAACAGCCGAACAATGTTATTTTTCTCAAAAAGATCGTACTCAATTCTCTTTTCACAAATAAACTTACGATCATTCATGGTTTTAAAGCGATTCAAAGCAGCTTTTTATAAAAGAAAGCAGAGTATGCCTTACTTATCTCAAATTCCTCAGTCAATGCAGCAGAAGATTCTGGAGATGTATTGGTGGGAGGAGATGCAGCGGAGTCAGAGTGCACAACTGAGTCGGGTGTTGTAGCCGGAGTATCAACACTTCGAGGGACACCCGATGCAGCTCTTTCAACTTCTGTTCCAGGCACTAGATCAGGGTCAGTGACATCATCTTTGTCATCTTCTTTTCAAACATCAAAGTCCTCATCACTCGAATTATCTGACTCAGTCCGTTCTGAATTAGAAAGTGTTGGAACCGGAGTAACAACACTCTTACCAGCTCTCCTAGCATTACTTGACCATGTACTTGTTTTTAAAGATTTTAAAATTTCAGCCCCTTCATCTGCAGAGCCCTTGTCAGAAACTTTACCATGTCCTTTCTTGCTCGGAGTGGTCAGAGTCGCTTTCTTGATTGGAGTCCTTCTGACGGGCGGTTTCTTGGCCAGAGGCTTCAAGACTGTTGGTTTCTTGACTAGAACTTCTAGTTCTTGATCGTCTAGCCACCACATACTTGGAAATATCTTCGTCGAAATTGGATTGTAGGGGAATATCAGGAAATAAAGACGGTTGAGCCCTTTTCTTGGAGGACCTTTTTGACTTACTTCTCTCTTTTTCGGATTTCCTTGCGATGGTGACCCAATACCAGCCAGACTTAGAGGAAGTTAAAACCTCATTTTCAAAATCAAAGATTTTCTAGGGTTTGAGGGTGGTTTTTGAGCGGCCAAATCTGGGAGATCATCTACATTGATTATATTATCTGGATCCCCAGGTGGAAAAATACCTATCGGAGTTGGTGTTTCAGGGACAAGAACCAGAGCAGTGCGGACATCAATTTCATCAAGATTTTTGAGTGGGTTTTCTTGTGGTTTTTTTTTGCGGAATTTCTTCAGTCGGGGCAATATTTTCTGGTAAGTTTTGAGGTTCTTGAACTGGAATAGAGTGCATAGAAGACTTTGGGATTTCTTCCGTGAGAGTACTATGTTCCGTAGCTTCCACAGGATTTTCAAGATTTTGAACAGAGGGTGCTGCATGGGGTGTTGCAGCACTTGTATCGACCCCAGAAATTGATGGTGGAGGCGTAGATTTCACTGGGGAGTCGATCAATGCATATTCACCGGTGGATTTCGCAGGGGTTGATGGAGTCGTCCCTGTGATAGGTTGAGATGATGAAGATAAAGTCGGACTAGCAGTCGAACTGAAAATACCTGAAATCCCTGAAAGAATTCTCTTCATTTTGATTAGTAGAGGCTGCAAGTGTGAAGAAAAGAAGGAAATTCATAGTAAAAGTGAGAGATAGCATAAGCACAGTGATTATCGATCAGAGACGTAAGAGAGGAGAGAGAGAGAGTAATGAAAAGGTGTAAAGTGATGTGAAGTATGATATGAGAGCAGTCAATCACTCTTAATACTCTAGACTCTTGTAACGGGTTGATAAAAGAGAAGCCCAATATATCCAATTTCCCAAAAACAAACAGGAAAAAATTAAAAACCCCGGTTTCAAATAGATTTCGAATTTCAAGTCTCCAAAAAAAATGAATATCTTAACCTTAAATATAGATAAGATATTTCTAAAAAATATTTCAAGTATATCCAAGTATATCACAAACCATATAACACCACAAAACTTAAACCACCACAAGATTCAATAATTAAGGAGAGAAAAACCAAGATCGCATAAGATCCAAGGGAGTCCGAAATTATGTCACTCATCAAATTTCACCAAAAATGCATGTCCTAATTATGTCTAGATATGTGACAAAAATTTAAGAAAAAAACACACGTGGGGGACTCATATCAGCTGACATTGTACCGAGTGTTGTAACACCTTGAGAGACATCTTTACGCCGATTCAATGAATAGTGATCCGCATACCCAGATATAGGATTTTTTGAGTTTTTCTTTTCTTTTCATTTTTCCAAGATTCATGCCAGATTTAGCCAGTGGGTAGCTTTCACACATAATCCCAATGGTAGCTTTTTATCACAAGATCATGCCACTTAAAACACTTTTATAAGGTAAGAATTGGTCAAAAGGATTAGCTTCACTCAATGGGGAGGTAGTTGTTTCCCTCAAAGGCCTCAAAACATGATCGATATTGT
This sequence comes from Rehmannia glutinosa, assembly GCA_016081115.2. Classification (NCBI taxonomy): domain Eukaryota; kingdom Viridiplantae; phylum Streptophyta; class Magnoliopsida; order Lamiales; family Orobanchaceae; genus Rehmannia; species Rehmannia glutinosa. The sequence goes on from CM071937.1 coordinate 82,669,537, forward strand.
TTTTAAAACTCGTCGCCTGGGTAAAAATATAATGATTATGTAGATTGGAAGCATCCACTCACATCAGCTTACAAGTGAACACTCTTGGGTACATTACCATAACTCTGTCAAACTGATTTAGTCGTGCAAATGCAAATCTAACTAATGCATGAATGCAAAAACAGGGAAAAGAAAACAGGGAAAAACAGTGTTGCAACAAGTGTTACTGTGAGTGCTGCAACACTTTCAGGAACAGTGTTAGGTAGCACACAAGCCAAGAGACTTTCTTAGAGTGGAAAATCTCTCAAAATCTAAAGTTTTAGTGAAAATATCAGCCAACTGATTTTTAGTTCCAATGTATTCTATGCGAATAATGTTTTTCTCAACCAAATCACAAATAAAGTGATGTCTTATGTCAATGTGTTTTATGCGAGAGTGTTGTCTTTTGGATTATTTGAAATATCAATAACACTTGAATTATCACAATAAATGGTTAAGATATCACTATGAAGACCATAATCCTCAATCATTTGATTCATCCAAAGCAATTGGGAACAACAACTCCCAACAAAGAACATATTGATTCGAGTCAAAAGAGAAACACAATTTTGTTTACGATTGTACCAAGATACCAAATTATTTCAAGGTAGAAACAACCACCGTTGTACTTTTTCTATCATCAATATCTCTAGCCCAATCAATCACTAAAGCCAACTAGATTAGTGTTTATATCTTTAGTATACCAAATTCCTAAATTAGTGATGCCTCCAACATATCGAATAATTCTTTTTAAGGCTTCCAAATGAGAGATCTTAGGATTGGCTTGATAACGAGCACGCAAACACACACTATACATGATGTCGGGACGACAGCTTGATTAAGTACAAACAAACTACCTATCATGTTTCTATGTAAAGTGTTATCAACACTTTCAAAGAACATCTTCTCTACTAAGTTTTTGACTCGAACACATGGGAGTTTTCATATGAGAGGCACTATCTAAGTTGAATTTCTTCACCAAATTTCGGGCATATTTGCTTTGAGAAATAAAAATCCCATCATTCGATTGTTTGATTTGTAAGCCCAAAAAGTAATTCAATTCACCAACCATACTCATTCCAAACGTAGAATACATACAATCAACAAATTCATTTATCAATTTTTGACTAGAAGCACCAAACACAATATCATCCACGTAAATTTGAGCAATTAAAATACTATGGTTAGTTCTTTGAATGAAAAGAGTCTCATCCACTTCACCACATTTAAAACCCATTTGAAGTAAGTGCTCAGTTAATCTTCCATACCAAGCTCTTGGGGCTTGTTGAATACCATAAAGAGCCTTTTTAAGCTTGAACACATGGTTTGGCTTATAGGGATCTTCAAAGCCTTTTGGTTGTTCAACATAAGCTTCTTCATTTAAAATATCATTTAGAAAAGCACTTTTAACATCCATTTGGTGAAGTCTTAGACCAATATGACAAGCTATAGCAAGAAGAAGTCTAATAGACTCAATTCGAGCTACAGGTGCAAAGGTTTCATCAAAGTCCACCCCCTCAACCTGTGTATACCCTTGAGCAACTAAACGAGCTTTATTACGCACAATGTTCCCAGATTCATCAGTTTTGTTTTTGAAAATCCATTTTGTACCAATCACATTCACATTATTAGGTCTAGGAACTAAATACCACACATCATTCTTAGCAAATTGATCAAGTTCATCTTGCATAGCATTAATCCAGAATTCATCTTTCAAAGCCTCATTAACATTCTTAGGCTCAAAATTTGAGATAAAGCAACAAGTTCTTACCAGAGTGCAGTTTGAGGATAGGTATGCATTTCTTACCATATCACGGTAGTTTACCTTCTCCTTTCTCCATGTTCGTACACCTTCAGTAACATCACCTATCACTTGAGCAGTTGGGTGATTTTTCTGAATTCTGCTTGGTATGTCCCTGGTACGATCAGTTACATGATCATCAAGTACTTGGTTTTGTTCATTCTCATGATCAGATTCAGTTTCTGAGTCAGTTTGTGCAGGTGTGTTTATAGGTGCTGCTGCAGGTGTCTCAACATCTGTTGGAACACTTGCAACGACATCTGTTGTAACACTTGGTTCAACTTCAGTTTCAAGGACTGACTCAGATATCCCATTTGTCTCAATTAGATCAGAGACATAGTCTTCTTCAGTTTTTCCAGCAAGGTCAGCCAAATCATCGAAGACAACATTCACAGTTTCCATAATAGACCTTGTTCGAAGGTTAAAGACTCTATAAGCATGGCTATTAGTGGAATATACTAGGAATAGACTTTTATCACTTTTAGAATCAAATTTAGCAAGTTCATCTCTATCGTTTAATAGATTACATATGCATCCAAACACATGAAAGTATATAAGGTTAGGTTTTTCACCCAAAAGTATCTCATAATGAGTCATTGTACTTCCTACCCTTAAGTACACACGATTCGTAATATGACATGCAGTGTTTAAGGCCTCAGCCCAAAAACGTTTGGTCAAATTTTTCGAACTCAACATAACTCGTGCCATTTCTTGCAATGTTTGATTTTTCCTTTCCACCCCATTTTGTTGTGGAGTTTTGGGTGCGGAGAACTCATGAGAAATACCTTTTCTATCACAAAAGAATAAAAACGATGAATTTTCAAATTCTTTTCCATGATCAGTCCTAATCCTAGCAATAGTGACAATATATAAATTGCATACCTTCTTATGCAAGTTTCAAAAAGACTCAAAAGCATCAGATTTTTCACATAGAAAATGCACCCAAGTGAAACGTGAGAAATCATCAACACATACGAAAGAGTATTTATTACCTCCAACACTTTCAACCTCAATAGGACCCATAAGATCCATGTGAAGAAGTTCAAAACATCGAGTAGTGTTAAAGTGTTGGGACACTTGGTGCGACACTCGAGTTTGTTTACCTTTTTGGTACGATCCACACAAAGAGGTATTTCTTGTGTTCAATTTTGGTAAGCCTCTAACAGCTTCATACCTTACAAGTTTATCAATCATTTTCAAGTTTGCATGTCCTAACTTTTGATGCCACGAATCCATATCGTTCAGTTTTACACTATGACAAGCAGTAATACCACCAAATTGGTAGCAATTATCAATAGATCTTAAACATGCTAAGATGCAAACGTTAGCTTTATCAAAGACTTCACAAGAATTCCTATCAAATTTAACATATAAGTCATCATCACAAAGTTGGCTAATACTAAGTAGGTTTGCCGAAAGCCCTTCAACATGCAGAACGTTTCTGAGCTTCAGGAGACCTTTTACATTCAGAGTACCTTTACCAACTATCTGTCCTCGAGCACCACCACCATATGTGACCTTACCTCTGTCGAATAACTCATAGTCCATTAGGTATTCATTGGTACCTGTCATATGTCAAGAACACCCGTTATCAAAGTACCAAGATCCTGCAATATTAGACCTCAAGGATGTATATATAACATTACAAGTCATCTCAGTTTTGCGGACCCAAATAGTTTTTTGTCCACTCGAGGTGTTACTAGAAGTGTGTGAGGACACTTGTGAAGACACTTGACCAGAAAACCTACGATGTTTCAAATCAGATTTTAACTTGTAGCAATATGGTTTAATATGGCCAGGTTTATAGCAGTAATGACAAACATAATGTCTTTTTCTTTTATGTGGCTTTCATTAGAACAAGAGAGTTTTTTAGTAGAAAAATTTGAAGCCTCGGAGTTTTCAGATCCTTTTACAAAAATAGGAGTTTTGTATCCCAAACCAACTTTTTCTGTAGTTTCTAAGGCTAGGATTTCATCAAGTTTAGTTTTGCCAGTATTAAGCCTTTTTAATATTTCGAGAGATTTTTCAAGTTCAGATTTTACCTTTTCTAATTCCTCATCTTTCCTGGTTAACATGATTTCCAGTCATGTCAGATAATTCTTTTGCTCCTCGTTCTCTTTTGTAAGTTTTTCATTCACCTTTGTGAGACATCCGATATGTTCAACACGTTTCTCCCAGTCGTGGTATAGTTCTTGCTAAGCATCCATAATGTTCTGTTCTTCATTATCGGAGTCCTCAGCAACCTGGTTATCTGTTTCAACTATATAGGCAGATGTTAAGCAAGACATATTTGAAGGGTTAAAGAAAGTGTACCTGTCAGGTGTTGGAACATCTCGAGCAACACCTCGAGAGACACCTAGTGGATTGATTTGCAGCGCCTTTTTCTCATTAATGATCGTCATGAGAGCAGTATTTTCATCATTCTGACCCGAGTTTTATTCCTCAGACTCATCATCGCTCAAGGTAACACTCAAATTCATACCCTTTTTACGTAAAGTATTTGCACATTCATTGGCATAGTGCCCAAACCCAGTGCATGCTCTACATCTGACCTTTTCAATATCAAATTGATTCCCAGTTTTATCTTGGTTCCTATCAGGCATGTTTCTTTGTGGATATTTAGGAGCATTAGGTTTAAAAGGATTGTTGACTTTGGAAGGAAATTGATTTTTGCTTTTGTTTTTCATAATTCTACTAAATTTCTTAGCAAACATAGCCATAGACTCCTCACTTAATTCAGATTCCTCAACTTCTTTAGTTAATTGAACTAATTCATTAGATTCATCGGGTAATACCTGTAGAGCTATGCTTTTCCTTTTGACTTCCTTTTGTCGACAAAATTGAGTTCCCAGGTTTTGAGAATCCCAGCTAACTCTTCAAGTCGTAGTGTAGCAATGTTTGAAAGTTCTTCAACCGCAACAATCTTTATATCAAACCGTTCAGGCAGGGAACGCATCATCTTGCTAACTAACCTTGAATTTGAAATAGGCTCACCCAGAGATTGAGATTCGTTGGCAATATCACAAAGTCTTCCATGGTATGATGTGATGTCTTCATCTTCCTCCATCTTTAAATTTTCGAACCTAACGGTCAGGTGTCGCAACTTGGAGAGACGAACACTCGCAGATCCTTCACAATATTTTTGTAAAGCCTCCCATGCGTCTTTGGCTGCAGTATAGTTGCAGATGATTTTAAACATGTTGAAATCCACTGCACCAAAAATAGCATTGAGAGCTTTTGAATTGTAGTTCGCCAGTTGAACGTCTTCATTGGACCAACTTATTTCATCCTGATTTATGTAGTCGCCATCCACATCTATAATTTTTGGAGGAGTCCATCCAACTAAAACAGTACGCCAAGCTTTTTCATCGATTGATTTTATGAAAGCCCGCATCTTGATCTTCCAAATTGAGTAGTTAGATCCATCTAACATAGGTGGACGAAACATAGCTGAAACTTGACTATCCATCGCTTGCTCGAACTTAGGATCAACATTTAGTGAAATCAAGTGTTGGCTCTAGATGCCAATTGAAAGAATTTTAGGTCCCTAACTTTCTCAGAATAAAGTGTTGTTACAAGTGCGGTAACAACACTTGTACCAACTCATGATGGATAAAAGTAAAACACAGAATTAAAATAGTCTATAAGTATAAAAATACTTATAAACTTGCCAGCAGGGCGAAATAATCCTCTAGTTGATTGTATCGATTACATATCTCAACATGAATGACTCAACTAGTACAAAACCTATCAAAACTCATTTCTATGAGTAGATGTATACTTTGTAAAACAGCTCGTCCAAAAAGAAAGAATATAGACTATTCAGAACTTCTATGAAAACAAAAGATGGATGTAGAGAAACAAAGACACTCAATCTTCAGGTGTTGAACTTGTACTGATGCAGCACTTCATTCAACACTTGTGTTGTATGTAGAATATCGGACTTAATTTCTCTCTTGCAGAATTCGATTCTCTCTCGAAGATATGTACTCTCTAAGTTGTAATTCTGCGCATCTGAATTATGTGAGGGACGTCCTCTTTATATAGGCAATCCTTTGAAGAGTTTGAGTCCCTACAAAACAAGAAAAAAGAGACATAGTAGAACTAGGATTCATAATCATATAAGGACTAGGACTCTTTTAAAAACCTTCTTTATCAAAAATTGATCTTTCCATATTAATATAAAACTTGAGAATTCGGTTTTAAAACAATTTTTTTATAAATCAACTTCCTTTATTTAATAAATCCTAATTCAAGAAGTAACCAAGAAAGGCAAAACACTAAATTTAATATCCGTAAAACCATGGAATTAACATTATAGATGATATCTTTTCAATATGAAGATTTTCTTCGTCAAATGATATACTTTCTCATTAATCGAAAGCTATGTACTTTTTAAAGTTAGCGACGTAAAATTTTGCATGTAATCACCAAATTTCTTTTGATATATATATATATATTATTTATCATTCATATTGACAAATATTCTTAATCAAGAGTTTATACTTATAGACACTTATGTATATAATTTTGCAAAACAATAGTGCTTTTCGGGAATAATTTAATTTTTATATTCTTTTAATATTTAAATTTTATAAGTGCATTGATCGAAACACCAACAAACTATCATTTTATTTTATTTATTTATAGTTGTCGACAAATAAAGTAGTAAAAAAATCGATGTAGAGAATATATATATATAGTTACTATAGACTACATATTAGAAATACAAGACTTTTCCTTCTAGGAAGAATATTGCAACAATATATTGTCACCATGTACATAAAATTTAAAAACAACAAGATTGAATTACTACCTCCAACAACAATTAAACATGAGAGCTTAGCTATGTCTCGAGGATTATGTACAAACATCAACTCCAAAATAACAAGCCTAAAAGGTTATAATGCATCATTGTTCCTTATAAATAATGGTGGTTAGTTACAAACCAGGATAAAGGCTAGGTCTCTAGTTGGATGGAATTTCAACACTTCCTTTATTAAGAAAAGAAAAGCAAAAAAATAAATATGAATCACTTAATTTACTACTTTTCTTTTACCTCTCCATTTTTGATCAGTTTCCTAGGACAACTTGCAACTGCTATAAGTTGTAATTAATAATTGATAATTATTATTTAATCAAATTTGAAAAATTAAATTAAAAAATTACATCATCACGTGCAACGCACATGTGCCTTACTAGTTGTCACAAATATTCCAACATCAGTTACAACATCAACTTAATGCATATCGGAAATGAAAAAGGAACACGGCGATTAACGTGCTTTGGATTCCTCAATCTTACTGCACGAGGTCACGCTCATAGAAGAAACAATCCACGATTAGAAAGATTTAAACAATACATTTGATGATGACAAGCCCTAATTAATCACTTGCCAAGAGCCCCGAGTTGAACCGGATGAAAATCTATCCCCTTCAAATAAATTTGTATTGCTAAATATAACAATAGAATATTTGTAATTTGAAAAATAATGGGTGTTTCATATTAGGCTAAACCACGGGTATTATATTGTTTTTGTAAATCCCCTATTCGGATTCCCTACAGTGTGTTTGAGTTCACAATCGATGAATGTTTTGTCAATAAAATGATGTTATTATAGTACACAAGACATTCATCCGGTGTTTTTCAATTGATCGTCACATCAATGTTATGTGTATAAGATGATTTCATTATATATACGTGATATTGTATGGAAACATCACAAGAAACACTCCGAGAAATAGAAAAATGCAGACCCCACGGTACACCAATTTGCTCGAATTTCCAAACGCAAGCTCTCATATTATTCTTCATATTACTCATCAAGATTACATGGTAGATATTGATAAATACAAGTATTATTTATTGGCAAAGAAAGTACACGTAATTATTTAGCAAAGAGCATATTTAGCTTTGTAGTCCTTCCAGAGTTTGGTCTCTTTGTCTTCCCAAACAACTCCACAAAGTAATTGTTGCTATAACCACTTCTCATCTTCTTGTTGAGTTAAAGAACAAATCCATTCCTTAAGCCATTACAATAATCCAAGAACCTTGTCAGTAACATCGTACCCTTGGTCCCACCGTCGCTTGGCCAGGGCTAACCCAGCTGTTGGCAGCGTAGCAACTTTGACCTCACAAAATCGGCGATCCCTTCAATTAGACCGCCGGTGTGCTTGACCGTTTCCGTTCTCCACCGCCATATATGGGTCATCTCGTGGTATAGAACGCCGGTGAATTCCCCTTTTCACGTCGCCGAGTATCCTTGAATGTACTGCACTGGTGTTTGAGATTTAAGGTAGTATTCTAGGGATGGATCAAGCTCGAGACAAAGTGATATCGAGCGGGGGCTCTACTAGGGTCGAGGGGACCATGCGTGCCGAGGTTAGTAGGTCCCCACTACACACACGAAGGCGTGTGAGGATTTTGATGTGGAAGAATCCACATCGAATATTATTCTCCTTTATATAAGTTCTCTTATGTTGCATTTGGATGGATTTGGATCTTAGAAGAGGATTGTTGACGTGCGTTTTGGTCAACAAGTAGAAATATGTAAAAGATTTAACACTTGGAAATGAAAACGTGCGTAACGTATGTTTATTTCGGCTAATTATGCCTTTTTGTATTTTGCCGAGCGAAATATTGGGGTCGGTCTTTCTTATAATTTTGTTACAATTGTCCTCTCTCTTTTTCTCTTTTTCCGACTTTTTATACCCCTTTGAGTAAGTGGGTTTACAATAGTCATCTTTGCACTAACTATTCATTAATTAGTAAAATAATTAAAGAAAGACACATGTCCCTCTATAGTTGTGCATTGTCGGTCAAAACTTGCCACTTGTCGACTTCTCTTCATAATTCTCGACATGTGGCGGTTTCGATACCAATAAAGTGTCAAGTATGGGCAAGTGATTACTTTATGAATGCATCGCGCATGCGTTTCATATTGAAATTTGGGCTCGGGGCTCGGCGGCCGTGTTGTGGTTGGGCTCGGTAGCGGTTGGGCTCGGTAGCGGGCGGGCCTAATTCGTGATGTGTCGTCGTACATCATTGTTAACGTCACCCGCAGCCGCCTACCGGATATGTGTCGGTGATGACGTGGATTGATTTCTTCGGCTCGGCTCGGTGTCATCAAAGGCCCCCAAGTTTGATTCCGAGAGAAGAATTTCAAGTCGGAGTTAAACTTTAATGCTAATGATGAACATTTAATGAGGAAAAGGATTTCTCAAAGGTTTTGTTCTTTCCTGGCACTGTCGGCGTAGTGATTAATGCTTGAAACGGCGCATTAATGGTGGGTTGCCATAATGACAGCCACGTGGCATCTTGTGGTTGGACCAATCTTGTGCGAACCGAAAAGGTACGTCGTTCTGTCACGGCCGTGGGGGGGCGTGACGTTTTTCGACATTTTTACGGCTTTTGAGTTTTTAAAAGGTGTGTCTTTTCGAATAGACATCTCGTTTATCGAGGAACCCTACCTATAAATACCTTTGTTTCCCCCATTTTTCACTTTCGCAACCATTAACCATCGAGCTAAAGTAACTAAAACCGAGCGAGAAATTTGGTCGGCTTCCCAAGTTCGAGACTTGAACTTAGGTATTTTTCGAAATACTCTCCCTTTACCTATAAATGTCTTCTTTTGAGGATAGTAGGAGTCGTAGTTATAGTGTAGAGGTTGAAATTGAAGATCCTCCCTCTGAACCTTCTGTTTCTTTCTCACCAGTACGGCGATCTCCGTCTCATAGCCCGAGCATTATTCGGATATCTTCTCCGGATTCTCGGGGAAGTGGAACGTCTTTGGGGCGGACTCATACTATCTTTAATCCGACGCCTGATGGCCGTCTTAGAGAGGGAACGGTATATCAGCCCGGATTGACACAAGCAAGTTCTAACGAAGAATCGCCAAGTGTTGATTCTAGACAGTACCAGCAAGAAGAAGAAAATATGGACCCATCGGAACCGGAGCGTGACAACGAGGAACGGGTAAACGAACCCTCCGGTGATTCGAGGCCGGAGAGGCAACAAGGGCCTATGGGTCATCGTAATGGCGACGGCCGCAGCAAGGAGGAGGCCTCGCCTTCGTGTTGAGTCTCGGTGGACGCCGAGCGATATAAACGATATCCCAAGCATCCGATGCTCGAGAGATGGGAGAGCTCGGCGAAGGTATCGTATTCCAAGTGGTATCCATTTAAGGTGCCGGATGGCACCGAGGTCCCCGAGACCGCCCGTGGGTTGCGTGGGTATACATACCGCTTGACCTTCTATTCGGATGCGGTTTCGCATTGCCGGTTTTTCTCACGCGGTGGCTTTGCAAGTGGGGTATACATCCAACCCAAGTGCATCCCATTACGTGGGGTAGGATTATTGGCCTCGTGGTGATGTTCCACCTAGAGAAGTACCCTCGCCCTAAGTTCAAAGAGATGAATGAACTCTTCGTCGGCGAGCGACTCCTTCATCAAAAGGTCGGCCGTCCAGGATGGTATTATGTACAAACCCGATTGGGGTATCCGGATAGTTTAGTGCAAGGTCTTCCTTCATCGTTGAAGGATGGAAAGAAAAATGGCTCTGGGTGAGCGGCGAGTGGCAATCTCGCGTGGAGAACGAAGGAAGGGAGCATCCTTTATCCTCCTTCGGACTTTGTTTTTGGTTATAGTAAGTCTATATCCTTTCTCTCGCTTTTCTTTTTCTTCGTTTCCTTTTCGTAATTGTCTTTTCTTTCCACCTTTATAGAGAACCAGGGCATCAAAGGGCCTCTGTCGCCCCACTCTTATTCAAGGTGGAGAACATCCAGGCCGGGGAATCATGGACAGCGGATTGAGAGGTTGCCACTGAGGCCAACTTGGCCTTGGTTTGGTTTGAGGCTGCTCGCCCGCCGACCCCGGCCGAGGGGCGGCTCGGGACGAGGCGGCCGAGCGGGAGGTGGAGGTCGAGAGAGGGCCTCACGTAAGAATCCTCTCGTTAATGAAGAAACGGCCCCATTCTCCCGGGGAGCGGCCGGTGAGAATCGAGCGAGCTGCGCGCCTCTGTGACGACTAGTCCCGTGGGCAGATCATCCTGCGCCCGTAGGGCGAACCATGGAGACCGGAGCCCAGTGCGGCGCCGTTCGAGGTAAACACTCTTGTATTTTTCACATTTTCTTTTGAATTGTCTTTTTGTTTTCTTTTGATCTTTCTTCTAATTGGTGGTTGCTTTATGCGGGCGTGGCTTGGATTTGCGTGCACGCCTTCGCAGATGTGAGGAACACAAAGACACGGGCGAACTCGGGCGGCCGCGATCAACTGCGGATGTGGAGGCGGCTCGGAGAGAAGATATCCGGGCGTAAACGTCCTGGCGATGGAGTGCGGAGGCGATGCGACCTCCTCTTCAAAGGAGAAGAGGGGATTGCGATGGAGGAGCGATCGATCGGTGAAAGGGTTGGTCGGCGGCGCGAACATCCTGAAACATCCCCCCTTGAGAAAAGGAAGGTCCGCGAACTTTCTCGGATGACCTCGGCAGGGGAAGGTCATTTCATTCCTCCAAACCAAGCAAGAGATGAATATTGCGAGGGAATGGTTGAACTACGCCCTCGGTGGTTTGTGGAATTCGTTCGATGTGCCACGCCGACAGAGAGCAATCGAGGGTCTTCTGGGAGGCAGTCGGGCCGCACGATGATCGGCTCGTGCACGAACAAAAGGCATCGAGCAATTTCGCTCAGATCGGCCGAAGAACAAATTCAAGTATGCCATGGCCATGTATGCGGGCGGATGATTGGGCTCTTATGGCATGCGGTTGGGGGACTCGCGAGCTAGAAAAAAATATGCCGACCTGGAAAGGCGGCACGGGATCGCAGGAAGCCTATGCTACCCTTCAAGGGGTACAAGAATCTTTTAAGACTCAAGCGGATGAGGCCACGGCTCGGGGCGGTCGAGAGAGAGGCTGCTGCGAGGGCCGAGGCAGAGCGAGATCGAGCCCGCAAGGTCAAGAAGAAGAGCTCGGGGTTAAGGTTGCCGAACCGAACGTCTTTGCCGCCACGCCGGGCCGAGGAGATGGAAAGGCGTCAGCCGATGTACGCGTGTCTGTGGGGAGGTGAAGAAACCGCCCGTCGCAAACCGAGGAAGTTCGTAGAGAGGCCGTTAAAGCTTACAAAGACTACGAGGAGTATGCATTCATGTTAACTGTGGCCATGCGACCAGCCTCCAAGAAATTCTTGATTTACTTAAGGCGGGCGCCATTTGTTGCTCGGCTTGAGGAAGATTTGGCCCTCCCGGGAGGCCGATCTCGATACCCTTCGGCCGAACTTTGCAGAGGCTCTAACGCGCAGGCTCTCCTCCTCCAGGCGTGGAAGAAGTCGCCTCTAGCGGTCGTCGAAATTCCACCCCCGCTCCGTCTTGATGCTTCCATATGTACCCCCTAGGTAAATTGGCTTCACGCCTCGAGATGTAATGGGCTCCGACTTCCTTGTAAATACTTTCAAGTAGAAATGAATTGTTATTTTCCCCACTTTGTGTATGTGTTTCAAGCTTTTTGTAGATGCTCGGCTCTTTTCCTTTCTCGTAAGATCGTTGCCCTGTCTTCTTTTTTCTTTTATATTCCCAAGCACGGGGCTCGGTTCCTAGTCTTGAATAAGAGGCTTTGCTCGCCTTAATTGATTCTTGTACTCGGTATATAAACTGTCCATTTTTTATTTGAAATTTCGTGTGTAAACCGAGTCTTTATTTGGCGTCCGGTGTATATATCGAATCTTTGATTTGCGCTTGCAGTGCGTAACTAAATTTTTGATCTGTTTCGGTGCGTAACCAAGTCTTGGTATTGTGCCGTGACGTAACCAAGTCTTGGTATTGTGCTCGATGCGTAACCAAGTCTTTATTGTGCTTGGTGCGTAACCAAGTCTTGGTATTGTGCAGTGCGTAGTCGAGTCTTTGTATTGTGCTCGGTGCGTAGCCGGAGTCTTTGTATTGTGCTCGGTGCGTAGCCGAGTCTTGGTATTGTGCTCGGTGCGTAGCCGAAGTCTTGGTATTGTGCTCGGTGCTTAACCGAGTCTTTTTTTTTGTGCTCGGTCTTAACCGAGTCTTGGTATTGTGCTCGGTGCGTAGCCGAGTCTTTTTTTTTTTTTTTTTTTTTTTTTGTGCTCGATGCTTAACCGAGTCTTTGACTTGTAAGGATAGATCCGCCTTGTGGGCGTGTTGTCCCTTTTTTCATCGTGCGAAGGATATACGAGATGACTTTTCGGCCTTGGCTTAAGCCGAGGCGATTTTACCGTCCTCGGCACATAGCCGAGTGAGTAAAAACTTCGTTTCCCTTTAGAGAGCTCACGAAATATCGGATGAAAAGATAATTACTTGGAATCTATCGGATCATAAACCGAGATCTTCATTGATAATACCGTTTCGGGTATGCTACATTCCATGGGTGCATAAATTTTTCTCCACTCAAATATTCTAACCGGTACGCCCCACCGGATAAGACGTGGTGACCGAAATGGGCCCTCCTAGGTCGGCTTCAATGGGTCAAGGTTGAACACCCGTTATCTTTTTTAACACAAGATCGCCGACCTGAAATCTTCTTTCCTTTACTTTCGAATTGTAGTACCTTTCACTCCTTTGTTTATACACTTTGCATTTTCATCTCTAAGATTGCACCTTTTTTCTTGAAAGAGTCTAGTTCGGTTCGGAGTGCGACCTCATTCTGATTTTCTTCAAAATTTGCGATTCGAAGGTAGGGGCTCCGATCTCAACGGGAATCACCGCCTCGGCACCATAGGCTAAAAGAAAAAGGTGTTTCTCCGGTGGCGCTCGGTGTGTCGTTCGTATGACCATAATACACGAGGTAGTTCCTCGGCCAATTGCCTTTAGACTCTTCCAATCTCGCTTTCAAGGTGTACTTGAGTATTTTATTAACGGCCTCAACTTGTCCGTTCGACCGGGGTGGTATGGAGTTGAGAAATAGTTTTTATGTGGAAACCTTCACAAAAATTTGAAACCTTCGATTTGTCGAATCTGTTTCCCATTATGCTGTAACAATCGAATATGGTATTCGAATCTATAGATAATAGATTTCCATACAAAGCTCACAATCTTTTCTTCATCTATTTTTGCGGAGGCTCCGCCGCCCATTTTGTGAAATAATCCACGACCACAATGGCATACTTGACGCCCCTTTGCCGGTGGGGAGTGGTCCGATGAGGTCCATTCCCCATTTGGCAAGCGGCCATGGGCTAAATACGGAGGTAAGTTGCTCAGGATGATATCTAACCTGCGGCGCGAACCTTTGGTATCTCTCGCATCTTTTGACGAGGTCGGTCGCATCTTTTCTTAGGGATGGCGTGTAGTACCTGGCCGTATCAATTTATAGGCCAACGTTTGGCCCCAGCGTGGTTGCCGCATATTCCCTCATGAACCTCTCGAAGTGCATAATCCGCATCCGTCTCGGAAGGCGTAGGAGTGGAACGGAATATCCTCGTTTGTATAGGACGCCATCTACTAGTGTAAACCGAGCCGCTTGAGTTCGTAGTGTTTGGCCTCGACTTTGTTTCGGGTTGAACTCCTTTCTCTAAATCTTTGAATGATTGGGGTCATCCAAGTCATTCGGCGGTTTCGGTTGTATATATTTTCTTTGCACCAAGTGACGGGCGGATAGTTGTGTGACAAAGTGACATCCGTGATGGCATCCGTCCCTGGATCGAGCCGAGCGAGCTAAGGCATCTCGCTTGCATGTTCTCGGCTCGGGGCACATGTAAGACTTTTGTCTTAAAGTGTGATAATCTCTTCTTGACCAAATCAAATATTGTGCAATTTTTTGCTCTTTTGCTTCGTACTCGCCGTTGATTTGATGAGCGACCAAGCGAGAATTTGTGCACCAATAGTTGTTTTAGGCCCATAGAAATTTGCCATATCAAGCTGCCTTGGGGGCGCCTCATATTCGGCCGTTGTTCGTTGGGAATCGAAATCGTGACGGCCGAGCAAAGTAGCATTTTCATTTGGATCGATTATCACGATTCCGCCCCGTGCTCGGCTGCGGTGGAAGAGCCGTCAACGAACAATTTCCATTCTTGGTCTTCCACAACTTCCAATCGTATGGAAGGTGTGAATTCGGCCACAAAATCGGCTAAAGCTGTCCTTTTTTTATGCGGTGCGTGGTTCGTATATAATGTCAAACGGCGAGTTCGACGGCCCACTTAATCATCCACCGAAGTATCGTCGGTGTAATACTTGTTTCAGTGGGTAGTTCGTCAATACTATAATCTTGTGTTCTAGGAAATATGGACGGAGTTTTCGCGCGCGGTGATTAATGAATAAGCCAACTTTTCCATTGGTGGGTACGGAGCTCGGCGTCATGTAACGCTTGATCGGTGTAATAAACGGGGTGTTGAATAGAGCCATCTAGCCCGATTAATACCGGTGATGGCGTACTCGGATACCGCAAGTACAAATACAAGTCCTCCTCTTGGGTTGGTTTTTGTAATATAGGGATTGAAGAAAGGTCTTTGTTTGAGGGATTCAAAGGCAATCCGTGCTGCTTTCGGTCCACTCGAAATCTTTTCTTTTCTTTATAATTTCAAAGAAAGGCTTGCACTTGTCTCGTGGACCGAGAAACAAATCGGTTAAGGGCGGCCAATCGGCCTATTAGGCTTTGTACCCTTTTTTACGAGTTTGGGGATTCTAGATCGGTGATGGCTTTTATTTTGTGCGGGTTAGCTTCGATCCCCTTTGGTGACCATATATCCCAAGAATTTACCCGAGCCGACCCCAAATGTGCACTTTTTCGGGTTTAACATCATTTTGTACTCTCTCAAAACATCAAACATTTTATTGAGATCGTTAAGATGATCGGACATGTACAAAGTGATTTTACCAACATGTCATCTACATAGACTTCCATAGTGTGACCTATCATTTTCTCAAACATCTTATTTACTAACCTTTGATAGGTCGCACAAGATTCTTCAATCCAAAGGGCATCATCTTGTAACAAGTGAATTCCCCGAAAGAGAGAGAAGAATGAGGTATTTTCTTCATCTTAAGGTGCATCCGTATTTGGTTGTAACCCGAGTATGCATCCATGAAGCTCATCGGCTCGTGTCTGCCGTGGCATCCACCATGTAATCGATATTTGGCAATGGATAAAGTCCTTAGGGCATGCTTTGTTGAGGTCGGTAAAATCCACGCATAGGCGCCATCGGCCATTGCTTTTCTTTACCAAAACAGATTGGCGACCCATCGGGATAGAGGGCTTCCCGGATAAATTGATTGTCTAATAGCTTGTTAACCTCGATCTCGAGTCTTTGCCTATCTATCGGGGCCGAGTTTGCGCCTTTTCTCGATGATCAGGCGGAACGTTAGATCAATATTGAGGCGGTGGCACGCATACTTGGGGTCAATTAGGGCATGTCTGCGTGAGTCCATGCGAAGACGTCAAGATTATTTCCCAAAACTCGATCAACTCGCCGATATGGTTACGGGAGATCATGACCAATACGTAGTTGGCACCTCGCTCGGCCTACCGACATTGATTATATCAACCTTGTTCTCTTGGTTCCGCTCGTTTTTTTCTTGCTTTGCCCCTCCTTGATTTGCGGGGGCAATTCGTCTTCGGCCCGGCTCGTTCTCGATTGCCGGCTCGCTTCTTCCATCATTGGCTCCTTCCGGGCCGACGACCTGGATCATTTTGGTGAACGATCACCACTTTCCGCTCGGACTCCTCCTTGGGCGGGGATTATTGTGTGGTTTCACCGGTTTGTCCTTGTTCCACCACGTTAATCTCAACCGGTCGGAGTTTAAGAGAGCACTCGTGACTCCATTTGATTCCCTTTGTGTATAGCTTCGCCATCGAGGCGTTGGGAATTTTATACAAAAGTGATATATTGAAACGGCTGCTTTTATATGATAAAGCAATGGCCTCCCAATGATAGCATTGTACTCCGAATCGGCATTGATTATTTTGAATGTTGTCATGACAGTCCGTTTATGCAAACCTTGTCCCATTTGGATGGGCAAGTCAACTTCTCCGAGCGGGACTATTCTTCCTCCTCCAAATCCCAGAATGCTATCGTTGCATGGACGGATATAACTATCGTCCACATTCAATCTTCGAAATGCTCGGACATAAATGACTGACGAATAGCTTCGGTGTCAATCAAAATTCTGTGGACCGGAATACCCAAGATCGGTGCAGTAACGACCAGGGGGTCAGAATGAGGATGGACCACCTGGTCGGCATCCGCATCCGAGAACACAAAGTGGCCGGTGGGTTGGCCTTCCTTAATTTCCGCCACCCGAACTTGTCTTTCGGCGTTGGTTGCCTGTCTAACATCAGCTTTCCTTTTTCTATTGGAGCGGCTATCCTCATTTGTGTTAGTATTAATTCGACCGACACTTGACATCATGAGGATCTCCCTCCCTGGTTTTCATTTGGGGTGGCGGCGGGAGAGCTGGATTGATTACGCGCTCCGGGTTGACACTCTTGAGTCGGTCTTGCCGGTGGGGGTGGTAGCTCATGAACATACCTTTTAAGACCACCCTACCGAACAACCCGCATAATTTCCCTAATTAGATCTCGGCACTCATCAAGATCGTGACCTATCGATTTATGATAGGCACGGAGAATCGACGTGAATCTAATTTTGACGGCTCAATTTTCGAGGCCGAGCTGGAGGCAACAAATTGAGACCAGTACTTCATTCCATATGGTGATGGAGTGTGGGTCAAAGTACTTAGCGCGGCGACTTCGGCTCTCGCCTCTTGGCGAGCCCTAAATCCGGTGGTCGGGTTTCCGAGAACGGTCGGAACCCGACCCCCAACCATCGGTTCTTTCCTTCCGTCCTTTCTTACGCCCCTTGTCGATGCTCTCGGGCGGTTACTTGCCATGGCTTCTTCCGCGCAAATATGGCATTCTGCGCGGACGTAAATTCTGACGAGGTCGCCCGATTCGTGGATGGAGTAATTAAACCATGTTTCGGGAGCCGATCCCGCCATGGTGCGATTAAAATGGCGTCATCCGACACCGGTTCCATCTCTCGAACTTGTTTGTTGAACCGAGAAATATAGCTTTTCAGGGCTCATCCTTCCCTTGTTTGATGTTCACGAGGAGTCCTTAGGTTCGGCTCGGACTTTGGGCGTTAAGAAATGCGTCGTAAGCGGAGGCCAAATCCCCCAAGCTGAATGGATCCCCTGTGGTAGGGTCCTAAACCAAGCAGTGGGCTCGGTCGCCCAAAGTCGGGAAGGCCTGCAGAGGATGGCATCACTTGGACCGTATAGCTCCATCCATGCTAAGTACTTGTGAACGTGAGTGGTCGGGTCGGTTTCCCCCTTTGTAGAGACCGACACTGGGGGATTTTCAACTTTGGCGGTAATGGGGTCGCCGAGAATTTCGAGTGGGAAAATGGGCGGAGCAATTTGGGTGGTTCATTACTTGGGGCGGTCTTTGAAAGCGTTTCGCCATCCGGACCGCCTTCCAATTCGTTTAGACGACGACGCAGCGGTGTATTTCTACATCCCGTTCTCGCCATGAGCTAGGGCCTTGGACTTGATTGACCTGCTGCCGCTTTCGCTCATCCAAAACCTGAGCGGGAACTTATCGTCGAGGGAGAAAAGGGTCAACTCCCGGTCGTCCGCGAACATCGAGTGGGCACGACGATGTCGTGTTGGTTCTAGTAATGATTACGCTATACGACTTTTCTCCTCTTCATCTTTTTGCCGCCTTCTCGTCGCGACGGACATGTTGTTCATTACGAATCGGCTTCTTGGGCCGTGATGAGGAGCGGGAATTTGAGGATTAATGTTAACATTTAGTTGTGGGTTGAGTGGATTAGTATTTGCAAGGAGTGGAGGGGTGCTTGAGAGTTCGTGGTAGCTAGAGTTTGTGATATGAGTTGGTTCATTTGTTGTACAAAAGTTGGGTTGGCAATTAGGCGAGCGAAGGGAAACAGAGTAGTGCTCCCCGCCTCCGTTTGGGGTATATTTTGGCCATTAGTAGTCCGGCGGTTTGGTTGTTCAGATGTTGCTCTTGATCAAACGAGCATTCCTCGATCGGTGACTCATTTTGTCCGTTATGAAAAAGCCAAAGCGTTAAATTTTACCTGGTTTTTACTTAACTTGCCTGTGCTTGGAATTCGATGGACCAATACGAGCCCTCCTTCTAGCGCCAATTTGTTGACGTGCGTTTTGGTCAACAAGTAGAAATATGTAAAAGATTTAACACTTGGAAATGAAAACGTGCGAACGTATGTTTATTTCTCGGCTAATTATGCCTTTTTGTATTTTTTTGCCGAGCCGAAATATTGGGGTCGGTCTTTCTTATAATTTTGTTACAATTGTCCTCTCTCTTTTTCTCTTTTTCCGACTTTTTATACCCCTTTGAGTAAGTGGGTTTACAATAGTCATCTTTGCACTAACTATTCATTAATTAGTAAAATAATTAAAGAAAGACACATGTCCTCTATAGTTGTGCATTGTCGGTCAAAACTTGCCACTTGTCGACTTCTCTTCATAATTCTCGACATGTGGCGGTTTCGATACCAATAAAGTGTCAAGTATGGGCAAGTGATTACTTCTATGAATCATCGCGCATGCGTTTCATATTGAAATTTGGGCTCGGGGCTCGGGGCTCGGCGGCCGTGTTGCGGTTGGGCTCGGTAGCGGGCGGGCCTAATTCGTGATGTGTCGTCGTACATCATTGTTGACGTCACCCGCAGCCGCCTACTCGGATATGTGTCGGTGATGACGTGGATTGATTTCTTCGGCTCGGCTCGGGTGTCATCAAGGATTTGAGAAAGGATATCAAATAACTCCTTCTATGATGAATTTGAAATTCACTACCATGACTCAAAAAATACCTCAAAATAGGAGCCTAAGGATTTGAGATCATTTGAAACAAACTCAATGGATTTATATAGAAATGTCAAAACATTTATAAAATTGTCAATGCCCGTGATTTTATGTTATCTTTACAACAAAGACTTTTTATTTTTAGTATAAATCCAGGGAAAGGGAGGGAAATAGGTGAGAATCGCATGTGTGCCAAAGTTTTACAACCGTCTTACCACTAAACTACTAAGTGATTCTCATTTTTCCAACAAAGACTTGATCATCAATAGAAGTGTCCAATTTTGGATTAATCATTCTAAAAGTTACTTCTATATTTAATTAGGGACGGCTAACTTTACATGACTTTAATTTTGCGTCGCACTTGGAACCTGATTTTGTTGAAAATTAATGGTCTTTGGTGTAAACTCATCATCACATACAAGTAGCTTGACTTCACCAAACCAATTAGAACTAAGAAATTCCATTATCAATCCAAATTAGGGAATTGGTAAACTAATGAGAAAATAGTTTATGCAGTCACGTAACTTGGACTACTTAGAGATTTAATCTTCTATATCGCCATCTTTAAATTTGATCCAATATGTTTCAAGTGAGTGCTAATGTGTCGAAGAAATCTAGGGATTTTGGTGCAATTAGATAAAACGAGAAATCACCAAAAAATACACACAAAGTTTGGAGATTTTAATGTTTTGATGGCAATTTTTGCGCCAAATCACCAAAATCCTCAATTTCTTTGACATGTATGCAAGCGGTAGGTCATAGTCGTAATTTCTTATAAAATTACACAATTTCGGTCGAAACATAACTTATCCAAATCTTTAAAAGATATTGAACTCAAATTAAACAATGAGTGCTACTAAATCTCAAAATAGTCAAAGTTCTTGAGCTAAAGAATTCGTTTTCCCTAAACTTATCATATGACAAGTTCGCCCAAATTATTCGGAACTTAGAATTTCTCATCACCAATTATTCAAGTATAGAGTGTACTGGCGCCGACATGAATCGATCCCCAGTAGCATATGCCACCCCATCCATATCATCAATAAATAAGTTCACTCTCTGCAAAGTTTTCCTATCGGTGGGGTTGTTTGGAAAGTCCTCCATATGAATCCCGTGGAGGCATTCATCGTTTGCAGTTGTATTGGACACCAATATCTCGTACAAACCGGGCCCCACCGCGGTGTTGGCGGCGGTGTTCGTGACGGTGTAATCAACGGCCAGGATTCCTCGGATGGTCGATAGGATTGCCAAAGAAGAGAAGATCAATACCATTAAGTTGGCCATTTTCTTTACTTCTAATTTTGTTTCTTTTTATGCTCTGTTTAATTGTGGTTCTTGTTTTCGTGTGTATTCTTTGGGAAATTGCATGGGTTTATATAGGTGAATAAGGCATAGTTTTTAAGGCTTTTCCCAGTCAATGTACCTAAATATTTTTGAGTAATTAATTAATATATTTATTTATAGAGCAAATGGGGCAAATTACCCACTTGGGATAGGTGAATGAGTTTTTGACATGTAGGATAAAAACATAGTTTTCTACCCACTTTTGGTGTTCTTTTACCACAATACCCTTGAGGCTTTAAATGCAAGCCTTTAATATGTATTTCTCTCTCTTGAAATTAAATACTCCCAATACATAACATATGTGAACCGTGAACACTCCTTCTTTTTTGCTCTTCATTTTTTTCTCTCTCTTCTTCTTCTTCTTCACAAAATATCAAGAAGTTATTTTTGTGGGCTTTCATCAACAAAATCGCACCAAAAAATCGAATAACAAGGTAATGTTCTTCTCCTCCTAATTAGTTAACCTTGTTTAAATCGTTCAAGACCAATATATTTGCAAAATATGTAAAGTGTTTTGTGAAAGGAAAAATTTTCGCATTTATGAAACACAATGCACGATATCGTGTCATAGATTAGGCACGATATCGTGCCCCGTATATATTAGACACGATATATCATGCCCTTTATTAGCACGATATATATCGTCTTTGTATATTAGATGCGATATCGTGCCCCCGTATATTAGACACGATATCGTACCTAATATATAGGGCACGATATATCGTGCCAAAAAGGGCGCGATATATCGTGTCTAATAAAGGGCACGATATCGTACCTCACGAAAAAGGGCACGATATAGTACAAAAAACAGGCGCCTTTTATGTGTTCTTGCATTTATCAATATTTTTTCTTTGTATATAGATGAACTCTCGCTATCTTGTTGTTCGATTTGGTGGTCATTGGGAAGGTTTAGAATATAAAAGTGGTGAAGAAGAAGTTGTACGTATTAAACCGGGCAAAATGAATTATAGTGAAATATTGGAGGAGGTTTATGGTGTTGTTGATGTTGATAGGGCGTATACGATTGTATAATGCATTCTATTGTAGATATTTCGAAACAAACTTGGGAAGTTAAAGTTGAAAAACGATGATGACATTGAAAGCTGCGTTTGGGAACACCGAGTTACCGATTGTTTTTGTAACACCGAAAAAGAAAAACGATGGGTGAGACTAGTTCGCATAATGTATTGGGAGGTCCGCCCGAGCATAATCGAGTTGAGAACGTTGAAGGTCAACAAGGTGTTGGTGGAAGTTTTATGCAACTAATGGCTAGTCGAATGATTTGTCGTGATCATTGGGCCTAATTACAACTACATGCAACTTCTTGGTTTTCAACAATACTGATTTACCGCAAATCAATCCATATAGTCATGCGGTAAGGCTAGTGGAGCACCTTTTATGCATATGAACAATGTTCCAATTATTGATCATCGCGTCCACTAGCACCTACGATTAATGTTCCAAATATCAATTGGACCAGGACTAGTATAAGGCCAAGCAATGAAGATGGCAATTATTCGATATGGGTTGTGATAATCCGATGTTAATTGTGATATCGATCGATCTTGATGTTGGTTGTGATAATAATGACATTAATTATGGTGCAAACTACAGTCAAATGATTTTGGTGAGAACTACACCGATGGTGATGTTGGCGGCGTTGAAGCTAATAATCAATTTGAAAATAACCCGAACGTCTTTGAATTTGAGGAATTTTGTGAGTGGAGACGTGAAGCGGAGAGAAGTATTTTTAAAAACCAAAACCAAGATGCAGCAGAAAGACGAGGTGTTAACTTACATCCGATATCCATAGAGACAATATGGACGAAACAATAGTGCCCACAGGACGAAGTTGGGTGATTCCTCGTACACTCTCGCACCTTTCGGTTCCTCCCGAGGAACTTTCGCTAGGTTGGAAGCATCGGTGGGACATTGCGCCAAGGAGCAACATACATGAGCAAAAAGCGAATTGGATATCGCACTAGGTATGTATCACCTTGAAAATCAAGTCGAGTATCGAGTTGAACGCCGTATAAGATTCGTTTTCATGCAATATGCAAGTATGAACGATGCCCTTTTCGAATGCGTGCATATGGAAAGGATGGTATTTGGAGAGTAGGGAAGTTTGACAAGCACCATGGATGTGGGTTAAATTTGAATGACAATGCATCTAGGCGGGTGCATTCTAAAGTAGTAGGTGCGTATTTTGCATCTAGATTACTAGTGGAACATTCTGCGCTCGTGCCAAGAGATATGATAGCGGAGTTGGAATCGCGACATGGGCTTAAAATGAGTTATAATGTTGCGTTGAGTGCAAAGCATCATGCCTTTGGGTTGATATATGGAGATAGCAACAAGTCATTCAATCTAATTCGGCATACTTACACATGTTGAATTTAACGAATCCCGGATCGGTAACTAGATGGAAGTCGGATAATTTTAATAGATTCAAGTACGTGTTTTTTGCTTTGCATGCATCAATCACTGGATTCCAGAACAATGCCCGACCAGTTATTGTGATTGATGGAACACACCTTAAAGGCAAATACCGGGGAATATTGTTTGTGGCAGTAACAAAAGATGGTAATGAACAGATTTTCCCACTTCTTTGTTGGAATCGGGGATGTTGAAAACGCGATTCTTGGACATGGTTTTTGAGACAGGTTGAGAGATGCTTATAATTGCCCTCGTGATCTCGATTGTTTCGATCAAAGACAAGAGTATCGAGTAATGCCATAAAAACAGATACCCGAAGCATCACATGGGCTTTGCACTTATCATTTGAAGAGTAATTTGGCTCAATACGGTCAACATATAGTAGCAATGTTTAGGAATGCAAAGCATATTCATACATTGTGAAGATTATGATAAGTATTTTGAAAACATAAAAGTTGCTAGTGAGACGGGTGCGTTTAAGAAGTTAGAACGTGCGGGGAAGACAGATGGTCTCGAGTTAAGTGTCTGTCCGGCGTTATGGGTTCATGACATCAAACTCGGTGAGAGCTTCAATAGTCGGTTATTATGGGCGAAAGTTACCTGTTTGTTCGTGGCTTGAGTGTGCTCGGACTATTATTGAAAAGTGGTTTTATGAACGACGACCGCCGCTAATGATAAAGATCAAGAGCTAACACTTGAAGCAACCAAAAGATTAAATGATGCGGATTGAGATAGGTCGTAGAATGGATGTACAATGTCTTAGTAATGTGAAGTACAAGGTGAAAGATGGAACAAAGACTTATTTGGTTGACTTATCCCAAAAGAACGTGTAGTTGTCGAGAATTTGAATATGAATTGATGTCTTGCGCCTTTGCATCTGCAGCAATTAGGTATAAAGAAATTTAAAATTTGTATCAATATTTTCACATAATTCGTTCAATATTTTCAAATAATTGTTTGTTTATTTGTGCGGGAAAGGCGAACCTCAATATCTATTCATTTTTGCCCATTATTATAAAAATGAAAATCTTCAAAAAATGTGGGCGGGTGAAGTTTTACCGTTCGATCCGAGTGAATGGGTTCTACCACAAGAGGTGCGAGACTTAGTATGCAACCCTCCAAATAACCCGAGACAAGCGGTCGTCTAGACAAAGTAGAGTTCATTCCATTTGTTGAATCATCAAGTAATCGTTCACGTAAGAGTCAAATTTGTTCAAGGTGTGGGGTGCTTTGGCCACAATCAGTGCGTCAAATGCACTATGTCATTGCCGCTCGATGAGCACGAAAGTGCCTCGGTGATATTGGCCGGTTCCTTCGAGACAAGTGCGTAATAAGAAGAAATGTGGAATATGCCGAGCGGATGATCATACCCGTAGAAAATGTCCGAGACGTCCAGGATGATGAAAATTAGGCAAAAGTTTATTTCAAATGTAACACTATTTTCTAGAAAAACATACTAAGAGTTGAAACTCGTGAGTCTAAATGTGTTAATCATGTCGGTAGTGCCCTTTACCGATGCGATATATGGCACGATATTTCGTGCCAACTATCTCAAGCACGATATCGTGACTTATATAGTTGCACGATATCGCCCTATTATAGTTGGTACGTAATATCGTGTCTTATGTTTGGCACAATATATCGTGCCACTATATTTGCCACGATATCGTGCCAACTATATAAGTCACAACATATCGTGGCAAATATAGGGGCACGATATATCGTATCTATATAAGTCACGATATATCGTGCCAACTATATAGGGCACGATATCGCCAACTATGATATAAGTGGCACGATATTATGCCTAATTGTAGTTTTTTCATTCTGCTCGCTTTTGTTGATTTCTTATCCGCTAATTGTAACTCTTTTAATTTAAAGAATTCTTTTTTTTAAACAAAATGAATATTTAATTTAAATAACTCAAAATATTTAGAAGATATACAACAATATGTACTACAACTCCCAAGTCTACTATATCTTGTCTTGATCGTAAACTTGTCGTGCCATATTCTTCCTTATCTCGGAATCGATTTGCTCCACATACTTCCTATTAATCTTACGTGATACAACTAATGATGGAATGTATGGCAAATACACCACAATGGTGGGGTCGTTTCGCAAAAAACAATCTTTGTTTTATGGACAAGTTCCCACTCGCGCGGACGGGCTCCTTACCTAAGGCGGCGTAGAAGGTAGCGAATGAGTACACATGGGAGCATGCGACGGAGGGGCGTGTGTCGGCACGCCGATTGGCAAAACTATCATCGTGTATCGGGCACGCACCGAGTCGTACATATGTCTTTGTGGCTCACGTAGATCTAGTCCGTACACGACAAAATGACCCGACAAATTCACGATCATGTACACTGGGTGAAAACAAAATCAGTAAATAATCAAAAAAATTTGAATGAAAAAAATGAATAAACTAGCCAAAAAATAATTAAATTCAAGTATACTGCGGTACAACACTCCATGGACCAGGATTACCCCATCACGGAGATCCGTGGCGACAACCCCGACCAACTCATCCGGCTCTGCCCAGGGAGGAATCTCTCCATGGTCATTTGGGTCATATATCTTTGTGTCGGCGG
Organism: Rehmannia glutinosa; assembly: GCA_016081115.2. Classification (NCBI taxonomy): domain Eukaryota; kingdom Viridiplantae; phylum Streptophyta; class Magnoliopsida; order Lamiales; family Orobanchaceae; genus Rehmannia; species Rehmannia glutinosa. The sequence continues at coordinate 82,695,522 of CM071937.1, forward strand.
AGGATCCGTACCATGCATACGACTCCATATGTGCCGTATGGAATCATACACATTGAAAAATGTTTATAGGTTAACAAGTATGATTTATTAATTTTACAAGAAATGCGAGACACATAATAAATAAACTAACCGAAAATGTCGTAGATACAATCCTATAAGTTCCCACTTGATTCTCATGAGGCACAACCCCAAGAAACGGGGATCGGATGTAGTATGGACGGTATGCATTTATATGTCTGAAATGAAAGAAATCGATATTAATCGATAAAATATTCATCAACTAAATAATGCAAAAGAAACTTACATCATTTTCCAACTCTATTTTTGGATCCGCCATTTTCTTAAAAAATGATGGCCCAACAAGGTACATAAGCCCCCGTTCTATCCCGCATTAGACCTCAAATATTAAGGCAGGTGGAATATAAGATGTTAATACTAAGACGATAAGACAAATGCAAAAATATTTACTTACTCTTCATTAGACTTTAAGAAGTGGGTAAACTCCTTCTCGGACGGGTCAAGCCATGCGAGACTAGGATCCCCGAACGGGCCGCGAATATCGCGACAGTACGCTATCCCGAACCTCGGATCAAGGAAGTAGGCGGTGAGGGCAAACTGGAGAGGCCGCTCGTGGACCGGATACCACGAGTGTCGGAGAGGAGCTCGAATAGGAGACGGCAATGGCTCGGAATCGGGACCGACACTCGTGGTCGCGGAGAATGTGATAACACGGGCATAATAGAGTCGACAATGGCGGAAGAGAAGTCGACAATGGCGGAAGAGAAGTCGACAATGCGGGAGGAGGAGGAAGAGTCATCACTAGGGGAGGGGGAGGAGTCGACATGGCGGGAGGAGGAGGAAGAGTCGTCACTACACGGGAGGGGGAGGAGTCGACATGGCGGGAGGAGGAGGATGAGGAAGAATCGATCGCTGGCGACGGAAGAGTCGTCTTTTGGGAGGAGGAGTCGATCATCTTGCGAAGGAGGAGTCGATATCGATCTTGAGGAGGAGGTGTGTCGCTGCGATGATGGCTCGAATATCTCTCGATCGCCATGCACGAAGTCATCGTGATCGCTAAGCGAGAACCTCCTCTCGAGATGACAGATCTCTAACCGAGAAACGACATCATCGACTCGTGTCTCCAATCGAGCGAACCGCTCCTCTATAAGTCTCTCGAATTGGCTAATCTTTGCATAACACCGAATCGGTGTCGGATATCATGTCGCCAACTCAGATGGATCAACACGAGTATCTGGACGGATTTGGTGGATCATCGCGCGCATAGTCGTCGTGGGACAGATGGATCAACACGAGTATCCTGACGGACGATCGTCATATCCGTCCGGCCATCTAAAGGATCATCACCGATGGGATGATGGACCATATCGCCCTAGGCCGCCTGCGGCCTCAATCGTAGGAGTAGCGAGTGTCGGCCTCAAACGGGTCTACCTCTCCCCCCTCCCTTTTGCCTCTGTCTCCGCCCCGGAAAAGACACCTACTCTGTCCCCCCCGCCAATAGGGGTTGGGGTGTCGAACCGACACTCCTCTCTCGCCAATAGGGGTTGGGGCTGTCGAATGACCTGCACTCGTACCTCGCCTCGCTCCCGCTAAAAACCGGTTCTCCTCGGGAATCGAGGAGACCTAACAAAATAATCGGATCATCGACTCCTCTATATATATATATCTGCTGGAGCTCCTCCTGGCCGGATCCAATATCTCATGACACACTAAAGCACGTAAATAATATAAATAAATTAATAAAAAAATAAATTAATTATTAAATAAATAAATAAGTAAACATGCTTTGTTAATACATACCGTGTCAAAGAAAAAATCTGTCATGTCAATAGCGGTCTTGAAAACCTCCAACGAAGGCACCAGGCAAGCGGGTGTCGATACTGAGTCGCCCAGGCATTACCCAGGCGAGGTATCGCTCGAATGCCCAAATCTGTGAGAACATTGATAAGTATGAAAAATAAGATTTTTAAATATTTAAAAACTAATTACAAATATAAATAAAATAAAAACATATACGTACTCACAAGACATAAGTGGCCCCATAAAAATGATAAGAAGGTGGTGATATCCAGGTGGAACGTCCCTTAGTATATCGGCCAAGTGGCGAACATCATGCGCAGTGCGAATATAATGCATTAATATCGAAAGAGTATTTCCCCCAAGGGAACGCCTCCCACTGTGCATCGTCCTCGATTAAAAAAACCCTGACCCAATGGTCCGGCTGCGATGCAGCCGGCCATCGAAACACTGATATCATGTAAAAAAGGAAATAACACCTTCGCCACCTTCAGGGCATCGCCTGGTGAGTCACGGAAGGTGCCAACAAATAAATCGCGTAAATGCGCGGCGGTAACCCGATCACCCTAGGCAATACCGTCATATATACCGGTCAAGGGTACTTCAAAATCACCGTTAGGGTCAAATGTGGACCACGAAAATCGCAATCCCGATATCATAGCAAAATCACGCCGAGAGAATCGATGATACGCTCCGACGTGGAACCAACACTCCGATTCCGGAGCGTCCAAGACATGCACCTCCATCGCAACTAATGCATGCGTGCCGCATTACAACTCGCTCCGTCATACCCAAAATCCATAAAATATCCGAAAGCCGATCGTCGGCCCGACTATATAAATCATCAGCGATCTCCAAAGAACTCATCTCTCGATGGTCGAATAATATTCGATCGAACGTATCCCGCGATGTGGGCCCTCTCTCGATGATATGAGGTCTCTTCCATTGTGGACCGACCTACAACAATTAATAAATTTCAATTTATTAAGATGAATTGTTGAAAAATTGCGAGCGTAGTGAAAAAAAACATGTGGGACAATATGGATATGGATATCTAGGCACGATATAGCAAAAAGAATACATGGAAAGAATACAAAAAAAACCCTGGGGCGCGATATCGTACCAAGATTTATAACTAGTTCAATTTATAACTACGGACGATATAGTTCAATTTATAACTAGGGCACGCGATATCGCACCCAATTATAACAAGCGCGATATCGTGCCGTTATACCAAATGCGATATGGCAGCGCGATATTGTACCCAATTATAACAACGCGATATCGCGTGCCCGTTATACCCAGAAATGCGATATGCGCGCGATATCGCACCCAATTATGAGGACGCGATATCGTGCGCTTCATCTTCTACATCAAATCGCAAGACGGCATTTGCTACACCAAGTCACCAACATCCAACAATAACCCAACACACAAATTTATCAAACTTATTCACAAATTTATCCAACAATAACTTGATTGATAAACCCTAAACACCAAAATCGAACACTAAAAATCCTAAATCAATTAACCTAACATAAATAGAGTTTAAAACTTAAAATCGAACACTAAAAATCCTAAATCAATGAATCCTAAATGACGATTGATATGCTTACCTGTTCGGAAGGCGACGGAGGATGGTGCGGAGGCGCGATGGAAGCGGCATTAGCGGAGGTGGAGGCGGAAGCGGCAGAGGTGGAGGCGGTCGCGTCGACGGCACGATTGAGTCCATGTTCTTCTCTTATTGGGCACGAAATGGGGGTTGGTACTTCTTCTTCTTCTTGTAGTCGCACGAAATGGGGGCCTTTTTCCTTTCTTTTGTTTTGGTTTGTTGGGGCACGAAATGGGGATGGGTTTGGACGTTTGGTTTCTTATTTTGTTTTATACGGTTTCTTATACGGTTTTTGAATTTCAAAATTCAAAAATACCAACTTAAAGGAGGGATAATTTGGTCAATTTGGATAGAAAAAAGTTTTTATCTTATTGGGTAGAAATAAGTATCCACTATCCATAGTGGGTACTTTAAAAATTCTCCCTTATTTATATACTAATATGAGGTATAGCTCTCCAATTAGTCAAGTTGTTAATTTGCTGGAAAGGCTATATAAGAGACCCAATGTAGCTTGCCTAGTCTTCCATGCAATCAAATATGAGGGAAGATTTGGAAGTTTTCAACTTGAGAGGATTATTTTTTTATGTTATTGTGACAGATAATACATGCTAGTATGCTACCTATGTTGGCGTACTCAATATATTTTATTACACTCTTTGAAAATACTTAAACTGAATTTATAACCAAAAGAAAAATTAGTTGAAAACAGACGAAGTTAATGAGACTAAAGAGAAAATAAGGAATAGGTCCAAAGAAAGAGAACAAAGGGAAGAGGAGAATATTCTGTTTCATATTTTTATTCCACTATTTCAACCGATAACATCTGTCCAATAGAAATTTCGTTTAAATATCCAACAATATGTATTCATTGCTCACAATCTCTCGTGTCCATGACATGCATTTGATTCAAATATATTTATCTCATGAACAAGTTCAAGTGATAAAACAAAATAAAATAAAGTAAAAAGTCGAATACAAGATTTGAATCCCCATAAATGACCCTACAATTATAAAACTCCCAATTTTCAAAACCCACTTAAAACAACTCACAAGCACATTAAGGCTTCATTTATGCGTCAAAATTAATATGATAACTGCAATCATATGTGCGGTGAAATAGAAAAATAAAACGTCATCCTGAAATAGAAAATTATCCCTTCTTAATGTAGGAACTAAATCGCCCGATAGGGGTTTAAAGATCAACCACTATCAATATTTTAAACTCATCTAAAATTTTAGATTTAAATAGATCAATCTACTCTCTCTTTAACCATTCGCATTATTTGTGGTCTCTATTTGAATTGATCAACTTCACAAGTTCTTACCGACCATTTACCAGAGTACGACTAGCTACTAGAATTCAAAAGGTGACATCGTCCGTCAAACGTTATTACCAATTAATATCATGCGAGTATTTTGAATATAGTCGCATTATATTTGGATCACGGGTCCTCGTAACAACTCCACCGAACATAACGGTCGTAATTAAATTCATTATTCATTTTTCTTTAAGCGATTCTCGACAGATGGCGTGGGTCACCAGGATTGGGTCTTTATCCCCACTAAAATTATTAACGACTAAATCAAACTCGTCCCAAATCCAGTCTCAGTTTTTTCTTTTTTTCTTTCGGAAAATACTTCATTGAGGATGGGGATTAAGACTCCATCCCGAACTGTTTATTTGATAAATGTCATATACTGAGTTTTAATGTTACATCCATTTGGAGTTTTATCCATAATGCACCTGGAGGAATACTCCATTTGAAAAACTAACGTAGATTTATTGTGAATATGCACAAATTCACATACAACCACACATAGTAGGCGTGCATTGCATACAAATCTACGGTAATACTATAGACCTGGTGTACTCCTCCATGAGTATAATCTACTAGATCCCAGTCTTAGTTAAGTATACCGACTAGCAAGGCTTATTAAACCGGTATTGAAATTTAAGAAATATTAATAAACTTATATAGTTATCATTACAAAAAATTAAAATGGGTCGAATCGAATCTAAAAATGAAAAAACCCAAATCCGTCCTAAATTCAATCACATTACTCAAAACACGCCCCAATAATAAGAGTCCAAACTTGACCCAAAAGGGCCAAACCTATTGGCTATTGCCATGCCTACCTGACGCTATACCTTGTTCCCAACCTAATATAGAATTACACCCCAGCCTAATACCACTTGTTCCCCCAATTACATCTATGCACCCAACCTAGTACCCACTTGTTCCTTCCATCTGAATTATGGCTGGAATTACTGAACGTCGAATGTTGTTCATTCTTCCATATGAAGTCATGAACAGAAATACATAATATAGTTTATATTAAAGAAAAAAAAAGTTCAGATACATAATGCTTATATTCAATACGAGGCTTTTAAACAATCACTACATCATTAAATTGAGAAAGCCAATTGGATGCACAATTTAATATGAAATTATTGCAATTACATATAAAAACTCTATGTAATATTAATATTGCTACCAAGTGGGATAGACCCCTCTTGAAGAGGTGTCCTAATAGCACGAGCGATTTGCACACCGAGAGAACAATGTCAATACATCTTATAAGAATTAAAATCAAGAACCCAGTTAGATAATCTGAAACTTCCGGGGTTGAGATTCATGTGTATTTTGAGAACGTTTTCTGTCCATCTACTTTGTTAGAAAATTGGATGGTAAAAAACCCTTGCCAAGAGGGAAAGGCGCCAAGAATGTTTGAATTGTCCGTATGGAATGCAACCGCAACTTTAACACCTCAAGAGAATATGATTTAGTGCCTCTAGCTTGTATAAGACATCCACATAAACCGAATTGAAATCACCTTTCTTGATAGGTTAGACCATATTATCCGAAGAGGATTGTCCAAGAAGAGTCTGCGTGAAGGACGGACTGGATTTGGAAGCGTTAGCAGCTAGCACCTATCAAAACAGAGGAATGGAGAAGGCGTTCAATCTGGATTGGATTGCAAAGAATCCCTGGAATTCACCTTGTTGATGGTCTTGTCTAAACGTGTAACGTGAATACCAGCGGGAATAGAATTAGAAGGAATCCTATGGATCGATTCAGCTGCACGAAGACGCTCTACAGGAGAAGGGTTCTGTGAAACCCTAGAGCGCTATAACGAAAGATAAAGTCAGTATGGACTCCCTCATGTGTGACATGAATATGATTAATCATTGAAGAATTACCATTGTCATCGTAACCAATAGAAGTGGCATGTTGAACGTAAGAATCAGCGAAACCCTTAAAAGAAGTAGGTGGATCAACAGGGTTCTTGACGGAAAATAGGGTTTAATAGAACCCCATTGATCCCAAACATGGCAAAAACTTGTGTGAGACGGTCTCACGGATTTAGATCCGTGAGACGGAGCCCTTACACAAAGTTTTAAAGGTTTTTTTTTTCAGATTTTATTTTTCTTAGGGTTTATATTTGTTTTTTAGGGTTTATTTTGTTTCTTGGGTTTATTTTTAATTGATTTGGGTTTTTATGATTTTTTATTTTTTTAGGGTTTATTTTTTATTTTTTGGGTTTATTTTTGTTTTTCGGGTTTATTCTTCATGGTTCATGTTTTTAGGGCTTATTTTTGTTTCTTCATGCTGTTCATTATTATTTTTAAATTTATTTTCATGGTTCATGTTCTCAAGACGGAGCCTTTAGGAGGTCCGTCTCACGATTTAGATCCAGTGAGACCGTCTCACAAGAGACTTGCTCCCCAAACATATGGAGAAAAGTCTAGACGGGGTGAAATAGACTTTTAAATTTTATGCGACTCAGTTGTTCAGGATTGGGCAGGTAACTAAAACTCGAAGTTTCAGCTAATTGCTTTGAAAAGTTGACTTAGCTATGCCATGGAAATTTAGATTTGGATAGAGTTTGCTGAAGTTTAAATAACCTGATTCGATTTTAACTCCAACATCCTCGTGAGTGAAAGGCCAAGCTTTGGAATAATTAAGGCTTCATTTGGGTTGATGGATTTGAAGCTAAGGATTCAATCCATAATAACAAATACATCTTAGATGGATCAATTGAAATCATTCCAATAAATCCACTCATCAGATCCAAATTCTTCAATCGAAATGCAACGTTAACAAATATGGAACTGCTTATGCCAGATGAGGCCATACGATATCAAAACCACATAGAGGACCCAAGCTAGTAAGGAAGAGGGTCCCCCAAACCAAGAAACCAAAAAAGAAAAGAAAGAAGAAAGTGTATATACATATATTAATTTAAAAGTAATGTGAAAAGAAAAGCAATGATTTGTAATGAACTTGTTTTTAGTAGTAAAATAAATAAAGTCATAATATATGATCAAATAATAATACAGGGAATTATGAAAAAAGATAGAGAATGAGGTCTCTGTTGTCCTCTAAACTATGGTGTAAAAGAAGCAAATCTTTTGATTCAATTCGATATTCGAATTCGTATATTGATATTCAAATTAAAAAAATTAGAATATATTTCCAAATAAGGATATTTATTCATATTCATATATTATGCTAATACGAATATGATATCATTATATTCTATTCGAGTACTCGAAAAAATATTCCAATAATATTATTATATATTTTTAATTTATATTTATGCAATTGACTTAAATATAATCTTTACACATATAAATATATATTTATTTATGTAAATTGTTAATATGTAATAAACTATATATTCATCACTTATAAAAAGCCCAAACTACTAAGTCAAAGTCCATCATACATTCTGTCTAAGTTGAGTAAGGGGCCACATACAAGTCCCGAGTCTTAGATCCTTATTGGAGCATATCAGCTTCATTAATTTCATGGGATGAAGAAACCCATTACGACATATGTAAGTTCTCTTTTCTGAAACTCCATTAGTAATTTGTATATTTTCCATGATTGGAAAAATACATTGAACTCTAATGAGCTTATTTTTGCATCGGAGGAAGAAAAACTTGTTGATGTCCAATTGTAGTATTAGTATTTTTGGATGCTACATAACATTATTGTAGTATTAGTGAACTATTTTCTTGTAGATTTATTTGGTAATTAATATGTTGATGTATTTAACAATTCCATGATCCAAAATTATTATTTACTCTCTAATTATTGTTGCAATCTAATCAGATATTGTCGGGAAAAAACATAAATATATATTAGAATATTCAAATTGATTTGTATATATTCGAATATTAAAATAATACGAATAAGAATGTTCTCTAAATGAGTCGAATACGAATATAATATCATTTGATTCGATTCGTTTACACCCCTACTCTAAAGCCTTCTTGGACAAATAATAGATCGTATACGGGTAATGATGCTACCCAAGTGGGTAGGGGATGAGATCTCCTATTCCACTTTCTCTATTCCACTCCATATTCCATATATTGGATGAACGACACGTGTTGTTCATCCAATATATGGAATAGGAAGTGTAATATAGGAAATCTCAATCTAGTGGGTAATGCCCAACTCCCGTAGAATTGTGATATGTGTCCCATTTTGATTTTCACAACCCACTTGGGTAGCATCTACTTACCCATGATAGTAACCGTTAGACAAAACCAACAAAATTTCATTCATACCTGCCCATTTATTCCAACCTTTCCTCCTCCCCATATAGGATTTCCACCACCTCAGAAGTTCAAACCGCCAGTGTAAAATGAGAAGAGGCGACATCTACAAAACCACATTTCATTACTCAAATCTGTGTACCAAAAAAACGAAATTACAACCCTAAAAGAAAGAATTGCATCACAGAAGCTGCTCAAAACGAAATGTAACATCTCAAATATTACAGCAGTCTGGAGAAATTCCATCTTACAAGGGAAGAATACAGCTGCTCACCAAAGCCTCACCTCTTTATTTTTCACCACACAAACTTCATTAACATGCAATGCCAGCATATAAGAATGCTACCGGTCAAATTCAGGGCATGTAAACCAAAAATGTGCCTGAACAAACAATGCAAACCCAATAAAAGAATGTTTGAAGATAACAAAAACCGAAAAGGAACAATAAGGAAGCTAGTATCTACTTAAGGAACCATGAAATAACCAAGAAAGAGTTTACTAGCAATAAAGAAATGTAAAAATAAGCATAAACCTTCAAGAAAAAGAAGGAATACCACCATTAACTATTTTCGTGGATTAAGATACAAAAATTGGACCTGGACAGTGAAAAAGTCAGAATTAACCAAAAGGGGAACAAGGACATCTCTACGAGTTATATTTCTACTCCCACAAATTAGACTTAATCTGACTTTTTCTACCCAGAAAGTAATTACTAGTCCATATATGATTTCCTAAAATCCAAGTTCAGGCACAATCTCATTGCTATGTGTTTGACCACAATGTTGTGAATGTATGATTATAATAATAACCTGTACTTACTAACAGTCTAACTCTCCATATCCCAGACCCAAATAGAACAACTAGAGAGAATTTCCAACCACAATGAGATATTTTGGCATCAATTTTATCCAAGTTTTGCCATGGGAGCAATCCCACTTTTTCTCAGATGAGAGAACTCAGTAAACTTTTGGTTTAAATTGATAGATAAAAATGGAAGCCCTGGATAATAAAGGAACTTTCATCCCTGGCCAAACCTTTAAAGTTTTGTTATCTGTATCCAATACTATTGTGAGAAATCCTATTACATGCAACTCCTATCCACACTAATGCCTGAACACATAAGAAGAAAATCACTTTTTTCATTTCAGTTGAAGTTTTTTCTTCCGTAGCTCACCTTTATCTCCTGTTCCATAACCTCCAAACCGCACCAAAGTCACAGCCAAGTATCAATACAATTCAACTTTCTTCTTCCATCCCAGAAAAGGCAAGGGGTCATCGTTGTGATAATAAGAGAATTCGAGAAGCCTTTTTATCCATCTGAAAAACAAGCGGAAAATTTCAGAGCCCAACTTGGTGCTCAACTCCTGCTTGGGAAAAATAAAGATAAAATGCTCTTTTCATTTTAGTTCCTCATAATTGACATAACAAATTCCTCTTGAAAATATCATAAGGCTTCACTCAGGGAAGTTTAACAAAAAGCAGGACAATTTGGCATGATGCTTAAGTAATGGCTTAACCTATGTGACATTCCACATCATGGCCTGATCCACGGTGCTAGAGGACACAGGTAATAGCCAAAAAGGTTGCTCATATTCATCCCTGGCCTGTGAGATCACCAAACTGAAGTCAGAACTAGCTAGTTCCACACAGATGGGATGCTAAGAGTTCCTCCGTATTTTCCACCCATTGATGCCTGTAAGGATCGAAGTCCAAAAGATGAACAATAGCCACATTAAAGAAAATGCCCCAAAGCAGAAAAAATACATAACCTCCCAATCGCAGAAAATGAAAAGAGAACACAAATTCAAAAATTCCAGAAAAAAATCACGAGGAAGGCAAGGAGCCAATAGAACCTGCAAGTGAGGAAGTATGACGTTGTAGACTTGCAAGAAAAATTTATACCTCCCAGTTAACCTAGTGGAGAAGAAAAATGAGTCATGAATGAATAATCACGCAAAAAGAAGTACGAAGATGTAACTTTAAAAAAACAAGAAGCAACATGTCTCGAGTCATATATACAAAGTTCATGAAACGCTAAAAGACAGTGCTATGGATTAAATAAAAAGAGGTTGAGGATTTCAAGTTGGGAAGAATGGCACTACATCAGCATATATCACATGTCATTTCACAGAATCTGGGCAAATTACATGTTCCTATAGAAAAGCAATACAATCACCAGAGCAAAGACAAATTTTCTAAAACTTGAAAAGAAACTACAATTTTAGCACTCTAATTCGTGATACTAGTGCAAAAACATGCAATATCAACTAGCTAAACCCTGCCTGGACAGTGCAACTCTACCGCATAGATTACAAATTAGTTTCATTATAATATTCGGATATCACTGGAAAAGGCGCGTGTGGTCAGCCCCACTTGCACCATTGAATCTCAAACTCCCATAGACCTATGAACATGCAGCAACCTATATACATGTGTAAATCAAGCTATGCAGCCTAACCTTTGATGGCCCACACATCGCTTGAAAAATTAAGAGCTTTTCTTCTCAAGGCCTGTATTTATACTACATGTTTCCTTTAAAGCTTGAGATTGGCATGACAAACCAGGTTGGCTACAATATCAAAAATCAAATTGTGTTCATGGTGACATTACTCCCTACCCCAGAAAAAAAAATACCCGTACTCTTGCAGAACTAGTCAACTAGAGAATAGCTTAACCAATCTTATAGATTCTTCATATACTTAAATAGATAGGAAATTCTATTTATTATACAAATCATATGCTCTGAACCATATTCAAGTGAAATTTACCCAGTCATGATCATATTAAGCTCAAAATTTCATTTGAACTCTTATTAAGCTAGCTCAAAATTTATTAAGAAGAGCTTGCAAGCAGCGATCAAGCTTGAACATGATGACACATGTTGAAGCGCACCTACATGATACTCGTAAAAGCATTTACCAACAAAAGAGTAAATAAATCATCACAGCCGCAATATTGTAATGAAAAAGCATTTTCTTCAATAAACTTACCTTCTCAAAAGGCAAATACAAAAATAGATCTCCTCAATGTCTGTCGCAATTTTGAGATCCACATATTGCTTGAAAAGCTCACACAGCCAACTAAGTGCATCATCAGATACGCCAGTGCCCCCCTCTATGGATAGAAATAACCCAGACATCATACGTTGCAGTAGCGAAGACAAACAACCACCAGATCCAGACCGCTGCATCTTTGCAAAATTATTCAATATGCCGCAGTTGCAGCTTTCAAACTTCTCAACCCACTTTGGAATACTACCACTCCAAAGGTCACTTAATTCAGTAGCAGCAGATTCAGTCCGTTTATCAATCACATTACTGGAAGAACCTTTAGCAAATTCTGGTTCTCTGTGCTGGGGAAGAAACTCAATTATGTCTTTTCTCAACTCATCAGGCAGTTGTTGCAACACCGAGCAATCTACTTGACTTAGAGATGACGGCATGAGATTTTCGGGAGAAAAGGAAGCCGGCACAGCAAGAATGGCAGGTTCTTGCTCAGCACACTGTGTTTCCTTCAAACACGAAATACCATAATTCATTAGCATATGAGGAAAAACAAATACAGACACCTGCCATTCTTAAACACTCCACAAAAATAAAATATGCGGAAAAATACAAAGAACAAACATTCATTTTAAACTATCACCACAGTCCTCCGAAGAATTAAAAGAAAGAGCATAGTGAATACCCTATTATCAGCAGCAGCTGTATTTGATTCAACAAGATGGGCTGCTGGAAGAGATTTTGTTTCCTCAATTGGTACACATAAATCTAAAAGCAGTACTCCCATTAAGCACTTAAAGAGTTCAAATAAAAAAAGAAGAAAAAAAAAAAGGGGGGGGGGAACAAAAAGAGTTACAACAAGGCTAAAAAAAACTTACCTTCACCACTTCTAGGTGATGCAGCATTGATGCTTGTATTGGCAGTTTTGCCTTTATTTTTAATGAAACCTAATAACTTCCCACCATACATGTTATTAATTTCAGAAATCACTTCAGGAGGGAGAGACTCCAGAACAACCATATCAAGATCTTCAAGAGGAGGGAGGCTTGTAGTTGGGGAAACACCAACACCAGAACTGGACAAGCCAGCACCCGTTTCGACAGAGGATCTTGTTATGCTCGGCTGACCTGAAACTTCACCATCATTCGGTCTCCAAGTATCTAAAATAAAGTGAACAGCCGTTCAGATGAAGCCAAAACATCACCAAATGTGTCGTATTAAATATGAAAATTCTTTCTCGAAATGCTGCATGCAAGCATGCAAGCCTGCAAACCTGTGTAGCTCTTCTACCCCCAAAGATTAGATATTAGTCCTATATCTGTAGTTCTTTATTCAAGAGCATTTTAGCTAAGAGTTACTCAGGAATAGTAAAAACAATACAATGGAAAAGGAATTAAGGATGGTGGCAGTACTGCTGTGGTACTACTATTAAGTAAAAGCGATGTTGCATACTTTCCAACTGGCCCTGAATCCTGTTGAGTCCTGTGGTGGCTGTCAATTGTCTAGATTATAGTTAGGATGGAAAAAGAAGATCGATCAAAGAAGGGTAGTGCAGCATTTGTTGTTAAATGGAGCTACAAAAAAGCATGCTTGAACTGAAAGGTAACAAAATGGCCAAGATTGAACAGCAGCTGGAATTTAGTAATAGAATCGAGACACGGACTTGGAGGTGGAAAAATAAAGGTTTCTTGATTACAGTCTCCTCCAAAGACAATAAGTAGAATGGAACAAAGCAGTAATGAATAAAATCTCAAACTGCCAATAACATGTAAGATGCTATTCCAATCGTTCTGTCCTTTTTATATGGTCCACGTAGCAAATAATATGGTTTAATCGTGGGGCTATAAATACTTGCAAGACTACGTAAAACTTAGAAACCAAGACAAGGCAGGACTTTTGAATTCCAATGAACCTCTACTTTGTAACGGAATTACTGGAGACCAATTAGACATAAAACTGTAACATTATAGCCTTCTATTGATGCAATGCATAGCAAACCATGCAATTTACTAAAGCATCGACAAGAATGAATTCAAACCCAATAAATCCACAGACCAAAAATGTAACATTATGGGAGTAATACTGATTTGATGATGCAGCACTTATCAAAAGTAACAATGCCTCAATCATGTTCCGGTAGCTGGTACATATAGGGAAAAACAAGGTAATATGGTGGGCTTCTTTTTACATTTTTTTTTTCTTTCTTTTTTTCCTTTTGGGTGGGGGGTGGGGTTGGTAATGGGGTGGGAAAGAAAAACTGCCTGGTAGAAAAATTTATGTTAAATTATATCTTGCAGAAAATCTCGTCATGGAAAGTTCTATCTTATGGCACATACAGATCAAATTAAAAAGAAAAGGAATAAAATCTTCAGGTTCATTAGTTATGCTTTGATAACATTCTACATTGGAACAAATCAAAAACAACCTGAAAGCGAGTTTGGTCCTGCATCACCATGGTTGGAGAGACCATCAATTTGGTTTCGGTCTCTGGCCTTTGCTGACGTGGAGACAAGCCAAGGAAGGATGGAATTTCTTTTGTGAACTTCAAGGCCAAAGTAAAGAATCAATTAATAAATGCAACAAGTAGCCAAAAATAGCGAACATACTAGATATCTAGTCTAGAAAAAAAAAAAAAAAAAAAACTTCTTTATGTTCGTGCAAAATGATTATTGAGTTGGTCGAACCGCATACCTAGTTTGCTATCATCAGCAGCTTCAAGCTTGGAGACCTGCAAGCCCACACCTCGAATATCTTTAACATCTGGCATGAACATTGTTATGTTACTCATAAAAGCCAAAAACAAATTCACTCAACTAAAATTTAAAACATATGACGAGTAAAATAAATTATTATATTGGGTGCCAGGACGCCCACAAGGACGAGTGAAATTTTTCAAGAAACATATTCAGATTTCATCTCCTCAATGATGCCCTTGTTTTCACAAAATATCTGCACAAACATCTCATCAATGTCTATTGTGCAGACATTTAACCTCTAATGGGAATCTCTAAGCATTCTAAGCACTTCATGTCTGAGAAAAACACCAAGTCTCAAACGAAAAATGTTAACACGTGAAATCAAGATGGTGAGAACAACTGCAATAACAACGACAACAACAATGAAATTACGAAACAGAACAACATCAGACAGCAAGATCCACAATAGCACGAATATTAACGGAATAATAAAACAAACATAATGAGCAGATACACGAAAACCAAAAAAACTTAAACAGTATTGGTTAAAGAACACATAAAATAAAGCAACAGGAAAAGCTGATCACCCTACTAAAAACGGTATGCTAATAAAGCACCACTGCAGAGTATCCAGATAGGGAGAACAAAATAAAAAATTAGATGAGATGAAATCAGAAAGAGGACATTCAAGTAAAACAACCGAATCAAACTAGACATTTTTTCGCTTTTATAACATGTAAAGAACAGAAATGGTATGCAAATGCAAATGGAGATAGATTATTTAATAAGAGTCAAGTTAATTATTTTGTCAAAAGGGTTCCATCTCAAACCAAGTAACTGAAGATAAAATTGAATTTCTGGCATGCTGGAATCCATGAAGTTCAAGTTAATACTAAGTAAACAAGCACTGTGGAGGAAAAAAAAAATGGTAGCAAAATGGTAAGTGATAATCAATCCCGATTCAATACCTATGTGGAAATACCCAAAGAGCTGAGTGGCCAACCTCTGAAGCACATCCACATCATCGGTAGCCATTGGGATCTGTTATTGAGATGATCTTAGCTAAAAGAATGAGAGCCGGATTTCCCATAAAATGATCAAAATTTGCAGTGAGTTCTATATTACCGTTATTGTATGGCTAAGATTCTCGCAGTCTCCACAACCCATATACTTTACTGGCTCTCCAGCATCACTTCTTTTCTTCTTTATCTAATATAAAGATTGAGCAGTCATTTAAAACATATGAACATATGAGCTGATGATTGACTATTCTGGAATTTTGTTCAGTTATGAAAAGACAGTAGCATTATCCACCAATATTGAATTAAAATAAAATCTTTCTACTTTGAGAAAAACGAGCGAACACCTTGAGAGTAAAAGCCCGCCCCTGCACTCCGCATCCCTGCAAGCGAAGTGCAACCTCCTTGCACAGGTTTGTTAGAAAATGCTGAGTCTGAGAGCAGAATAAGAGTTACCAAAAGGAACTTTCAGATATAAGAAAGGAATGTTAATTTTACAACGGACCACTAACATCATTTGTATTCCTGAACCTCACACCCCAGTTTACTTCAGCACCAATGGACTTGCTTTCCTGCAAAAACAGCGAAGCTCATCATCATCATCAACTGCACCTTATCCCACCATGTGGGGTCGGTGGTGTGAAGTTTATAGTGTCAATTAATTGTCTAAAATTAGTTAACACTACAAATTCACACAGAAAGCAAAGTGGCAAAGTTTTACGCCGGATGCCCTTCCTGACACAACCTTCATCATCATCATCATCATCAACTGCACCTTATCCCACTATGTGGGGTCGGTGGTGTGAAGTTTATAGTGTCAATTAATTGTCTAAAATTAGTTAACACTACAAATTCACACAAAAAGCAAAAGTGGCAAAGTTTTACGCCGGATGCCCTTCCTGACGCAACCTTCATACGAAGGAGAAATGAGATGAAATTCCAAAACCATCAGCATCATAGGTTTTTCCACTTGCATGAAAAATATGATGAGACGGTGATGAGTTCAGATAGTTGCTCTAGTCATGTCCCACTCCAATGCGGAAATATGGCAAAAGCAAGAATGATATAGTTGCAGACATCTACCTACATGATGTTGCCAGCTGCACTAAAATTATTGAAGGAAACATGTGACTATAACCTTACAATTCATCAGACCTTGTCATGAGATAGTAGCAGAGCAACAATTATCAAGTCACAGGCAAATCATTCAAACTCTTCAATGGATAAGGAGTATGAAGTGGATCAATAAATATACTAAACCATGTGGAACAGAACAATGAAAACTGAAAGTCTTAAAAAAATCGCAGTTTGTTTCAACTGGTTGCACTCATTTGCATAGACATAGCTAAACATTGTGATATATTCTAATAGGACAAATATGCCACCATAACTTATATTAGGCTTACCCCTCACTAAATTGCACAAACCCAAACACACAGAAACAAACATATGCAGGAGCTCAAGGCTAATCCATAAAAATATGAAACATGAACATCTTATTAAAAACTTACTGAGAACAAGCCAAAGCAAGTACTATCTCCTACTCACCTGAATAACACCAACCAATCTATTGTCTATCCCTCTACTATAGTTCCACAGCATCTCTCCAGTTTTCATCCCAAAATCCTTCTGAAGAGACTCCTGGAAACATAAAAAACAGCAAATCAAGAGGATTGATAATTTCTTATTAGTTTGTTTAAGATAATAAATAATTTTAATTCAGAAGACACTTTTTATTTCAAAAGATACACTGCTATGGCTACACATAAACCGCAAATGCAATAACTGAATAAAGTAGAACTAATTTTAAGGAACAAGTGACAATCAACAAGCATCTGACTCGTCTATTACTATGTTCAAGAGAAAGCACCCTCTTAACATTTGGGGCTATTAAAAATTGATCTTTGTATTGCTTATTCCAAGTAGATAATATTTTGGAGAAAGATGGTAAATTGATGGTAAAATTGTAACCAGATCAATGAACAACGATCACCAACTTAAACTACTGCCACTCTCAGATCCCATAGAGATATTAATCAGCCAAATAAACAGAACATGTGTTGAAGTTTTCTTTCCACAATTTAAACAGTAAAATTCAAATAGACACAGGTTTGCATTGTCACACTGTCCTTTTTTTATTGCTACATAAATCCACCCTAGTCCAACCTACCAACATATGATATCCCTGTTTCAGATTAACAAAGAAATAGATAGAAGAGTTCTTAGTGAGGGTGAAAGGATGTCAGGGTCACTGGTTAATATTATGGGGCAGTGCCCTTTTAGTGCTTCAAAGAACAAGCCAGCCCCAGGTGTTCGACAGAAAAAAAGTGCAAATTCCACTGTCTAAAACTTCAAATCTTTACAATTTATCCTTGCCACAAGTCTGTATCTTAGATTTCATTTCCGTAGCAAAACTCTTTTATCTACATGAGAGAGACAGAGAGAGAAGGAGGGAGGATTCCATAACTTGCAAAAAACAGCTTCTCATATGAAACAAAGGGTTCCAGTTAAATTTCCTAAAAAGAACTCTATTGTAAGCCAGAGAGTTATGATATCCTTAGAATTGAAATCAAAATAATACCTGGAGAAACCACCAAATACTGCCATCCTCCACACTCAGAAGGATAAGGCAGTACATTTTTTATTACTTCAGCCAAAGAACACCTAGGTATAGCTACTTCATAACTTTTTTTGGACAAGCTATGATCAATCTGAAATTGCTAACTATGACAAGGAAGAGAGGTAACAAACAATATTAACCAAAAAAAAAAAAAAAATTGTCCCCATCGGAATAAAAGATCACCTTGCTGATTAAACGCAATTGGCCACAAGTATTAATTTGTTTGTTCTTCAATTTTGCTTCCAAAACACGCCCAATACCTGGAAGTGCCTTAACTGGAAGTGTCTGTAAATAATTATCAACCTGAAATACCAAGAGAAAGCCATTAGCACATTAATCAAAACTCAAGTGCGTGAAATTACCAATTCCAGAAAGTTCCATAAATTGATTGATAAACTAAGAAACCTCATGAACAGATGCTATTTTAACTATTGAGAAGAAACAATCATACATAGAAGTAAACAAAGTATATAGTTAAACAATTAGGCGTGAATCACTAACCTCTTCAAAAGGAATGTAACACTGGCCATCTGGTTTAGCAGTTTTTGTGGCGAGGCGGGCCATTAGCATATTTCCTGCAATTCCTGCACTTGCAGTGCATCCTGTAGTGTCGAAAATCTCCTTCTGATTACTGAGGCTAAAAAAGCTGAGGATCCCTCACTTCTGATTCAGAGACATCTAAAAATGCTTCATCACAGCTGACAGCCTGAAATAGAAACTATTAGTTCAAAACCAAAAGGCTGACCACATATAGTTTTTTTTAACTGCATTTCCAAGGCCAGACCTGCACTTTGTTGCAGTGTTTGTGCAAAATGTCATAAAACTGATCTGCCACCTGCAAATGGAGCAATCATGTTCAACTGAAGACCCACATGACCAATGTAGCAACATGAAGGACAGAAGGAGAGAGACATACTCATAAACCATCAGAATTAGCTAAAAAATGAATAGATACCGTCTCATAAGCTCCAAAATCATATGGAACTATTACGAGTTGAGGGCATCGGATCTTGGCATCTTTAACGAACATTCCTGCCTTCACTCCTGGAAGCATCGAGGTATCAACTACAGCTTATGTAAGAAAATGTAAAACAGTAATACAGAAAACGAGCCCAACCATGATCTCTAGCAGGATAATTGGCAGATGAAATCTCGGCAGTACCACGGGGATTATCTGAATGACAAACAGCAACAGGTTTGTCCAGCAATTCAGGATGGTTCCTGATGACCACCGAAACAAAGAAGCAGTCCTGGCAATATTTTCAACTTAACATTTTATTGGTCGATCAATTATTAATTGTTATGAATGATTAACAGGGACACAAAGAAATAAGTATACCAGGGTATTAGGCAAACCAGCTAAGATTTTTTAAAAAGAACTTTGTCTATACCCTTTCATATAAATAACTTGGCAGGTGAAGGGGACATGGGACAACTAAATCAATTGAAAAAAGCAAGAAAACAAAGGGACAGGTGAATGTGAATAGCTGAAAGCATAAATTTACCATGTCCATGTGTATTATGGCATTTTTCTCAATCCCTGCAGCAGTATTGAGACTAGAATTTTTGTACCTAAAGCCATCAGACAAGCTGCTGGGAAAACGCTTACGATATCGGTTTCTCCAAGTACCAATAAAATGCAGCCTAGAACTCTGAAAGGGTTAAAATATTATCAGGATAGGGCCAATCATTCGATACCAGGAATTCTCCATAAAAGGCCAGATGGTTTAAAATATAAATATTTAAATGTAGACGAACACAGCCAACAGCAAGAAATGTCACCAAACAAGATGGTGTTTGTCAAATTTAATGGACACTAAACATGCAATATTACCTGAACAGTGGGAATAATTTAGAGAATGAGAAGTGAAAAGAACAGAAGCACTAGAACCTATACAGCATAAATTTATACTATATATAAGTAGCAGCATTTCATAAACATTATGGAATGATGAGTCCCAACGTGCAACGTACAAGCTTAACAACTTCAAGACCACATTATATATCCCTTATATTTCATCTTAAATAAGTGCATCTGGTAGTTCATTGCTTATTAATTTTCTGGTACAGTCCCCCCACCCCCTCCACGCACAGACAGGTACCTGTAAACCAACCCAAAAAAGAACACTTTCAAATATTGTCATGTAAAAAGTTAAAATGTTTACCATTTTCATACAACAGTCAAGAAAGGCATGCTTAAACAATGAAGCTTGCTATTGATTTAATCAGACTATAAGTACATGTAAAAAGGGGTACGTACAGGGCATCATTAATACTGTCAAAGAATGAAAACCACATCTGAGAAATTATGACCAAGAATTTCCAAGTTCTCACCTTAAAATAATTTTCAACAAAATTGGGATCCGCGAGAGTTGAATGCCGCTGATTAGGAGGCAAACTGATCCTCGAGCTCGAAGCTTCACTGAAATTATGATTATCCAGGCCATTACTGCAAAGTGATGCAGAAGCCTGAAATGTGCTAGATTTGTGCTTAAAATCAGAATTATTCCCATCTAAAAGTGAATGATCACTCAATTCAACCCCTTTCACTTCACAGGAACTTTCTACACTGCAAGCTGCCTCTTCAGACATCACTTTACAAA
Organism: Rehmannia glutinosa; assembly: GCA_016081115.2. Taxonomy (NCBI): domain Eukaryota; kingdom Viridiplantae; phylum Streptophyta; class Magnoliopsida; order Lamiales; family Orobanchaceae; genus Rehmannia; species Rehmannia glutinosa. Next base: position 82,716,458 of record CM071937.1, read on the forward strand.
TGTTCTCTTGCAAGTCATCAAGTTCTAGACTGCACCTGTCTGCTTGCTCTAAACATGCATAATCTTCAGATAATCTGGCCATTGATGATTGATTCTCATTTTCAATTATCACCTGACCATCAACAAGCAGCTCTGCAACCTCAGATGCCCCACTGGTTTTCGGAGTAAAGAAGGCAGATAATTTTGGTTGGTTATCATTTTCAGTTGCTAGTTGATCAAGCTGATAAGGAATCCCTGGCAGAACAAAAAATACCGAATTACCATGATAGGAGGCATATTATTTTCTCATCCTCTAAAATGTTTCCCTAATAACACAGTGCAAATCAATTGACCTATGAAAGGTGAATCAGTGGACAACACAAAAGAACTACTAAGATAACTCTTCAAATAAACACTTACAACTAAGAAGTTTGTTAGCAGCAACAGAATCCAGCACCCACGTGGGTTTAACTACTGGAAGCCCACCACTGAATGCCCTATATCAATGACAAAAAAATTCTGTAAGCTTAAAGAACACCAATACATCAAACTGACATGCTAAACTCTTCAAAAATTGTTAAATCGAACCTCAAATTCTTGATTTTACTGTCAGGGAGATTACTGCATATTATGTGCGTGACACGTTGTCTTGAAAAGTAATTTTCATATCTTCCTCCATACTTTAACATGTATCCTCGAAGCTCCTGGAAAACGATGGTGTCAAACATTACTTGAATACACCATGTCACAGAAACTCAACAATGGTTTTCTAGAAAAGAACTATGTAAGGAGAAAAGTGTTTAAAAAAGTATCATACAATGTTTCAGATATCATACATCACTAATTCTGCATTCCATAAATGACAATCAGGATTTACTGAAAACTAAGTTGAACAGTCATTGAATATTTGAAACGAAAATGGAAGCCCATAAAGAATCAAAATAAACCTGACTCGAAGGAACAGTATATCCATCAACAAAAATCGAAACCCCGCAAAATATAGATCTTCCGGAACTGGACCCACTGTGAGAAGAGCTTGAAGCAGCGGCATCAAACTGTTCATGAAGTTTCTGATTCTTCACAACCATGTAACTAAACCAAGCACGCAGAAACATCAAAAAAGAGAAGCAGGAATTTAGTACTATTTGATACTAACAAACCACCAACAGGATGGGAAAAACTAAAAAGAGTACAATCATTAAAACTTTGACAACAATCAATGTCTGACTGCATCAAAAATCAATAAAATACTTTTACATCCCAAGAAAAAATTCTGAAGTGACTGACTACACTCTATACATCCTCAATTACCAAGTTATCAAAGTATAAAGGACTGGCTAAAAGCTTCTCACGGATAGTCTCACTCACCACCTGTAACATACGTTACACAAGATGCAAAATGCTGAATCAAGAACAATAATATACACATTCAAGAAAGAAAGTATATCAACACATGGATATAATGCTATCGGATTTTCAAGAAAAGAGAAAAATATATCTACATATGGAAAAAACAGAAACCTGCCGAAATCAAGAAAAATGCGAATTGCGGAAGCGGTGAGATGCGAAGAAGCACCCAGAAACATCAAAAAGAGAAGCAGGTAGTCCTAGTTGATATTAACAAACCACCAACATGATGGAAAAATGATTGAGGTCATTAAAACTTTGACAACAGTCAATATCTGAATGCATCAAAAGAAAATCAATAAAATACTTCTACATTCCAAGATAAGATTTCTGAAACGCTGATTGCAAACTATATATCCTCAATTATTAAGATATCAAAGTATGACGAATTGGCTAGAATCTTCTCACTGATAGTCTCGGTCACCAACCTTAACAAACATTACACAAGAAGCATAAGGCCAAATCAAGAACAAGAATTCAGATATTCAATAAAAAAAAGTATATCCACACATGAATATAATGCTATCGGATATTCAAGAACGAAAACATACTTCTACACACGAAAGAAGAGAAAATGAGATACCTGCCAAAATCGGAAAAAGGCGAATTGCGGAAGGCGGAGCGAGACGAAGAGCAAGAATTTGCGCCCCAAGCCATGCCCAGGGTCTTCTGAGCCGTCTTCTTCTTCTTATTCGAGTTTTTACCATCACTGCTGTTATTACTGGAAGAACAAGGGTTTGATGATACTGAATTGAAACTTCTTTTCGATTTCGAGTCCGAATTCAAACTCATCTCTGAATCAGAGATACTTTTTTTTTTTTTTTTTTTTTGATTCTTGAAAAAATAACTGGAAATTGACGTGATAATTCAGTGGAATTTTGGGGAGAATAGATTAATGAGATTTTGGCTGAGGCTTGGAAATATAGAATTGTGTTAGAAACTTACAGGGGAAGAATTTAAAATGGAGCGGCAGATGGAATTACGTACGTCATGCGGTCCAACGGCCCCAACCAATTATATAAGCTTATACGAGATTTGTCTCCGGTTCTCATCCCTCAAATTCTATGCCTCGGGAAAATTTCAATTAAAGTCGCTTCCATTTTATTGTATAACCGCCAATGCCAAATGCCCAAATCGCTGTAAATGGAGCTTTGCCAAGTAATGTAGATTTTTTTTAAGTTTTTTAGTTTGATCGTTTAGTTTTCAAAAGGCTTTTTTTTATCAAAGACGATAGATTTTATAAAGGGAAAGGGACATGAATACCCCATTTTCCATACTCAATCCCTGCATAATACCCATTTTCCGCTTATTTTGGACAAAAATACAATTTTTTGCTGAATTTTGACAAAAATACCCATTTTTCCATTGATTTTTGACAAAAATACCCATTTTTTTGATTTTTGCGTTGGTTTCTTTGTTGTTTCAAACATGTTTGTTGTTTTCTTTGTTGTTTTCATATTGTTTCATTTATGTTTTTCTTATATGTTTCACTTAGCCAACTTTTCATTGAATTCCATAGTTGCATGGAGAAAATCTCAGTTGTGGTATGCCACTGGACAATGAGAAGAAAATAGAGATAGTATATCAACTTTGAAATAACAAGAATATCGATTCCAATGGAACGCACATTCAAGACCCTAAATGAAATCTTGGAACAACAAATTCAATTGAGAAAATTTGAGCTTACTTGTCCATCATCAGTTACGAGAAATGGACACGACTCCACTGTCAGACCAAAAAATACTTTGTATTGACTTCCAATATCGTAGAATTATTGAATGCATCAATTGTAGGGGGGAAAGACCTACTAGTAACAATTTTGCTAGAGTACGTGAGATCTTTAGTTCAAGATTAGGCATGCAGACATCGAAATGAAGCAAGATCAACATTTACAAGGATAAAAAAAAAAAAAGTTGAAGAGTATATGGGGAAAAACTACATTATTTCTCTAAATTTAAAAGCAATTTACTACAAACTTTTATCACATGATCCCCTGTTTCATAATTGTTTCTTACATGTTTCATTTATGTTGCTTAAATGTTTCAACTGATTACACCATCATTAAGATTTACGTAACAACAATTATCTAAAATCATTAGAAAGTGGAGGTAGAATCTCAATGTCGTTGTCATCGTCATTACCATTTTGCAGCTTCAACTTAGCATGATTGTGAAGCATATGATTAAGCCTTGCTTGTTCATTCTCTATCTCGAACGCTTCGACGTCCATAGCCTTCCCAACAATAAAGTGCTTGGCATAACAAGCAACAAAAAATCCCACATTCACTACAAAAGAAATAAAAAAAAGATACACTGTCAAATAGATAACACAACAAATCAAAAACAATAAAAAAGAACAAAATAAATGGAAAATACATAAAAGAACAAAAGAAACAAAGAAACAACTTCGAAACAACATCGAAACAAACGAAAAACTTCAAATCACAAAATAATAACTTAGATACTACATAACATAAACTTTTCCCATTTCATAGATATTAGTTTCAACTTTCAAAGTAAAACAACACAATCTTTTTTTGTAATATTTGCAAATCTCCTTCCAAAATTTGTGACCATATCTTATTCAACCCCTCAACCCAGAAATTGCCATAAAAAACTTGACTTGTATGATGTGTCTCAAAATCCCATTTGATTTACCTACCTTGCAGTTGATTCTACACGAGGACGGTCATATATATCGTGGGACCGGAAAGACATCTTTGTGATCTCCAGAAGGGCGGAGTTTCGAACGCTGGCAATCTCACTGGTCAAGTCTTGATATGCTGCCCTAAATGCATCTCTCCAGAAACTTGGCAGCCGAATAATATTGCTATGCATATCGATTTACTTCCCGTTCTCCTACCTCCGCCCCCCGCGCATCCGCCTGAAGCTGCCCTCTTTCACCCTCCCATCCCCTTTGACAGTCTACTCCCTAATCCTTCTCACCTACTTTATGGTCATCTCCGGCATTGTATATGACATCATAGTCGAGTCCCCAGGCATCAGATCCACGCAGAACCATTTCACCAGGTCAGTTCACCCAGTCGTCTTCCTTTCGGGTTGTTGGAAAATTTGTTTATTAGATTTTGATGAATGCCATGTAAAACTTGGACTAGAAAGTTGGCACCCCATTTTTCTTGTAATTTGCATTGTAATAGTTAGGGATGTACGAGCTAAGTCAAGTTAGCTATGCCTGGATATACAAGAAGTCAACTGAAGGACTAAAATGAAGACTCCGCTGTGAGACAGCTGAGTATGGCAAGGAGGAGAAGTCAAGAACTCGACTGAAGGAATATCAGCTGGATACAGCTGTGTGAAGTGTCAGTCAAGTCAACTCAAGATAGCCAAGTCTCAAGTTGAAGTGACAGATGAGTCTTTCAATCATTGGAGCAGACTTAAGTCACCTGGGGAAAAGGCAGTCAAGTCAAGACAACTGAAAAGAATCGTTGCACAGAATTCAAGAATATTACCTAAACAAATAATACTTCCATGCTGCCATGTCTTAAAGTGCTCAATCCCGAAGCATGCAAAAGGAATAAACCAATGGGAAGCATCGCACTTGGTCGAACCGGAAGGCTACAAGTCATTTAATACGAGTAAATGTCAACATCAAGGACTGCAACAAGACAAGCCAACGAACACAAGTGACTTTTGAAAATCAACCTATCTTTTCAATGGGCAGATTTTTGAAAGTTCACTATAAAAGGCTGAGGAATCACCTTGAGAGAAGGTTACCTAAACACGAACATTCAAGCTATTATTCGAACAAGAACCGCAAAATATTCTCAAGTTATTCAAGCGAATCCTCAAGCCTAAACTTGAAGGAAATCGATCCAACACCAAGTGTGAAGGAAAGACAACCTCAAACTGTTGAAGAGGAAACTTTTGAAGAATCAAAAGGGGTCTACATTCCAAGGAGGATTGTAGAAAGGTTCAAGGTCGAACCAATCTCAAGTTATTGGAGGGCTTCGTGATCAAATCCAAGAAGCTTGAGCAAGTGAGTCAAGTAGCAAGGCAACCGCCCGAAGAAGTTCGAGTCGGACGAGAAGCCATCCTGTGTGACCAAGGTATCTCGCATCGAGTCCCAAAGGATCAAGTCAATTGTGTGATCAAGACAGACGGACCGATAACCACTTTGTACTCGATCAATACTTAGTGGATTCCTCCAGGAGTTGGAGAAGAGAGGAGTAGAAGAATTACCCCATCTTCGAACCTCTATAAAAATTATTGTGTCATTTACATTCAAAGCATTTACTTTCTCGCATAACATTTTATATCTCACTTTGATAATTTGCTATCCAACCGATAATTAACAAAGTGCTAAAACCAAGTGTTAAAACAAACTTAAACCAAATTCAAGGGTGTTAAGTCTTCCATTGAAAATCTCATCACAACCAAGTTAAGGTCTAGACTAAATAGTTGAGTTATTCTATCAATGACTCAATCGAGTGCGTTGAGTGGCTAACTTCTATTTGGTTAACTAACTTAGTTGTCCATCAAGGACTTATTTGTGTATTTAACTCTGTAATATTTTAAAAGGACTAAAATCGAAAAGTTGGTAAGGTTTATTCAACCCTCCCCCTTCTAAACCTTACTCACACCCCTTGGGACCTACAAGTGGTATCAGAGCGGTTGGTTCATTGAGCCTTCCGCACTGGTTACTGAACTAGATCTCCAATCTTTCAAAGAAATTTTTAACACTTGTTCTTTCAAAAGCCATTTTTTTAAAAAACAGCAAAGTTATTATAATGGAAGCAAATTTGACACGCATTCCTATGTTCACCATTGAGGAATTTGATGACTGGAAAATACGTATGCAGGCTCACCTATCAGCATTACATGATGAGATATGGATAGTGATAGAGGATGGGCCACTACAAATAATGAAGGTGAACACAAAGTTCAAGGAGAGTGCAAAAGTCATATTTGAAGGAGAGGAGATGAAGCTCCTCCTAGACCAACTATGGTTGAAAAACCAAGAGCTGAATGGACAAATGATGATAGAATATATACAACCTTGACAATGTGGCCAAGGATATATTTTACAAGAATTTGGACAAAGCCATGTTCAACAAAGTCAAATCTTGCAAGATGACCAAAGAAATCTAGGATAAATTAACCTTAATTTGTGAAGGATCTCGAGCAAATTAAGGAAAACAAATTATCTGTTGTTGTTCAAAAATTTGAAAACTTTAAAATGCTTTGCGGGTGAAACGATGGACCATGTGGATGCTAGATTCACCGAGATTACAAATGAGCTCTCAAAGACTTGGGAAAGAATACACACGAAGGAGATGTGTATGAAGATACTAAGGAGCCTCCCGGTGAGTGGGAAATGAAGACCATGGCTCTAAGGCACTCGATGGACCTATCAAAAACATCCAATCATGAACTATTCTCGGACCTCAAAGCTTATGAGTTTGAGTGAGAAGAAAGGATCAAGAGGAGATAGTTGTACCCAAAACAAATCACTCATAGTTAAGGAAGGGAAGAGAGTGAGACCAAAAAGTCATTGACCAGGAGGAAATTGCCTTGATGGTTAAAAGATTCAACAAGTTCTTCAACAAGAACTACAAAAGAAACAAAGGTGAATCCTCCGGAAGACATTCGGCTCCCTCCAAGTCAAGGGAAGATAGGCCACCGAACAAGAGCGAGTATCAAAAGGTCGAATATCAAAGAGTCGACAACCCAAGAAATGAGAGAGTGATCAAAAAGTTGAAAACTGTGTTGGAACTGCAGATGCAACCAGACACTTTGCTATTGATTGTTCATATCCGTAGTCAATAAATACGAGGAACGAAGAAGAAAGAAAAGTCTTCAAAGAAAGAAGACAAGAAAAGAAAAGAGCAATGTTGGCTAAACGAAATTATGCTTGACTAAGTCAAAGGACACAATGCAGACTCGAGAGAGAAAAGAAGTGACTACTCAAGTGACTACGAAGAAGAAGCTATGATTTGTCTAATGGCTAAAGAACAAGATCAACTTTGACCAAGAAGATGAGGTACATTCTAACTCATCTCACTCGCATGCTATTCTAGTGATAGTGATTGTGACACACACTTCATCACCCAGATCTTTATGATTCATTAAGCAAAATGATGAAAGACTTTGAGCACATTAAATCCTCACACACACTATTAAATGAGGAAAATAATCTCAAAAGCAAAACTCACAAATGACTAAGGAGCCGAGTACTCAAAGTCACATCGATGAGAACAAAGAGTCAAGGTGAGAATGTTAAACTAATAGCGAGAGATAGTGCTATAGAAAAGAGAGAAAATGATCTAAAAATGTGATTGCTTCATTCACAAAGGCATCTAAATCATTGGATGACCTTATCATGAGCCAAAAAGAATGTGGAGACAAGACGGACATATGATTCAATTCCTTTGTGCATAGTCAAACTTCAAGAGTGATCTTGGAAAAAGGATCTTCAAGTAATGAAGCATCTCAAAAATCAAGACACCAAATGTTGCACACACATTCATTTCAAAGCACAATCACAAACAAAGCGGCCTTGGATATAAAGAAAAGGAAATGCCGATTGAGTATCTTTGAGAGGACAGTGAGAAAAAATCAGCGAGTTCCTCAAAGAAAGACGATGAATCCGGCTAACTTACTCCAACATGATGTGAGATGGCCGAGAGACCATCCACCAGAGCTAGTTATTGGAGATGTAAGAGATGGTGTAAGAACCAGATCCAGAGCTCAACAAGAAGCAATGTTCACTTGTTTTATTTCCCAAATAGAACCTAAAGATGTGTCCCAAGCATTGGATGACACACATTGGATTCAGGCCATGCAAGAAAGAGCTGAATCAGTTTGAAAGAAACAAAGTATGGGAATTGGTTCAGAGACCAACCCATCAAAATATTATTGGCACAAAATGGGTTTTCAGAAACAAGATGAATGAAGAAGGTTCTGTGGTAAGAAACAAAGCAAGATTGGTAGCCAAAGGGTATTGCCAAGAAGAAGGGATAGATTTTGATGAAACCTTTGCTCCTGTTGCAAGATTAGAAGCAATAAGGATGTTTCTTGCCTATGCTGCACACAAGAACTTCTCTGTATATCAAATGGATGTGAAAAGTGCATTTTTAAATGGACTATTAGAAGAAGAAGTCTATGTTGAACAACCTCCAGGTTTCGAGCAGAAGACTCTTGGAGATAAGGTGTACAAGCTCAAGAAAGCTCTATATGGATTGAAACAGGCACCTAGAGCATGGTATGATACATTATCTCAATTTCTAACAGATAATGGATTCACCAAAGGCAAAGTGGATAGAACACTCTTCAGAATCCAAGATGGAGAAAGTATACTGCTTGTTCAAATATATGTGGATGACATTATTTTTGGATCCACAAACAAAGAGCTGTGTGATAAATTCTCAAACCTCATGCAAGGGAAATTTGAGATGAGCATGATGGGAGAGCTGACATTCTTTCTAGGACTTCAAGTTAAACAGCTGAATGATGGAACCTTCATAAGTCAAACAAAGTACACGAGGAGATTTAATGAAGAAATTTGGTATGGAAGAGAAGTCGTGAAAATACCAATGAATACATCATCAAGATGGATATGGATGCAGATGGCAAGCCTGTGGATCAAACAAGATACAGAGCACTTATAGGATCACTGCTCTATTTAACAGCAAGTAGACCAGACATCACCTTTGTTGTAGGTGTATGTGCAAGATTCCAATCTGCTCCAAAGGAAAGCCATATGACTGCAGCTAAGAGAATCCTAAGATATTTAAAGGGATGCCAGGAAGTCGGCTTATGGTATCCAAAGGAATGTGGATTCAAACTTATTGGTTACTCGGACTCGACTATCTTTGGATGTAGAGTTGACAGGAAGAGCACTTCAGGCACATGTCAAATGCTTGGAAACAGATTAGTTTCCTGGTTTAGCAAGAAGCAAAACTCAATAGCCACATCCACACGGTGGTTGAGTACATAGCTACACTGGACATTTGTTGTGCCCAAATCTTATGGATGAGACAACGGTGAGAGATTATGATGTTGAAGAAAAAGAGATTCCAATTATGTGTGATAACACAAGTGCTATTGCAATCACTCAAAATCCTGTGTTGCACTCAAGAACAAAGCACATTGATGTCAGATATCATTTCATAAGAGATCATGTTGAAAAGAAAGACATCACCTTGGAATACATCTCAACTGATAAACAGTTAGCTGACATATTCACAAAGCCATTATGTGAATCAAGATTTGAAGAACTTAAGCATGAGCTAGGGTTAATTGAGCTGAGTTGACACTCAGAAGACTCAAGGAGAAGAGATGGAACGTGAAAAGATGAAAATAAAGCAGAGCGTGTGAATCAGCTAAGTGAATCAGCCATATCGGAAAGTCAGCTGTATCGAGTTAGCTGACAGCTAAGTCACTACGTGAATAGAGAGAAGATGAGTTGAATCAGCTAAGAAGTAATTTGAGTTATTTATGAGCTAAGTGCCAAAAACGCAGTCGTTTTTAATAAGCGGGAATGTTTTAAGGATGACGTCAGCGCAATAATGACGGGTACAGTCAAAAGCTGCACGACAAAGCATATGATTGGATATAAATGCTGCTGCATTAAATGCGAGAAATTAAATGCTAATCGGCGTGCTAAATCTGAGCCGTTGATCTCGATCAAATTTCAAAACCGTATGCACGTCCTTTCATAACCCATACATATACCATTTCGTCCGTTTTCTCTCTCACATTACTAAAACTGTTCATCTCTCCAAAAGCAAAGAAAGTATTTTTCTCTCAAAACCCTATCAATCTTCAAGGCAAATTTCTAAGGTTTCGTTTGGTAAAACTCAAAAATGGCAACTACCTATGATTTCGCTAAGTTGGGAAAGCAAATCCACACTGGTTCTACCGTAGATTTCGAAGGGATGATAAAGCAGGGTTCCGATGAAACCCTCGTGAAGAAGATAGCCGACAAAATCAAAAAGTCTGGACTGAAACCCTTTCTAACAATGGAGTTTCGGATGACCTATGTTGAAGAGGTCGCGCAGTTCTATGTGAACACTGAAGTTCACGACGAGGGCATCATGTCCTCTGTTCACAGAAAGGAGTTTACGATCACTGCTGCGGATCTAGCGGAACATTATTTGCTGCCATCGGAAGGAGTGCCGGAAATTTTCGGTCGATGTAAACCTGGCTCGCCGCATGGAATGAAGTGGCCAAACTTGAATGTCTTTGCGAAGGTTGTCTACACACGGTGATAAGAAGAAGCTGAAGGAAGATTATCATAAGTTCTTTGGATATTGTTGCCAAGTGTGTAGACATAAAATTTGGAAGCTTTAATCAACTATCCAAAACCAAGCCGATCGTCATGGATGCGATCATGGAGGAGAAAAGGTAAACGGGTTGAGTTTGTATACGGCAGACTCTGCGAGAATGTTGGAAATAAGTCCTTCAAGGACGATGGGTCGTTTGGAGGATCTCTGGGATATGGCCTTATAGTTGGCCGGTTGATGGAGGTGAAGGGTGTTCCACTCCGACGTAGAAAGGCGTTCCATGTCAACAAGAAGATGTTCCGATCGAATCTTTCGGGAGCTCAAGAGAGCTTATGCCAAAGGGCGGACACTAGTGAGGGGAAATCGGTGACCCCGAGGAAACAGTTGTTGTCTCCTCCCAAGAAGAAAGCGCCCTTGCGGTGGAAAGAAAGATCACGCCCCCGCAACAAAGAAGAAAACCGCACTGCCCCTGCAGCCGAGTCACCGCCCCTGCGGCCGTGTCTCCCGCCTCGTAGCTTGCGGTGGAGAAGGAATCCTTAGTACCTTCTCCAGGAATGAAGAAGAAGAAGAGGCGCCAAGACTAGAAAGGCGGCTCTCTCTAAGGCAACCTCACGAGGCCTTTACCGGCGAGGAACCCGAGGAAGTAGAACAGGACGCGTTCCTCTAGTGAAAACCAAAAAAGAAGAAGAAGAATCTTCAAGCGCTCGAGAGCTTGAGAAAACAAGTGAGTCTACCACTCGGCTAGAACAGATCGTTGAGACATTTGGAGAAGTAGAGTCTCCAAAAATTATTGATGAAACAACCAAGTCTGTTAAGGCCGATCAACAGAGGCAAGTCAAAGACCCAGTGTGGGACAGGACAATTGAGAACAAGCGGCGGAATGGAGATAGAGAATCCCTGGCGACAGGATCGTGTCTCCACTGTCCACGATCTTGCCGCTTTGGAGGAGTTGAGTAGCAAAGTGTATGTTGCCCTCCATTCCCGAGAAAGAATCTGTTTGGGAGTTTGGAGAAGAGTGACCCCAATCCAAGTCACTCGGGTGTGCCACCGAGGGAAAACTCCTCCGCCGCAGCCTAGGTCGGGAGGATGCCGCAGATGACTCCACCATGAATCTAGGAGGCGAAGTGGAGAAGGAACAAGAAAAAGAAACACAAGAAGGTTGTCACCGTGAAGCTCGGACGATTGAGACTATCGGTGAAGTGCCAATCGCTCTGCAGGCGAGGACACCGCGATGCATCGAGGCACGGGATGGATCCGCCCGGGAGTTAACACTGCAGGCACTAAAAGTGCAATCCACGGAGTTGAGACTCCGGTGGATGCCACGTAGAAGACCCTAAGACAGTGAAGTCCGTCGAAGGGGACGTCAGAGCCTGCTTTGCAGATTGAGACTGCAGGAGGTAATGAAGGCCTACGGGAGGTTGAGACTTCCCGAGGTAAAGAGGCGTAAACGAGAACATTCCTCCTGTTATCATTGATGCATCCGAGAAGGAGATAAATGCCCTTCATGATTCCCAAGACAACCACGACATAACTTTTCCGGGATCGAAGGTGATGATGAAGTCGAGTCATCCCCTGTTGAAAATCCAAAAGACGGTGAGGATGTTCTTCCAAGCATGAGTAAGTCGATCTCAAAGCTACTAGTCAAACATTCACTTTTGATGATGAGCCACCTCTTCAAGTCTCATCATCTTCCGATGACGCTATTGATACGACCGAGGAACAGATAACTCAAAAGGAAAAACCAGCTGAGACCAACGAAGCTGTTGAGACAGCTGAGGCTCAGCCAGCTGGGTCCATGTTAGTCCAAGTGGCTACGATAATCTAGAGGGGGGTGAATAGATTATCTCGGTTTTTCAGATTTTGCCCTCTTTTTCGAAAAATCAAGCAAAGACGAAATGCTAAGTGCGGAAAATAAATAGCACACTTCGATTTAAAGAGGTTCAACCCACCTAGGGCCTAATCCTCTACCACCCCAGTATATCCGGGATGGATTTCAAAAAAAGAAAAAAAGGATTTTATTAATTACCAAAATTAATAATACAACACCTTGAGGATTACCACAACCCTCTTACACCACCTTGAGGATTACCACAACCCTCTTACACCACCTTGAGGATTACCACAACCCTCTTACAACACCTTTGAAGATTACCACAACCTTCAAACACCTATCACCTAGATCACCCAAGTGTATTCTTACCACAAGAATACTCACAAGGATGTCTTGTGTTGAATGATGACCAAAAATCAAGATTACAACTCAATGATGAATGAAACAATATGAGTACAAGTGTAATCAAGAATTGAAAGCCTAGACCTCAAATTTGTGCAAGTGAAAGTGCTTGGGCTAATACAACAAGATATATGAAAGTGTTTGCTTGTTTGCTCTTTGCTTGTGTAGAGTGTTGTGTCTTATTGCTTGAATGAAGCCTCTATTTATAGGAGAGGTCTTGGCTTTGATTTCCGGACATAGGATCCTCCTTGGGGAGTGATTTTCTGCAAAAAGAAACCATTTAAAATCATCAATATAGTGTTAGAAATCAATCCCTCAAAATAGGGAAAAGTCATTCAGAAAATGCTACGGATAGTTTCTTTGATAAAATAGGGATGCGATCGGGTCACAGAGATAAGTTTGAAATTGAATTTCTGCGATTTTTACACAGGGGACCGGTCGGAGAGGGGTGCGGCCGCCTCTAGACCATGACTGGTCAGGGGGTGTTTAAAATGCAAAACAGAGAAGACAGGCTTCAAGAGGGCACTCCCAGGTACCGGTCGCCCTCCCTCATTTTTTCTACGTCCCTTTTTCTGTTTCAAAACTCAACTCAGGTACGGGTTGCCCTATAGGGCGACCGGTCGAGCCTGAAACAAATGTGTTGTCCAATTTTTTATCGAAAATAAACTCCAAAAAATACTCCGAAAAATAGTAAAAACATTTTAAATCGATCGGAAGTATTTAGACAACATTTAGGGACATTGTTTTGGTTTAAAAACTCATTTGAACAAAATCATCAAAATCAAGATAAAAACATTTATCTAATCGTAGGTCCCAAGGGGTGTAAGTGTAAGGTTTAGAAGGGGGGTTGAATAAACCTTACCAAATTTTGATTTAGTCCTTTTAAATGTTCGAGTTGATACTACACAATTTGTGTCCTTGGTGGACAACCAATTTAGTTAATCAGAGAGTTAGTCTCTCAACGGACTCAATCGAGTACGTTGATGAAATAACTCAATTTGTTAAGTCTAAATTAACTCATTTGTGGTTTGTTTTTTTGGGAAGACTTAACACCCTTAAGTTTGGTTAAGTAGAGATTTAGAGTTTGATTTAGTACTTAGAGATTATCTAATGGATAGCAAATATGTCGTGAGAATTAAACAAATATGATGCAAGAATTAAAGTCTTGAAATGTAAATGACACAATAAGATTTTTATAGAGGTTCGAAGATGGGGTAATTCTTCTACTCCTCTCTTCTCCAACTCTGGAGGAATCCACTAGGTATTGATCAAGTATACAAAGTGGTAATCCGGATACAAGTCTTGATCACACAAATTGACTTGATCCTTTGGGACTCGATCCTGAGACGCCTTGATCACTCGAGTTGGCTTCTCGCACGACTCGGCCTTCTTCATAGAGGCAATTTTGCTTGCTACTACAACCCACTTGCTCAAGCTTTTTGGATTTGATCACGAAGCCCTCCAAAAGCTAAAGACTTGGTTCGACCTTGAACCTTCCTACACTCCTTCGTGGAATGTAGACCCCTTGATTCTTCAAGTAATTTCCTCTTCAACCGATTGAAGTTATCTTTCCTTCACAGGTGAGTGTTGGATTGATGTTCTTCGTAGTGTAGGCTTGAGGATTTAGCGTTTAATAACTTGAGAGTATTTCAGGTTACGATTCTAATAATTGCTTGAATGTTTTTGGTTCGGTCACTTCTCTCAAAGTCATTCCTCGGCCTTTTATAGTGATCTTTCAAAAATCTGCCCGTTGAAGAGATATGCTTATTTTTGAAAGTCACTTGTGGTCGTTGGCTTGTCTTGTTGCGATCCTTGGAATTGCCATTTCCTCGTATGAATTATTCTTCACCTTTTCGAGTTCGACACGGTGTAGTGCTTCCCATTGGTTTATTCCTTTTGCACGCTTCTGGGATCGAGCACTTCGAGAAAGGTAGTATGGAGATATTACTTGTTTAGGTAATTGTCTTGATTTCGGCAACGGATCTTTTTGATTATCTCGACTTGATGCATTTCCTCGCTTTCCCAGGTGAATTAGAGTCGACTTCCAATCATTGGATGACTCTTCTGTCACTTCAACTTGAGACTTGGCTTTTCTTGAGTTGACTTGACCGATACTCCACTGTTGCTCCTACAAGAGAGTTTCTGTCTACTCTTCTTTGCCATACTCACTGTCTCGCAATGAGTCTTCCTTCTAGTCTCCGTTGTCTTCTTGCATGTTTGGGCATAGTCGACTTAACTCGCCTTGACCAGCCCTATTTATTACAATGCAGTTTACAACAAAAATGGGGTGCCAACTTCCTATTCTAAGTTTTACATGGCATTCATCAAAATCTAAACAATAAATTTCCCAACAATTTCCCCCTTTTTGATGATGCCAAAACTTAAACCATTCAAAAATGTAAATAGCAAAGATACATACAGATAGTGTATTCACATAGAATGTATGCGTAGAATCAATCCTTTTATTGATCATAACATTCTTGTTCTTTTACACAACTGTTTACAAGGTGTATCAGAGCAAACATTTGTCTACACAAAAATAAAGAATTTATAGCTTTATTGCAGAAGACTTACATAGTATGTATTTACATAATAAAATACATGAAGGGGTGGACAGCAACACTTCATCTCCTTCGCTGTCTCCTTCTTTCATCTTGTTCAGCATCTTCTGCTCTTCTTCTCTTTTTCTCATCGTCAGCTGCCTTCTTCTTCTTTTCATATGCCTTCCTGGCAGCTTCATCTCTTCTTAATCTCTCTTGTCTTTCCTCCCATAGCTGAGTTTGTCTCTTGTTTTCTTCTTCTATTCTTTTCGCATACTCAGCATTACTTTTAGCCACTTGCAAATTTGCTACTTGGTCAAGACCCAAAGAGATCCCTCCTTTCTTGCCGGATCTACGTATTCAATGTTTTTGGGCGCAGGCCCAGGTCCGAAACCTCTTCCTCCACCATCGCTTCTTCCTCTACCTCTGGGCGTGTATTGTACTGGGGTCTTCTTCTTTTCCGGTGAGTGACCGGCGGAGTGACCAGCAGAGTGATGCCGGTAGTCCGCCTGTCGGCCTTCTTCTTCACATAACGTGAGACCCTTTTCCCAAAGACAAGTCCCAAGCTTGAGCCATAGACATATTTGCAAAGTATCCTTCGGATGCGAGCGTTTTAAATTCATCAACGATCGTGGCTCTGTCCGACATCCGAGATGGCATAAGTGTCTCTCGCTCTTGGAATGCCTCCATGTTGTTTCAAGATGTTCATAACTCGGGCATCCATTCTTCCTTCCACTTCCTCCATCCTCGCTTCAATTGTCTTTCTCTTTTCACCATAGATATAGCAGAGTGTTGGAGTGGCGAGTCATTGGGAGTTTGTCCGATAATGTCACCAGTGTGACAAGACTTTGTTGGGGGTTTGTGCAATCATCAAGGTCACATCTTTCGATCCTTCCCCTCAACGGACTCTCCTTTCTTTTGTTTCAACACTTCCTCGGTGACTTTCCCTTCAACCGTGATCCTCTTTTCAAATTTTCGGATCTCTTTTGTGCTTTAAGGTATTCCTCTTCCCCTTTTTGGCATCATCAAAGGAGAGAGGAACGCCGAAACATCTTCGCAAAGCAGGAAATCGAGCCTCTGCGATAGTAGAGTTCGTCTCGAGTCCACTTGTGGAGTATGCGGCACGAAATTGAGCGAGTAGCATTGGACTCTCATCAAATTAGCTTCATTTCAGCCATGAGAAGGCTGAATTTTTCTGTCCATATTTTCTTCCAGACGGAGATCACTCTTATTTTGCTCACGCAGACTTTATCTCGGTGTGAGCTTCATGCATGCATGTGCTCAATGTGTTCTCTCAATTTCGTTTTGCATCGGCATTCTCGCTCTCCATACAAGCAGCTTGTTGAACAATGTCCTGAAGTATCTAACTTGTTCCACACGCATTGTTTTCTTTGTTGCCACCATTCCCTTATCCCGACTTGTTATGCCTCTCAAGTCGGCAGTAAGGTTGGCATCTCTGTTGTCCAATCGCATGTCCATAGAGGCTGGTGCCTCTCCATCCGTTCAATTTCAGCAAATAATGCCTTGAACACTTCCCGAACTTCGGATGTTTCTTCCGTTGCATCGATGGCCACGCAGCGTCAAAGTCATAGTCACCGAACGATGGTACTGACGAAATGACAGGAGCTGGTGCGTGGAAGCGTGCGAGCTCGTTCTCGACTCTTCATGGAGGTCGGGTACCTCCAAGGAGAAAGGAAATGATTTTACAAAGGAATCATCACGGCCAATCGGGATTTGTTCAATGATGAGAGGTGCGCGTGAAGTTCCTTTTGGAGTCGAACCGCTGCAGCTTGGGAGCTGCGCAGATGGACTCTGTTTCAGCTGTGGTCATTTGTGAAGTGGACCCAGCTTGCCGAGCCTCAATTTGTCTCAACAGCGGCCGTTGGTCTCACTGGTTTCTCCAATTGAGTGGGTGGTCCTCGGCCTTATCAAGCGTCATCGGACGATGATGAGATTTCCATTGGTGGCTCGTCATCAAAATTGAAAGTTTGACGAGTAGTCTTGAGATCGACTTGCTCGTGGCCGGGAACATCCGCGAAGCCTTTTGAGTCTTTTGGATCTGTCACGGGGGATGACTCGGCCTTTTTCTTCGTCGCTTTTCCGATCCCGAAAGGTTACATCATGGATTATCCTGGGAATCATGAAGCGCTTATCGCCTTTTCAGATGGATCAATGATAGCGGGAAGGATGTTCTCTACTTGACTTCTTTACCCCGGAAGTCTCAACCTCCCGTGGGCCTTCATTACCTCCTACAGTCTCAACTGCAGTGAGGCCTTGACCTCCCTCTCGACAGTGTCACTGCCTTAGGGTCTTCTCGTGGTGGCATCCATTGGAGTCTCAACCCCATGGATTGCACTTTCATCGCCCCAGTGTTAACTCCTGGGCTGTTCCTTCCTCGTGCCTCGATCGCATCAGCAGCCGTCATTAGCCTTCGAGCAGGTTGGCACTCACCGAGTGAGACAGTCTCAACTATCCGAGCTTCGTTCATGGCAACTTGTTGTTCGTTTTGTGTTTGTATTTTCTCCACTTCGCCTCCCGGATTCGTTGTGGAGTCATCTCGCAACATTCTCCGACCTTGCCGCAGCGGTGGGGAGTTTCCCCCGGGCGCACCAGTTGAGTGACTTGGAATGGGATCACTCGTCTCCAAACTCCCGGCTATTTTTCTACCGAGTGTTCAGTAGTTGGTCAAAGGTGGTAAGACACCTTCATTAGGGGTTGGCTCAACTGGGGTCCCCACTAACCCAGTTTCATCGCCAATTCCCTTAATTTCTTCTTCCGAGTGAGTGGGAAGTGGTGGAAGAATAACGGTGGCGATTTGCTGAACCACTCCCATTGGATCAATTTCACTGTGTTTTGGAGGACTCTCCTGGTCCCTCCATCATGCTCTTCTCATGAAGAATTCTCGATTCATGCATTGCTCGCTGCATTTGCAACTCTTCTATGGGCAAAGAAAGTCAGGTCCGTGATCCTCATCACTTTCTCGATAGAATACCAAGTGAGAATGCGTATGTTCGTGGTTCCGGTGAGAGGGCAGATCCGGCCTTCTCTCTTGCCTCGCCTTCTTCTCGCGATCGCTCCTTCTCCTTATCCTTGAAGATCCGCATGATATCCGTACAGCTTGTCTTCATCCAGTCTTTGGATCACAGAGGTCACCAAGGAAGTTCAACAGATTCCTATTCTTCTTCTATAAACTCAAGGCGCTTGGAACTGTTCCTGTTCGACTCAATTTCCATTTCCTCCACTCGCAGACGATTTTGGATGTCCGGGTAAGGTGGGGATAGGATCATCACATCACTATCACTCTATCGCCTTCTTTTCTTGTGTCTGGCTGCGCGGACTACAACTATTTCTTGATTTGCCTCTCTGACGCTTTCAAACAGACTTAGTCATTTCATCTATAGTATTTGGAGACTCTACTTCTCCAGCAGCCTCCCAGATTCGCTCCGGTGAGTGGTCGACTCGGCCCGATTTCTCAAGCTC
The DNA here is from genome assembly GCA_016081115.2 of Rehmannia glutinosa. Lineage (NCBI taxonomy): Eukaryota > Viridiplantae > Streptophyta > Magnoliopsida > Lamiales > Orobanchaceae > Rehmannia > Rehmannia glutinosa. Next base: position 82,735,341 of record CM071937.1, read on the forward strand.
GGAGTGCTTGATGATTCTTCTTCGTCTCCTAGTTTGTACAGAGGGATTTTCGGTTCAGAGACGATTTCTTTGAGTCTTGGGCGGCGGGGGCCGGTGTTTGTTTTCTTCCGAGGAGCCGCCGTCTTGGCTTGTCGATCTCCTCTTTTTGACGATCGGAGAAGGTAGTTGAGAGTCCTTCTCGACCGCTGCGGGCAGAGACACTACTGCGGGGCAGTGTAACTTTCTTTGGGCGGGAGCAGTTTGACTTTCTTTTTTGCGCAGAGCTAGCTTTCTTAGCAACACCGCAGGGCAACTTTCTTCTTTGGTGGAGAGGAAACTTTTTGTATCTTCAGGGTCGGTGATTCCCCTCACTCGTGTCGCCTCTCTTGGCGTAGGCTCTCTTCTCGTGCGCCTGCAGAGGTTTGATCTCGAACATCTCTTGTTTACATGGAACGCCTTTCCATGTCTAAGAGGGACTCCTTTCACCTCCATCACCCGTCCAATCACCAGGCCATATCCTAGGGATCCTCCAAATGTACCATCTTCCTTGAAGGATTTGTTCCCTACATTTTGGCATACCGTAGATAAACTCAAACCCAGCTTTATTTTCCTTTCTTCAATGATCGCAGCCATTATGATCAACTTTGCTTTTGACAGGTTGGTCAAAGTCGCCAAATTTGATGTCTATGCATTTGGCAACTATGTCCAATGACTTGTGATAATCCTCCTTCAAAGAACCTCTTGTTTTCTTTGTGTAAACTATTTTATCAAAGATAGTCGGGCTTGGCTACTTCCTTCCAAGCAAAGCGGCCAGTTTACATCAGCCCGTTGATTTCGATGCTCCTTCCGCCAGTAGTGAGCGTTGTTCACCAAATCCTCGCAGAGATGGTGAGCTTCTTTCCGTGAACAGATGACTTTATCCCTTCATCGTGAATTTCAAGATTCACATAGAATTGTGCGACCTCCTCCACATAGGTCATCGGATATTCCAACGTCGAAATGGTTTCAGCCGGATGTTTCCAATTTCTCAAAGAATTTTCTTCACTAGGGTGTCGCGGACCCTGTTTCACCATGCCGTCGAAATCCACAAAGAGACCCGGTGTGGATTTGCTTTCCTAACTTGACAAAATCATAGGTTGGTGCCATTTTTCAGATTTCACCGAAGAAAACTTAGAGATTGATTTGAAGATAGATAGGGTTTTGAGAGAGTTTTTGCCTTTGCTTCCGAGAGAGAAATGAACAGTTTTGGTAGTGTGTGAGAGAAACGGACGAAAATGGTTTAAGTATGGTTTATGAAAGGGCGTCTTTGGTGGTTTTTGAAATGTGATCGAAATCAACGGCTTAGATTTTGCACGCCGATTTAGCATTTAATGTCTCGTATTTAATGTGGCAAAGCATTTATATCCAATCATAAGCTTGGTGTGTGTGACTTTTACTGTACACGTCATAATTATGCCGACGTCATTCTTAAAAACATTCCCACTTAGTAAAAACGATGCGTTTTTGTCACTTTTCTCATAAATGATTCACTTTTACCTCATTTGGTTTATCTCTTCTTCTCACAAATCCTCTTTGTGACAAACGATTGACTTGGTGTAGTTGTTTTTCCGATATTGGTGATTCATTCAAATTGATTTTAGAGTTCACTCTTTTTCCCTTTCGTGTTCCATTTCTTTTCTTTGATTCTTCCGAGTGTCACCACCAATTAACCCTAACTCATGCTTGAGTTCTTCAAATCTTGATTCACATAATGGTTTTGTGAAGATGTCACCCAATTGTTTATCGCTTGAGATATATTCCAAGATGATGTCCTTCTTTTCAACATGATCTCTTATGAAGTGATATCGACATCGATATGCTTTGTTCTTGAGTGCAACACAGATTTTGAGTGATTGCAATTGCACTTGTGTTATCACACATAATTGGAATCTCTTTTTCTTCAACTTCATAGTCTCATTTGTTGTCTCATCCATAGGACTTGGGCAACAACAAATGCCCGCAGCCTATGTATTCCGCTTGTTGTAGAGGTGGCTATTGAATTTTGCTTCTTGCTAAACCAGAAATCACTGTTTCCTAGCATTTGACATGTGCCTCGAGGTGCTCTTCCCGTCAACTCGCATCCAAAGATAGTCGAGTCCGAATAGCCAATTATCTTGAATCCACCTTCCTTTGGATACCATAAGCCAACTTCTTGGCTTCCTTTCAAGTATCTCAGATTCTCTTAGCCTTTGTCATATGGCTCTCTTTTGGAGCAGATTGAAATCTTGCACATACACCTACAAAGAAAGGTGATGTCGCCGCTTCTTTGTGAGATAGAGCAATGATCCAATAAGTGCTCGTATCTTGTTTGATCTGAGCTTGCCATCCGCATCCATGTCCATTTTGATCGATGTATTCATTGGTATTTTCACGTAAGACTTCTCCTCCATACCAAATTTCTTCATTAAATCTCTCTTGTATTTTGTTTGACTTATGAACGTTCCATCCTTCGCTTGTTTCACTTGGAGTCCAAGGAAGAATGTCACTCTCCCATCATGCTCATTTCAAATTTACTTTGCATGAGGTTTGAAAATTTTTCACACAGCTTCTTTGTTTGTGGATCCAAAATGATGTCATCCACATATATTTGAACAAAAAATATACTCTTTTTGTCTTGGATTCTCAAAAGTGTTCTATCTACTTTTCCTTTTGTGAATCCATTCTCGATTAGAATTGTTACAAGGTATCATACCATGCTCGGGTGCCTGTTTCAATCCATACAAGGCTTTCTTGAGTTTGTATACCTTATCTCCAAGAGTCTTTCGCTCAAAATCCTGGAGGTTGTTCAACATACACTTCTTCTTCCAATAGACCATTTAGGAATGCACTTTTTACATCCATCCGATATACAATGAAATTCTTGTGAGCAAAGATAGGCAAGAAATATCCTTATTGCTTCCAATCTTGCTACAGAGCAAATGTTTCATCAAAATCTATTCCTTCTTCTTGGCAATATCCTTTGGCTACTAGTCTTGCTTTGTTTCTTACCACGTAACCTTCCTCGTTCATCTTGTTTCGAACACCCATTTAGTACCAATAACGTTTTGATGTGTGGGTCTTTGAACTAATTCCCATACTTTATTTCTTTCAAACCGATTCAGCTCTTCTTGCATAGCTTGAATCCAATGTGTGTCATCCAATGCTTGTAACACATCTTTGGGCTCTATTTTGCGAGATAAAGCATGTGAACATAGCTTCTTGTTGAGTTCTCGATCTTGTTTTGACACCTTCTCTTATATCTCCAATGACAAGTTCTCGTGGATGGTCTCTCACCATCTTACATCAAAGTTGAAGTAAGTTAGTCGGGTTCACTCGCCTAGCAGTTGTGTTGCTTTGATCACTCTTTCGCGATCACTTACCGCAAATTTTCCAAATTATTTTTGAGATTGACTATCTCATCTTCTTCTAAGTTTACAATTCCGGTTTTTGCCACCAAAGATAGGATTTTTCGTATGTTTGGACGATTCAAACTTATCACCGATTCTTCAATATCTTCTCCATTTACATTTGGCTCATCGAATACCACATGAATGGATTCTCCGCAACCATAGTCCTTTTGTTGAGTACTCAGAGGCTTTGCTTTTTGAGTATCCCAAGAAGATACCTTCATCTCGCTTTAGCATCAAAGGCCTTTAGATTGTCTTTGCCATTGTTGTGGATGAAGCATTTACATCCAAATATTCTAAAATATGCAACATTTGGTTTTCTTCCAGTCCAAATCTCATAGGAGTCTTTGTCACCGTCTGTTTATCATGCATCTATTTTGAGTGTAGCATCTTTGTGTTTATGCTTCACCCCAAAATCTTTTTGGTAACCCCGTCACCTAACATGGTCCTTGCCGCTTCTTTTTGAGAGTTCTGTTCCTTCTTTCTCGCAACTCCATTCTCACTTGTGGAGTCCTTGTCTGCAGAGATAGTTCATGACCAATACCATTTTCAATACAATATCGAAGTTATTATTCCATTGACAAACTCGGTTCCTCCTCTCCCGATCTTATTTTGATAATGGTTTGGCTCTTTTCGTTTTGAATCCTCTTCATCACCGTGGGTAGTTTTCGTAGAGTTTCTTTCTTCTTACACATGAATATTGTCCATGTATATCTTGAGTAGTCATCTACTACCACCAAGGTGTATTTCTTTCCACTTATGCTAGCTGGTTCTATTGGGCTAAATAGATCCATATGTAAAGTATGCAATATTCTTGTTGAAGATGGGCATGTCTTTTCTTTGAATGATGATTTGATTTGTTTTCCTTCCGACATGCATCACATATACTCTCCTTCTTGTATAATCGAGTCGGAAGTCCTTCCACAAGATTACTTGCAAGCTTGTTAATCGTTTTGAAATTCAGGTGACTCGGCTTTTTTGTGCCCAAATACCAACTTGATTCATTGTGCTTTTGCTAATAGACAGTGTTGGGTGTAGCGGTTGACCAATCTACTACATACATGTTCTTTTGTCCGCATCCTTGCAACACAACTTCATTAGATTCAAGATCCTTGATTTGGCATATACCCATGTTAAATCCAACATTATAGCCCTTGTCACGAGTTGATTGATGCTTAACAAGTTGAAGTTGAGTCCTTCAACATATGCAACATCCGTGATTTCTAATCCGCTTTCTCTTGATAGATCCAATGCCTCTTATTTCACCGAGCTTCATTTCCTCCAAATATGACTTTAGCTCCTTTAACTTCCTTGAATTTTGATGATTTTTCTTGTTTCTGTCATATGTCCGGGAATAAACCACATCATCCATGTACCAGGTTCCTTGGCACTCGTTGTTCCTTGAACCCGCAATCAAGGAAATTAAGTTTTAGGTACCCATATTTTCTCCGGGTCCCGAGGGGTTAGAATTGTAAGATGATCCAACCAACTTATAGCCAAATGATTTGACTCTAAGGGGTTGCCATCTATCGCTGACATAATCATAATTAATCTTGGCAAATTGCTTGGGGATTTTAGGTTCATACAAATTGCTCTCTTTGTCTCGTATGCCTGTGTATAAGTTTTAGCAATCGCTTCTTTGGGTAATCGTGGTGTCTCCGAGTGTAGTGCCTAGGTGCATATTTTGTCGATGAAAGCTCTTATACTTTTGGAATGGCCTTTGCCGAGTTCTGTGCCTTTGCCATTTGGGCTTATATTCCATAAGTCTATGCTTGGCTTGGATATTTTCGCCATTCCCATCATATGTATTTCTTTTATAGATTTTCCGGGGTTTTTGGTAGCTCGCTTCTTCTTTACAGAGTATTTTTGTTTGGAGTTTTTGAGGAACTCGATCAATCTCTTCTCATTTGTCCTTTCAGCCGCACTCAATCGGCCGTTTTCCTTTTCCTTTATAACCAAGGCCGCTTTGCTTGTAATTGTGCTTTGGAGTGAATGTGTGTGCAACATTTAGAGTTTTGGATTTTTTAGACTCTTCATTGCTTGAAGATCCTTTTTCCAAAATTACTTTTGGAGTTTAACATAGCACAGAGGAATTAAATCCTAAGCCTGTCTTATCTCCACATTCTCTTTGACTCATAATAAGATCATCCAATGATTTAGATGCCTTAGTGAATGATGCAATCACATTTTTGAGGTCATTCTCCCTCTTTTCTATGGCAACTATTTCTGCTGTTAGCTTAGCATTTTCAAATTTTTAAACTTTCATTCTCATCGCCTATTTGACTTAGAGTACTCGGCTCCTTAGTCACCGTGAGTTTTCGCTTTGAGTAGGTGTTTTCCTCATTTAGTAGTGTGTGTGAGGATTTAATGTGTTCAAAATCTTTCATCATTTTGCCTAATGAATCATAAAGATCGAGTGGGTGATGAAGTGTGTGTGTCATATCACTATCACTAGAATCCGAGTTTGATGAGTTAGAGTGTACCTCATCTTCTTGGTCGTTGATCTTGTTCCTTGACCATTAAAAGATCGGGCTTCTTCTTCGTAGTCACTTGAGTAGTCACCACCGCTTCCTCAATCACATTGTCTCTCTTGACTTGGTTTGTCAGCAGCCATCTCTCTCAGCCCATCATTGCCTTTTTCTTTTCTTGTCTTTTCTCTCAAGACCTTTCTTTCTTCTTCATTCCTGTATTTGTTGACTACAGGATATAGGCAATCAATGGCGTAGTGACCTGGTTTTCTACGATTCAAAGATAGATATTCAACCTTTTGATCGACTCTTTCCATTCTTGGATTGTCACCCCTTTGATATTGACTTTTTGATGATCGATTCTCTTGGTTGGCCTATCTTCCCTTGACTTGGAGTGAGCCGAGTGTCTTCGGAAGATTCGCCCTTGCCTTTCTTGTAGTTCTTATTGAAGAACTTGTTGAACCTTTTAACCATCGGGCTATTTCTTCGGATCAATGACTTTTTTGACCTCGCCTCTCTTTCCATCCTTAACAATTAGAGCAAAGTTGTTTTGGGTACAAATTGTCTCTTCCTCGATCTTTTCTTCTCACTCAAATTCGTAGGCTTTGAGATCCGAGAATAGTTCATGGTTGGAGGTCTTCGATAGGTCCATGGAATGTCTTAGTGCCATGACCTTCATTTCCCATTCGGTTGGGAGACTTTTTAAGATCTTCATACACATTTCTTCGTGTATATTCCTTTCCAAGTGCAGTATAGCTCGTTGGTGATTTCGTGAACCGAGCATCCAGTTGATCCAGGTTTTCTCCCGAGATCATTTTGAAGTTCTCAAATTTCTCGTACGGCCACCGATAATTTGTTTTCTTTGATTTGCTCGAGCCTTCACAAATCGGTGTTAGTTTGTCCCGCATTTCTTTGGCCGTTTTGCATGATTTGACTTTATTGAACATGGCTTTGTCCAAGGTTTTGTAAAGGATGTCCTTGGCTACATTGTCCAGGTTGTATCTTTTTCGTCATCATTTGTCCATTAAGTTCTTGGTTTTTCAACCATGGCGTGTCCGGGAGCAAAGATCCTCTTCACCCTCACCGCACTCTTCTTACAAGTTGTGTTCACCTTTAAGATTTGCAGTGGCCCATCCTCTATCACTATCCACATCTCATCATGTAATCTTTGATAGATGAGCCTCGCATACGAATTTTCCAATCATCAAATTCTTCAATTGTGAACATAGGGATGCGTGTCAAATTTGCTTCCATGATAATAAATTTTAATGATAAAAAGAGTTTTGAAAGTTTAAGTACTAAAGAGACTTTTAAAAGTTTGGAGATCTAGTTCGATAGATGCGGAAGGCTCAATGAACCAACCGCTCCGATACCACTTGTAGGTCCCAGGGGTGTAAATATAAGGTTTAGAAGGGGGTTAATAAACCTTACCAAATTTTTGATTTAGTCCTTTTAAATGTTCGAGTTGATACTACACAAATTTGTGTCCTTGATGTGACCAATTTAGTTAATCAAGAGAGTTAGTCTCTCAACACTCAACCGAGTTGATGAAATAACTCAATTGTTAAGTCTAAATTAACTCAACTCGTGGTTTGTTTTTTGGAAGACTTAACACCCTTAAGTTTGGTTAAGTAGAGATTTAGAGCTTGATTTAGTACTTAGAGATTATCTAATGGATAGCAAATATGTCACAGAATTAAACAAATATGATGCAAGAATTAAAGTCTTTGAAATGTAAATGACACAATAAGATTTTTATAGAGGTTCGAAGATGGGGTAATTCTTCTACTCCTCTCTTCTCCAACTCCCGGAGGAATCCACTAGGTATTGATCAAGATACGAGTGGTAACAGTCCGGATACAAGTCTTGATCACACGGTGACTTGATCCTTTGGGACTCGATCCGAGACGCCTTGATCACTCGGTGGCTTCTCGCACGACTCGGCCTTCTTCACAGGCAGCTGCTTTGCTACTATAGCCGACTTACTCAAGCTTTTTGGATTTGATCACGAAGCCCTCCAAAAGCTAAAGATTTGGTTCGACCTTGAACCTTCCTACACTCCCTTCGTGGAATGTAGACCCCTTGATTCTTCATAATTTCCTCTTCAACTCGATTGAAGTTATCTTTCATTCACAGTGAGTGTTGGATTGATGTTCTTCGTAGTGTAGGCTTGAGGATTTAGCGTTTAATAACTTGAGAGTATTTGTGTTCTGATTCTAATAATTGCTTGAATGTTTTTGGTTCTGGTCACTTCTCTCAAAGTCATTCCTCGGCCTTTTATAGTGATCTTTCAAAAATCGCCCGTTGAAGAGATAGGCTTATTTTTGAAAGTCACTTGTGGTCGTTGGTTTGTCTTGTTGCGATCCTTGAATTGCCATTTCCTCGTATGAATTATTCTTCACCTTTTCGAGTTCGACACGGTGTAGTGTTTCCCATTGGTTTATTCCTTTTGCACGCTTCTAGGATCGAGCACTTGAGAAAGGTAGTATGGAGATATTACTTGTTTAGGTAATTCTCTTGATTTACGGCAACGGATCTTTTCGATTATCTCGACTTGACCGCATTTCCTCGCTTTCCCAGGTGACTTAGAGTCGACTTCCAATCATTGGATGACTCTTCGTCACTTCAACTTGAGACTTGGCTTTTCTTGAGTTGACTTGACCGATACTCCACTCACCGCATCTCGGATGCTCCTACAAAGAGAGTTTCCGTCTACTCTTCTTTGCCATACTCACTGTCTCGCAATGAGTCTTCCTTCTAGTCTCCAGTTGTCTTCTTGCATGTTTGGGCATAGCGACTTAACTCACTTGACCAGCCCCTATTTATTACAATGCAGTTTACAACAAAAATGGGGTGCCAACTTCCTATTCTAAGTTTTACATGGCATTCATCAAAATCTAAACAATAAATTTCCCAACACTAACAAACTCCCCCTTTTTGATGATTACAAACCAAAACAATTTTCTCGAGGACGATTTTGAAAACAAATTAATTTTCCGGTTTTACGAGTGAACTATCCGTTAAAAAAACATTTCATACAAAGCTCCCCTATGTATGAGTACATTAACACAAAGCTCCCCCTATTTATAAGTATATCAACAAGAGATATTGCATAAGCTAGAAGCACAAGCTATTATAAGCTTTTATAAGATGCACAAAAACATCATAAGCTAAGAAGCTCCCCTTGTCAAAATACTTATAAATCTATTGCAATTAAGTCCATAATACAAGCCATGGACTAGGTATACTTGGCTTTAGGAAGCCATAGCTTATAGCTTTTATTGCGAGCTTTTATTTGCTTCTATTAGCTAACGAGCCGATTTCCTATTTCTCCCCTTTGGAATCATCAAAAAGAATGTTAGGATGATAAAAACATCATACAATTATATCAAAGTGCGCCAAAGAACCGGTTTATCAACCATTGAACAATTTAAGCTTAAAAACCAAAGAAAATGGGAGAAATGTATCATGAAGAGTTCATAAGCTTGTTTTGTTTGCCAAGACATGTTCTCAATAATCATGTAGAAGTTGAAATTTTCATTGAGACATTTCATCGAACACTTTGTGGGCGTAAAAATTAAAAGAAGTTGTATAGAGCCCTTGTAAATGAATCAAGCCAAAAATTTTCATCACCAATTCACATAAAACATCATACAATACAACATAACAACTAAGCTCATCATGCTCATAAGATAATTTCATCAAGAAATATACAAGAAGGGTACAAATGCAAGGGTTCAACCCAATTGAGCAAATGAGAAAAATTCTTACCATTCGATCGGTAAATATGAGCAACGATGATGATAATCAAGCTATATAAGGTCCAAGACATGAATTGAATGCATGAAAACAAATTTTGAGTGAAATTTGTGTGAATTTGGCAAAGGGGACGAAAAATGGCAAAAATGACTAAGGCATGAGACATAACGGTTTTAATCCAAAATTTAGCTTAAACCACGACCGGTCGCCCTCAACCTCATCAGCCCCACCTGTCTTGCGGTTTTAATAAAATCCGAATTTTCAACCAAAAATCCGATTTTTCGCCCCTATGTTTTAAAAACATGCAAAATGAAAATGTAAACCTCATTCAATATGCATTATGCCTAACCGAGCTCGTATGGACGCAAAAGTCTCGGAAGATAGCGGTTTTGTAAAAATGTCCGCCAATTGATCTTGAGATGGTACAAAAGATATCTCAATTTTTCGTTTAGAAACACAATCCCTTAGAAAATGATGTCGAATCTCAATGTACGGTTATGATGAACCGGGTTTTGAGCAATGTTTATAGCGGATATATTGTCACAAAAGATAGGAACGTTTTCAAAGGAGCATTTATAATCCGCTAAGGTTTGTTTCATCCAAAGAAGTTGAGTACAACAAAAAGCTGCGGAAATATATTCGGCTTCGGCCGTTGAAAGTGAAACACAATTTTGCTTCTTTGAAAACCAAGAAACTAGGCAATCGCCCAAAAATTGACATGATCCGGAAGTACTTTTCCGATCATCAATATTTCCCACATAATCCGAATCACTATAACCTTTAAGAGAAAAATTTTCATTCTTTGGATAGAATAAACCATATTGAATAATGCCTTTCAAATATCGAAAAATCCTTTTAACGACACTCATATGAGATCTTTGGGATTACTTTAAAAACGAGCACATAGGCATACAACATGAAGAATGTCCGGTCTACGAGCGGTTAAATAAAGTAAACTACCAATCATACCTCGATACTTTGATTCATCTACGGACTTGCCTTTTTCATCTTTGTCAATTTTGACATTTGTTGCCATGGGAGTAGAAACGGTTCTTCCTTCTTCAATGCCGAACTTTTTCAAAAGTTATTTTGTATATTTTGATTGCGAAATGTATATGCCTTCTTGGCATTGCTTAATTTGGAGTCCAAAAAAGAAGTTAAGCTCCCCCATCATACTCATCTCAAATTCACCTTGCATCAACTTAGAGAATTTCTTGCACAAAGAATCATTAGTAGCACCAAAGATAATATCATCAACATAAATTTGTACAAGTAAGCAATCTTTCCCTTTTTCAAAAATAAAGAGAGTTGTATCAACTTTACCTCTTATAAAACCATTTTGCAAAAGAAAAGAGCTAAGTCTATCATACCATGCACGGGTGCTTGCTTTAAACCATACAAGGCCTTTTAAGTTTATAAACATCATTAGGCCTAGAAAAATTTTCAAACCCCTGAGGTTGTTTTACATAGACTTCTTCTTGAATAATACCATTTAAGAAAGCGATTTAACATCCATTTGGTAAAGTTTGAAATTTTTATAACAAGAATAGGCAAGTAAAACACGAATTGCTTCTAAACGTGCTACGGTGCAAAAGTTTCATCATAGTCAATACCTTCTTCTTGACAATACCTTGAGCTACTAACCTTGCCTTATTTCGAACAATTTTGCCTTGATCATCAAGTTTGTTCCGGAATACCCATTTTGTACCAATAATAGTTTGAGATGGAGGACAAGGTACCAATTCCCATACATCATTTTTTTCAAATTGATTCAACTCCTCTTGCATCTCTAAGAACCAATCCTCATCCTCAATAGCCTCTTTAGCATTTTTAGGCTCCTTTTGAGAAATAAGAGCTTTCTCGACAAATTTTCTCCGGGTCATCACTTTGTCAAGAGGATCACCAATAATAAGATCTTTTGGGTGATCTCCCTTAAGTTTCAATGCAACGGAAGATCCGAAGTATCACCTCTATCTTCTTGAGGAACATTTGAAGTGGACGGTTGATCATTTGATGTAGACGGTTGATCATCAATTTGAACAATAGGTTCAATAGTATCATTTTCATCACTTTCATCATTGGGTATTCTTTCAACACCAAGCTTCATTGAATTTGACATGGATGGATTCTTCAACAACCCCACTAGTCTTATTGTAAACCCGATATGCTTTGCTCTTTGTTGAATATCCCATAAATATTCCTTCATCGGCCTTAGGATCAAATTTGTCCAATTGATGCTTGGTATTCAAAATAAAGCATTTACAACCAAATATCTTGAAATAACTAATATTTGGAGTTCTACCTTTCCAAAGCTCATATGGAGTTTTATTCATTTTAGGACGAATATAAACTCGATTAATAACATAGCAAGCGGTACTTACGGCTTCGCCCAAAAATATTTTGGAAGTGAAAATTCATTGAGCATGGACCGACTCATCTCTTGTAATGTCCGATTTTTCCTTTCGCCACTCCATTTTGTTGAGGTGTCTTTGAGCCGAAAAATTATGAGCATATCCTTTGGTTTCACAAAGACTCTAAACTCACCATCAAATTCTACACCTCGATCACTTGAATAGACTTAATAGTATTCTCTTTTTCATTCTCAATAAGTCTACACAACTTAACAAACTCATTAACGGCATCGCTTTTATTGGTAAGAAAAAGAGCCCAAGTATATCTAGAAAAATCATCGACAATAACGAAAGTGTAATGTTTTCCACTTAGACTAGCGTACCAATATCCCCATACAAATCAAGGTGAAGCAATTGTAGGGGTTTGGTTGTGGAAATTTCATTTTTGGGCTTAAAACTACTCTTAACTAATTTGTTCTTTTGACAAGTGTCACAAAAGCCAAGATTTTCAAAATTCAATTTGGGTAGTCCTTTTACATTTTGGTTTTTGTAAATATTTTTCAAATTCTTATATCCAACATGTCCAAGTCGCCTATGCCATAAACTAGTTAAATCATTATTAGCGACTAAACAAGAAATATTTTGACTAACCAAATCCTTGTACAAATTTTGTAAAGATTTCCTTTTCTATTTGCTTCACAAATAATTTTACCATTTTTAAGTATAAGGCATTTATCTTTATTGAAAGAAACATCATAATTTGAGTCACAAAGTTGGGTAACACTTATCAAATTAAACTTAAGCCCTTCTACTAAAAGAACATTACTAAGAGAGAAAGAAGAGTTACCAATTTCTCCATTTCCAAGAATTCTTCCTTTGCCATTGCCGAACATGACCATACCTCTTCTTGGAGTTTTATGTTGGTAAAAAGTTCTCTCCTCCGGTCAGTCATATGGCGTGAACATCCGCCGTCCACGAGCCATTTTGAATCTTCCATTGTTGTTATAGCCCCTATTACCTACAAAAGAATTTCTTTTATGTACCCTATGATTTTGGGGTCCATGGGGTTAGTCTTGAGACCTTTGGGTCTCCAAACATGACTAGAGTTATTTCTCAATTTGCAATTATTAGCATAATGTCCAACTTTGCCACAATAAAAACAAGTAGGAGTATTAGAACTACTAGCACGTACAAAAGTCGGACCTTGGTTATTTTTCTTAAAAACACTTTGAAATGGCTTATAACCAAGTCCCAATTTGGAATGCTCACCTCTTTGTGCATCTAAAATTTTTTTGACTTTATCCGTGCTTATGTTGAAACGATGCACATCATTTTTCAAACACTCAATATCTTTTGTGAGCAATTCCTTTTCGGTTTCAAGAGAGTGAACTCTAGTAAGAGTAAGTGTATGAGCTTTGTCTAGTGATTCATAAGAGGTAAATAATTTTTCTTTTTCAACCTTAAGCCCTTTATGCTCCTTTTTCAAATTTTTGTATTTAACAATTAAATTTTGAAACTCAATTTGCATTTCATCAAAATCACATTACAAATCATCAACTATGGAGGAAGTAGAAGAATTAGAGCGTACCTCATTATTTTTATCGTCTATGGCGATGATACCATGTTCGGTCTTTCCTTCCTCGTCGGTTGTTTCGAGTAGTTCATCCCACGTTTTGACCTCCGCATTCAGAGCCTTCTTTTTCGTGAAAGGCTTCTTTTTCTTTTGTTCCTCTTCATCGAAGTTTTGGGCAATCGGCAATGAAGTGCCCGGTTTTCCGCATTTAAAGCAAGCATTATCTCTCGGTTTTCTTGCTTTATTTTTATTCACAAATTTTGCAAATTTTCGAACAAGAGCGGCCGTCTCCTCCTCATCATCATTATCATAGTATGCATTATTAGAAGAAGAAGCAAGACCTTTAGGAATGATTTGTATACCCGATTGATTTATGGATGGTTTGGAATTTTTCCTCTCCTTGAGATAGACTTCATAGATGAGGAGGTTTCCAATAAGCTCGTCAAACTTGAGTGTCTCAAGATTTTGTGCCTCCGTGATTGCCGTCACTTTTTCGGACCATGAGCCGGGAAGAGCATTCAATACCTTAGTCACCTTGTCTTCTTCGGAGATGACTTTACCGAGGGCCACAAGAGGATTGACAATATTGTCAAGCCTTTCCACCATCTTGAGATGCTTTCACATCATGCATGTTAAAGTTTTCAAAGTCTTTAACAAGCATGGTCTTTCTTGGTCCCTTCATAGATTGTCTCCAATTTTTCCCAAACCTCATGTGCCGACCTTATGCCTCTTATGCGATTGTACTCGGTGGTGGTAAGAGAACAATGCAAAATATTTAAGGCCTTACCGTTTAGAGAGAAGGCCTTTTGTCGTTTTCATCGAACTCCTTGAAAGGTTTAGGAGCCGAGGTGCTATCCTCCGATTTCTTGGTTGGTTGATCAACTCCTTCAATGACCACATTCCAAATGTCGAACCCACACCTTGTAGGAAGCACTCCATACGGTCTTTCCAAAATGCGTAGTTGTTGGCGTCGAATAGTGTGGCTTGTTGGTGGAGGCGCCGGTGGTGAGATAAGCATCATTTGTAGCCATGGATCTTTCCTCTTTACTCTGAAAGAGCTAGCCAAAGAGTTTGGCTCTAATACCACTTGTTAGTCCAGTGGCTACGATAATCTAGAGGGGGTGAATAGATTATCTCGGTTTTTCAGATTTTGCCTCTTTTTTTGAAAAATCAAGCAAAGATGAAATGCAAAGTGCGGAAAATAAATAGCACACTTCGATTTAAAGAGGTTCAACCCACCTAGGGCCTAATCCTCTACCACCCCAAAGATATCAGGGATGGATTTCAAAAAAAAAGAAAAAGGATTTTATTAATTACCAAAATTAATAATACAACACCTTGAGGATTACCACAACCCTCTTACACCACCTTGAGGATTACCACAACCCTCTTACACCACCTTGAGGATTACCACAACCCTCTTACAACCTTTGAAGATTACCACAACCTTCAAACACCTATCACCTAGATCACCCAAGTGTATTCTTACCACAAGAATACTCACAAGGATGTCTTATGTTGAATGATGACCAAAAATCAAGATTACAACTCAATGATGAATGAAACAATATGAGTACAAGTGTAATCAAGAATTGAAAGCCTAGACCTCAAATTTGTGCAAGTGAAAGTGCTTTGGGCTAATACAACAAGATATACGAAAGTGTTTGCTTGTTTGTTCTTTGCTTGTGTAGAGTGTTGTGTCTTGTTTTGCTTGAATGAAGCCTCTATTTATAGGAGAGGTCTTGGCTTTGATTTCCAGACATAGGCTCCTCCTTGGGGAGTGATTTGCTGCAAAAGAAACCATTTAAAATCATCAATATAGCTGTTAGAAATCAATCCCTCAAAATAGGGAAAAGTCAGTCCCAAAATGCAACGGATAGTTTGTCGATAAAAAAGAAGTGCGACGGTCGCGCATAGATAAGCTTGAAATTGAATTTCTGTGATTTTTACACAGGGGACCGGTCGGAGGGGGTGCGACCGGTCGCCCTAGACCATGACCGGTTGGGGGTGTTTAAAATGCGAAACAGAGAAGACAGCTTCAAGAGGGCACTCCTGTGTACTCGGTCGCCAGTCGGGTCGACCTGGCCGCCTCCCTCATTTTTTTCTACATCCCTTTTTGTGTTTCAAAACTCAACTCAGTACGGGTTGCCCTATAGGGCGACCGATCGAGTTCTGAAACAAATGTGTTGTCCAATTTTTTATCGAAAATAAACTCCAAAAATACTCCGAAAAATAGTAAAACATTTTAAATCGATCGGAAGTATTTAGACAACATTTAGGGACATTGTTTTGGTTTAAAAACGCATTTGAACAAAATCATCAAAATCAAGATAAAAACATTTATCTAATCCATGCCACAACAGACCCCGGTTGAATCATAATCAATCAAGCAGTTTCCAAAGTCGCAGAATCAGAATCGATCAACGGGAACATCACGACCACAAGTCACCGTTGAACACATTCCCTATGTCCGTGATGATGTGTTTGAACAAACGTTCCCCTTCTCACTGGAGTTGCCTGATTTGGATGAAGAATCAGCTAGAGATCAAAGACGCTTCCACAAACTCCGATCCGGTCATTCCCACGGATACCATCATCCCAAAGAAATTTTGATTTTGATCTTTGGCCGCCAACCGAGACAGAGGTGACAAGCGAGGTTCGAGAGGTCTTCAAGGCAATCTTTGCAGAGATTGAGAAGATGGAAAGGCACCAGGCCTCATTGGATATGCAGCTGGATAACAGAGATGCAAATCTTACTGTGATCTGCGTGGAATAGTGTTCGTAATCGGGGAATGGTGGCACGAGAGCGACAATGCGTGTGGAACAAGTTCGATACTTTAAGGCATTGTACAATAAGATGCCGATCCGGGAGCGCGATAATGCCGATATGAAAAGGAGGATGCAAGAAAATAATGATAGGATGCATGCCTCCCACAACACCGAAATGGAACTCGCGAGAATTTCACAGAAAGAACTTCAAGCGTCGAGGAAAACATGAATAACAAATTCGATCTTCTTATAATTTGAAATGAAATCGGTGGCGGCCGATTCCACGACCACCGCTCAGATTCGAACAAAGATACTCCGCAGCAGAATCCAAAGAACTCGGCCTACCAATCGCCTAGGCTTTATGCTCGCAGAGTATGTTCCCAGGGGTTCCTCTATCCTTTGATGATGCCAAAAAGGGGAAAGAGGAATCCCGAGGAAGATGCTAAAGGAACGGTTGGTGAGGAAGAGAAGGACGAATCGTTGAGAAGCGAAGAAAACAAACAAGAGCGTAAGAAAGATAAGGGAAAATTCGTTGAGGGGGAAGGTTGAAGGACATGACTTTAATGGTTGTTGCTAGAACCCTCAACAAGGACTCACACAATACTGGTGACATCATCAAAGAAACTCCCGGTGACTTTGCCGCTCCAACACTCACGATGTACCCATGTCCGAGAAGAGGAAAATAGTAAAAGCAGAGATGAAGGAGGTTGAAAGAAAAATGGATGCCCGTGCGATGGACATATTGAAACAATACGGAGGCATTCCGGTAGGAAGAGACACTGATGCCATTTCAGATGTCAGAAACGAGCCCAGATCTGTTGATGAATTCAAAACGCTCGAATCCGAAGGATACTTCGAAGGCATGTCCATAGCTTAAGCCTGGGACTTGTATTGGGAAAAAGGCCTCAAGTTGTGCGAAGAAGCTGACAGCAAACCAGACTACATCGGGCGATCACTCTCATCGGTCACTCACAGGGGGAAGAAAGCCCCAAAGACAATTCACGCCGCAGGAAGAGGAAGAAGCAGTGGAGGAAGAGGTTTCAGACCTAGACCTCTACCCAAAAACATTGAATATATAGATCCAGGTAAGAAAGGAGGGATCTATTGGGATGGATATGACGTAGTAGCCAACATGGAAGTGGCTAGGAAGAATGCTTAATATGTAAAGAGGATTGAAGAAGAAAATAAGAGACAAGATGAGCTGTGGGAAGAGAGTCAAAGAAGACAAGAAAGAAAGAGAAAATACGAAGCCGCGAGGTAAGAGCCAATGAGAAAAAGAAAGCAAATCAAGAAGAAAAGAAGAGAAAGAGACCGTAAGACGACAGAGTCAAGAGGAAAGAATGAGGCGTGAAGGCGATGAAGTGTTGTTGTCCACCCCTTTCATTTATTTTACTATTGTAAATGCATATGTATGTAAGTCTTTACGTACATTGAATAAGAATCTAGAATTTCTATATTTTTTTGCGTAGATATAGGATGCTATGATTGCTCGATACACTTTGTAAACTTGATTGTGTAAAGGACAAGAATGTTATGATCAATAAAAGATTGATTCTGCGCATACATTCTCTGTTTCTACATTGTCTGTATGTATCTTTGCTATTTACTTTTTGTATGTATGTTTTAAGTTTTGGCATCATCAAAAAGGGGGAAATTGTTGGGAAATTTGTTTATTAGATTTTGATGAATGTCATGTAAAACTTGGACTAGAAAGTTGGCACCCCATTTTTCTTGTAATTTGCATTGTAATAGTTAGGGTTGTACGAGCTAAGTCAAGTCAGCTATGCCTGGATATACAAGAAGTCAACTGAAGGACTAAAATGAAGACTCATTGTGAGGAGATTTGAGTATGGCAAGGAGGAGAAGTCAAGAACTCTCATCAAGGAGTATCGTTGGATACATCCGTGTGAAGTGTCACCAAGTCAACTCAAGATAGCCAAGTCTCAAGTTGAAGTGACTGATGAGTCTTTCAATCATTGGAGCAGAACTCAAGTCACCTGGGGAAAAGGCAGTCAAGTCAAGACAACTGAAAAGAATCCGTTGCACAAAAGTCAAGAATATTACCTAAACAAGTAATACTTCCATGCTGCCATGTCTTAAAGTGCTCAGTCCCAGAAGCGTGCAAAAGGAATAAACCAATGGGAAGCACTGCACCTTGTGTCAGAACCTGGAAGGCTACAAGTCATTTAATACGAGGAAATGTCAACATCAAGGACTGCAACAAGACAAGCCAACGAACACAAATGACTTTTGAAAATCAACCTATCTCTTCAACGGGCAGATTTTTGAAAGTTCACTATAAAAGGCTGAGGAATCACCTTGAGAGAAGGTTACCTAAACCACGAACATTCAAGCTATTATTCGAACTGTAACCTGCAAAATATTCTCAAGTTATTCAAGCGAATCCTCAAGCCTAAACTTTGAAGGAAATCGATCCAACACCAAGCTGTGAAGGAAAGACAACCTCAAACTGTTGAAGAGGAAACTTTTGAAGAATCAAAAGGGGTCTACATTCCAAGGAGGATTGTAGAAAGGTTCAAGGTCGAACCAGTCTCAAGTTATTGGAGGGCTTCGTGATCAAATGTAAGAAGCTTGAGCAAGTGAGTCAAGTAGCAAGGCACCGCCATGTGAAGAAAGCGAGAGTCGGACGAGAAACCAAACTATGTGACCAAGGCATCTCCAGATCGAGTCCCAAAGGATCAAGTCACTATGTGATCAAGACTTGTATCCGGACCGATAACCACTTTGTACTACGATCAATACTTAGTGGATTCCTCCGGGAGTTGGAGAAGAGAGAAGTAGAAGAATTACCCCATCTTGAACCTCTATAAAAATTATTGTGTCATTTACATTTCAAAGATATACTTTATGCATAACATTTTATATCTCACGATAATTTGCTATCCAATTGATAATTAACAAAGTGCTAAAACCAAGTGTTAAAACAAACTTAAACCAAATTCAAGGGTGTTAAGTCTTCCCGAAAAATCTCATCACAGCCAAGTTAAGGTCTAGACTAAACAATCGAAGTTATTCTATCAACACTCAATCGAAGTGCTGTTGAGTGGCTAACTCTTTGGTTAACTAACTTAGTTGTCCATCAAGGACTTAGTTTGTGTATTTAACTCGTAATATTTTAAAAGGACTAAAATCGAAAAGTTGGTAAGGTTTATTCAACCCCCTTCTAAACCCTACTCACACCCCCTCGGGGACCTACGGGTTGGGTCAATGGACGAGACATCATCGAGGTCTCTCCTCTCGGGTTCATGTTTGTGCTTGGTGGCATTGGGATCGTGCTCGATCTGGCGCCTGGACAAAAATCGTTCGTCGTGATTTCTTATGTTATGAGTATGCTCTTTATTCACATTAATATCTCTAGATATCTTTGACTTGCTTGTATTTTAGGGTTTCTTTATTGTTGTGGAATGAAAAATGGGGAAGAATATCTTAATCCAAACATGTGATGAAACCAAAGGTAGGGTATTTTTGTCATGAGATGGAGCGGGTGGGGTATTTTTGTCTTTTTTCTAAAAATTAGGTATTTTGTGTAATTTCCTCTTTTATAAATAACTCGGGAAAGAAATATACATTCAAAGCCCGCCGGGCTTAGAGCCCAACCTCGACAACAAGATGTCAATTTGGCAAAGAAACAAAGACAAAGATCACTGATGCAACAACAAATCACCCACAAGGACAACTCCAAACATCAAAGCACAAGTGATGCCAAAATAATTACAGGAAAAAAACTGAAAATAAACACCAGCCCTTCATCTATAATTTCTTAAGCATCACAACCAAAGTGAAAAAGCCTCCAAAATCGATCGCAATAGTGCCAAAATACCTTCCCAGATAACTGAATCACAGATTCCTAACAAGAGAGAGGTCCAACCAACAAGACAATCACCACCAAGCCTTCAAGCTCCTACCCCCCTTCAAAGATGGGGAACTGAACATGACGAAACCAATCCAACAAAATCCAAAAGTTGTTCAAAAACAAAACAAAATAAAAAGGAAGAAAGACGAATCAAACCGATTTCAAACAACAATATTCTTGCCATTCAGCAATGGCCCGATCCACTTTCTCTTTCTCCGGCAGACGCTCCCCTTTAAAAATACAAATGTTCCTCGTCTTCCAAAGTCACCAGAGTAAGTATGTGGTAAGTTTGAGACGCTCTTCATGGATATCTTCTTTCTTCACAAGCTGAAATAAAAGTCCACCATTCCTTGAACGAATCATGATCAGAACAACGACCGTCCCACCTGATTGGGCAATGTGCCAAAATCTAATAGCCCGCTCACACTGAAAGAATATGTGCATTGTCGTCTCTTCATTCTCCCCACAAAAAGAACATAAGGGAACCATATTAACTCCTATATGAATCATTTGAACTTTGGTAGGAAGCACATTCATATAGCACCTCCACAGAAAGTGCTTCAACTTCCATTTGACATTAAGATTCCACATTATTTTCCACAAAGATTTAACCTGGTTCTGCTGCCCGCTAGATTCTGGGTGATCCTGAACACAATTCTGGGCCAGAAGTGCTCTTTTGTAAGCAGATTGTACAGTCAACTTCCCAGAGGTATGATGAAGCCAAATGATTCTGTCTCTTTGCACCTCCTAGGAAAGCGGATACTACAAATAGCAGCTGCAATATTAGGACAAAATTGTTGAGCAATAAGATCACAATTCCAAGACCAAGAGGAAACATCGATCAATTCATGAACCCAAGTGACAGAATTTTGGGGGGAAAGCGCATCAGCAGGATAAATATTCAAGGGGCTAGGAATCAGAATGCCCGAAATTTTGAACTATAAAATTGTTGGGAAATTTATTGTTTAGATTTTGATGAATGCCATGTAAAACTTAGACTAGAAAGTTGGCACCCCATTTTCTTTGTAATTTGCATTGTAATAGATAGGGTTGTACGAGCTGAGTCAAGTCAGCTATGCCTGGATATGCAAGAAGTCAACTGAAGGCTAAAATGAAGACTCCGCTGTGAAGCAGCTGAGTATGGCAAGGAGGAGAAATCAAGAACTCGACTGAAGGAGTATCAGCTGGTTACAACTGTGAGAAGTGTCAGTCAAGTCAACTCTAGACAACCAAGTCAAGTTGAAGTGACAGATGAGTCTTCCAATGATTGGGAGCCGACTCAAGTCACCTGGGGAAGTTAAGGAAGCTGCCCAAGTCAAGACAATCGAAAAGAGTCCGTTGTACGTAAGTCAAGAAAGTTACTTAAATAAGTAATACTTCCATGCCGCAATATTCTAAAGTGCTCACCCCGGGCGTGCAAAAGGAATAAACCAATGGGAAGCATTGCACTGTGTCGGGCTCGAAAAGTGAAGGTTCATTTAATACGAGGTAATGTCAATTTCAAGGATCTGCAACAAGACAAAGCGACCACTAGTGTCTTTTGAAAATCAGCCTATCTCTTCAACGGGCAGATTTTTGAAAGAGCACTATAAAAGGCAGAGGAATCAATTTGAGAATGGGTTACCTTGCATACCGAACACGAACATTCAAGCTAACATTCGAACTGTAACCAAGCAAAATATTCTCAAGTTATTCAAGCAAATCAATCCAACACCAAGTGTGTGAAGGAAAGACAACTTCAAACTGTTGAAGTGGAAACTTTTGAAGAATCAAAAGGGTCGCATTCCAAGGAGGATTGTAGAAAGTTTCAGGTCGAACCAGTCTCAAGTTATTGGAGGGTTTCGTGATCAAATCCAAGAAGCTTGAGCAAGTGAGTGAAGTAGCAAGCGGCAGCCTGCGAAGAAGAAGCCGAGTCGGATGAGAAGCCGGTGTGTGACAAGGCATCTCCAGATCGAGTCCCAAAGGATCAAGTATTTGTGTGATCAAGACTTATATCTCGGATCGTTAACCACTTTGTACTACGATCAATACTTAGTGGATTCCTCTAGGAGTTGGAGAAGAGAGGAGTAGAAGAATTACCCCATCTTCAAACCTCTATAAAATTTATTGTGTCATTTACATTTCAAAGCATTTACTTATCGCATATCATTTAATATCACGATAATTTGCATTCCAACCGATAACTAACATAGTGCTAAAACCATGTGTTAAATCAAACTTAAACCAAATTCAAGGGTGTTAAGTCTTCCAATAAAATCTTATCACAACCAAGTTAAGGTTTAGACTAAACATCGAGTTATTCTATCAATGTACTCAATCGAAGTCGTTGAGTGGCTAACTCTTTGGTTAACTAACTTAGTTGCCCACCAAGGACTTAGTCGGGTATTTAACTCTAAAATATCTTAAAAGGACTAAAATCGAAAAGTTGGTAAGCTTTATTCAACCCCCTCTAAACCTTACTCACACCCCTTGGGACCTACAAGTGGTATCGTGAGCGGTTGGTTCATTGAGCCTTCCGCACCGGTTCTTGAACTAGATCTCTAATCTTTCAAAGAAGTTTTTCTTTAACACTTGTTCCTTCAAAAGTTTTTTTTTTTTTTTTTTTTTTTTGCAAAGTTATTATCATGGAAGCAAATTTGACACGCATTCCAATGTTTACCATTGAAGAATTTGATGACTTGGAAAATACGTATGCGTGCTCATCTATCGCCTTTACATGATGAGATGTGGATGGTGATAGAGGATGGACCACCGCAAATAATGAAGGTGAACACGGTGCAGGGATACTGCTGCGGTGAAGAAGAGGAGGATGCTCCTCCCGCACAGCCTATGGTTGAAAAGCCAAGAGTTGAATGGACAAATGATGATAGAAAAAGATACAACCTTGACAATGTAGCCAAGGATATACTTTACAAGACTTTAGACAAAGCCATGTTCAACAAAGTCAAATCTTGCAAGAAGAACCCAAACAAATGCGGGATAAATTAACTTTAATTTGTGAAGGATCTCGAGCAAATTAAGGAAAACAAATTATCTGTTGTTGTTCAAAAATTTGAAAATTTTAAAATGCTTGCAGGTGAGACAATGGATCGGTGGATGCTAGATTCATCGAAACAACGAATGAGCTCTTAGCACTTGGGAAAGAATACACACAGAAGGAGATGTGCATGAAGATACTAAGGAGCCTCCCGGTGAGTGGGAAATGAAGACCATGGCTCAAGACACTCGATGGACCTATCAAAAACATCCAATCATGAACTATTCTCGGACCTCAAAGCCTATGAGTTTGAGCGAGAAGAAAAGATCAAGAGGAGATAGTTGTACCCAAAAAAAAATGCACTCGTAGTCAAAGAAGGGAAGAGAGCTGAGACCAAAGACGTCATTGACCAGGAGGAAATTGCCTTGATGGTTAAAAGATTCAACAAGTTCTTCAACAAGAACTACAAAAGGAACAAAGGTGAATCCTCCAGAAGACATTGACTCCTTCCAAGACAAGGGAAGATAGGCCACCAAAGAGAGCTGAGTATCAAAAGGTCGAATATCAAAGAGCTGACAACCCAAGAAATGAGAGAGGTGATCAAAAAGTTGAAAACTTGTGTTGGAATTGCAGACAACCAGGACATTTTGCCATTGACTGTCCATATCCTGTAGTGAATAAATACAGAAATGAAGAAGAACGAAAAGTCTTCAGAGAAAGAAGGCAAGAAAAGAAAAGAGCAATGTTGGTTGTTGAGGCTACGACACAACTAAGTCGAAAAGAAGCGGCAGACTCGAGAGAAAGTAGTGAAGCCGACTACTCAAGTGACTCGAAGAAGAAGCCTTAACTGCCTAATGGCTAAAGAACAAGATCAACCTCGACCAAGAAGATGAGGTATACTCTAACTCATCTCATTCGATTCTAGTGATAGTTAGAGCTATCGAAACGGGCCGCTGAGGCGGGGCCGGCCCGCTGCCCGCCTAAACCCGCCACTTGGTGGGGCGAAGGGGGCCCGCCGAGGTGGCGGGCCGAGAAACCTCAACCCAACCCAACCCGCCTTGGTCGCAGGTTGGGCGGGTGTCACTAAAAAAAAAAAAAAATAATTAAAAAATGAAAAAAATATTTTTTATTTATATTATTATTTTTAATGAATTAAATATACTAATGGATAACAAGTACATATTTTATAAATATATTATATACACTTTTATAAGAAATACAAATATAAAATATCAATTATACTATATTTTTGTCTATTTTATCTAATTTTCTTTTTTTTTTTTCTTTTTTCAATTTATGGCGGGCCGGCACCCGTCGGCCCACCGACCGCCCGCCAAGCCTCATGCCCGCTACGGGCTAGCCCGTTTAGGCCTGATCTTTGGCGGGCTACTAAATACTAAACCCACCCCTACCTTAGCGGGCGGCGGTCGGCCCGACGGGCCCGGCCCGTTTTGACAGCCTCTAGTGATAGTGATTGTGACACACACACTTCATCACCCACTCGATCTTTATGATTCATTAGGCAAAATGATGAAAGATTTTGAGCACATTAAATCCTCACACTCACTATTAAATGAGAAAAAGCCCGACTCAAAAGTCAAAATTCATAGCCGACTAAAGAATGAGTACTCTAAGTCACATAGCCGATGAGAACAAAGAGTCAAGGTGAAAATGCTAAACTAATAGCATAGATAGCTGCTATAGAAAAGAGAGAAAATGATCTCAAAAATGTGATTGCTTCATTCACAAAGGCATCTAAATCATTGGATGACCTTATCATGAGCCAAAAAGAATGTGGAGACAAGACAAGCATATGATTCAATTCCTTTGTGCATAATCAAACTCCCAGAGTGATCTTGGAAAAAGGATCTTCAAGTAATGAAGCTTCTCAAAAATCCAAGACACCAAATGTTGCACACACATTCATTCCAAAGCACAACCACAAACAAACTGGCCTTCGATATAAAGGAAAAGGAAAACAGCCAGTTGAGTATGCTAAGAGGACAGTTGAGAAGAAATCCAGCAAAGTTCCTGAGCAAACTCCAAACAAAAAGTACTCTGTGAAGAAGAAACAGAGCTACCAGAATCCCCAGAAGTTCCATCAAAGTAACACAAATGATGGGAATGGTAGAAACTACCCAAGCCAAGTTGACTGGAATATTGTGAAATATCAGCAAAGACCTATGGAATACAAGCCTAAATGGCAAAGGCCTAGAACTCAGCAAAGGTCATTCCAAAGGCCAAAGAGCTATTATCAGCACACACACGCACCCAAGCACTACACTCAGAAATATCACAATTACCCAAAGAAGGAAATTGCTAAAACCCACACACACATACATACGGACAAAAAAGAAATTGTATGAACCTAAAGCCCCCAAGCAATTTGCCAAAGTGAATTATGATTATGGCACAGATAGATGGCAACCTCTTAGAGTCAAATCATTTGGCTATAGGTTGGTTGGATCATCTTACAGCACTAACCCCTCAGGACCCAGACAAGTATGGGTACCTAAAAACTGATTTCCTTGATTGCAGGTTCAAGGAACATCTCAATGCCAAGGAACCTGGTACATGGATAGTGGTACATTCCCGGACACATGACGACAGAAACAAGAAAAATCTGTCAAGATTCAAGGAAATTAGAGGTGCAAAAGTCATATTTGGAGGAAATGAAGCTCCAGGGGAAATAAGAGGCACTGGATCCATCAAGAAAAATGGATTAGAAATCACAGATGTTGCATATGTTGAAGGCCTAAATTTCAACTTACTAAGCATCAGCCAACTCTGTGACAAGGGCTATAATGTTGGATTCAATATGGGAGTGTGCCAAATCAAAGACACTGAATCAAATGAAGTAGTGTTGCAAGGAGCCAGACAAAAGAACATGTACGTGGTAGATTGGTCGACTGCCACACCAAGCACTTGTCTGTTAGCAAAAAGTACACACCGAATCAAGTTGGCTGTGGCACAAGAAGTCGAGTCACCTGAATTTCAAAACAATTAACAAGCTTGCAAGGAGTAATCTTGTAGAGGGACGTCGGACTCAAAGATACAAGAAAGAAAGTGTTTGCGATGCATGCGATGGGAAAGCGAGATCAAATCATCATTCAAAGAGAAGTCAAGCCCATCTTCAACAAGGATATTGCATCTATCGCATATGGATCTATTTGGCCAAATATAAGTGGGAAGTAATACACTCTAGTAGTGGTTGATGATTATTCAAGATATACATGGACAATCTTCATATGTAAAAAGAAGGAAACTTTGCGAAGTTACTACGGTGATGAAAAGAGTTCAAAATGAGAAGAGTCAAACCATTATAAAGATAAGATTCGATAGAGGAACCGAGTTTGTCAATGGAATAATAACTCAAGATCTTGTGTTGAAAATGGTATTACTCACGAATTATCTGCAGCAAGGACTCCGCACATGAGAATGGAGTTGCGAGAAAGGAGGAATAGAACTCTCAAGGAAGCGGCAAAGGACCATGTTAGTCAAGCAGGTCGCTAAAAGATTTTGGGTGAAGCTATAAACACGCATGCTATACTCAAAATAGATGCATGATCAATAGACGGTGACAAAGACTCCTATCGATTTGGACAGGAGAAAGCCAAATGTTGCATATTTTAGAATCTTTGGATGTAAATGCTTCATCCATAACAATGGCAAGGATAATCTAAAGGCTTTTGATGCTAAAGTCGATGAAGGTATCTTCTTGGGATACTCAACAAAGCAAAGCCTATAGAGTCTTGAACAAAAGGACTATGGTCACGTAAGAGT
This sequence comes from Rehmannia glutinosa, assembly GCA_016081115.2. Taxonomy (NCBI): domain Eukaryota; kingdom Viridiplantae; phylum Streptophyta; class Magnoliopsida; order Lamiales; family Orobanchaceae; genus Rehmannia; species Rehmannia glutinosa. The sequence goes on from CM071937.1 coordinate 82,762,299, forward strand.
CAATCAATGTGGTTTTTGATGAACCTAACGTATATGGAGAAGACATTGAGGAGTTAGGTGATAAGCTAAATCAGCCCAACCATGCAAAAGAGTCCCTATGTTGAAGTCAAGTCGAGCAATTAATCAAGGTGAAGATAAGATAGTTGAATCTCAAAGACAATCGGAAAATCTGCTTGACTAAGTGATGATGAGAGAGCTGCTCAAGATAACACGATTGCAAGACGATCGAACCAGCTAACTTACTCCAACTCCGATGTGAGATGGCCGAGAGACCATCCACCGAGCTAGTCATTAGAAATGTAAGAGACGGAGTAAGAACTAGATCCATAGCTCAACAAGAAGCCATGTTCCCTTGTTTCATTTCCCAAATAGAGCCAAAAGATATGTCCCAAGCATTGGATGATACACATTGGATTCGAGGCCATGCAAGAAGAGTTGAATCGGTTTGAAAGAAACAAAGTATGGGAATTGGGTCAAAGACCAACCCATCAAAATGTCATTGGCACAAAATGGGTTTTTAAACAAGATGAATGAAGAAGGTTCGTGGTAAGAAACAAAGCAAGATTGGTAGCCAAAGGATATTGCCAAGAGGAAGGAATAGATTTTGATGAAACATTTGCTCTGTTGCAAGATTAGAAGCAATAAGGATGTTTTTTGCCTATCGCACACAAGAACTTCATTGTATATCGATGGATGTGAAGAGTGCATTTTTAAATGGATGTTAGAAGAAGAAGTCTACGTTGAACAAACTCCAGGATTTGAGCGGAAGACTCTTGGAGATAAGGTGTACAAGCTCAAGAAAGCTCTATATGGATTGAAACAGCACCTAGACCATGGTATGATACATTATCTCAATTTCTAATGAGATAATGGATTCACCAAAGGCAAAGTGGATGAACACTCTTGAGAATTCAAGATAGAGAGAGTATACGCTTGTTCAAATATATGTGGATGACATCATTTTTGGATCCACAAACAAAGAGTTGTGTGATAAGTTCTCAAACCTCATGCAAGGCAAATTTGAGATGAGCATGATGGGAGAGTCGACATTCTTTCTAGGACTTCAAGTTAAACAGTTGAAGGATGGAACCTTCATAAGTCAAATAAAGTACACAGAGATTTAATGAAGAAATTTGGTATGGAAGAGAAGTCTTCGTGAAAATACCAATGAATACATCATCAAGATGGATATGGATGCGGATGGCAAGTCGTGGATCAAACAAGATCTGAGCACTTATTGGATCACCGCTCATCTCACAAAAAGAGGCCGACATCACCTTTGCGGTAGATGTATGTGCAAGATTTCAATCGCACCAAAAGAAAGTCATATGACTCGGCTAAGAGAATCCTAAGATATTAGAAAGGATGTCGGGAAGTCGGCATGGTATCCAAAGGAAGGTGGATTCAAGCTTATTGGCTACTCGGACTCGACTATCTTTGGATGTAGAGTTGACAGGAAAAGTACTTCAGGTACATGTCAAATGCTTGGAAAGCATTGGTTTCCTGGTTTAGCAAGAAGCAAAATTCAATAGCCACATCCACAATCAAGTCGAGTACATACCGAGAGATTATGTTGTGCCCAAGTCTTATGGATGAGACAACAGCTGAGAGATTATGATGTTGAAGAAAAAGAAATTCCTATTATGTGTGATAACACAAGTGCTATTGCAATCACTCAAAATCCTGTGTTGCATTCAAGAACAAAGCACATCGATGTCAGATATCATTTCATAAGAGATCACGTTGAAAAGAAAGACATCACCTTGGAATACATCTCAACTGATAAACAGTTAGCTGACATATTCACAAAGCCATTATGTGAATCAAGATTTGAAGAACTCAAGCATGAGCTAGGGTTAATTGAGCTGAGTTAACACTCAGAAGACTCAAGGAGAAGAAATGAAATTTGAAAAGATGAAAATAGAGCAGAGGCTGTGAATCAGCCAAGTGAATCAGCCGTATCGGGAAGACAGCTGCATCGAGTTAGCTGACAGCTGAGTACCTATGTGAAAAGAGAGAAGAAGAGTTGAATCAGCTAAGGAGTAAGTTGAGTCATTTATGAGCTAAGTGACAAAAACGCAAATCGTTTTACTAAGTTTGGAATGTTTTAAGGATGACGTTAGCATAATAATGACAGGTACAGTCAAAAGCTGCACGACAAAGCATATGATTGGATATAAATGATGTCGCATTAAATGCGAGCAATTAAATGCTAATCGGCGTGCTAAATCTGAGCCGTTGATCTCGATCAAATTTCAAAAACCGTATGCACGTCCTTTCATAACCCATACATATACCATTTCATCCATCTTCTCTCTCACACTACACCAAAACTGTTCATCTCTCCAAAAGCAAAGACTATATTTTTCTCTCGAAACCCTATCGATCTTCAAAGCAAGTTTCTCAAAAATCGTTCGGTAAATCTTCAAGTAATGGCATCTACTTACGATTTTGTTAAGTTGGGAAAACAAATCCACACGGCTCTCTTGTGTGGATTTGAAGGGATGATCAAACAAGGGTCCGATGAAACCCTTATGAAGAAAATAGCTGAGAAAGTGGAGAAATCTGGGCTGAAACCCTTTCTCACTATGGAGTTTCAGATGACTTATGTTGAAGAAGTCGCTCAGTTCTACGTGAACGCTGAGGTTCACGACGAGGGCATCAAGTCCTCTGTTCACGAAAAGGAGTTTACGATCACTGCTGAGGATCTAGCGGAGCATTGTGTGCTCCCGTCGGAAGGAAAGACGGAGATATTGGAGGCTGATGTAAACTTGGCTGCTGCATGGAAGGAAGTGGCCAAACCTGACTATGCTGCGAAGGTGGTTTACACAGCTGATAAGAAGCTGCTGAAAGAAGATTACCACAAGTTGATGGATATTGTTGCCAAGTGCGTAGACATCAAATTTGGAAGCTTTAATCAGCTATCCAAAACTAAGCTGATCGTGATGGCTGTGATCATGCAGGAGAAAAAGGTAAATTGGGTTGAGTTGGTATACAGCAGACTCTGCCAAAATGTTGGGAATAAGTCCTTCAAGGACGATGGGTCGTTCGGAGGATCCTTGGGGTATGGCCTTGTTATTGACCGGCTGATGGAGGTGAAGGGAGTTCAACTCCGACATGGAAAGGCGTTCCATGTCAACAAGAAGATGTTCCGATTGAATCTTTCAGGAGCTCAGAAGAGAGCTTATGCCAAGAGAGCAGATACTAGTGAGGGGGAATCAGCTGACCCTGAGGAAACAACTATTGTCTCCCCTCCCAAGAAGAAAGTTGCCCCTGCAGCTGGAAAGAAGATTGTTTCAAAGAGCAAAGAAGAAGAAAGATGCACCCGCCCCACCGACAATCACCTACCCCCGCAGCTCGTGTCTCCTGCTCATGAGCCCCTGGTGAGAAGGAACCTCAAATACCTTCTCGGTTGTCAAGAAGAAGAGGACCGACAAGCCAAGAAAGCCAGCTCCTCAGAAAACGAAGGTAGCACCGGCCCCCGCCGCCCAGGACTCAGAGGAAACCGATATTCGAACCAGAAATTCCTCTGGTAAGGACCAGAAGAAGAAGACTCTTCAAGCGTTCAGAGCTTGAGAAAACAGTGAGCTTGCCACTCAGTAGGAACAAATTGCCGAGACAACTAAAAAGTAGAGTCTCCAGAGATAATTGATGAAATGGACCCAAGTCTCTTGAGGCCGATCAGCAGAGGCAAGTCAAGACCCAGTGGATACAGATTGAGAACAAGCGGTGAGGCAGTGAATCTCTGTTGATAGGATCGCATCTCCACCGCGACAGACGCCGAGGATGAAGAGCGGAATCTCTACTACCCTCCATTCCGAGAGAGAGAAGGACAACACGAAGATGATGATGATGATGATGATGATGTGATCATGTTGTCTCCACCATATCCAGACATCCAAAATCATCTGCGTGAATGGAGGAAGTGGAAGCTGAGTCGATCTAGGGAACAGTTCCAAAGACCTGAGTTTATTGAAGAAGAAGAAAAACTGATGAATTTCCTCGGTTTGACCACAGTGGTCCAGGCATTGGATGAAGAGAACTGCATAGATATTTTGAATATCTTCAAAGAAAATGAGAAGGAGCGATTGGCAGAGGAAGCTGAAGCCCGAGAGAAGGCCAATATTTGTCCCTTCACTGGAACCACTGATCACACTCATCCCCACCTCGATGTTCTCTCAGAAAGTGATGAGGATCTGGACCCTGCTACTGCTACAGAAGAGATGGAAATGCAGCAAGCCATGCGGGAATCCAGAGTGATGCATGAGCAACAGCTGATGGAAGGACCTGGAGAGTCTTCCAAGTCACAGCTGGAGATTGATCCATTGGGAGTGGTACAGCAGATTGCCACTGTTATTGCTGCAACCACATCCCCAGTTCAATCAGATGATGGATCTAAGGGCATTGGCGATGAAACCGGGAACTTGGGGACCCAAGTCGAGCCAACCCCTGTTGAAGGTGTCTTACCACCTGCCCCAACGGCTGAACACTCAGAGAAAACAACCGAGAGTTTGGAGAAAAGTGACCCCAACCCAAGTCACTAAGTTGGTGTGTCAGCTGAGGGGGGAAACTCCCTCCACTGCAGCTAGGTCAGAGAATGTTGCATCAAACTCCACCCTGAATCTAGGAGGTGAAGTGGAGAAGGAACAAGAAAAAGAAACTGACGATGCTCGGAGCGGTTAAACTGTCTCGGTGAAGTGCCAAGCGCTGCGGCCGAGGACGTTGCGATGCGGTCGAGGCACGTGATGGATCGCCCCGGGAGTTAACACTACGGCAAATGAAAGTGCAATCCACGGAGTTGAGACACATGTGGATGCCACGTCGAAGACCCTAAGACGGTGAGTGCAGCCTCAAGGGAATGTCCAGCCTCTGCGCAGTTGAGACTGCAGGAGGTATTGAAGACCTACGGGAGGTTGAGACTTCCCGAGGTAAAGAGGCGAAGCACGGAACATCCCTCCAGTTATTATCGATGCATCTGAGAAGGAGATAAGTGCCCTTCATGATTCCCAAGACAACCCCGATGTAACATTTTCGGGATCCGAAGGTGAAGATGAAGCCGAGTCATCCCCTGTTGCAAGTCTAAACGACTCATTCGGTGAGGTTGTTCTTCCCGAGACGAGTAAGCCGAATTCAAAGTCGCTCGTCAAAAGTTCAATTTTGATGATGAGCCACCTCTACAAGTCTCATCATCGTCCGGTGACGCAATCGATACGACAAGGACCGACAACTCAAAAGGAAAAACTAGGTGAGACCGACGGTTGTTGAGACAGTGAGGCTCGGCCACCGGGTCAATACCACAAATGACCCGCCCCTAATCACGATCAACTACGCAAATACGGTAAAATAATTATTTGCACACATTTTTGTAGGTCCCAAGGGTGTGAGTAAGCTTTAGAAGGGGTTGAATAAACCTTACCAACTTTTCGATTTAGTCCTTTTAAGATATTTGAGTTAAATGCACAACTAAGTCTTGGTGGTGATGCTAAGTTAGTTAACCAAACAGAGTTAGCCACTCAACGATCTCGATTGAGTGTTGATAGAATAACTCAGTTGTTTAGTCTAAACCTTAACTTGGCCGTGATGAGATTTTCATTGGAAGACTTAACACCCTTGAATTTGGTTTAAGTTTGATTTAACACTTGGTTTTAGCACTATGTTAGTTATCACCGAATGCAAATTATCGCCAGAGATATTAAATGATATGCAGTAAGTAAATGCTGAAATGTAAATGACACAATAAATTTTATAGAGGTTCGAAGATGGGGTAATTCTTCTACTCCTCTCTTCTCCAACTCCTGGAGGAATCCACTAAGTATTGATCAGAGTACAAAGTGGTTACTTGAGTCCCGATACAAGTCTTGATCACACTGGTGACTTGATCCTTTGGGACTCGATCTAGAGATGCCTTGGTCACACGGTGGCTTCTCGTCCGACTCGAACCTTCTTCACGGGCGGCTGCGCTTGCTACTTGACTCACTTGCTCAAGCTTCTTGGATTTGATCATGAAGCCCTCCAATAACTTGAGACCGGTTCGACCTTGAACCTTTCTACAATCCTCCTTAGAATGTAGACCCCTTTTGATTCTTCAAAAGTTTCCTCTTCAACAGATTTGAAGTTGTCTTTCCTTCATGACTTGGTGTTGGATTGATTTGCTTGAATAACTTGAGAATATTTTGCTTGGTTACGATTCGAATGTTAGCTTGAATGTTCATGGTTCGTATGCAAGGTAACCCATTCTCAAATTGATTCCTCTGCCTTTTATAGTGCTCTTTCAAAAACGCCCGTTGAAGAGATAGACTGATTTTCAAAAGACACTAGTGGTCGTTGGCTTGTCTTGTTGCGATCCTTGAAATTGACATTACCTCGTATTAAATGAACCTTGACTTTTTGAGCGACACAAAAAGTGTTTCCCATTGGTTTATTCCTTTTGCACGCCCGGGGATCGAGCACTTTAGAATATTGCAAAGCATGGAAATATTACTTATTTAAGTAACTTTCTTGACTTCTACGGCAACGGACTCTTTTGATTGTCTTGACTTGACGCAGTTCCTTAACTTCCCAGGTGACTTGAGTCGGCTCCCAATCATGGAAGACTCATCGTCACTTCAACTTGACTTGGTTTGTCAGAGTTGACTTGACCGACACTTCTCACACAGTAACACGGTGATACTCATTCAATCGAGTTCTTGACTTCTCCTCTTTGCCATACTCACCGCTTCACAAATGAGTCTTCATTTTAGCATTGGTTGACTTCTTGCATATCTAGGCATAGCCGACTTGACTCTAAATGACAGCCCCTATCTATTACAATGCAAATTACAAAGAAAATGGGGTGCCAACTTTCTAGTCTAAGTTTTACATGGCATTCATCAAAATCTAAACAATAAATTTCCCAACAATTTCCCCCTTTTGATGATGCCAAAACTTAAAACATATATACAAAATGTAAGCATCAAAGATACATACATGTAGTGCAAGAATGAGAGAATGTATGCGTAGAATCAATCTTTTTATTGATCATAACATTCTTGTCCTTTACACAAATTGTTTACAAAGTGTATCGAGCAAACATCTATGTCTACGCAAAAATAGAGAAATTCTGATTTCTTATTCAATGTCTGAAGACTTACATACTTATGCATTTACAATAGTAAATTACATGAAGGGGTGGACAACAACACTTCATCTCCTTTGTTCCTCCTTCTTTCTTCATCACTCGATAACTTGTAATAGCGAGCCATTTAATTTTCAAAAGAACAATAATTACAGGTTGAATTGTGGAAACACTTGCATAAAATAATTTGAATTAAATTTGACATCTACATATAATTCTAACAAACCATTTTGACAATGAAAGACTTTTAAAAAATCGCGTACATACATTTATTTATAAGAGAAAATAGGCTCAGTAAATATATTTCATTCAAAAAAATTAAAATTAAACTGAAAGTCAATTGTAGCGGAAGCAAATTATAAAGTATAGAAAATTCATATATTCATTTATTTTTAACAAATTCGCACATTTACTAGTTTATAAAAAAAAATATCCCTTTTAGTCTATTTACATAAATAAACTTAGAAAATCATAATAATTCGACATTTATTATCTTAATTCGAAAATTTCCTAGAAGATGAACATTTGTAACACCAATTAATTATCACACGAGTCTAGCATCGAGGTAAATACTTAGAAATAATAATTTGTTTAATAATTTTTTATTCAATTGAAAATTAACATCTAGCAAAAGACATCACTCTAGTAGTTTTATAGGTTCGTATAATAATTTCTTATTTGATTGAAAAGTAATATATTAAAAATAAAAAACATTACTCTAGTAGTTTCATAGGTCATCCATTATCCACCGCCAATAACCACCGCCAACTCCTTAACCTGAAAAGTTTGATTATATATGCGGTGAGCGACAAAGCTCAGTGGAGTCAAAATTGACCAAGCTAAATACACAGATATCTCACATAGGCATGCAAATACATCCAATAGAACATATCATAGATCTTTTGAAAAACCGTAGACATAGACATAGATTGCACTGCAGGGGTTCCACCTGAGGGATACATCGACCCCGGACCTCTTGAGTCCCTAGCTTATGGGTGTCTAAAGTAACTGTACTACACAAAACATGCAAAATAATCTAAGCATTTAACAAGGACAATAAAGTTTAGAAAACAAACCCCACATTGAACGTAGTTTGAAAATAAGTAGAACTTAAAAAGTGTTGGATGCAAGCACTCCTAATCCTCGCTTTGATAAATCGCCTAAACAATAGAAATATAATACTAGTCAAAACCTCGAATACTCTAGATTTATAAACTTAATAATATAATATTCTAAAATCCTAAATAGGGGCTCTTAAAAAAAATAATATTCTACAAAGTTGCAGGGTTTGAATGAAGTGTTGAAAATATTAGGGTCAAACCGGAAATAAATTAAAATTTGGGTAGTAGATTGGAATTAGGTAAAAATTATGGTCGTAAAAAGGTTATGTTTGATTAACACCTCACTTTGGTCAAATACTCAAATGAGTAAATTAAATTGCAACTCACATTCCATCTTCCTTTTTCTTCTCTCTTCTTTCTTTTTTTTTTTTTTTTTTTTTTTTTTTTTTTTTGCTCCTTCTCCTTCCCCTATTTTTTTTTCTTCTTCCCGTAAACCCCTTTCCTCTCTCTGTTTTCTTCCTTTTTCTCTTACTTTTCCTTTTATTTCCCCCATAACTCCTTCTTACCTTCTCCATCAACAGCCCCTCCAAATCTATTCTCTATAATTCTAATTATTTTTCTTCCTTTTGTCTTTTTTTCTTCCTTTCTTCTTTTTTTTTCTGTTTTTCTTTCTCCTTTTCCCTTAAACTCATCTCTGTTTCTTCTTTTTCCTCTATAGCTCACTTCCTTTTTTTTTCTTAATCTCTCAAGAATGCTCTTAGTTCTCCCATTTCTCTTGTTTTCTTGCTTCCCCGTAACAGCCCACTCCCATCCTCTTTTCTCTCGCCCTTTTTTTCTATTAATTCTTGCGCAAACACACACACCGTAGGAGGTTTTCCAGCCGAAGATTGTGGGTTTGGACACCAGAAATTTGGGGGAAAACGGTAGTGGTGGCGTGACGGGATTTTGGTGGTGGCCCGTGGTGGCACCGGTTTGGGCTCGAAATTAAGGATTATGGGTGATTTGGGGCCGTGAACAAAACAACAAATGGATTGGTTTCCGGCTGCGAGTGGCGGAACTCGATAAGTCTTTTCTTTTTTTTTCGTTTTGGATTGAAATTGGATTGTTTGGCAATGGAATTGTTTTTTTCGCAGGAGGGTTGTGAAGATAGAAAATCTTTTGATGTAAAAATTTCATGTTTTTCGCAGGAGGGTTGTATATAAATAGACTTGTATTGAACAATCAGGTTACTCTAGGGCTCTATGAAAATTTTGTTTAGGAGATAAGCTGGAATTTTAAACTTTTAAGTTCTTGATAAAAATAAGTGAAGAAGATAGAGTTTTTCAAGGTTTGGAATCAAGTAAAGACTTATCTGAAATTGAGTTTTATCTGGAGAAGGAATTAATAATGGTTATAATAATAATGGGCTAAAAATACTCGGTTAAACTTGAGCTTGAGCTAATAAAAGTGAATAATGGGCTAAAGTAATATGGATTGACATGAATTTTGGTGATAAGATTTTTGAGCTTAAGAAAATTGGATTAAGAAAAAAGTTTAAGCCCGTAAATAACTAAAATTCTCATCTAATAATATCACAATCTTAATAAAAGGCCTAAATAAAATCTCGGATATTACATATTATCCCCTCAAAAATAATTTCGTCCTCGAAATTCAATTAACTTACTAAGGCTATTTCAATAACTTCTAAATATCTTACTAGGATCTCGTCCTCTCATTCCCAAGTTGTCTCGTCATGGCTCAATTGTTGCTTAATAATTATTTTTATAATCAAACTCCACTAAGGGTAAATATGCCTCCAAATTACTCTGAAAATCCAAAATAGATGTCTCTTAGAATTCTATCGTCCTTTCAGTTTGTCCATCCGTCTATAGATGGTATAGTCCACTAAAATCTTACCTTATTCCCATATATTGTTGCAAGTTCTCCAAATATTCAACGTTAACTAGTATCTCTATCTGATAGTCTCACTATTTCTCTTGTATACAATTGGGCAAATTGATCTAAACCTATGTCATCTGCAGAAAGTGTGTAGAGTTGGTCAATAAAAAAAAAGCAACTCATATCCGGATTTTCCTTAGCTGATCGCGACTAACTCACAATAAAGTCAATATCTATATGTTCATCTTTCATTTGAGGGTATCACGTGTCTTAACAAAAATCTAGACAGTCGTTGGTGCTTGATTTTAATTTGTTGGCATGTCATATATCTATCCACAAAGTTCCGATATTTCTTATCATATTCCTCCACCAAATATATTTCGCATCTCTAGACAAATCTTTGTAACTCATAGGTGAGTGTGTACGACATCAAATGTGCTTAACCTACTATCACAGTTTTTCCTTAAGTACAACCAAAATCCCTTTGTAAGCTAATGCACCATTACCAACTATAACAAATCTGTTGAGGTCTGTGATTAGATCATGGTTTCTCATCTTGCAGTCTCATTAATCTTATCTCTAAGTACAAGTCGCTCAACCATTGTTGCAATAATTGATTTCAATCCACTAAAAGGTGTTACACTCGATTATCAACTTAGATAACTCTCTCACAAAGTATTCTTATTCTACTGGTAAACTAGTCAATCCTTATTTAAACTTCTTAGAAATTCCTCGCACACTTATCCCTCCACTGAGACTTCACATTCCTTGTCACTCTAGTCCTTGGTGTCGAACTCAAAAAAAACTTCCTATAAACATTATGTAATACCCAAGGGGTATAGAAACATTGAACTTCATTCACAATCGTAACTAAACTCCATTCATTAATAATTTCAACTTTAACCATGTCAACATATATTCCTCATACGATAATAATCTGACCAACCAATATTACACAGTCTAACCACAATTTAAACTTATTGAAATTCAGTGGGTGATATCGAGACCTCAAATCGATCATAAATAAGACACTAGCTCTTTTAAGTAATCAAGTGAATCATTCATCATTAGCACTGGGTACTTGTTTTGTAATCAAATAAATTCTCCATATAATCCATATACTTCATAGATCCATCTTGTCTTAACAAACATGATTGGCTCTCCTCACGGTGACACTCTAAGTTGAATAAGTCCATTAACCAATAATTCTTATAACTGCACATTTAACTCTTATAATTCCTTCGTCGCCATTCTATTTTGGTGAATTTGATACCGTGTCGTCCCAAAAAGTCAATGATGAAATCTATAAGTCCATCATGTAAAATCCCAAATATTCCTTTTTTAAATAAAAAAATATATTACATAGTCTCGAATAACGTAATTAGCAAATTGACCATTAAGCCAAAATATTGGTAACTTACTGCACTATCCAAATACCTCAAACAATTTCTTTTCTTAAACTTCTATTACCTTCTTTCCTGATCACAACTTGGGGTATTGTACTAGCCTTTGTTCTGTAGAAAATCAACTCATCATTTTATATATTGAAATACTATCTCCTTATGTAATATTCTATATCTTCTCGGCTCTTACTAAGTTAGTCCGTGACTAATATCCCATAAAAAACATTGTTCATTCATATAAATCAATTGCTAAATACGCCTACTAACTTCTAGTTTCCCAACTTTAGATATCCAACAATAATATTGACTTTCTAATTGATTTACTAACATCATAACCATCTCAAATTGTTATCATTAACTCAACTCTTGGGAAAAAGATCGATCGGGTCAGTAAATCGTGAATATTAAACTCGAAGCTACAAGTGTTTATCTAAAATCCATGTTGCTAGTGATCTACTCATAGTCAATCCTAACATTCTAGATCGTCTATTGTTTAAATAAATTGATAATGAACCTCATGTATTCTATCAAAATGGTCCTCTTGGGTCCTCTAGAGTTTGTATTGTTCTTTCTATCTGTCTATAAAATTCATCAATATATCACAATAGTCCAATAGTCACATTATATCGTATGTGATATGCATCCATGAAATATAACTTGATCATTTTTTTTTTGCAATAGAAATCATGTAATTTGTCAAAAGAGCAATAGCAATGGAAATAAACGAAGAATGCAATGGTAGTAGAGATAGCAATAGAACTTTTAAAAATTTAACTTCGTACCTTGGCTTTGGAGTTGGCGTGGCACATTGGTGGTGGATACATAGACTCTCTTCATTTTATTTTGAAAATTTACTTATTCATCTATCAGAGTACACACATGAAAACTATATGTATTTTTTTTTGCAAGTCTACAAGAAGGTAGACCCGCTTTGATACCACCTGTAATGCCCCAAAAGTTTGAACTATAAAATATGTGCAAATAATCATTTTACCGCAAGTAAGACACTGCAGCTTAGGAGCGAGATCACGCAGTTCAGATAGTTTGACTTCGAACCACTGTATGAGACCTAGGAAAGATTCCGGGATTTATTGAGGAGGTGTCCGCAACACGGGTTTCCAGAGGATCGACAGCTTTGCTTCTTTTATAACGGGTTGATGTGACAGACTAGGTCGTTTGTGGATGCCGCAGCAGGAGGCGCTTTACTGGCTAAATTTCCACAAGATGCATTCAACTTGATGGAAAAGATGGCAATGAATAGCTATCAGTGGCCCTCCGAGAGGACAAATGTAAAAAGGGTAACCAAAGTCTCTGATTCGGACCCAATTAAGGCATTAACAGCTCAGATGATTGCGTTGAGGAATCAGTTGAGTGTATTGACAAAGGGGACTGAAGGAAACGCGGGTGCAAATAATGGGGGAGTTCCTCAAGATCCCATGGAGTAGGGGTGGGCATCGGGTCGGGTTTTCAGGTTTTCGGGTCGGGTACTCGACGTCGTCGGGTGGCATTTTTTGATACCCGAAACCGATCCGAGAAAGGCGGGTACCCGACTTTTCGGGTACCCCAAAAAACCGGGTACCCGCCTAGTCGGGTTTCGGGTACCTGCATTTTTTTTTAAATCCTGTGGGCTGTGGGTTTTTTACATCTTACTTTCAAGGGAAGGAGAAGGACTTCTTACCCGCGGCGGCCCGCCGCCGCCGAGAGATGAACCGTCGTCTTTGGAACCATTTGGAGGAAGGGTGTGCCGTCGGCGTTATTCTTGGCTTTCTTTGCCCCTCTTCATCTATATTTTCTCCTTCTCCGTCCAAACCCTAAACACTTTTAGTAAAGAGTAAAGGTTAAGTGGTTTATGATTTATGTGTTTGCAGACTTGGTTTTCTTTTTCAATTCATGGGTCACGATCAAAATGGCTAGTCAACATTGGTGGTGGTTTCCACTTAAGTTTATGTGTTTATGTATTTGCACTTTGCAGACTCGATTAAGTGGTTTATGTGTTTGCACTGCAGACTCGATTTTTTGAAATTTTTTATTTTTTTTTTAAAATGACGGGTACCCGGTCGGGTATTCGGGTTCCACTTAAGGAACCCGATCCCCGATCCGAATTTTTAAAGTCGGGTATCGGGGTACCCGAGCTCCGAATTTTTTTAAAATACCCGACCCGATCGGGTAATTTCGATCGGGTCGGTCGGTACCCGAAAACCCGACCCCGAATGCCCACCCCTACCATGGAGGAAGCTAATTATGTCAATAACTGGAATTTCAACAATTACCGGAACAATCAGACTCCTACCCATTATTATCCGGGAGTGAGAAATCATGAAAATTTCTCATATGCAAATACGAAGAATATGATGCAACCACCACCGGGATTTAGTGTCACAAATGGTGTCTATGAAGGGAATAGGCGCAGACGTATAACATCATCAGTTACCCCATTCATCTTGATTGTGTTGCAGATTTGCATGAAGTTCGCAAGATGAGAATTAGGATCCTCGGATGGAAAACCCCCAACCTGGTTCTACTGAACCATCAAAATGAGTGATGGCTTCAACTCAAATTTGTTCGCATTAATCGGGATACTGGCAATTCCACCATAGTTGCAATTTGTTAAGGGCGAAAATAATCGCAAATCCTTGTTGCTGGACTGTCGGGACTTCTGGTATCGGTAACTCATTAATGATCATGTTGATCCCGTTGTTACCTTCGTTGTTGGCTCTGTTATTACCCCCGTTGATTTCTTCCACATCCCCATAGTATGATCTTGCTATTTTTCTGCCCGTTTAGTAGATGCACTAAGTCGCCTTGCAAAAGCCTCAATCTCCGGTATGAACGGTGCTAATTCTCTTTGCTTCGAGCGAGTGTTCATGCACTACCAGAACCAACTAAAAGAAACAAGTCAAACACAGTAGGAGTAGAATTAAATAAAAAAAATAAAAAGAAAAAAGTCTAAATTAAAAATAATTCTATTTATCGTAATATTAGTACTAAAAATTTAATTAGTCCCCGCAACGGCGCCAAAAACTTGTTCAATTTTTTTTAGCTTCACCGCAAGTGTACGGTGTAGTTTATAGAATAGGGTTAGCAAGGTCGAATCCACAGAGACTAATAAATTAGTGTACTAAGTATTGAGATTGTAAAAGTCTTATTTTTATCTATACGATCGAAATTTAATTTGTTGGTTTGTAAAACTAAGACAAGAATTTATCATAAAAAGACAAAGTAAGAGTTGATTGAAAGTTCAAGGAGATGAATGGATTCCAGGGTTATGGTTTCAGTTAATATCTCTCTTGTTATCTGATTAATCAAATCCAAATTTATTATTATTCTACCTTATAAAACAATCACGAAAGTATTTTATCCTCTCTCTCGAGATGTATATAAAAACGTTGATTGGATTATCTATGCTAGCATCTCTACTCAACATAAGATATCCAACTCCCAAAAGCACAAAAGATTATTAATCCTCATAAATATTTACAGACTTCTCAATCATGCAAATATTCATGTCAAGTACTCAAGATCTAGTATTGAAACTCGTCTCTCGAATTATGAATCAATACATCAAAACAAGTTAAACCAATGGCCATTTGATAAAACAAGAAATAAAATAGAGTACTCGAATAGGGTTTGAAATAATAACTTCAATTGCAATTAAACATCAAACAAAAGTATCCATTAACCTAATCCCAAACCCCGAAATCACAAGGTGTTTAGCCGGACATGGAAAATAAACAATTTATAGATAAATTATTCATGTTCATGTCTAACTAATCGAAAGTAAAAGATACAATGGAATGAGAAAGCTTAGGGATGTTGATAATCTCTCGATCTATCTTCAATCCTCAAGCCTGTGGTTGCGATCTCGATCAATCTCCCGAATCCTCCGGTAGAAGGTTGCTCTTTTATCCGCTTTTTAGGGCAAATATCGTGTGTCTTTGTTTGGGCCGCATCGTCTCTATTTATACTCCCATTGGGTCAAAACATGATTTAAAATCGTCAAAACCTGATTTCAGCACAAACGACCAGCCCGTGCGTCAAGCCGTATGAAATTTCTTTTGCTGAAACGCACTAGCAGTGCGTCCATGCACAACCATGTCATGCGTCCTGCCATAGGATTTGGCTGAGCCTGGGAATGACGCACGGGTCGTGCGATACACGCACGCCCTGCCCGTGCATCCCTGCTAAGGACAATTCTACACCGTTCATGTCCGTTTCTTGCCCAGTTCGTCTGACTTCTTCTTGATTTAACTCCAAACATCACATATTCGCTTGATTCTTGGCGGTCCTTTACCGCAATGCTCCGATTTGTCACCAAAATACTATAAATATCATTTAATTTCTACAAAACGAGCAAAGCGTAATACCTTTTCCACTTTATAATAATATGGCCCATTTTACTCGGTTAACGCATGCATATCAATTTATTCTAACCATAATTAAGCCCAAATTACATGCAAAACTCGTATTAATCACGTACCATCATTTATATCATGAATGTTGAATTTATTTTCTTGAGTGCTTCTACTTTAGCCAAAGCACCCCCACACTTCAAGGTATTATCCTTTTATGTGGTTTGCTAAAAAGTAAAACTCCCCCTTCTAATTTCTGGTATCCTTGTTCAACACAAGATTATCCAGAACTTTTATGGCTCTCGGCTACTTTTCTTTTATTTTATTAGAACTTTGTCCCAGTAATCCAGTTAGAACCTCGTTCTAACATATTTCAGACCTTTGTTCCAACAACTTCATTAAAATCTTTTACAGGGTGTGTAACCTTTGGTGTTATCACATCTTCAGTAACACTTCAGACTTAACTTGTTATTGTGTCTGTCTCTAGTGTTACAACACTTTGGTCAGCACTTCATGCAACTGTGGTTTTGGTGTTACAACACTTTTGGCAACACCTTCTGTCACATTTAAAAATGCAGCAGAAGCTCCTCTTGTGTTCCATAAAGTGTGGTCACACCCCCACAATTGTCGATTTCAATTGTATTTGTGGTTGTCTTCCTCAATCCGAAGTCTAACTATCAAATTCTCAAGTCCCATTTTCTGGCGCTTGTGCTTGAGGTAGTTCTTAAAATCCTTTCTAATGGTGTCAATTTCTCGATAATTGCAGCTACTTTTGGAACGACTTGTTCAGAATCATTTCTTCAGGCACTAAGTCATGAAGTATGATCTGAATCTCTTGCACTTGGCTGATCATCGTTTTGGTGTCAACTATCTAATAATCCAGAAATTTGCCGAAAACAAATTCTTTGTGCCGGCATCTACTGTTTTTTACTTTTTCTCCAAAGAGTCTCACAACTCTTTGGATGTTTTGAACGAACTGTAAACGTTATAGAGGGTATCTTCCAGCCCGTTCAAAACATAGTTATGGCAAAGGAAATCGTTGTTGTGCCAATCATCTACAAAGTGATCCTCCTTTGGTTGTCAGATTCTTCTTTGCCAATGGTAGGAGGGTCCTCCTTCAGAAATCGAGACAGACCCAAAGTGGTCAGATAAAACAGCATCTTCTGTTGCCATCTTTTGAAGTCAACACCGAAGAATTTTGCAGGTTTATCACCATGAGCATGAGCAACAACCATCGAAGTGAAACTTACGGATGCCATCATTTTGAAAACAACATAAGAATTACGTCTTGCAATTGTTGTTTAGGTGATACTGTTTAAAAGGAAACGACTAAGTGTTTAGGATATAAAACTGGACAGAGTTTGTAAAAGTCGAGGCTAGTTTTGGAAATTATCTCTGCAAGATGAAATTCCCCCGTTACAAAGTGCTTACGGTTCTGATAATCGTCACTAAGATACAATGACTTTACAGGTTCGACTTAGCAACACTTGCAAAAGTCGAACGAACAACGAACAAAAATTGTTTAAAGCTTTCAAGCTTTTGGAAAGAAATGTAAACAATATCTTTGATGCATCGTGCTTGATTTTAGCTTATTATTTTCGGGTTTTTTTCTATCAAGATCGCTTCATATAAATAGGCCTCAAGGTGTCTCATGGAAAGGATATGTCTTTTGGTTCAAAAGACATGTCTACGACCAAAAATGCACTTGGGTGTTCGAGCGGATGCCACAATTTGAAAGTGTGCGACCAGGCACTTTCGCGCGTGCGAGAGATTAAAAATATTTGTACTCGGTGTGCGCCACACACTTGATGTGCGCTCACGCATTGCCCGGTGCACACGGCAGCCGCCAGCGCCGCGTGCCCCGTCCATCCGGCACGACCTGCACCGCACAACACGCGCACAAGACTAGCTTTAGTTGGAGAAAAATTAATTTTAAAGGTTTAAATAAATTTTGTCCAAAACTATAAGGGCCTTGAAGCTCGGGAACACGACCCACCGACCCAGTAGGGCCATGCCGAGCTAACGGCGGCCACGCGTGTCTTTTAAACCAAACTCACAAGCATGTAGGTTATCACTCCTTTAAAAATTTTGGTGCCCCAAGGATCCAAACCCTTACTCCAACTTGAGTTATATAAATAGAGCAAATTTTGGATTTCTCTCCTATGTGGGATGGAGCCTCACTCCTTCCACACATTTACCAATTTACATGTTAATTTCTAGTTTTAAGTGGCTAATTTGTAGCATTAATTTCTCATTCGCCTGAAATTGATTTTGAGAAATTTAAAATGTCAATCTCATCTAATCACTTAGTAGAATTTTATCATATAATTTAATTCCATTTTCCACCAATGGAAACCACTTAAATATTTGATCAAAAATGGGTCAACACCCATTTCTTCACAAACCGATTCAACGGTCTTCGTGGAATCGAATTTCGATTTATTCGATTTCCATCAAATTAATTGAATGGAGTAAGGAACCCATGTTTTTATTTCACCAATCAAATGCACTATAATCTTTGTATTTTGATTCTTCTAAATTCTTTTTTATATTCTCTAGTTGAGTTGGGAGAAGGGTGTGAGTTAGTCAAAGATTTGTAATAGCAAGTATTGGAGTTGGGAGAGAGAATTTATGTATGATTGTATAAATTTTTCATACAGTAGAATTGCTCTGTGGGTCGTGTTTTTTCTCCGATTTTGGAGTTTCCACGTAAATCTTGTATTGTGGTTTGTTGTTATTTTATTTCTCAGTTATTTTTACTTGTCCCTAGGAATGAATGGGGATCAATTTTCCCAACATATTTTACAATTCAAATCGACAAAAAATATTAAATTACATTAGTACACAATAGTATTTATGAGCAGTTTTAGAGTCTGCAGGTAAATATTTACCTACAATAATTTTATCTACAAAGATTTAACACTATTTTTCGGTTATCTTAATACTTTTCTCGTAGTGATACTTAAACATCGGATGGGATCTTCTATTCACAAGGGTGTTTCATCTCATATTCAAGACGGATGATTGACACGTGTACAAATGTTACCATATTGATTTTAAAGCATAAATCAAGCCTAAATTGTGGGATTCTAATATGGTAACATCTATACACGTGTCAATCATCATCCGTCTAATATGAGATGAAACACCTTTGTGGAATAGAAGATCTCATCCGCTTAAACATATATTTAAGAAATATTTCACTTTAGAAAAAACATTTAAGATAATATTTCATTTAGATAACATATAACTTATCACACAAAATATAAACAAAAAAACATATTAAAATCAAAATAGGGAATAAAAATTAAAACAGAAAAAAAAGGCGGTCAAATGGTATTTGCTTTGGAAGTTGGAGAGAAGAAGAACGAGAGACGAGGAGAGTGTGTGCGCGTTGGAGAAATAGACATAGGGGAATGGAACAAAGATGTCTGCTAATCCAATACCATTAATTAATGCTCCTAATTTATTTTTGAAAAGAACTCTTGTCTCACTTTACGCTTTCTATGATCTTTTCCCCCACGTGTCCCTTCTTTTTTTTCTTTTATTTTTTGTTTCCCTAATTTAATTTCTTTTGTCAAAGGCCAAAAAGAAGACATATATTTGCTACTTTGATGACTCATGCCATGCATGCAGGACGAATGGGCCACATTCACTGGATCCGGGCCATAGCTGCTGCCACGCCCTCCAACTGGAAACGAGTCGGATCCAGGCATACGGGTACGGATCCTTTTTCTTGGGTTTTGTTTTGGATAAATAAAGCACGGTTTTCTCGGGTGTACGTCTTTGAAAACTTTGACTGATAGACGACGACAATACCAAAGCCTCTCTTGAAATGCAGGATAATAAAGTCCAGATTTCCATAAGTAACTCATATATAGAGAGAGACTTTATGTGAAGAGAGAGAAAATATGCAGCAGCATTGGCAACAGCAGTTGAAAAACACAACACGTAAATAGGCCATAGCTTAGCTAGCTAGGCTGTGTTTGTCTTGTCCCTATTTTGAAGTCTCAAAATCCAAATAAGAAAACATCTGAGGAAGAAGCTTCCGTTGTTTACGCCCATAAATTCAAAACCCAGTACTTTTTCTTTTTTGTTATTATATAATATATATATATATATATATCTTGTGTCAACAATAATAATGGCGGGTAATGGCGGGTTTGAGGATGACCCGTTGGCTCCGGGTTGCTATTCGCAGCTTCTTTTTGGGGATGAAATTTCGGGTCTTGTTGAAACAGATCATGCCTGCTTTGGTTTTACTAATACTACTTCATTTTCACCACCTGATGATAATAATGTTAATAGTAATATAATTAGTACACCGAAAATGCTGTGTTTTGGTGATTATGCAAAGCAGTGCAATGGGAAGAAAACGGGTCAGAAATCCGGACTCACACGCATGGATACCCCATTGCCCATTTCCAATGTCTCGGTATTTTTTTTAATAACTGTTTTTATATATATTTTGTGTGTGTGTTCAAGTGTTTTATTTTATTTAATTTTGTTGGCGGTGCAGAAGAAGAGAGACGGGTCGGGTATTCAGAATTCGGGAGCTTGTTCCGGAGCCCCGACAGGAAGTCAAAGGAACAGTAAGAAGCCAAAGTCAGATAATTCTACAGTCAGGGGCAGCCATGCAAAGGTGAATTAATTAATTAATTAATTTGCATTTTTTCAATGTGTGATGTGATTGCAAATTGTACCCATATACTGATGTTATATTTAATTTAACATTATGATTTTCAGTATTAGTTTTTATGTTTTGTAATTAACTTTTTGGTGTGATTTTGATAAACCCTGTTTTTTTTTTTTTAGGTTGTTAAGAAAGAGAAGCTTGGCGACAGAATCACAGCGTTGCAACAACTCGTGTCGCCATTTGGCAAGGTCAATTTTCTGGATTTTGTTTTTTTAACGAATCGGATAAAATTGGGAATTAATGTTCATAGCTGTTTTAATTTATTTACTGTTGGAATAGTTTCTATTTTCTTGTCAAAAATACTAAAGAGACTGTTAGACGTTAGTCATTGGCTTTTCATCGGTTTTTTAATTATGACGTTGTCTGATTCACTTATGATGCAATGTATTATGTATATAGAAGGTATAAATTTGTATTATTACATGAATTTTAATATTGATGGGCCGATGGTGCAGACGGATACAGCATCAGTGCTTCATGAAGCATTAGGTTACATCAGATTTTTGCATGATCAGGTGCAAGTCCTATGTTCTCCGTATTTGCAGCGTCGGTCACCTTCCTCGGAGAAGCCTTATTATCCTGTAAGTTTTCCTTTTGTGTGGGTGTGTATGTGTGTGCATGCATATTCTAATTGTTTTAGGATTTACGTAAAATCTCCAATGCTTGTCCATTATGCGTTTTAGTTAGCTTAGTGGACGTAACGAAGGGAAGTATTAGTCATATCAATCTGCTTTAACTAATTGATCGATCACTTTTCCCTAAAACAATTATATGGCCGACGAGTTATAAATTGATAGAATTTCAGTTATAGGGACAGGGGTTGTGAATGTTTATAGTAATATTAGTGTCAAATGAGCTTCATTCATTCGGCCTAGTTTGGCTGAATGAAAAATTCTATAGTTAAAGAGGACGGGATATTGAATGTATATGGACTTTTTAAGAAGTGCTTAATTATTTGAAATAGATTTTCAGACAACCGCATCAAAATTGATTCATGGATTTTTAACAGGGCGGCGAAGGAGAGAGCAAGGATAATGAAAAAAGAAAGAATGACTTGAGAAGCCGAGGTTTGTGTCTTGTACCTGTGGAGCTCACTTTGCACGTGGCCGACTCTAATGGCGCTGATTTGTGGTCATCGGCTGCCATGGTCGACACTGTTTCGACAAGCTGATCGGTGAATCTTTCCGATTTTCTACGTTTTGTTTTGCCTATCCACAATTTTGTAGTATGCTGAACGGAAGTTGAAAGTATTGTAATGTTGAAAAGATAAAGGAAGTGGTAAATATTAGATGCAACTATGTAAGTAGGTCGAAGAAACGGAGTTAGTTGTTTTAAGTGTTTTGATATTTTGGCTCCTAGTTGTGTGTTTAGAAAGCAGGCAAAAATTAAAGGGTATTATGGGGTGCAACAAGAATGGCAAATATGTATTATGTCTGGCCACTTTTTGGCATAGTGGAACACGACTTTTATGAAATCTGTACTGATAAGTAACGTTTTATTTGTTTCCTTAACAATTTTCGGCTTTCATGTTTCTAGAATTTGAAAACACAGCGAATATTTGGATATTGCAATATAATTTAGGCTTAATTGCAAAATTGGTCCACTAATTATAGGGCCCAAGCAAAATTGGTCCACTTATTTATGGGTCTGGCAAAATTGGTACACCAATTAAAAAAAATTCGCACATTGAGGACAAATTTGCTCGGAAAATTGATTTTTGACCGGAATTTCGCATGTGCCAGTCACGTGAGCCCCAAAATTGGGGATTTTTGATTTCCTGGTCAAAATCGCAGACATGGCAAGTAATCCACCTTGGAGTTTAAATCATAGACTTTGTTGCTAGCATGGAATAAAGTGCTGATGTGGAGGCTGATTGCAATTTTTTGGACAACGTTAATTATTTTAAAACAGTAATTAACTAATTCAAGAAATTAAATGATATATCAAAAATATTTCCATTTTTGTTTTTTAATTTTCACTACAAAAAAACAGTTAATTAGCAACAGTTATTTTTAAATATAGCGGCGGTTTCAAACCGCCGACGAAGTGTATCGCAGCAGTTTCAAAACCGATGTCCATACACGTGTCGCGAGAGAATTTATGGCGGTTTTTTCAGAAACGCTGGAAATTATGTATTTTAGCGGTGGTTTTTTGGCAGCGGTTCAAAACCGCCACTAATTTAAATTTCGCAGCAGTTCAAAACCACCGCGAAAATAAAATAATTTTTAAATTGTTAGCAGCGGTTTAAACCGCTGCAAATATAAAAAATTCTTTTTGCAAAAAATTCTTTTTGGTTTTTTGGTAGCGGTTCAAAACCGCCACGAATTTAAAATAATTTTTAAATTATTTTTTAGTGGGGATTATAACCGTTGTTAATTCAAAATTATGCTTTAATAATAATTATGCACCATTTTTAACAATAGCTAAATTTATGTCATAAATTTTATATTTTTGTGACACTTTAATATTAGAGGCATAATATCATTCAACTATAAAAAAAGTCAAACTACTCAACATCATAAAACTCGAGTATTTCGTTAAAGTCATTACAAACCTTCAAATGCAGTTATCAAAAACCATCTACAAAAGTATATGTTCTTAATACAATAGCAATAGATGCAACATCACGAATGAGAATCCTCATTTACATCATGACTAGAGGATGAATATTGTCTTGTGTTCCTCCGTGAAGGTTCATGTCCGCTTCCTTCATCTGTTGGTGCATACAATTGAAACCATATTATTGATATTATACCTAATAACTTGTACTCAATGCAAAAGTTGTAATTCTAGAAATGTTCATAAATAAAATTAAGTGACAAAATATTAATAGTTGAAAAGAGTATATAATGCTGGAAACTAAAAATGAAGGATCATCTAAATATTTGGTGGTTTGACAAAATCTTGTTACCTCAAAGTAAACTATCAGCTGATAAACTAAAAAGTTTTAGTTGCATATGCCTGATATATAGTTTCATTAACAGAGCATTCATCAATCATCAGTACCTAGGTTCATAGGACAATCTACATTTTCTGATCAGATTACAGTGATGTAAGATTCATGATTTAAGCACAGAACCATATAAGAGAGACTTGCATATAAAGTACATGTAATGGTTGCAGTTATTAATGAAGAGCATTTTATACATATTTCCATTCCATTATGAAATTATTATCATATTCATTAAATATCCTATTTTCTTCTATAAATTTATGAACAAAAAACAGAGAATAACAGATGCTCTTCCAACTTGACTCCAAGTATCTTTCAACTATTAATTCAGGCTTCATCCAGAGCCAAAATGCACAACAAATACAGAAAATCAAGAACACTGTTGTGCTAATCAGAAAAAAATAACTGATTCCATTCAACTCAAAAGAATAAACCCCACCAAAATCTTTAAATAGGTACATGTCTTTGAATATAATTAGACTGGAGGTTCAAATTGTTTCTAGTATTCTACTATTTTCCTGCTAGTTCTCTTAACTTTACCAAAATGCTTAATTCAGGTTTAGTGAAAGGCTAATAATCACACTCATATTTTAGCTGGTGTTTTTCTTAGAAATAATGAAAAATTATATGTTGGGCGTATGTTAACAGAAATTGCAGATTGCAGAAGTATGAATATATACAATTACAAAGGTTTACCTATGATAAGAAAACCAAATGATTGTTGAACACTCACTTGAGTTCTATGTGAGTGAAAGAACTGATGCTTTTGCAATAGTGCACGGCTGAAACAACAACAAAAGAAAAAAGGGACATCAGTCAGTACCAATCATTGAATCAAAATCATGGTCTACTTCCGCAGACCACAACAGTAACAACAACAATGATTTGGGAGCTTGTAAGTAACAAATTGCATTTTATTTGAGAACTTTCTAATTAACACGACACGAGCGAACTTACTTTCTGGGGTCAAAGCGTTCAATTGATAACCTTGTCTTAGCGAACTGTAGTAATGCCGGAGGTGCGAGGTTGCTTCTAGGTAACTTCCAGGTTGTCTTAGAAACATGTAGAAAATAAAAGATTCATAACCAAATACTATCTAGTTACTATACGTAAGAGTTTCACTTGAAATAAAAAGCAGTTTATTAATAGAAAATTATACATGAATTGTATATTAGGGAAAAAAAAAGAGAAACAACTACTAAATTGATCAAATGATAATTTAACAAATTAGGATGCTCAATACACATTCTATAGCATGTGGGTATGGAAGAAGTGACAGAAGAATTACTTACAAGCTGAGGCCTTTCTCGCCATGACCAACAATGAGAAGAGATACGACAAAAGGTTTTGACTGCGAAGTGAGAACCATGTGATAAAAGAAAAAAAAAAAAAAAAAAAAAATAATGAGCTGACAACATTAGAAGATCAATATGAAAGCAAGAAGATACTTACAGTCGATTCATCGTTGGCCGCATCTAATTCATGATTCTTTCATGTCATTGATTTAATAAGCACATTTGGGAAGTTTTCCTGATTCTATAAGCACCATATACAACTTTTTAGAGTCAGAAATATTTGACTCTATAAGCACCATATAAAACGAAACCTCAACTACGAAAGTGAAAAAAAGTAATATTCAAAACAGCAGATATTGCCTTATCTAATGAGCCACATACATTTTTAATCTACATTATTAAAGAAAGGTTCATCTAAGGTACGCATACATAATCTTTTAGGGTTAAGCACAAGATGATATACTTAATAATCAAGTACTAACCAATTGCAGAAAGTTTGAAACAACTTCAATGCCAAATCCTCATAATTAACTGTTTCACAAGAACAATTAATGGACAAAGATAATTAATAGGTTCATAACTCAACTGATGAACTGTTCAAAGTCCACTCGCACATAAAAATTGGGGGGGAGCGGGGTAAGAAGTTAATTTCCCACACCAATTCTCAGAAATTCATCTGTGGTTCAAATCTAAGCAGTCAAATCCAAGTAATTATCTACTTCAGAAAGTCCTGATCACAATCATCGTTCAAGTAACTCTTGATCATTAATTTATTTTGTCTAAACATGTGAGGCCTAAAACTGTTAGGTCATAAGAAAGACAACTACAAGGTCAAGAACCAAAGAACCGGGAAACCATATTAAATATGCGGCATTCTGCAACCAAAACAGAGGGTTTTACGGATACTCACTTGAGAATAGAATTTCAGTTTCAGGAGCTTGCAACAGCAGATTATTTTGAGAGTTTTGGAACCAATTTCCTGCACCAATTTCTTCCAAAATCCTTCATGTTCCAGCCTTGATAATATAACTTAAACAAAAGTTTAAAACAATGAAAAAGTACACCGGTGCTGTTTAGAATCCGAATTAGTTTTTTTTCCGCATAATCATATGTGGAAACAATTGAGATAATCATATGCGGAAATAATTTGAGGTATATTACCAAATGAAATATATTAAAAACAAAGGAAGTAATAAACTAATTTTTAATTGTACAATAGAGATTAGGGTTTTGAAATTTACCAATTGAAATCAGAAAGTGTGCTTGGAGAAACGGGCGAAGAAGGTGTTGATGCTCGTAGAACTGTCAGTGGTGTACTCGTGAAAGCGGCCGACGGAAGCTCGATCGGTGTTCGAAGTCAAAATCCAAAACAACAATAGAGAAAAAAAAAGAGGAAAGGGGCGGCGAAACAAGCAGACAGCTGAGTTGGATGGGAAGAAGTGGTGTTGCCCGTGTGCCGTTTCCTATCGGAACATCATCGTCAAATCAGAGAGAGAAATGGGGAAGAAGGAGAGAGGAGACGGAGAGAGCTATTCAGAAACCAGAGAGGAGACGAGACGGGCAGATTTTGCAGGGTTGAAGTTTTGTTCTGACCTAGTGTGAAAATATTTACATCTGTTAGAAATAGTTTTAAGCATTAGATAAAAATATATATTGGCGGTTTTGTGAACCGCCACTAACACTTAAAATAAATATTATAGGCAAATTTATATCGATGGTTCAATTCTCTGCTAACGTTTACCAGAAATAAATGGCGAAAACGCGCCGCGGTTTTGTAAACCGCCAGGTATATCCGACGCTATTTGCAAAACTGTAGCCAAATACTAATTTAGTGGCATTTTCGTATAACCGCCGCTAAATATATGCGGCTAAATTACAGTTTTTTTTTTTGTAGTGTTTCTTCTTCGTCTTCTCTACAACCGCGCCACCCCACCACCCAACCATACATGAAGGCTCATCCACCAAATGAAGACCACTTTCAGCCTCTTATCAGAAACACTCTCATACACAAGAAAAATGCCATGCTTGAATTTGATGACCGAAAGCTTCACAACCAAATCAGATCCATCACGTAATTTTATGAAGATGACAAGAAACATGCCATGTTTTAGTCCTTAATGCTTGTAACAAAGAGCGAGTTGAGTTTCCGAAAGGCACACACGGAAAAGAAAAAACACGCACAAACCCAGTATAATCTGAATTTTGGAAATACACTTTTTTTCCACATAAGCAATGAGTCACAAAGTTTTAGTTAGTTAATTAATTAATATTTTTCCACACAAGCATTGAGTCAGCATTCTTTGTCCAACAAAGATCCTCACTTGCCACCTCACCAAAATAGACCGGAAATCCTCAATTTTGGGGCTCACGTGACCGGCAGATGCGAAATTCCAGCGAAAAATCAATTTTCCGAGCAAATTTGTCCTCAATGTGCGAATTTTTTTAATTGGTGTACCAATTTTTCCAGACCCATAAATAAGTGGACTAATTTTGCTTGAGCCCTATAGTTAGTGAACCAATTTTGCAATTAAGCCTATAATTTATTTTATGGATATGTCTCACTATGGAATATGAGAGGAATAGGAAAAATAAAACAAAAATATTCAACTTTGTATTTTTATGGTCACAATGGTACAAGCTCTTTCATGACAATAGGCTGGGGTTTGAATTTTGATCCCGTATATGAGTGGGTGTGTATAATGATATTCCCTTGGCAAAATTGTAAATTTGGAAAAGTGATCCTGTAACTTAAGGTGGGTATCGAAATTGATCATGTTAGTTTTTTAGTTTTTAATTTGGACATGTAAATTTTAAAAATTGCTCAATTTTATACATATTTGTCATTGGAATGTTGCAAAACCACCGAAAATTGACCCGTGATTTGCAAACGATTCTAAAATTGACAATATTTTGATTTCCTGCTATTTTTGGGTGACTTCTCATATATTAATCCATATTAATTATAATTGTTAATAATGTCGATTAATGTCATGTCACCTAAAAATAACCGGAAATAAAAAAAAAAATCTCAATTTATATTAAGCAACTTTTAAAATAAACCGAAAGATATTTCGGAAGGCGGGCATAAGGGAGGCTTTGGAGGTGAGGACGGGCATCTATCCCTTGTGTCAGATAACAATAAGGAAAATTGAAGCCCTTCCAAGTTGGCTAACCTTGCGGAAAAAGGGGAATCGAGTAAGACTAGTGCAGGACCTTAGAGCCTCTTAAGGCTGATGAGGATCTTTATATTCATGATATTCAACCAATTCCGATTGTGTTTGAGTTTACTTCGACGGGCACTGGGCAAAAAATGGATATGGGAGCAACATCTTCAAGTAAGAATTCCCCTGTTGGTTGTATTCTGATTGTGGATAATTTGTTTGAGGTTATATTCAAAGGAATGTTATTCGAGCGCCGATTGGAGATATTTCAACGAAATTTAACTCCCAGAATTCTGGCTCCAATTTAGGATCAGATCCTGTTAAGAAGAATTTGAAACAAATGAAAGGTAAAAAAAGGAAGGACTACAGATTCAAGTGGCAACAGTGGGCAAAAAGAGGTTGTTGGATCTTAATAATAGTGTGGAAGGTAGCAATAGGATCGGGGGTAGGGAGAGCAAGAAGTTGAAAGGCAACGAGGATTTGCCAGTGGAGATGACTAGGGTGGAGGTAGCCAGCCCCAACTGGCCACAAATTGATCAATGAGACTAATCTCATGGAATTGTAGAGGGTTGGGGGGTCCTTCTACAATTTCTCAATTGAAGGAAGTCACCTTCCAGAAGCGAAACAAAAAAAAAGTTACTTTTGTTGCTACCGTTATGAAAAAAATTAGGATTTAGTGATAGATGGTTAAGTGTAGATCCAGTTGGCTTAAGTGGAGATTTACTAGTGTGTTGGGCTAAGAATGTCAAAATTCTCCAAGCCTTTTGTTGTTCTTTTTGTGTGGAATTGCAAGTTGAGTGTGAAAATCAGATCTTTTGGGTGGTATTCGTGTATACTAGTATGGAGCAGTTGGTGAGACAAGATCAGTGTGAGTATCTCTTGAATGAGAAGGATAAATGGGGGGATAATTGGGTTCTTGGGGGGGGACTTTAACGATATTTTGGGTGGATATGATAAAAACGGAGGAGAATTAGGTCGAGTCTAGCTTTTCGAGATTTCAAAACTTTGTGAGGGATATGGAAATGGGGAGGTTGGTTTTTCGGGTATAGATTCACTTGGGCTAATAATAGAGAAGATGAGGACGTGGAAGAAAGGATTGACATGATTTTTTAGGGCACCTTCCTGGATGTTGAATTTCCCAACAACTAAGGTTAAGATATTCCTCGTGTTTCTTCCGATCACCGATTCTTAGATTGGAATTCGGATCAAATTAAAGGAAAAAAGAGATTTTGCTTTGATAAGAGGTGGTTGGATAAGAGTGAAGTGAATGTTGTGGTGGAGTCATCTTGGAATACAACTATTGTGGGTACAAAGATATTTGGATCAAGGCAAAATCAAGCAAACAAAGGTGGATCTTATCCGGTGGTGTAAGAAGTCGAATTTTAATTCTACCAAGAAGATTTTAGAACTTAATGGTCAATTGGAGTGTCTAATCGGTGAAGGTTCTAATAGGGATTGGGAAAAATGGCAGAGTCTTAAACAAAAGTTGAGTGAAGCTTACCATGAAGAGGAAATATATTGGAAACAAAACACCAAGTTTTTACATGCTTGTGTGGTGCAAAGAAATCGTTCAATGCCATTGATAGGTTGATTCGTGATGACGGGGAGGTTTGTAATTCTTTGTAGCTATCGAAGGAGAAGTTCGAGTTTTATCAAAAGCTCTTGAATCCTCTAACCCTCCATCGACATCTCTATCTTATCGGGATCCCTAGATCGGTGAGTCAATAAAGCTATGGTTGACCGAGAAATGTGGATGAAGAGTAAATCAAAATAGCTTTTATTGAGCTTCACCCTCATAAAGCGCCTGGTATTGACGCTTATGTCTCCAATTTTTTCAAAGATTTTGGTACTTTATTAAAGATGTACTGTCTTTCTTTGTGAAAAAAATATTCAGCTAAAAAACTCTTGAAAAGTGTTAATCATACCCTTATCACTCTTATTCCAAAAGTGAAAAATCTATCATCAATCTCTCATTTTAGGCCTATTAGTCTATGCAACACTGTCTATAAAATTATCTCTAAAATTCTTGCAATTAGGCTCAAGCCTTCATCTGCCTTCTTGTATTGTTGATTGCCAAACAACTTTCATTCTGGGAGGCAAATCGGTGATAATACGGATTTATTGCTCATGAATGTTTTCACTATCTTAATGGTCTTAGGAATAGTCCAAAAGCATTTATGACTTTCAAGTTGGACATGGCTAAAGCATACGATAGAGTGGAGTGACACTTTCTTGTGAGAATTATGGAAAAAATAGAATTTCCAAAAAAAATCATTGAGTGGATCTATGTTTGTGTTTCTTCGGCCTCATTTTCTTTCCTTCTTAATGGCAGTGTTTCTGGTTATGTGGTGCCTTCTAGGGGAATCAGACAAGGGGACCCGATTTCCCCTTATCTTTTCCTAATCCTTTCAGAAGCTTTGTCTAATTTAATTAAGTAGTTTTTTTTGGGTTCTGAGTTTAAAGGTCTCCGAATTGCTAGAATTGCTCTTGTGATCACTCATTTGTTCTTCGCCGATGATTCCCTTTTATTTTGTGAAGCTTCTATTCCTCAAGCCAAAGTCGTGGAATCTTTGTTGGATAGGTATTGTGTAGCCTCTGGTCAACTAGTCGGTCTTGTAAAATCTCCTATCTTCTTCAATAAGAATACCTGCAATCTCATTAAAGAGTCCATTTGTCATATTCTTAGTGGGGTTCATGAACAAAGGAAAATAAAACATTTGGGACTTCCGTTAATTGTGGGTAGATCTAAAAAAGAAGTCTTTGAATTCTTGTTTGATCAAGCTAGGAATAAGGTGGATAATTGGAAAACTAAGTTTTTGAGAATTGCTGGTAGGGAAGTCCTTATCAAATCTGTGTTGAATGCTTTACCGGTGTATATCATGCCCTTTTATAAAATTACAAAAATGATCTGTCAAGATTTATCTATGTTTTTTGCTCTTTTTGGTGGGGCTCTCCTATGGTTGGGCATAACAAAATTCATTGGGCTAAATGGGCTAATCTTACTAAGCCTAAAGATGCAGGGGGTGGGTTTCCATGAAATTGGTACCTTTAACAACTGTTTACTTGTTAAACAACTTTGGAAACTCTTTACCCAACCAAACCTTCTGGTGTCTAAACTTCTCAAGGCCAAATATTTTCCCAAAGGGGGATTGTTGAATGTGGTGGCCAATTCCCAAACTTCTTGGATTTGGAAGATTTTGGTTCAAGCCAAATATATTCTCCAATTAGGTCTTAGGTTTTAGGTTGGGGATGGTAAGTCTATTCGAGTTTGGGACCATCCTTGGATTCAGTAATATCCGAGATTTTATTTAGGCCTTTTATTAAGATTGTGATATTATTAGATGAGAATTTTAGTTATACGGGCTTAAACTTTTTTTTTTTAATCCATTTTTTAAGCCCAAAAATCTTATTAGCGAAATTCATGCCAATCCATATTACTTTAGCCCATTATTCACTTTTATTAGCCCAAGCTCAAGTTTAACCAGGGTATTTTTAGCCCATTATTATTATAACCATTATTAATTCCCTCTCCAGATAAAACTCGATTTCAGATAAGTCTTTACTTAATTCCAAACCTTGAAAAACTCTATTATCTTCACTTATTTTTATCAAGAACCTAAAAGTTTTAAAATTCACTTATCTCCTAAACCGAATTTTCATAGAGCATAGAGTAACCCGATTGTTCAATACAAGCCTATTTATATACAACCCTCCCGTGAAAAACATGAAATTATTACATCAAAAAAATTTATATCTTCACAACCCTCCTGCAAAAAAATAATTCCATTGCCAAACAATCCAATTTCAATCCAAAACGAAAAAGAAGAAAAGACTTGTCGAGCTTCGCTGCTCACAGCCGGAAACCCCTCCATTTGTTGTTTTGTTCACGACCCCAAATCACCCAAAATCCTTAATTCCGAGCCCAAACTGGCATCACCACGGGCCACCACCAAAATCTCGTCACGCCACCACTACCGTTTCCCCCCAAATTTCTGGTGTCCAAACCCACAAGCTTCGGCCGGAAAACCTCATGCGGTGTGTGTGTTTGCGCGAGAATTAACAGAAATAAAAGGACGAGAGAAAAGAGGATGGGAGGGGGGCTGTTACGGGGAAGAAAGAAAACAAGGGAACTGGGAGAACTAAGAGCATTCTTGAGAGATTAAGAAAAAAAATAGAAAGTGAGCTATAGAAGAAAAATAAGAAACAAATGGGTTTAAGGGAAAAGGAGAAAGAAAAACAAAAAGAAAAAAAAAGAAAAAGAAGAAAGGAAGAAAAAAATTAGAATTATAGAGAAGAGATTTGGAGGGGTTGTTGATGGAGAAGGTAAGAGGGAGTTATGGGGGAAAGAAAAGGAAAAGTAAGAGAAAAAGGAAGAAAACAGATAGAGGGAAAGGGGTTTACGGGAAGAAGAAAAAATAAAAAATAAGGGAAGGCGAAGAAGCAAAAAAAAAAAAGAAAAAGAAAGAAGAGATAAAAGAAAAAGGAAGATGGAATGGGAGTTGCAATTTGATTTTCTCAATTGAGTATTTAACCAAAGTGAGGTGTTAATCAAACTTAACCTTTTTACAACCATAATTCTTACCAAATTCCAATCCACTATCCAAATTTTAATTTATTTCCAGGTTTGACCCCTAATATTTTCAACACTTCATTCAAACCCTTCAACTTTGTAGAATATTATTTTTTAAGAGCCCCTATTTAGGATTTTAGAATATTATGTTAAGTTTATAAATCTAGAGTATTCGAGGTTACTAGTATTATATTTATATTGATTAGGCGATTTATCAAAGCGAGGATTAGGAGTGCTTGCATCCAACACTTTTTAAGTTCTACTTATTTTCAAGTTACGTTCAAGGTGGGGTTTGTTTTCTAAACTTTATTGCCCTTGTTAAATGCTTAGATTATTTTGCATGATTGTGTAGTACAGTTGCTTTAGACACCCATGAGCCAGGGACTCAAGAAGTCCGGGGTCGATGTATCCCTCAGGTGGAACCCCTGCAGTGCAATCTATGTCTATGTCTACGGTTTTCAAAAGATCTATGCTATGTTCTATTGGATTGTATTTGCATGCCTATGTGAGATATTTGTGTATTTAGCTTGGACAATTTTGACTCCACTAAGTTTTGTGTCGCTCACCCCATATATAATCAAACTTTTCAGGTTAAGGAGTTGGCGAGTAGTTATTGGCGGTGGATAATGGATGACCTATGAAACTCTTTGGAATAATATTTTTATTTTTAAAATATTGCTTTTTAATTAAATAAGAAATTATTATACAAATTATGATTTTTCTATGAAACTACTAGAGTGATGTCTTTTTCTAGATATTAATTTTCAATTGAATAAGAAATTGTTAAACAAATTATTATTTTCTAAGTATTTACCTATGTTGCTAGACTTGTGTGATAATTAATTGGTGTTACGAATGTTCAGCTTCTAAGAAATTTTCGAATTGAGATAATAAATGTCGAATTACTATGATTTTCTAAGTTTATTTATGTAAATAGACTAAAAGGGATATTTTTATTATATAAACATGTAAATGTACGAATTTGTTAGAAATAAATGAATATATGAATTTTCTATATTTTATAATTTGCTCCCGCTACAATTGACTCAGTTTAATTTTATTTTTTTTTTGAATTAAATATATTTACATGCCTATTTTCTCTTATAAATAAATGTATGTACGCAATTTTTTTACAAAGTCTTTCACTGTCAAATGGTCTGTTAGAATTATATGTAGATGTCCAATTTTATTCAAATTATTTTATTCGAGTGATTCCACTGTAATTATTGTTCTTTTGAAAATTAAATGGCTCGCTATAACAAGTTGTCTTTTCGTGTTTTCAATAGTACGAATTTTGCATGTAATTTGGGCTTAATTGTGGTTAGAATAAGTTGATATGCACGCATTAACCGAGTAAAATGGGCCATATTCTCATAAAGTGGAAAATGTATTACACTTTGCTCGTTTGTAGGAATTAAACGATATTTATAGCATTTTGGTGACAAATCGAGCATTGCGGTAAAGGACCACCAAGAATCGAGTGAATATGTGATGTTTGGAGTTGAATCGAGAAGAAGTCGGATGAACCGGACAAAAGCAGACTTGAACGGATCGTAATTGTCCAAGCAGGACGCACGCAGGCGGGGCATGCATCAATCGCATGACGTCGTCATTCCTGTGTTCGGCCAAGTCTACGGCGGGGCGCACGACATGGTCGTGCCTGGATGCACGACCGCAAGTCGTCAACTCAAGAAAAGAAATTTCATACGACTGGACGCACGGGCTGGTCGTGCGTAATTATACGCCACGACCCTGTGTCAATGTCTTGGGAAAGTCATGTTTGACGATTTTAAATCAGGTTTTGACTCAACGGGAGTATAAATAGAGACGAGGCGGCCCCAAACAAAGATACACTGATATTTGCCCTAGAAAGCAGAGAAAAGAGCAACCTTCTATCGGAGGATTCGGGAGATTGATCGAGGTCGCAACCACACGCTTGAGGATTGAAGATAGATCGAGAGATCATCGACATCCCTGAGTTTTCTCGTTCCATTATATCTTTTACTTTCGATTAGTTAGACATGAACATGAATAATTTGTCTATGAATTGTTTATTTTCCATGTTCGGCTAAACACCTTGTGATTTTGGGGTTTGAGATTAGGTTAATGGATACTTTTGTTTGATGTTTAATTGCAATTGAAGTTATTATTTCAAACCCTATTCGAGTACTGTTTTATTTCTTGTTTTATCAAATAGTCATTGGTTTAACTTGTTTTGATGTATTGATTCATAATTCGAGAGATGAGTTTCAATACTAGATCTTGAGTACTTGACATGAATTTTTGAATATTGAGAAGTCTGTAAATATTTATGAGGATTAATAATCTTTTGTGCTTTTGGGAGTTGGATATCTAATGCTGAATAGAGATGCTAGCATAGATAATTCAATCAACGTTTTTATAAACATCTCGAGAGAGGGGATAAAATACTTTTGTGATTGTCTTATATGGAAGAATAATAATAACTTTGGTTTTGATTAATCAGATAACAAGAGAGATATTAACTGAAACCATAACCCTGGAATCCATTCATCTCCTTGATCTTTCAATCAACTCTTACTTTGTCTTTTTATGATAAATTCTTGTCTTAGTTTTACAAACCAACAAATTAAATTTTGATCATCTAGATAAAAATAAGACTATCACAATCTCAATACTTAGTACACTAATTTATTAGTCTCTGTGGATTCGACCTTGCTAACCCTATTCTATAAACTACACCGTACACTTATGGTGAAGCTAAAAATAAGATGAACAATACAATCATTAAATTAAGAAATGTTGTATTTATAAAATGTGTCTTTTCTTGCAAAGGAAAGAGGTAAGTCTAGACATATTCGTCGAAGACATAATACCATTAGGCAGTTGATTTGAATGAGGTTATTTTGGTGACCGACTCACGTCAAGTCAAAGGAAAACCTAGCGGATCCGCTAACTAAAGGTATAAATCGATATCAATTGTATAAATTGTTGAGAGGAATGAGTTTAAAACCCACAAAATAAAGAATGTTCATAGCGGTAACCCAACCTTGTGAATTGGAGAGAAAGCCAAAATTTGCTCTATTTATATAACCCAAGTTGGAGTAATTGGTTTGGGCCTCTCTGGGCACCAAATTTTTTAAAGGAGAGAGAACCAACATGCTTGTGGGTTTGGTTCAAAACACATACACGCGCGTGCGGCGCCGCGTGCGCCCGTGTCCGTCAGTCCGGCTACGGCCGGGTCCAAAACTTATTTAAACTTTTAAAATTAATTTCTTCTCCAATCAGGCTAGTGCGGCGCGCATTTCGAGATGGGGCGCGCAGTGCTTCGTCGTGCGCACTGGCTTGATTAGCGCGCATCGAGCACATAGATTTTAAATCTCGCTACCTTGAGAAGTCTGTGATCGCGACTTTCGAACTATGGCACATGTTCGAGCAACAGTGCATTTTTTTTTTCAGACATGTCTTTTTGAACCAAAAGACATATCCTTTTCATGAGGTACCTTGAGGCTATATATATATAAGCCCCCATTGATGGAAAAATAAAGAAAAATAATAATCTAAAATCGAGCACTCTGCATAACATATTATTTACATTTACTTCCAAAATTTTGAAAGCCTTAAACACTTTTTGTTCGCTGTTGGTTCGACTTTTGCAAGTGCTGATAAGTCGAACCTATAAAGTCGTTGTATCTTAGAGACGATTACCCGAACCGTAAGCGCTTTGTAACGGGACAATTTTGTCTTGAAGTGATAGTATCCAATACTAGCCTCAACTTTTACAAACTCTATTTTCTTTTAAATATTACCACCCAAACAACATACTCTTACTCAAAAGTTAAATTGTTTAAAGGAAAAAAAGAAAAAAGAAAAGAAATAGAACAATACCTTCCTATTCTCCCCTACTAGCAGACTAGCAGCTAATCTTTCCTCAAAACCCTTGTCAAAACCCCTTCCACCCAAATCCACGCAGGCAACAAAAATGGCTTGGCGAGGTTCGCTTTCTAGATCTCTCATGTCCACCGCAAGGGCCTTCAACTCATCACCGTCACTTTCCGTCTCCCGCCGCCTGCGTCCTCCTCCACTCACCGGCCCTCGCCTCCAACCTCGCCGCCTCTCCTTCTCCAACCCCAGGTCCAAGATTTAAATCTTATACTTCCAATTTTACCTCGTCTTTATTATATTTTGCTAGAAAGCTATTTGATATCCTTGACATGCTAAGTATTGCTGGATTTCCTATGTTTTTGGTGAATAACCAGAAATGCTGCATTTTACTCTATGTATTCCCCAAATGTCTCAGTATTATAATTGGATTGTTATTATTTCCCATCTGGTTTATGGCTACAGGTTTGTTGAAATTGGATCATGTATTAGAAATCTAGAAATGATGAAAATTATTGCTGGCTTATTTAGTTTTGGTTAGTACAGGACACTTGGGGAACTAGGATGCGCACAGTCGCTGATGCCACTGGCGATGGGAGTACGGCTAACCTCTCACTTGGGCGTCAACGTGCGGCGTGCTGTGAGCTGTTCCACGGTACCTTCTGCCGTTCTTGTCAGGATCGCTAGTAGTTTCTTTGTGAGTCTGATACTGTTGTTTTTGAGGATAATCTTGGTGGTAAACGATCCTAAATAATATTATGAAAACTTTTGTGTCTTATTCTCTAACTAACTAATTAAATGCATGGATATTTTGATGAGTTAAGGGTGGAGGTGATTGAACTGTTTTTTAGCTTTGTCAAATTTGGTTGATAAAAAGGAGTTGAAATTATTGGGATTGATAGGGTGGAATGGAAAAGATGGGTGATTTCAGCAGCGCATCCCAACAATCAGAGGCCGGACCCTGACAATGCATTGTAGGTTGATTTTTTCCTCTAATTTGTAGTTTGATGTAGTGTAAATAACAGAACAGAAGGTTAATGCTTTGGAGATTTTGTGTGGTTTGGCACAAAGATAAACTCTATGTTAGGCTTGTCTGAATGAAATAAATGACTAAAATAGTTAAATTGTTCTTTCACTGCTATGGTTTTCAGAAGGAAAAAGATATATTGCTGGTTTGAGTTTATAATTTATAAGCATAAGATGGAATGAAATATATATTTTCAACTAATGCAAATTAAATAATTGTTTTGAGTATCCTTTGACTGTGTTTTCATTCTATGCTTCCATTTGGAACTCAGAAAAATATTGAAGAGATCAATGGAACATCTAACTAAGGAAGACGTTTAATATAGGTGCATTGTCTCCCTCTTTTGTCCTTTATGTAAAAGTTTGCTGGAAAGTAGGATATTGACGTCCTTTAGAAATTGAAGCACAATATGAGATGGTACAATTTGCTTGTTTGACTTACACACCTGTTGTATTGGCTTATGCGTTTTGGGTCATTGGTTCCTCATTTTCATATATAGGCTGTAGTACAACAAAATCTTCTTAAGTTTCTGTAATATTGGAACTGATTATGTCACGGCATAGTTGTACTCAATTTTTGTGGGTGAAAGGTAATTAGACCTAGAAAGCATAAGCGAATATGCTTGCTCCATCACTTATAAAAATACTTGTTAGTAGATGGAACTTATGTTGTCACTTTTACGAGATCTGTGCTGCTCCACTATATTAGGGTATGTTTGGTTGGCATGCCCCAGAAGCCAACTTTCCCATTTCCTTTCCGCAATCACCAACCAACCATCACGCTTCCCGACGCATTCCTCTACTATTACACACATTTTTCATTATATCACATCAGACTCTCCTTCCCTGAGTAACCCTCAATCACTAAACAAACACACCCTTAGTGTTCAAGAAACAAGTGGCTCTACATGCTAATGCCTCTTGAAGGCGATTGACAGCTCACCAAACATATCATAAGTAGATTAACTTAATGTTCTAAGGACCTCATTCCAAATATGTAAGATAAACACAGTTTCTCTAACTGTTTTTCTGCAATTATCATGCAAGATAATGTTTATTTTACATCGTGGCAGGTACTTGAACATGTTGGATTCGACATCTAGTTGCTCGAAGATGTTGTTCTTGCTGAATAGGTGTATCTTGCAGTGACTTTCCCTATGGGAAATTATATTTAAAAACAATAAAGAATACATCATTCCTTTCCATGTGTTTGTGGACAGATAGTTTGAATTTGATAGTTTTAATGCCTGAAGGTTTAGACATTAAAAGGTAGCTGCAGTAATCACATGGTGCATGCTTGACTTGTATATGGAGTTTGATATGTAATGCTGATTCTACTTTTGCATTTATCATATGGAGTTATGATATGGTATCGTTCGTCATTTTCCAGATATTGTTAAGTGTTAGGGATTCATGCATACAATTATTATATTATCCAACACTTGTCATCAGGAATGTTCAAACTTGCTGTTGCAGTCTCTTGAACTGTAGTTTTTGCATCACCAGTGTAGCATCCTCTCCATAGAATGGTTGGATTTGTTCATTCACCTAAATGCCAGAGGTTAGCTTGAATCTCATTTTTCTGCCATATCCAAGTTGTTATTAAGGGAGTGTTTGCAAACACTTCTACTTTTGGAGGAAGTGATTTGTTGGCGCGGAAGCGGCAAGTAGTTAAGAATGAGAAGTTGGTAGTGTTTGCAAATAGAAACTGAAAATTGAATAAGAAAGTGTTGCAAACACTTCTGCTTTTGGAGAAAGTAATTTATTGCCGCGGAAGCCACAAGTAGTTGAGAATAAATTGAGTGTTTGCAAATTTAAAGTAAAAATTGATTAAATTAAAAGAGAGTATTTTTTGTAAAAACGCTTTATTTGTGTGTAGAAGTCAAACCAGAAGCAGAATCAGAATCTAAAACACATCTCCCCATACTTTTAGATTTTGATTAAATGAAGTAGAATTAGAAGCAGAAGCTGACATTTGCAAAAATTAGAAAGTGATTTTTTTCCACCTAAAAGCTGGGAAATATTTTTCTTTTTAGTGTTTGCAAACACTCGTTGAAATATAAATAAGTGTTTGATGGATAAGATGTAAAAGTGCCTTTTTTGTGTAAAAGCCAAACTATCACAAAAAAGCCAAACTAGAAGCGGAATCAGAAATCTGAAGCACTCCTTCCCCTTCTTTTAGATTCTAATTAAATTAAGCAGAACCAGAAGTTGGCATTTGCAAACATTAAAAAGTTTTTTTTTGGCCAGCTAAAAGTTGAGATTCATTTTTTATCGTGTTTGCAAATACTCCCTAATTCTCCTTTATTGCTTATAGTGTTTCACCCTTGGAATACCTTTTGCATATGAAATATTAGCTTTACAAGTTAATTAACATTTTTCCGGCCTTATTATTTTACTTGGATAAACGAAAATATGGCTTTTGATGTAAAGTGTTTGGCGTGATATGATTCATATAAATTTGACCTCACCTCACTTAGTGGGAAAAAGACTTCATTTGTTACTATTTTACTTGGATTATGGGGAATTGATGTATTCTTGTCATTTCAAACATGTCATCGATATTTTATACTTCCATACTCCCATCATTTTTGGGGTCACTATGCTATTCGTGTGACATCCCATAATGTGGAATAGTTTTTTACCAGAGGAATTGATCACAATTCCCATTAAAAAGTTAAATGGACCAAACAGGCCCAGCTCCACTGGCTTCTTTTGTGTAGTGGTCCTTTTTAAGATGCCCCTGTTGTTAAGTTGTCCTCTTATTATTATGACATAAATAATGGATTTTACTGTGGATTTCTGGAGGGCAATGGAGATTATTCTCGTCATTGTCAATCGTGAAAATTACCAATGGTAATCTCATGCTACTATAATCTTATAAACCCTAAAATCTCTGATTTTTGCTAAGGCAGAACTGACAATTTATGAGTAATGATTAGGAAATTTGTGTTGAAATTGGTTTTAAGAAATTGGGTTTTGACCCGATTTTGACCAATTCTTAAGTGGGTTCATTTATTCGATGTATGAAATAAATGAGACAAACGTAATCTAACACCGCAGGTAGATGAGTTTAGGATTTTGAATTTCTCAAAATCAATTTCGGGTGAATGAGAAATAAATGCATGAAGTTAGCCACTCAAAATGTCTTTTATATATGGAATATAAAAAGGGTGAGAAAATGGAAAACCATATCTCACATAGGAAACATATTAAATGTTTGATTTAGTTTATAAAGAGCTTCACCACTAATAATGAGTAATCATGTGGAGCTCCTTATGGTACACCCTAAAGTGGACAAGTCAATTTTGACTAGCCTTTGGCTAGCAAATTTCAAAACGCACCGAGGGCGGTCGAGTAACACCGTTCGAGTGGAGCCGATCTGTCGCACATAGTCGTATTGGGCACTTTAGAGGTGCACTTTGCACGTATGCATCATCGCGAGGAGCTTTGAGAAGCCTTAAAATTTAAAAAATCGAACCAGGGTTTGGTCCGGTGCTTCGATGACGTGGCGTGGCGTACTCGGTGTGATGACTTGGCATAATCATCCGTGGCGACACGTGGCGCGATTGGACGCGTCGTCGGCCGATGGGGCACCATGATCGACCGACACGACCTGTCTAGTGTGCGAGGTGTATGCCAAAGGGTGTGTTCCTTGATTAGATACGATTTGGACCATTAGATCACAATGTTGGTCACATGGCGCGATCTAATGATCACGTCGATCTGGCCCGGGGTTGTACCCAATCTAAAGAGGTACAAGAAGCTCTATATAAAGCATCCCTTAACTCATTTCATAACTTGAAAAATTTAGAAATTCACTTCACATTTACGCATAACTTCATACAAGAGTGTTAAGTTGGTTTTATACCAACGTATTGAGTATTCTAGACAAGGATTTTGCGTTGTTTTCGGGTATTTTAGTGTCGTTTGAGTCGAGTTTGTGTCATTAGTTGTCGTTCGAGAATCGAGATCGATCTTGATAGCCGAAATTGGATAAAAACGATGAAAAATGTGTTTGGGAGGTGAAGATCGCATCTTAGAAGCGGAAAAACGGAAAAATATCGAGCAAGATCGGCTGGGCTAAAAACTCCCAGACGCGCAGTCACGGGGTCAAAATAATCTGGCTGAACATGGGTGAGCGACTGCAGCTCGCCATACACCTGGGCTGCAAGACCCCAAATATAGCAAAGCCAGGAATGAAGCGAGCCGGGCGTCTTTGCGGTAGCGATGAAGGGCGGACGTCACGGTGACACAATAAGCAGAGGGGCGTGATAGAAGCGCTGCAGCAGCGCCAACTGGCATAGATAGTAGACAACGATGATCTTGCGCACTGCTTTGCGAGGAAGCGGCGGCAAAGACGCGACCGGCGGAGCGACTACGGCGTGTGGCAAACAAGACGTTTCAAGCCGCGCCGCAGGCGCGTATGGGCCTGAACGTGCGCGAGTTATATTTTGGGCCTTTTTGACGGATTTTCGAGGGTTTCGAGCCTATAAATAGAACAAGTGACGTACAAACAAGGGGTTGGACATTTTTCTGAGCACAACGCAAGGCATGAGACACAGAGCTAGGGTTCAGGACGACAGTTGGAAGCAGTTCTCGTCTGGACACAGAGAGAATCTTCTCTTTTCTT
The DNA here is from genome assembly GCA_016081115.2 of Rehmannia glutinosa. Taxonomy (NCBI): domain Eukaryota; kingdom Viridiplantae; phylum Streptophyta; class Magnoliopsida; order Lamiales; family Orobanchaceae; genus Rehmannia; species Rehmannia glutinosa. The sequence continues at coordinate 82,804,299 of CM071937.1, forward strand.
CTCGATTCTTTCTTTGTTTTTCTTTGTCGATTTCTTGAGATGTATAATTATTTCTTTACTAATTTTTGTACATCCATTATGAGCTAAACTCATCTTTCTAGGGGATTGATGTAACTTACGTTTGAACCTATGTTTTGATTTCCAGTTTATGAAACTCACATATTATTTAATCTATTTGTGCTATTTGATTTGATTGCATCTGGATTATCTGATCAATAATTTAGATTGTTTGGCGTGTTTAATTGACGCTCGAGAGAGGTAATTGAATGCCTGGCCATAGAATAACACAACCTAAGGTTTCATAAAATCGAGAGATTTATGAATCTTTTGAAGCTTTGTGATAGAATATTCATTGAGCGTATTAGGGTTTAATTTATGATTTTTATAGAGATATCAAAATCGAAATTGGAACCTAGAATCACTTGGCACTCGAGAGAGGAAGTGATAAACGGTAGGAATATTGGCTTATAGATTAATAACTTGCGATTAATAAACCGGATTGAAAACATAGGGGATAACTAGGTGAAATCAACCCTCTATCTTCTACGTGTTTGATTAATTGTCCGAACCAATTTATTAATTTAATTTTAGTTTATTTTTAGTTTAATAAATCTTCATCTCTTTTCGATTTCTAGATAGAGTTAAACTATTTTAATTATAGTACTCGAGTATAAAACTCGATAACAATACCGTGGGAGACGATAACCCTACTTTCAAAAGCTATATTAAAACTTGACACCATACGCTTATGTAAGAATTCCGCGATCAAGTTTTTGGCGCCGTTCTTCGGGGATTGTTTTATCTTATTTTAAACTAATATTATTACCATGTAGTCTTAATCCTAATCTAGACTAGTATAGGAATTATAATTTCATTTTTCTCATTTGACTTGTCTGTTTATGCAAAATTCAAAGATATTGATTTGCTTCCTTTTGATTCGAGAGATTGAAAGGACACTTCGAGCAATCCGAGCAGCAAAGCGAGCAGAGAATCGAGCAATGGCGGATAGCGGCGGGGACAATGAGAATAACGGAAATCGGGTCGTGAATGTGCCACCACGGCTGAGGCACCGAGAAAGGGCAATCCGGATTACTTCTCGCCGACCGTGAACCAAAATTACTCCGGTGTCGCGCCAGCCCATAAATGCAAATAATTTCGAATTGAAACGGGCCTCATAAGCATGGTTCAAGAGAATCGGTTGGGGGAGTCTAGTGGATGACCCGAATACACATCCGGCCACATTTTTGAAATTTGCGACACCATCAAGATGAATGGTGTGTGATGAGGCCATTAGATTGAGGCTTTTCCCATTTTCACTCCGGGATAAGGCCGGATAGTGGTTACGGACGTTCGCCCCGGGAGTATTACGAGCCGGGATGATCTCGACTCAAAAGTTTTTAGCAAAATTCTTCCCTCCAAAGAAGACACTCCAATTGAAGAGCGAGATAGCCCGGTTCTAACAGATTGATTTTGAGCCGTTATACGAAGCTTGGGAGCGATTTAAAGATCATTGCGGAGATACCCACAACATGGCTATGCAAACCGGCAGAGAGTTGAGTATTTTTACAATAGGTGAATGGGCATACAAAGACGATACTAGATGCGGCATCGGAGGTACATTGATGGCTAAAACACCGATTGAGGCCTTACTTCTTGTTGAATAAATGGCCACAAACTTGACTATCAATGGCCCTCCGAGAGGTCAAGACCGGCCGATTCTTAGGTGTTCTTGAGCTTGATCTGATGTCCTTTGGCGCTCAAATCTCGAGTCCGACAAAGCAATTAGCAATCATGAATACGGTGGCACACCACAAAGAAGCCGCACTCCCACCACACGGTTCCGTTCACGCGCCCGCCACTCACGAGACCGAGCAAGTCAATTATGTGAATAACTAGGATTTTAATAACTTGAGTAATCAATGACCAACTCACTACCACCCAGGGACTTCGCAATCATGAGAATCTCTCTTATAGCAACAACAGAATGTATTGAATCCACCTCCGGTTATCCAAAAACCCATCTATTTCCAATGCACTCGGAGGTGAAAAAAAGCGATCGCTTGAAGAGATGCTCGGCTCATTCATCGGAGAGACCGGGAATCGAATGAATAGGAGTGAGGCGCAGATTGATGGTTCGAATAATAAGATGAGCACAATGGAGACGCATATTAGGTCGATCGAGACACAAATGGGTCGATTGGCTACTGTAGTGAATTCATTGCGTGAAGGGAAAGTTCCCAAGTGATACGAGAGGTTAATCCGAGAAGCACGCAATGCGGTTTACGTGAAAAAAGAAGCAAAAATTCAGCCTAGCCAGAAGAATCACCTATTTATGCGAAACCAATGGAATCCAAGAAAATGAAGTTGGAAGATTTTGAGACTGTCTATTTGACATAGGAGTGTAGTGCAATAGTCCAAAGTAAACTACCTCGAAAATGAAGGATCCGGGAGTTTCACTATTCCTTTGTACTATTGGAGGAGTTTTCTTTGAGAAACCACTTTGTGATCTTGGGTCCAGTGTGAATCTTATATCTCTTTCGATGTGACGAAGTTTGGGCTCGGGAGGTGAAGCCGTCCAATATCACTTTGCGTTCACGATCGGTCCATCTTTATCCGTGGGGAATCATTGAAGACGTGTTGGTAAGAATTAATAAATTTGTTTTTCTTGTGGATTTTGTAGTGTTGGGCGTGAACGAGGACAAGAAAATACCCATAATCTTTGGGCGGCCATTTTTAGCTACAAAGACGGGCTTTGATCGATGTAGAAACGGGGAGCTAACTGCGGGTGAATGAGGAGAAAGTTGTATTCACCATCCATCCAACCAACATGCTAAAGTTTGAATTAAATAATGGTAAGCGGATGGGTGGGAATATAGTGAAGACATTGGAGGCTAGGAAGTTTCTAAGGAAATGTGGATAACATGCCTATTGAAGCTCCAACTTGAGGATAATCGACATAGTGGGGTCAAGATCGTAAACTTAGCGCTTCTTGGGAGGCAACCCAAGCCCCTTTTATGCTTTCTTAGTTTTAATTTAGTTTAGTAGTTGTTTTTTTTTTTGAATTTTTGCATTTTTAGGAGTAATAAGTTGCATCACACCCCACCTCTCTCGATTTGTGCAAATCCCACATATCCCACTCCATCTTCACAAAGGAGCATTATAACACCACACACACCATATTCATCTCCTCCACTCATTATTTGGTAAGTTTGCAACTTCCAAACCCTACCCCATGGTTTTCCCCATCTTGTGATTTTTGGTGTGATTGGATTGTAGTAGTCTTTAGGATAATTGTTGTTGATTTGTGGATTGTGGATTGGTTGATCATACTAGACTTAGGCTTGGTGTTGAATTTTGGGATTGAATTGAGTTATCCATTGCATTCACTATCTTTACCCAAAGTCATGCATATGAGGTGTTTGATAAAATGCCCCAATGACAATTTCACATTTTTAGTGCTATCTTGTATATCTATGCTTATCTTTTTGACATGGCACTATATTTTCTACTTGGGTGCATTATGTATGTGCTTTGATTTTGAGTTCTCACCCATAACCGAATTCCATGGTTCTACGAGTTTTGTTTTCTTATTTACCTTGCTAGGTTACAAAGATGCAAAGTCAAAAGGGTAGGGCCAAGCAAAGGGGAGGAATAAGACAACACCTCGAGGCATACAACACCCATGGACTTGTGCGCTAGGATGCATTGTGAGCTTATATGAGACGCATCCTACACGTAGTAGTACCACATGACTTAAGGAGCCTTCGCTCCTCGGCTACCGAGAAAGTCCTTTTTTCCACTTCTCCATTGGGGACAATGTCGTTTTTAAGTTTGGGGGTGCGATCTGTTTTTATTCTTGAGTCGAGTCTTGAGTCAAAAAAAAATGAAAAAATGAAAAAATGAAAAAAAAAGAGTCTAGAGTCGAGTCGGGTCGTTTGTAAAAGCGTGAAATTGCATGACTAAGTGAATTTGTTGAATATGAGTTGAGCGGTCAAAAGAGCATGTGTTTGAACTGTGATTTAATCTTCTTTCCATTAATTCCATCTATGTGTTTAACTTTCTGTTGATTTATTTGGGGATGATTTATGCGGTTGAGTGTTTTTTTATGATCCCACCGATTCTCGAACTTGTCGATCACTAGTCGAGGCGAAATCTAGGTGAAGTAACATTAAGGAAGTGATTTAGGCCATCTTTGAACAAGCTAGAGCCTAAAATGCCTACCTTTGTATTATATTTTCCCTAGTGTCCCCTTTGATTCTTATAAACCCGTTTCTTTGGCAACCAATCTAATACCCGAGCCTAAATGTGAATATCCTAATTACCCATCACTCATACACACAAAGTATAGAAAAATATTGAAGGGTGAGGAGGGTATAATGAGAAGGGTATGTATTTAATTGAATGAAGTTGCCCGAGAAAAGAAAATATAAAACCCCATGTATGCAAAAGAATAAGTTTGGGGTTAGAAAAAGAAAAAAAAAAAAAAAGGAGAAAAATCAGCGGATTGAAGGTTCATAAATATTGGGGATGTCAAAAAGTGAAAGGTAGTGTTGATTGTTGATTAAAAGTGATAATTGTGTGTTTGGGTGATTTGAGCCACTTAATCGCATATTTTCCTACCTTACCCTAAGCCCACATTACAAGCTTTTAAAGTCATATTGATCCTTGTGTTACATTAGCCTACATTGGAGATTAGTGTGAAAGACAAGCCTATGGAGTCTGGTAAGCATCTTATCTCTATATTCAAAAAATGGATCATTTTGAAAACACTTGATTGCGTGAATCTATCTAGATAATGAAAACGGGGTTGGCATGAACATTCCACCTTCATGATCACATTGTCAAAATACGCGCTTGATTGATAGTGAAACGAAATTTGACGAATGAGTTTGGTTGTGAAGTTTTGCGTTAGTCCGTCGAGTCGTCGTCTTTATTTTTAGTTCCTTCATGTTTGTCGATTTTTAGAGTCTCAGTAATTGCTTGAGGACAAGAAAGCGTCTAAGTTTGGGGTATTTGTTAAGTTGGTTTTATACCAACGTATTGAGTATTCTAGACGAGGATTTTTGCGTTGTTTTTGGGTATTTTAGTGTCGTTTGAGTCGAGTTTGTGTTATTAATTGTCATTCGATAATCGGGACTGATCTTGATAGCCGAAATTGGGTAAAAACGATGAAAACGTGTTTGGGAGGTGAAGATCGCATCTTAGAAGCGGAAAAATAGAAAAATATCAAGCAAGATCGAAGCGCCGCAATGATAAAACCCCGCGCCAGCGGGGGTCAAAATAGACATGGGCTGAACATGGGTGGGCGCCGCAATGCCCATACACAAGACTGCAGCGTCCCAAATATAGCGGGGAATGAAGCGAGAGCGAAGTATGGCTGCGCAGCGCCATTCGCAGCGCCATTTGCTTTGTGCGCGATGAAGACGGCGTGCAACGACCACACACAAAGCGAGAGAGGGCGTGATGGGCGCATTGCCGCGCCATGCCAGCGATGATGCCAGGCCATCGGCAGATAAGCAGACAAGAGTCATCAAAGATCTGCCACAAGCGAGGAAGAAAGGCAAAGACGCGACGAGGCAGCGGCGAGCGACTACGAGCAAATAGCGCAACAACGCGTTTCAAGGGCCGTAACGGCGTATGGGCCGAACGTGCGCGAGTTATATTTTGGGCCTTTTTGACGGATTTTCGAGGGTTTCGAGCCTATAAATAGAACGAGTGACGTACAAACAAGGGGTTGGACATTTTTTGAGCACAACGCAAGGCAAGAGACACGAGCTAGGGTTCGGGACAACAATGGAGGCACTTCTTGACAACATGCGGACACAGAGAGAATTTCTTCTCTTTTATTCTCAATTCTTTCTTTGTTTTTCTTTGTCGATTTCTTGAGATGTATAATTATTTCTTTACGAATTTTTGTACATCCATTATGAGCTAAACCCATCTTTCTAGGGATTGATGTAACTTACATTTGAACTATGTTTTGATTTCGGTTTATGAAACTCGCATATTATTTAATCTATTTGTGCTATTTGATTTGATTGCATCCGGATTATCGATCAATAATTTAGATTGTTTGGCGTGTTTCATTTGACGCTTCGAGAGAGGTAATTGAACACTGGCCATAGAATAGCACAACCTAAGGTTTCATAGAATCGAGAGATTTATGAATCTTTTGAAGCCTGTGATAGAATATTCATTGAGCGTATTAGGGTTTAATTTATGATTTTTATAGAGATATTGAAATCGAAATTGGAACCTAGAATCAATTGGCACTTTCGAGAGAGGAAGTGATAAACGGTAGGAATATTGGCTTATAGATTAATAACTTGTGATTAATAAACTGGATTGAAAACATAGGGGATAACTAGGTGAAATCAACCCTCAGAATTCATCTTCTACGCGTTTGATTAGTTGTGCGAACCAATTTGTTAATTTAATTTTAGTTTATTTTTAGTTTAATAAATCTTCATCTCTTTTCGATTTCTAGATAGAGTTAAGCTATTTTAATTATAGTACTTAGTATAAAATTCGATAACAATCCTGTGGAGACGATAACCCTACTTTCAAAAGCTATACTAAAACTTGACACCGTACGCTTGCATGTAAGAATTTTGCGATCAAAGAGAGTTCAAAAAACACCATAGTGTACACATTACTTGCGATTTATAGTGCAACTATCGCAAGTTGTTTGTTGTTGTATCTTGGGAGACTATTGTCGTATTCCGTACGCATCGTGAGCGGGGCAATCTCGTCTTAAAGAGAAAGAATCCAACTCTTGCGTCGATATTTCAAATTTACTACAGTTATTCTGCTCAAATTTCTGTAGCCGTTTGATATACACCAACCCAAATTTTCCAATAGTTTAAGACGAGATTATCGTGTGTATCAAATGGTTTCGACATCATCCGTTCCAGCACCAGCACCGGGAGAGAAACCAGAGAAGTTTGGTGGTTTAGATTTCAAAAGATGGCAACAAAAGATGCTGTTCTATCTTACTACTTTGAACCTTACTCGTTTCCTGATGGAGGATGCTCCAACTTTGGGGGAAGATGAGACTGATAAAGAGAAGAGAATGGCGTTTGATTCTTGGAGTCAAAGCAACTTCCTATGCATGAACTACATTCTCAATGGACTAGACAACACATTGTATAATGTGTATTATTCGGTAAAGGCTGCTAAAGAATTGTGGAGCTCTTTAGAGAAGAAGTATAAAACGGAAGATGTTGGCACAAAGAAATTTGTTGTCGGCAAATTCCTTGATTTTAAGGTGGTTGACACTAAGACGGTGATCATCTAGGTTCAAGAGATTCACCTTATTGCGCATTGCGATATAATTGCAAAAGGAAAGGTCTTTGAGTGAATCCTTTCAAGTAGCTACTATTATAGAGAAGCTACCGCCTCTGTGGAAGGATTTTAAAAACTACCTGAAGCATAAACGTAAGGAGATGGGGTTTGAAGACTTAATTATCAGATTGCGAATTGAAGAAGACAATCGTAAGTCTGAAATTAAGTCTGACAAGCTTCTAATGGAGACAAAGGCAAACTTGGTGGAGCCCAATGCTAGCAAGAAAAGAAAGCACCCAGGGAATAGTCAGAAACATGGGAAAGCTAAAAAGTTCAAGGGGAACTGGTGTGTGGAAAGCCGAATCACAAGGCTAAAGATTGTCGCATTCCTAAGCAAGGCAATCAGAACCAGATGCATGTGACCAAGGAAAAAATAGTGCCAATTGATATGTCTGAGCTTGATCTCTCGGCTGTTGTGTTTGAAGCCAACATGTGCTACATGGTGGATAACCCGAGAGAATGGTGGGTGGACACAGGTGCTACACGCCACATATGCTCCGACAAAGAAATGTTCTCAACGTATACTCCTATCAACGGAAGGAAGTTATTCATGGGAAATCATGCAACTTCTGAAATTGTCGGTCTTGGCAAGGTGGTGCTAAAGATGACCTCGGGCAAGGAGCTGATCCTCGTTGATGTCCTTCATGTTCCAAACATTCGGAAAAATTTAGTGTCAGGATCATTATTGGTCGAGACAGGGTTTAGACTAGTATTTGAGGCTCAAAAGTTTGTACTTATGAAAAATAGACAGTTTATAGGGAAGGGTACTATGAAAATGGGACTTCAAGATGAATGTAATGAATGTACTCGAAATTTTGAAGACAATAAAATTAATGCTTCTTCTTATTTGCTTGAGTGTTCGGATGTATGGCATGTTAGATTAGGACATGTGAATTTTAACACTTTGAAAAGGTTAGTAAACTTGGAATTACTACCTAATATTAAAATTGATTCACATCACAAGTGTGAAATCTGTGTTGAGGCAAAAATGGCCAAAACACAATTCCACTCGGTGGAAAGAGATACAGAACCTCTAGAGTTAATTCAAAGTGATATATGTGATTTAAAGTTTGTGCAAACTAGAGGAGTGGGAAAAAGTATTTTGTTACTTTTATCGATAATTGCACAAGATACTATTTTGTATATCTCTTGAGAAGTAAAGATAAAGTCTTAGAAGCTTTTAAAAACTATAAAAATGGGGTTGAAAATCAACATAGCAAACAAATTAAGATAATTCAAGTGATAAAGGTGGAGAATATGGAGCTCATTTTGATGAATTTTGCTCGATTTTGGTATTATTCATCAAACGGTGACTCCTTATTCACCACAATAAAATGGTATTCGAACGCAAAAACCGAACTCGAAAGAGATGATGAATTCTTTGTTAATAAATTCGGGTTTACCTCGAGAATTTGTGGGGAGAAGCAATTCTCTCGGCTAACTATATTCTTAATAAAATACCATACAAAAATAAAGATAAAACTCAGATGAGTTATGGAAAGGTCGCAAACCTTCCTACAAATACCTTAAAGTGTGGGGGTGTTTGGCTAAAGTAGAAATACCAAGCCAAAACAAGTCAAGATAGGGCCTAAAACAATCGGTTGTATTTTCATTGGATATGCTAATAATAGTAGTGTATATCGATTTTTAGTGCACAAATCAACAATTCCGGATGTGCAAAAAGGTACAATTATTGAATCAAGGAATCTTTGTATTTTTCAAGATGTGTTTCCTTGTCAAGAAAGCAAAAAGTAAATTCGGCAAAAGAACACGTGATATCACGATGGTGATCATCAAAGTGATGAAGAACCAAGACACAATAAAAGGGCCAAAAGATCTAAGTCTATTGGTCCAGGTTTTCTAATTTATATGTTGGAAAGTAAACCGAGGACAATTGGTGAAATATTGTCGTCGCGAAGCTCCATTCTCGGAAAGAATCTATTAATAATGAAATAGATTCCATTATGCAAAATCATACCTGGGAGTTGGTAGATCTCCCACCGGGAAATAAACCTTTAGGATACAAGTGGATTCTTAAAAGGAAATATAAAAGCGATGGAACTATTGATAAGTACAAGGCCAAACTAGTAGCTAAAGGATTTAAACAAAGAGAAGACATTGATTTCTTTGATATGTATTCACCTGTGACAAGAATCACATCTATTAGAGTTCTCATTGCTATTGCTGCATTGCATAACCTTGAGATACACCAAATGGATATGAAAACGACTTTTCTAATTGGCGTATTAGAAGAAAATCTACATGGAACAACCCGAAGGGTTTGTTATTCTGGCGGGAGAAGAAGGTGTGCAAACTCATTAAGTCATTGTATGGCCTTAAGCAAGCTCCGAAACAATGGCACGAGAAATTTGACAGAACTATGTTGTCGAATGGTTTAAAAATTAACGAGTGTGATAAATGCGTTTACATTAAAGACACACCTAATGCTTATGTGATTGTCTGTCTTTACATTGACGACATGTTGATTATGGGTAGTAATCATGATATAATCATGAATACTAAGAAAATATTAACCAAACATTTTGATATGAAAGATATGGGTGTAGAGATGTTATTTTGGGAATTAAGATCTCTTAAACATCCGATGGACTTGTTTTGTCGCGATCTCATTATATTGAGAAGTATTTCAAAGTTCAATGCGTATGTGATCCTCCGCCTAAAAACACTGTTGATTTAAGCTTACACTTAGCTAAAAATCAGGGTGAGCCTGTATCTCAACTAGAATATTCTTGGATTATTGGTAGTCTAATGTATGTTACAAACTGCACTCGTCCGGATATTGCTTACGCAGTTAATAAACTGAGTAGATTTACGAGTAATCCCAGTAATGACCATTGGAAGGTATTGATAAGGGATCTTAGATATCTAAGACTCACATTAAATTATGGATTACATTACTGTAGATATCCAGTTGTATTAGAAGGATACATTGATGCTAATTGGATATCTGACACAAAAAATTCCAAGTCCACTAGTAGTTATGTTTTTACCATTGGTGGTGGAGCGGTGTCATGGAAATCCTCTAAACAAACTTGTATAGCTCGATCCATGATGGAATCGGAGTTTATAGCTCTGGATAAACCTGGTAAAGAAGCAGAATGGCTTCGCAACTTCTTAGAGGATATTTCTTGATGGCCTAAGTCGGTGGCTACGATTATGATACATTGTGATAGTCAGTCAACTATAAGAAGGGCTCAAAATAGTATGTACAATGGTAAGTCTCAACATATACGTCGAAGACATAACACCGTTAGGCAGTTGATCTCAAATAGGGTTATTACAATCGATTACGTGAAATCGAAAGAAAACCTAGCGGATCCGTTAACTAAATGTTTGAATAGAGATCAAGTATATTGCTTATCGAAATGAATGGACTTAAAATCCACAAAATAAGAATGTTCATAGTGGTAACTCAACCTTGTGAATAGGAGATCCCAAGGCCTTAGTTCAATGAGACAACTAAGTTATGAATATTGGGATAAACACTTGGAACAAGTTACAGCTCATTCTTGTCCAAGTGGAAAAACCTGCAGAATGTGGTGAAGTTAAGTTATAAACTTTTAATGATTCTTATACTTGAAAGAAGTGGAGTATGTCAAGGTACTCTTAATAGGACCTATATAAGTGTGAAGACGGGCCACTTCAACGAAACACTTATGAATCTAATATGTTGTCCAGGGCCAAAATGGACACAACCGTGAGAACCAAATGGTATTAGGAAAGATATAGTGTGGATACTATTGTTTTGGTTTACATAAAAAATGAGCAGATTCAAGACATCGCGTCACATGCGGCTAGTAAACGATAGTAATCCATTAAGGAAGGTTCAAAGCCACAAGATACCTCTCCCGATGTAATAGCTTTCCGTTTAAACTCTCTTTAGTATCTGCATTCTCATATGCATTTATGTTCATTCATGTGGGGGATTGTTGAAATTGGTTTTAAGAAATTAGGTTTTGACCCATTTTTGACCAATTATTTTAGTGAGTTCATTTATTTGATGTATAAAATAAATGAGATAAACATAATCTACACCGCGGGTAGATGAGTTTATCATTTTGAATTTCTCAAAATCAATGTCAGGTGAATGAGAAATAAATGCATGAAGTTAGCCACCTAAAATGCCTTTTATATATGGAATATAAAAGGGTGAGAATAGAGAAAGCCATATCCCACATAGAAAATATATTAAATGTTTGACTAGTTTATAAAGAGTTTCACCACTAACAAGGAGTAATCATGTGGAGCTCCTTATGGTACACCCTACTAGTGGACTCAAGTCAATTTTGACTAGCCTTTGGCTAACTCAAAACGCACCAAGGACGGTGTGGAGCACCGTCCGAGCGGAGCGTGAGCCGGAGCCGAGTCGGGCCCGCGCACTTCGCACATAGTCGCATTGGCGCTTTAGAAGCGCACTTTGACTTCGCATGTACGCATCTTCACGAGGAGCTTTGAGGAGCCTTAAAGTTTTGAAAAATCAAATTAGGGTTGGTCCGGTGGCTCGATGACGGCAGGCGGCTCAGTGGCGTGACTTGGCAGAATCATCCAAGTGGCAACACGTGGCGCTGATTGGACGCGCCTATTCGCTGACGGGGTACCATGACTGGACACGACTGTCTAATGTGCAGAGGTGTATGCCAAGGGATGTGTTCCTTCAGTTAGATGCGATCTGGACCATGAGTTCGCAACTGTTGGTCACAGGGCGCGATCTAACGGTCACGGTCGGTCCGAACCTGGGGTTGCATCCAGTCTGAAGAGGCACAAAAAGCTCTATATAAAGCAGTCCCCATAACTCATTTCATAACTTGAAAAATTTTAAAAATTCACTTCACATTTCTACATAACTTCATGCAAGAGAGTTCAAAAAGCATCATATAGTGTTCGTTGTACTTACAATTTGTAGTGCAACTACCACAAATTGTTTGTCGTTGTATCTTGAGAGACGATTGCCGTATTAAGTATCTGTATGCCTTTGTGAGCAGGACAATCTCGTCTTAAAGAGAAAGAGTCAAACTCTTGCCTCTATATTTCGAATTTACTACGCTTATTCTGCTCAAATTTCGTAGCCGTTTGAAATACACAAACCAGTTTTTCCAACAAGTTGATATTTAAGATCCCCACTTCAAATTAGTACGAACCCCTTGTTTAACACACATTTAATTAAATTGTTATTTATACATTTATCGGACAAGGCGGATCTAGGAAAAAAAAATGGAATGGTGATACACAAAACCCTGTAGGGGTGGATCGATACATGAAAATCATATAAATTATAATTATTTTTTTTTAAAAAAGATTTTATAGTGTAAATTTTTCTTCTTCTTTAAATTTAGGGGGGGGGGGAGGGGGGAGCACCCCTATCTCCGCCCTTGTATCAAGACATTTACTTTTTCCACTTTAGGATCATGCACCATAATCACATAAATTTTCACCACTTTAGGATCATGCACCATAATCACATAAATTTTCACCCTTTCCTTTAATTTGGTGCTTCAAATGTACTCATCAAACTTATGAATTCTCGACAGCAACTTATCTTCAGGTGGTGGACAATACCATGTGTTTGTTCTATTTAGTCATAAACTAGTCACTTTCCTGGTTGTTAAAATAGAGAAAAAAAACCCAATCACTATTTTAATAGTCAATAAACAACGAACCGTTTTGTCAAATCTGTGAAAAGTTGCATGGACAAAACTGAAATATCATAAACGTTGACATTTGTAATTTAGTTTTTAAAAAAGGGATAATTATCAAGACTATCAAAACATTAACTCCAACTCTTCATTATGTTGCAATCTTTGAATGAAGCAAATACTAATGAAACATTGGGAGTGTTTGAAAATACTATGCTTTTGGAAGAAGTGATATATAGCTGCATAAGTGGCAAGTTATTAAGGATCAAAAGTTGGTAATGTTTGAAAATAGAAATTAAAAATAGATTAGTTAAGCGAGAGTATTTGATAGATAATTGTAAAAGTGCTTTATTAGTGTGAAAGTCAAACAAAAGCAGAATAAGAAATTTAAGGTTGTGATTGGTTGTGAATTTTTTTCCAAAATTTTCATTTTTGAGTGAAAATTTTGTTGGAAGTGTGATTGTTTGTGCAAGAAATGAAAACTTTTCAAAGAAAATCTTATTTCTCTCCAAGGGTGCGATTGAATATACTTTCATTTTGAAAATATTTCATTTTGTTAGAGAATAGTGCTAAAAACAATTTTGGACGGAAAAGATGAATTTTGAAAGTGATTTTGGATGTGAAATGAAAAAATAATGATGAAAGTTGATTTGATTTTAAAATAGTAAAATAATGATTGGATATGATTGATAGTTAGAAATGTGTAAGTGAGTGAAGGGTGAAATTTGTGGGAGAATGTGTACTAATGATTAGTTTTTTTGTGAAAAAAATGAGTAGATGTGATTGGAAAGAGAAAAAAATGAGAAAAAGTGAAAGTGAGAGAATAGTATTATTTTGAATTTTTATAAACAATCGCATGTTTGGTAAAAAAAACAATTCTCCAAATGAATAAAAATGAAATCCCTTTCATATCCAATCGTAGCCTAACTCATTTTTTTCTTTTTCTATCTCGAACTTCCCAATGCTTAATCATACTATTTATTTCTCTCTCATCCCCTATTCTTATAAAGAGTTCAGATAATTTCTTTAATTTATCACTATTTTTATTATTTTTTTCTTAATCTTGATAATAAAAGGTATAAAACGAGGTCCATATTGCCTATTTTTGGATCAACTTTTTATTTTTATTCAATTTTCTTGCATTATATTTTACACAATTTTTTTCACAAAATTTTTCACAAATAATTAACATTTCTAAAAGATTCTCCACCACATCAACACAATAATTACTTTTTCTCTACATATCCAACTTTAAAAAAAAAACCACCACTATTCTATCAAAAAAATAAAAGTGGATGGAATGAAAGCACAACCAATCACAACGTAAAACATCCCCTTGCTTTTAGGTTTAGATAAAATAAAGCAAAATCAGAAGTAGAATCTGACATTTGCAAACACTAAAAATAATTTTTTCCAGCTAAAAGCTAAGAATCACTTTTTTTTAGTATTTGCCAAACACTCCCACTATATCATAAGGATCAAAGAGCAGTGTTTCAAAGACAGTGGATTGACCGAGTGATCATGATGTCTACTGGTTTTTGCTTTTTTTTTTTTTTTTTCTATTTAAATTTATTTAATTCGGGTAGGACGGATCGACCCGCCCGTTCTAAGGACATGATAGGTTAGGGTTTTGGATATCCGACCGACCCTTTGTCATCCCTAAAAATAATTGTAAAAAACCATGTCGAAATGGGCAAAAATGGTGGAACTGGATGATCCAAGTAGCAAACAGATCCAGTTCCGGAAATATGTTGCTTCAGAATTTGACAAAAAATAAAGGAAAAGAAAGGGAGGAAAAGATGGAGCATAAAGAAATGGGATGAGAAACAGGCAGACTTGGGCTATGTAAGATAGGGGTGTCAATTTGTGTTGGGTCCGGGTTCGCAGGTTTGCGTGTAAGAAACAGTCGATCCGGACACGACCTGTTTAATTATTCGTGTCAAAATCTTGAACCCGGACCCGACCCGCTTAACCTGTCTAATAAAAATATTTTAATATACATTTAATAGTTTTAACTGAATAAATTTTTTTTTTTTTTCAAATTCAATCACTATCATACACTATTCGATCAATAAACAATATTACAATTCAGAACATACAAAAAGAAATAACATAATAGAATAAATAACATAACATACTAATCATATTTTGAGGACAATATTCAAAACGACTTGCATACTAGTAACAAATACATAATTAATGAGGTTTTATCATTTGAGTTTTAAAATATGTCTTGTTGTTGTTTTTTTCTTTCAATAAGTTATTTACTTAATTTTTTTAATTCACAAACGGGTTAGACGGGTTAAACGGGTCATAGTAGGTTGACTGGACCCGACCTATTTAATTGGCAGTTAATCGGTCCGACCAATTTCGACCCGGAACCATGAAGCCCGGACCCATACCCATTAATTTCGTGTTAGGTTAGGTCGGGTCCTAAATTGATACCCCTATTGTAAGATAGGTGTGGGATAATGATGAATTTGAATAATAGAGTAGAACATCGAAGAGAAATTAATGGAAATATATGCATTTTTTGGAAAAAGGACATTATGTTTTACGCTAAGCTCGTACTCTTTCGGTTGAACTTTTATGACTTTTTCAATATTTGTTGCATATTTTTGGTTATGTTTGCGTTTTTTTTGATTTTTTTGTTCCTATATTAGTTTATGTTATTTATGTTGTTTGGATGTTGTTTATATTTGTTTCTTGGTTGTTTCTATATTGTTTCGCTGTTATTTCGATGTTTCCATACAATTTATACTTATTTTCACGCTCTTTTTGTTCATGTGTTGTTTTATATATTGTTTTTTGTTATTTCTAGGTTGTTTTCTATAATGTTATTAATGTTTGTTCTTATATTTTGTTGTTGTTTCGATGTAGTTTTCACTCTTTTAATGCAGTTTTTACATATTTATAAGCTCTTTTTATTCATGTGGTGTTTTCTTTGTTGTTTGTGTTGTTTCTGAGTTGTTTTATACTGTTTTTAATGTTGTTATGATATTTGTTTATTTTTTCCATGTGGTTTTCGATAATTCAATGCAATTTTTACTTATTTATAAGTTTTTTTGGTTCATGTGGTGTTTTCTATATTATTTCTGGGTTGTTTCTATATAGTTTTCAATATTGTTTGTTGTTTCTTGGTGTTTTCCATGTTTCGACGTTTTCAATGCATTGGATCAAAAATTGAATTATGTTTTTCTATTAATGTGTTGTTTCTATATTATTTTCAATATGTTTTGCTTCAATATGTATTGTTTTATGTGTATATTTCTTCATTGTTTATAAGATTTCTAGTATAAAATTATTTATTTAATGGGGACATAAATTGTTTTCTTTGAAATTTTACTAGATGAAATATGTTTGACATATGTTCAAAACAACCTTCAAACAACAACGTAAAAAATCTGGAAAAATTGGCAAACGTAAAAATGTCCGGAAAAATGTGGGAGCATAAAAAAATCCAAAAAAAGCCCAAAAGCGTAAAAAGTTGTCATTTTCTCCAAAATATTGGACAATAGTGTCCTTAACCCAAGATTCAAGTCAAGATTATAAAACAAAAGGCAAAAATTGGATAATAGCAGGCAACCCGTTTCACAAATGATTCTTGTTCTTATATATAAATCGCATTGGGTAATTTTCGTAATTTATACATTATGTATAATATTATTATGCCATTACTGCGTATCTTCTGGTTTTCCTAGAACGAATCTAGAGTTGTCAAGTAGGCATGGTCGGACCTGGTACTGGCCCATTGCGGGCCAAGTCTGGCCGACCTGAGAACCTTGCGGGCCTCTATTTTTGAGGCGCATCCTAGCCTTGCATGGGCTGTCGGGCCAAAATGGTCCAAAATTCAATTTTTATTATATATATATATTAATAAGTTTATTTAATTATAGATTAGGTTTTATTACTCATTAGAACTTAGAAGTGTAGCTTATATCTAATTTTAACTAGGGAATTAATTAATGTAAATGAATTCACTAAAAATTACACTAGACCTCTAACTTTTAGTTTTCCAATTAAAACACACACACACACACACACACATATATATATATATATAAGAAATAGAAAATGGTCGGGCAAAAAAAGCCCAAAAAAATGGGATCAAAAATGGCGTGAGCCAAGTCCTTCTTGGGTCTTCAAATTTAAGGCCCAACTTGACTTTAACACTGAGCTGGCCTTTTGGGCTAGACCCGAATTGCCAGCTCCAATGGAATCCGCTAGTCAAGTTAGTGATCCAATAATGCCATTGGCTATCCAGTTCAAATTACTCCCTAAAAAAACTTTCTAATTCATCACTTGTTCAGGCGAAGAGAAACTGTCTAAGTTTTAAATTTAAAGAGCGGATATCTTCCTCCAAAAGATCGAAACTTTTTGAACAACTTTCTAAATTCATTTCTTCACGTAGAGAGTATTTGCAAAAAATTTTGCCTTTAAAGAAATGAATAAATTTAATGTAAGCTCAAATTAGTTGAAAATCAGAAATTGATAGTGTTTGCAAATATAAGCTAAAAGCTGAAACAATCAAAGTTGAAGTTGTTGGTATTATTGGCCTAATTGTTAAGGCCTTGATCCAATTTATCTGTAGTTTAATCTTAGTTGTCCACTTACTACCCTTGATATGAGCCACTCATCCTACATATATAAACCCCCACCGGAACCCTAATCCTTATTTTCGAATCTTGTCACTTCTCTTTCTACCCTTACTCTCGAAGCTTCTATGTTTTTGGTGTTCATCTCTCTCTCTCTCTAAGATCCGGTCTCTTCTTTGGAGTTTCTTGTGTGAATCGTGAGTTAGAGTGTGAGATCTTAGTGTTTTACTACCTTATTCACCTTCTCCGTGAACAACATCCTACATATTGAGTGATTTAGGGTTTGGGTGGGCTGTGGTTCGATCTAGGGTTTTCTGAGGGATTTCTTGGTTGCGGACTTGGAGGTACTTCTTGTTAGATAAATGTTTTTATCAAGATTTTGATGATTTTATTTAAATGACTTTTTACACCAAAACAATATTTTTAAATGTTCTCCAAATATTCCCAATTGCTTCTAAGTCCAATTAATGTATGATGGACTTTTATGCTTGTCTAATGATGTCTCTTTTGGGAGCTTCTAAGCTCATGAAATTCAAGCTTATATTGTAAAAGCTAAACTTTTAGCTTTTAATTATTTGCTTCTATACTTGTTCTTGATGTGCATATTGATAGGCGGAGTTTATTTAAATTGTTTTTGAAAAATCATTTTCTCCTATTATTGTGTTCTTATTTATGACAAATGTTGCTTAAAACGGTTTGTTGTTTTAGACCAGAAAATATGTTTTGTTTTTAAAATCGATCTCCTAAAATTGTTTTGGTTTGTAATCATCAAAAGGGGGAGATTGTTAGATAAATATTTTTATAAAGATTTTGATGATTTTGTTTAAATGAGTTTTACACCAAAACAATGTTTTTAAATATTGTCTAAATACTCCCAATTGATTTAAAATATTTTACTAATTTTTGGAGTATTTATTGAAGTTTATTTTTGACAAAAATTAGACAACACTTATGTTTTGAGATCGACTGTCGAACAAGAGGTCGACCGGTATTTGAAGAATGCAAAATCAAAGCAGAACACATTGAAACACAAAAAAGAGAGGGGACCGGCCCAACCCGGGGGCCGAACGATCGACCCTATGGTGACCGGTCGGACCCCCTGGCCGTCGCCCTCCCCGTCATCATCCGTATACGCATCTTGATTTACTTTTCAACGTTCAAATTTTCTACATAGCGACCGGTCGTCGTGTTATTATTTATTTTTTTCAGATTAATACCGTTGGGCATCCATATCAGCAAGATTTACTTTATCATTTTTGTACAATATTTCTACATTTTATGATCTTCTTTTTGAGACAAAAGTGAAGAAGGAGGAGCTATGTTTGTGATCCAATCTTGAAGAGCTCTCCTATAAATAGATGAAGAATTGAAGCAACAAATGTGGAGAGAACAACAACAACACAACAAGAAAATCGCAAATTTCTAAGCTTTCATATACAACACTCTTGTTGTATTTATAGTCTAAGTATTTCACTTTCACATTTTGAGGTCTAAGTTTATTTCTTGATTACACTTGCACTCAAAATTATATTATTCATTATCGAGTTGTAATCTTGAATTTGTGGTGTAATCTTGAATTTGTGGTCATCATTCAACACAAGATATCCTTGTGAGTGTTCTTGTGGTAAGAACACACTTGGATGATCTAGGTGTTAGGTGTAAGAAGATTGTGGTAATCTTCTTGTTAAAGAGTTTAGTGCTCTTTGAGGTGTTGAAGAATTTGGTGTTCTTCAAGGTTGAAGATTGTGGTAATCTTCATAAGATACCGTAGAAGATTATGGTAATCTTGAGGAGATTGTGGTAATCTCAAAGAGGTGTTGTAAGGTGATATTGTATTAATTGTGGTAATTAATAATTTTTGTTTTTTTTTGAAACCCATCCCGAATATATTGGGGTGGTAGAGCACGTAGTCCCTAGGTGGGGTGAAGCTCATAAATCGACGTGTGTTATTTACTTCCCGCACTTCCATTCTTGTCTTGGCTTATTACATTCGAAAAAGAGGGCATAATCGAGAAAATAGGCATAATCTATTCACCCCTTCTAGATTATCGTAGCCACTTGGACTTACAAGTGGTATCGAGCCAAACTCTTTGGGAAGCTCGTTCCACATTGCGAGTAAAGAAGAACGATCAATGGCTACGAATGAAGTCTACCTTACCGCCTCCACCAACAAGCCACTACTATTTGATTCCAAAAATTATACATTTTGGAAAGAAAGAATGGAAGTATGGGAAGTAAACAACACAAGTCGATTTATAGAGCTTCACCCCACCTAGGGACTACGTGCTCTACCACCCCAAAGATATCCGAGATGGGTTTCGAAAAAGAAAAAGAATTTTATTAATTACCACAATTAATACAATATCACCTTACAACACCTCTTTGGAGATTACCACAATCTCCTCGAAGATTACCACAATCTTCTACGGCACTTTATGAAGATTACCACAATCTTCAACCTTGAAGAACATCAAATTCTTCAACACCTCAAAGAGCACCAAACTCTTTAACAAGAAGATTACCATAATCTTCTTACACCTAACACCTAGATCATCCAAGTGTGTTCTTACCACAAGAACACTCACAAGGATATCTTGTGTTGAATGATGACCACAAATTCAAGATTACAACTCGATAATGAATAATACGATTTTGTGTGCAAGTGTAATCAAGAAATAAACCTAGACCTCAAAATGTGAAAGTGAAATACTTAGGCTATAAACACAACAAGAGTGTTGACTATGAAAGCTTAGAAATTTACAAATTTTCTTGTTATGTTGTTGTTGTTCTCTCTACCTTTGTTGTTTCAATTCTTCATCTATTTATAGGAGAGCTCTTCAAGATTGGATCACAAACATAGGCTCCTCCTTCTTCACTTTTGTCTACAAAAAGAAGATCACAAGATGTGGAATTGTACAAAAATGATAAAGTAAATCTTGCTGATATGGATGTCCAACGGTATTAATCTGCTGTCAAAAATAATACAGCGCGACCGACAGCTATGTAGAAAATTCGAACGTTGAAAAGTAAATCTGAAGATGCAGACATGGGATGACGGGGAGGGCGACCGGTCCAGGGGGGTCCGACTGGTCGCCATTAGGGTCGACCAGTTGGCCCTGGGTTGGACCGGTCCCCCTCCCTATTTTTTGTGTTTCAGTGTGTTCTATTTCAGTTTCGCGTTCTTCAGATACCGGTCGACCTCTTGTTCGACCTCAAAACAGAAGTGTTGTCCAATTTTTGTCAAAAATAAACTTCAAGAAATACTCCAAAAAATTAGTAAAAATATTTTAAATCAATTGGGAGTATTTGGACAACATTTAAAAACATTATTTTGGTGTAAAAACTCATTTAAACAAAATCATCAAAATCTTGATAAATATATTTATCTAACACTTCTTTGTGGTGAGGCTTTTGTGACATCCTTCTTTGGTTCTCTGGGTGATTCGTGGTAACTAGCGTTTGGGAAATACCAGTCCTGAGTCAATCTATTTTTTAATATCGGTTTTAGGGTTGTTGCCCCGTATATTTGTTATTTCTATTTCTTGTAATATTTACTTTATTTTTGAGTCTTAGAGTAAACTTGTATCAATAGGCTTTATTTAGTCTGTACTATTTGATTTGTGTATCTATCAAGGCGGATAGATACCCAACAGTGGTATCAGAGCACCTATCCACCTCGAGGTGGGTTGGTGCTTCTGATACTTGGATGGTTCTTGGTGATCTTGGCCTGTGGTGATTGTTCTGGTGGAGAAAAAACCCAGAACTTAGCTTCTGGTGGTAAAACTCTTATCCTTTTCCTCTTTCTATATCTCTCTCTCTACTTGAAGAAGAAACCCTAAGCATACAAGTCCCTTGACACTACATCCTACGAGTGCAGTGGAACCCTGGGGTGCGAAGGGGATCTATTTCTAGTCTTGCTTGCATTTCTTTTATTTTCTTGTTGATGTGCTCTGATTACTTGATATACTTCTATGTGTTGTATATTCTTGTGGTTCTCTATTCGCCATTGTTTCTTAGTGATATCTCATTTGTTTCATATTGATATCTGCTAATCTTGGTGATATACCGTGTTTATCTTGATTGTGTGCTATTGTTTCTGAGAATATTCTGTGTTTCTTGAATAATGGTTGTTGTTTGGATATCACATGGAACCTTTTAAGGGAAAATTTGATTTCTCTATTTGGCAATGAAAATGAAAGGTAATTTTTATTCAACAAAAGTTCTATGAAGGTGTTGAAGGAAAATATGGTGAGAAAGATACTGAAGAGCTTAAAACTGAACTTGATTAATATGCTTATTCCTCTATTACTTACTGAACTTATCGACTATGTGTTAAGAAAAGTTGGTAAATTGTCAAGTACCAAAGAATCGTGGAAAAAACTTGAAGAACTTTATACTGATACTACTTTGCCTTCAAAACTCTTCCTACTTCAAAATTTTTTCAGATTCAAATTGGACTTGATAAAAGATATGGATGAGAATCTTGATGTTTTTACAAAACTCATCCAAGATATTAAATTGACAGGTGATAAGAATATATACGATTACTCTCCCATTGTTCGATTGAATGCTATTCCTAATTCTTTCAGTGATGTGAAATCTGCTATCAAATACTATGTTGTGAATAGCTTGAAGAGTAAAGAATCAGAATTGAAAACTTCCAAAGGGAATAAACAGGGGAATGGGGAAGTAATGCATGTTAGAGGCAGATCCCAAACATATCTAATAATCAGAAAAATGATAAGAAAGGGGCAAAATAAAAAACATGTCTAAGTCTAGGCCTAAGAATAATGAAAAATATTAGGATTGTGGGGAACATGATCATTATATTAAAGAATGCCCTAAACCTAGGATGGGTAACCAAAACCAAAAACAACAAAACCAAAACAATGAACAGGTTAACCTTGTTTCTACTAGTGATAATTTGGGTGATGTGTTTATGATTGTAGAGTTGAAATGATTCTGTGAATCCTATTCCTACACATGTTAAATCTGAACTTGAATGGTTAGTTGATTTTGCATGTACTTTTCTATGACAACCCATAGACCATGTTTGTGAATTATACTAAGGTGATGCACGGTTCGATTGTCTATGACAATGAGAAAAAGTGCAAAATTTTTGGTATTGGTGATGTTTGTCTAAGATTTAATATCGATTGCGTGTTAACTACGAAAGATATTAGACATGTTCGACTCGAGTAACAATTTGATATCTTTTGTCGCTCTTGAAACTAATGGGCTTGAAGGAGATGGGAAATATGGTCATGGAAAATCTAAAGGCTCCATGATTGTTCCTAAAATTGCTAAAACTAGAAATTTGTATGTTTTACATGTTAAATGTGAATCCTCTATGTCTTATTTTGTGAATAATGTTGTAAACTTTAAATCTGATGATAAGACTGCTCTTTGGCATAAAACATTAGGTCACATTAGCTCTAAAGAGCTTAAATTATTACAGAAAAAGAGTTGTTTTGGTAAAAACAAAATGGGTTGTTTGCCTTTATGTGATTCACGTGTATATGGTAACAACAAAGAGTTAAATTCCCCACCTCTGTACACCCTAAATATTCTGCAAGTTGTGAAATTCTTCAATACTTACATGTTGATATTTGGGGTCCTTCTTCTGTGCCCATACATGGTGGTAATAAGTATTTTTTGTCAATAATTGATGATTATTATAGGAAAGTTTGGGTATTTTTAATGAAAAACAAATATGGAGTTTTTGATAAGTTTAAAACTTAGAAAACTCTTATTGAAAACCAAACTGGTAAAAACATTAAAGCTTTGAGAAGCGATAATGGCACGGAATTTTGTAATCAATTACTTGACAACCTTTGTGATGAATGTGGTATAAAAAAGACACAGTCTCAGTGCCATACTCCTCAAAGCAAAATAGTGTTGATGAGAGGATGAACATGACTTTATTAGAGAGGGTGAGTCTCGGACTCTCTAAAAAGTTTTGGGAGAAGTTGTGGCTACATCCGCTTACTTGATCAATAGATCACCCTCGATCCCTTTGGATGAAAAATATCCTGAAGAGGTTTGGAGTGAAAAAAATATTGATTTTTAAACTTGAAAGTTTTTAATTGTTCAACTTTTGTTCACCAAAAATCGACAAATTGGAACCAGGTCTTTGAAATATATTTTCCTTGGGTATCTTAAAGAGGTAAAAGGTTATAGATTGTGGTATAAAAGGAAAATTGGTTTTAAAGCGTGATTAGCGGGGATGTAGTATTTAATGAACTTGAATATCTTTGTCTAAGTGTTCCCTTCCCTCAAAATGTTTCTAAAAATCTGATACTCCAAATAAGATGGAGTCTTCTAACTTGTCTCCTATTGTGTCTATTCTTTTGCCGATGTTTCTAAAATCAATGATCTTTGTGCATGATAATATGAATGATGAAACTGTGCATTTGATAACGAAACTATGCATGATGATTTGCATGATGTGCATGATGAATTTCCTCTGTTGAAACTCAAAATTTAATTAGTGAACATGATCATGATAATAATTTGAATAATTATGTGTTAAACAGGGGATATGACTAGGAGAAATATTATAATTCCTAACAAATTTGTTGATTTTCATATGACTTCATATGTGTTTTTGTGTTTGATTCTATTGATAGTTCCGAGCCAAAAAACCTTTTCTCAAGATATTAAACCGAGCATTTTGTGAAATGGTTGAATGCTATGCATGATGAAATGACTTTCTCGCATGTGAATAACACTTGGGTTCTTGTTCCTAAACACGCTAACCTGTTCTATTGTGGATTGTAAATGGTCATTTTTAAAGTTAAACAAGAAAATGAGGGTGTCAAATATAAGGCTAGATTAGTTACTAACGGTTTTACTCGGAAGGAAGAGATTGATTACATAGAAATATTTTCTCCTGTTGTCAAATTAGTTATCATTAATCATGTTTGCTTTAGTAACTCATTTTAATCGGGAACTTAAACAATTAGATGTAAAACCGCTTTCTTGCATGGAGACTTGGATGATTTTTTTTTTTTATGAAACAACCCGAGGGCTTTGAGGACAAATCCAAACCTAACTATGTTTGTCTGCCTAAAAAAGTCTTTATATGGTTTAAAAGCAGTCTCCAAGGCAATGGAATAAAAGTTTGATGATTGCATGCTTGATTTAAAATTTAGCAAAAGTCAATTTAATCATTGTCTTTATTTTAAACTTGATGCTAAAACTCCTGTGTTCTTATTCTTTGTATGTTGATGATATGCTCTTGATGGACCATGTATTAAGAATGTTGATGATGTTAGAATTTGATTGCGTGCAAAATTTGACATAAAATATCTTGGTGATGCTAAGAAAGTCTTAGACATGAACATTGATAGAGATAGAAATAACTACGACATTTATTTGCATCAATCCTATTACATTGAAAAAATTCTGCAAAAGTCTTCAATGGTAAATGCTAAATTTGTAAATGTTCCTCTTGCATCTCACTTTGTGTTAAGTAAGGATCAGTCCCCAAAGACTGAAACTGAAATGATTTCTATGCAAAATATTCCTTATGCTAATGCCATTGGATCTGTGAAGTATTTGATGGTTAGTACTAGGCCAGATATTGTTTATGGTGCATAGGAATGCTCTTAAATGGTTGTTGAGACTACATATTACTGTTTAAAATGTGAAAATGACATAGTTTTGAAAGGTTATGTTGATTCAAACTATGTGAATGATAAAGATAATCGAAAATCAACAACCTCCTATATTTTTACACTTTGTGGTTCCTGCATTAGCTGGGAATCCCAATTACAATACATAGTGGCTTTGTCTACAACAAAGTCTATGTGGCAGTAACTAAGGCTTTAAAAGAAGTTTTGTGGTTTAAAGGGTTGATTTCTGAAATTGGTTTTATAAAAAAAAAAAAAGGTGGTTGTATTTTCAGATTCTCAATATGGTACTAATCAACTTTGCAAAAATCCTGTTTTCATGATAGAACTAAACACATAGATGTACGTTTTTACTTTATAAGAGATATCGTTTCAAAAGGTTTAGTTTGCCTTGAAAAAATTGCATCGAATACAAACTCGTAGATATGGGTACTAAGTATCTACCCATATCCAAGTTCAAAACTGTTTAAAAATTTTAAATTTTGATACTGGTGATTAGTTTGCCCGGTTACTTACTGATGGAGATAAAGATTTAAAGATATCTTATTATCTATTATGATTAGTTTATTAGGTTATTTTATTATCGTTTAAGAGTTTTCAATAGTTAGGAGTTTTATTGTTGTAGGACTTTAATCCTATAAATATTTTGTTTTGTTATTATTTTATGGAGATTGAATATTATTAAGTTTGGAGATTTCTCTCTTTCACGTGTTTAACGTGTTTCTTCGTGTGTTTTCTTCGTGTTTTTGGCTTCTGTCTGCATCAGTTGGTATTCAGAGACCAGTCTACGCTCCCTGAACCATGTTGTCCAGATCGAATCCACAACGCATGAACGACACCATACAGACACCAGATCCATCATCAGATCGACTTTCTGACAAAATAATTCCATATCATGCGCATACAATTTCAAGAAATCAAGAGGCTTGTTGAAAAACGATTTCTTGATGGTTGTGGGTTTGCCTGCGATATTGTGCACATCCAGTTCGCCCCATTGGAAACCTATTCCACGGACATGGATGATTTATTCTCAAGTGACATTTAAGATGGTCGATATGATGGACCACCAATTTTTGATGAGGAATATGAAGATCTCATTCCAGAAATTGGTTATGAAAAATTTCTGGAATTTAGCGAGAATGGTGACTATGATAGCCCACCAATTTTTGATGAGGAGGAATATGGTGGTTATGATGATCCACCGATTTTTGATAAAGAAATTGAGGATGTTGATTCGTTGATGGAACATGGATATTGTATTCCTCCCGGAGAGCAAAAATGTTGTTAATTCTCACCCATTTCCACCCTATTAATTCCTCATACGGATAAAATATTAATCCTAAAGAGGAGATTATCGCATTCTTCGCGAGAATTGACAAAATCGAGAATAAGTTTGTTGATGTCAACATTGATGGGAAATAAGTTTTGAGTCGGATATCAACCTGGAACTTTTTATTCATGAACCAACTCAAATACATGATGATATTCACTTTGTTTTTCCATCTTTTCCTCTTCGCGCCCCTCCATGGTTTGACAATTCTTTTAGTTAAGATCTCTCTTCCAATTTGAGGAAGAATCGTCTCGACCAGGAGAGAATGATGGAGATAAAGATTTAAAGATATCTTATTATCTATTATGATTAGTTTATTAGGTTATTTTATCATCGTTTAAGAGTTTTCAATAGTTAGGAATTTTATTGTTGTAGGACTTTAATCCTATAAATATTTGTTTTGTTATTATTTTAGGGAGGTTAAATATTATTAAGTTTTGAGAATAATCTCTTTTTCATTGCAATTTACATTTCTTTCGAAGTTTCGTATTGCTTTTGTTCGTTGTTCGTTTATTCGTAGCTTCGACTCCATCACTTACCCTTTGGGTTGGCAATTTCTTGTGTGTTTGTTCTTTGTCCCAAAAAGTTGGACAAATATTTGATGTGTGCTTATATGAAAGTGAAATCCATCTTGCTTTGTGCTTGTTTGTTGGTGTCATAATTTGCTTTAGTGCTTATTGTGACGAAATTCTATCTGTCTTAAAGTGCGAAATAGACATAAAGGTAGTGATGATGATAGGTTATATTTTCCTTTAGTGTTTGTTAAGGCATTGATCTAATTAATCAGAGGCGAAATTGCAGCCCAACTTGAGCTACCGCCCCCAACCCGTTTCCTTAGTAACCCGGTCATGGTTTTGCATCGCGAGATCGAGAATGGAACTCCGTGGATCTGTGTTATTTAATCTTAGTTTCACAGAGCGATTGGCGCCAGTGAGGCAGATTTAATCGCTGTCTGACGGCGTCGTCGATGACAACTGCTTGTGTGTTTCTTTTTCTTGTTCCTTCTCCACTTCGCCTCCTAGATTCGTTGTGGAGTCATCTGCAGCAACCTCCGACCTAGCTGCAGTGGAGGGAGTTTCCCCTCAGCTGGCACACCAGCTGAGTGACTTGGAATGGGGTCACTCTTCTCCAAACTCCCGGTTGTTTCCTTTGAGTGTTCAGCCATTGGGGCAGGTGGTAAGATACTTTCAATAGGGATTGGCTCGACTTGGGTCCCCAAGTTCCCAGTTTCATCGCTAGTGCCCTTAGATCCATCATCAGAATGAGTTGGGGAAGTAGTTGCAGCAACAACAGTTGCAATTTGCTGCACCACTCCCATAGGGTCAATTTCCAGCTGTGATTTGGAAGACTCTCCAGGTCCTTCCATCAGCTGTTGCTCATGCATTGCTCTGGATTCCCGCATGGCTTGCTGCATTTCCAACTCTTCTATAGCAGCAGCAGGTTCCAGATCCTCATCACTTCCTGAGAGAACATCAAGGTGGGGATGAGTGTGATCAGTGGTTCTAGTGAAGGGACAAATATTGGCCTTCTCTCGGGCTTCGACTTTCCGCCAATCGCTCCTTCTCCTTTTCTTTGAAGATATTCAAAATATCTATGCAGTTCTCCTCATCCAATGCCTGGACCACTGTGGTCAAACCAAGGAAATCCATCAGTTCTTCTTCTTCTTCAATAAACTCAGGTCTTTGGAACTGTTCCCTCGAGCGACTCAGCTTCCACTTTCTCCATTCTCGCAGACAATTTTGGATGTCTGGATATGGTGGAGATAGCATGATCACATCATCATCATCATCTTCCTGCTGAACTTATTTCTCAGGAATGGAGGATAGTAGAGCTTGCTGCTCTTCACCCTCAGCGCCGTCTGTCGCAGGTGAGGATGCAGTCCTGTCGACAGGAGATTCATTTGTCACCTTACGGTTTAACAATTGTCCTATCCAACTGGTCTTCGACTTGCCTCTGTGATCGGCCTCGATGAGACTTGGCGATTGCATCAATAGTCTCTGGAGACTCTACTTTCCGATTGTTTTTGATCTGTTCGGTGAGTGGCAGACTTAGCTGTTTTCTCAAGCTCTGAACGCTTGAAGAGTATTCTTCTTCTTTTGGTTTTCACCATAGGAACGTCTGGTTCCACTTCCTCCGATTCCTCTAAGGTAAAGGCCTTCGATTGTCTTAGAGGCATTTGCCTTTTCATCATCTTGGCGATCCTCTTCTTCTTGATCCAGGAGAAGGTACTAAGGATTCCTTCTTCAGCTGCGGTTGCGGGGCGGGAGACACGAGCTGCAGGGGCGGTGACTTTCGGTTGTAAAGGGGCAGTGCATCTTTCGTCTTTTTCTTCATCTTGAGGGGCGGCGATCTTCTTTCCAGTGCAGGGGCGACTTTCTTTTGGGAGGAGGAGGAGACAATCTGTATCTACAGTGGTGATTCCCCCTCACTTGTATCCGCTCTCTTGGCGTAAGCTCTCTTCCGAGCTCAGGAAAGATTTGATCGGAACATCTTCTTGTTGACATGGAACGCCTTTCCATGTCGGGAGTGGAACACCCTTCACCTCTATCAACCTAGGCCAATCACAAGGCCATACCCCGAGATCCTCCGAACGATCCATCTTTCTTGAAAGACTTATTTCCAACATTTTGGCGAGTCTCTGTCGTATACAAACTCAGCCCAGTTTACCTTCTTCTCTGTATGATCGCACCATCACGATCGACTTAGTTTTGGATAGTTGATTAAAGCTTCCAAATTTGATGTCGACGCACTTAGCAACAATATCCAACAACTTGTGGTAGTCTTCTTTCAATGACTTCTTATCGGTGTGTAAACCACCTTCGCAAAGATAGTCGAGGTTTGGCCACTTCCTTCCATGCAATGACCCAAGTTTACATCGGCCTCCAATACCTCCGGTTTTCCTTCCGACGGAAGCAAACAATGCTTCGCTAGATCCTCAGTGATCGTAAACTCTTTTCCATGAACAGGGGACTTGATGCCCTCGTCGTGAACTTCAGCATTCACATAGAACTGAGCGACTTCTTCGACATAAGTCATCCGAAACTCCATAGTGAGAAAGGGTTTGACCCATTTCTCCACTTTCTCGCCTATCTTCTTCACAAGGGTTTCATCCAACCCCTGTTTGATCATACCTTCAAAATCCACAGTAGAGCCAGTGTGGATTTGCTTTCCCAACTTAACAAAATCGTAAGTAGATGCCATTTCTTGAAGTTTTACCGAACGAAACTTTTGGAAAATTACTGCGGAGATCCGTAGGGTTTCGAGAGAAAAATTACTTTCTTTGCTTTTGAGAGAGATGAACAGGTTTGTGTAAAGTGAGAGAGAAAGCGGATGAAAGGGTATATATGGGTTATGAAAGGGCGTGCATACGGTTTTGAAATTTGATAGAGATCAACGGCTCAGTTGCACGCCGATTAGCATTTAATTGCTCACATTTAATGCGGCAAAGCATTGATATCAATCATATGCTTCATTTGTCGACTTTTTTTATGCAGTCATTATGACTGACATCATCCTTAAAAACATTCCCACTCATTAAAAACGATTGCGTTTTTGTCACTTAGCTCATGAATAATTGACTTACTCCTAGCTGATTCAACTCTTCTTCCTCCTTTCACATAGGTACTTTCAACCGTCACTAACTCGACGCATTTGGTGATTTTCCGACATGGCCGATTCACTCGGTGATTTGTGACTTAGCTCCACTTTCATCTTTTCTTGTTTAATCTCTTCTCCTTGAGTCTTCCGAGTGTTAACTCACTCAATTAACCCTAGCTTATGCTTGAGTTCTTCAAATCTTGATTCACATAATGGCTTTGTGAATATGTCGAATGTGCGTAAGTAAATCTTTGAAATGTAAATGACACATAGAATTTTATAGAGGTTCGAAGATGGGGTAATTCTTCTACTCCTCTCTTCTCCAACTCCTAGAGGAATCCACTAAGTATTGATCAGTACAAAGTGGTTAATGATCCCGATACAAGTCTTGATCACACGGTGACTTGATCCTTTGGGACTCGATCGGAGATGCCTTGGTCACACAAGTGGCTTCTCGTCCGACTCGGCTTCTTCTTCACGGGCATTGCCTTGCTACTTGACTCACTTGCTCAAGCTTCTTGGATTTGATCACGAAGCCCTCCAATAACTTGAGACTGGTTCAACTTGAACCTTTCTACAATCCTCCTTGGAATGTAGACCCTTTCGATTCTTCAAAAGTTTCCTCTTCAACATGAGTTTGAAGTTGTCTTTCCTTTCTGATTTGGTGTTGGATTGATTTCCTTTGTAGTTTAGGCTTGAGGATTTGCTTGAATAACTTGAGAATATTTTGCTTGGTTACTGATCCTTGAAATTGATATTTCCTCGTATTAAATGTCTTTGGCTTTCCAGGGCACGACACAGTGCGATCTTCCCATTGGTTTATTCCTTTTGCACGCTCGGGGTGAGCACTTTAGAATATTGCGACATGGAAGTATTACTTATTTAAGTAACTCTCTTGACTTACGTGCAACGGACTCTTTTCGATTGTCTTGACTTGCGCAGTTCTTAACTTCCCCAGGTGACTTGAGTCGGTTCCCAATCATTGGAAGACTCATGTCACTTCAATTTGACTTGGGCTGTCTAGAGTTGACTTGACTAACACTTCTCACACCGGTGTATCGAGTTGATACTCCTTGATCGAGTTCTTGACTTCTCCTCCTTGCCATACTCATTTGCTTCCACAATGTGAGTCTTCATTTTAGCCTTCAATTGACTTCTTGCATATCCAGCGTAGGCCGACTTGACTCAACTCGTACATCCCTATCTATTACAATGCAAATTACAAAGAAAATGGGGTGCCAACTTTCTAGTCTAAGTTTTACATGACATTCATCAAAATCTAAACAATAAATTTCCCAACAATTTCCCCCTTTTTGATGATGCCAAAACTTAAAACATACATGCAAGAATGTAAGCATCAAAGATACATACATGTAGTGCGAATGAGAGAATGTATGCGTAGAATCAATCTTTTTATTGACCATAACATTCTTGTCCTTTACAAATTTGTTTTACAAAGTGTATCGAGCAAACATCTATGTTTATAAAAAAAAAATAGATAAATTACAAATTTCTTATTCAATGTACGGAAGATTTACATACTTATGTATTTACAATAGTAAATTACATGAAGGGGTGGACAACAACACTTCATCTCCTTCCCCTCGCCTCCTTCTTTCTTCATCACTCTGCGTCTTCGACCTATTTCTCTTCTTCTCTTCTTCACCGCTTTCTATTTCTCATAGGCTTTTTACGGCGGCTTCATCTCTTCTTTTTCTTTCTTGTCTCTCTTCCCACAAATTTGAGTTTGTCTTTTATTTTCTTCGATTCTCTTTACATACTCAAAGCATTGTTCTTGGCCACTTGCAGGTTGGCTACTTCGTCAAACCCAGCCCAATAGATCCCTCATTTCTTCCTGGATCTATGTATTCAATGTTTTTGGGTAGAGGTCTAGGTTTGAAACCTCTTCCTCCACCTCTTCTACTTATTCCTCGGGGGTGTATATTGTCTTGGGGCCTTCTTTTTCCAAGAGAGTGACCACAGAGTTGACTCGCTTGTCTGTTGCCTATCGCCTTCTTCGCATGACTTGAGGCCTTTTTCCCAATACAAGTCCCAGGCTTGGGCCATGGTCATGTTCTCGAAGTATCCCTCGGATGCGAGCGTCTTGAATTCATCAACAGATCTAGGCTCGGTTCCGACGTCTGAAATGGCATCAGTGTCTCTTCCTGCCAGAATGCCTCTGTATTGTTTCAGTATGTCCATCGCACGGGCATCCATTTTTCTTTCAATCTCCGTCATCTCTGCTTCTACTATCTTCCTCTTTTCAGACATGGGCACAGCGGACCCTTCCAACGTCTTTAGGTATTCCTCTTCCCCTTTTTGGCATCATCAAAGGAGAGAGGAACCCCTGGAAACATGCCAGCAAGCATGAAATCTAGGCGTCGATAGGCCGAGTTCGCTTGGATTCTGGCTGCGGAGTATACTTCTCGAAATTCTGAGCGAGTGGCGTTGGATTCGGCTGACACCAACTTCATTTCAGCCATAAGAATGTTGAATTTTTCATTCATGTTCTCCTCTACGCGCATAAGTTCTTTTCGATGAAATTCGCGCAGCAGCTCCATTTCTATGGTATGAGAGGTATGCATTCTATCAATGTTTTCTTGCATCCTCTTCTTCATGTCGACATTATCGGCGCTCGCATTAGCATCTCATTGTACAATGCTTTGAAGTATCGAACTTGTTCCACACGCATTGTCTTCTTTGTTGCCACCATTCCAGGATCCTAACTATGATTCCACGCAGTCGACAAAGTAGTAAGATTAGCATCTCGGTTATCCGGCCGCATATCTAATGAGGCCTGGTGCCTTTCCATCTTCTCTATCTCCGCAAATATAGCCTTGAAAACTTCTCGAACCTCATTTGTCACCTCTGTCTCGGTGGTGGCCAAGCAAAGAGATCGAAATCAAAATCTGCGGGGACGATGGTATCGTGGGAATGAGTGGATCGGTCTATGGAAACGTTGTTGATCTCTAGCTGATTCTTCATCAAGATCGGCGACTCAGGTGAGAAAGGGAAAGTTTGTTCAAATGCATCATCACGGACGTAGGGAATGCATTCGACCGTGACTTGTGGCCGTGATGTGCCTGGTTGAGTCGGTCTGCTTTGTAGCTTTGGGAGCTGCTTGCATTGGACCGTGAGTCGATTGGGGTCTGTTGTGGTATTGACCCGGTGGCCGAGCCTCACTTGTATCTCAAGAGCTTCGTCGGTCTCAGCTGGTTTTTCCATATGAGTTGTCTTGTCCCCGGTCGTATCAGTAGCGTCATCGGACGATGATGAGACTTGTAGGGGTGGCTCATCATCAAAATTGAACTTTTGACGAGCAACCTTGAATTCTGGCTTACTCGTGCTGGGAAGAACATCCTCAGCTGAGTCGTTTGGACTTGCAACGGGGGATGACTCAACCTCATCTTCACCTTCAGATCCCAGAAATGTTACATCAGGGTTGTCTTGGGAATCATGAAGGGCACTTATCTCCTTCTCAGATGCATCGATGATAACTGAAGGGATGTTCTGTGCTTCTGCCTCTTTACCTCGGGAAGTCTCAACCTCCCGTAGGCCTCGCACCTTCTCATTGTCTCAACCGCAGCAAGGCATGGACATTCCCCGGCTGACTCATTTGTCTTGGGGTCTTTGATGGTGGCATCCACAGAGCCTCAACTCCGTGGATTGCACTTTCTTTCATTGCCAGTGTTAACTCCCGGGCGAGATCCATCCCCGCGCCTCGACCATTGCATTAGCGAGAATCTCGATCGTCCACTTACTACCTTTGATCCGAGCCACTCATCCTACATATAAAAACCCCCACCCAAACCCTAATCCTCATTTCTAATACTCTCACTTCTCTCTCTACCATTACTCTCGAAGCTTCAGTGTTTTTGTGTTCATCTCTATCTCTCTCTAAGATCCAGTCTCTTCTTTGGAGTTTCTTGTATAAATACGTGAGTTAGAGTGTAAGATCTTGGTTCTGAGCTTGGAGGTACTTTATTGTGGCGAGGCTTTTGTGGCATCCTTCGTTGGTTCTCCGGGTGATTCATGGTGACTAGCGTTTGGAAAAATACCGATCCGAGCCGATCCATTTGTCAATATTGGTTTTAGGGTTGTTGCCCCTTATATTTGTTATTTCTTTTTCCTTCCGTAATCTTTGCTTATTTTTGAGTCGAGTAAATTTGTATTAATAGGCTTTATTGAACATCTTATTTGGTTTATGTCTCTATCAAGGTGGATAGATACCCAACATAAGCGTTGGGGGAAAATAACTCAAAATGAGCTTTTGGATAGAAAGGCAAAAAAAAAGTCGTCTTATTATTACTAGTAAGCCAATGTTACATTTTTCAAATTTGAGAATAAGAATGTTAAAAGCAAACTTCTTTTATTTACAAAAATACCAAAACACTTTTCCAAAATCGAAGCACCCCACCACTAGCTTTTATATTTTGATTAAATGAAGGAGAAGTAAGAGCAAAACTCGTCACTAACACAAGCACTAAAAAGTGATTTTTAGCTAAAAGCTGAGAATCACTTTTTTTTTTTTTTTTTAAATATTTACAACACTCCCCGGATAATGAACTAGAAGGAAACGGTACTTTAAATCACATCAAAGAATAAACTCCAAATCATTCCTCACTATAATGTAAAACCAAGTCCCTTCTTACAGGGCATGGCTGTCCTCTAGCATTCTCAATCCCGAATCTTGTTCTTTTTGGCTTTGGAGATTCTGCTATCCTGATCCTTTCCTTTTCATTGTTCTCCTTTTTTTTGTTGAAGCAGTCAGTAGTCTTAAACTCTCAAGTTCTCAAATCGAACCAGTTTGTTCTGAAAGTGACTGGCTAAAGCCTGAGAGCCAGTTGCAAAGTCTGATTATATTATCTACCTTAAATTTGATCATACAATACTTCTCCAAATCAACACCAGTCCGCTCAATCTTTACAATTTTTAGGGATAATAACAAATAAACCCCTGAGGTTTGAAGTATTTACAAAATAACCCAGATAAGTTTCAAAATTATATAAACTCACTCAATGCGGAACCAGGAAAAATATTAGGGGGTAAACAATAAACGAAAGTGGGGAAAGCCATATAAAAAAACTAGAAAAAAATCATATTTGGGGGGGGGGGGGGTTGTAATTGTAATATTTCTAAAAATGTAAGGGGGTGTTTGAAACATTCTTTTGCTTACAAAAGAGAATAAAATGTAAGACCAAATCAAATCTCAAGGTTTTTTTTTTTTTGTAATTTAAAATTTCTCTGATTTTTTCCGTAAATACCCCAATCTTCAGGTCTTTTTTTTGGGTAAATATTCCTAAGTTTTGGTAATGACTTTAGATTTAGCTGAAAAAGGGCAAACAAGAAGAGCAACAACACTTAAAGCTCAAATTTTAGTATATTAATTTTCTTACAAAAATCGAAGCTTAAATTTGTTTTAGTGGGGTGTCAATTAAGGATACCAGAATGTAATAATATATACATAACCACACCTGGAAAACACCACAAATATGTGATCATTTCAAATACAAAAAAAAAATTCCCCAGCCACTTGCAATAAAAAGTAGTGTTTATAAAAAACAAGGGGCAGCAAGTGAATCACGGAGGCAATAGACAACATAAAAGGGATTGCAAGGAATTTAGAAGACATTTCGCTAGTTAAAAAAAACTTTGGGGTACCATTTGGATGGAGAGATTTAAATTTAAGGGATTTTAAATGAATGGATTTCAAAGTCGTTGGATTTGAAATCCACCTCTTGTTTGGATGATGTGAATTTGTGTAATGATTTCAAATCCATTGTAAGTTTTGATAAAAAAATTTAGAAGCTCTATTTATTTTCTTAATTGATATTTAATAAATAAAAATAAAATATATAATCTTACTATTTTGTAAAGAATTATAATTTTATACACTAAAAAAAAATATGAAATATATAACTTTTATTATTATAATACGAATATGTGTATGATGATAATGCATGTGCATATGTGAGAAGAAGAGTATGTGTGAGTGTGAGTGTGTGTGTGTGTAAATGTGTGTGCAGTGTGTGTGTGTGTGTGTGCAGTGTGTGCAATGTGTGTAAATGTATGCAGCGTGTGTGTAAATGTGTGTGCAGTGTGTGTAAATGTGTGTAGTGTGTGTAAATGTATGTGTAGTGTGTGTAAATGTGAGCAATTTGTGTAAGTGTGTGAATATGCAAGTGAGCATAAAAGAAAAAAAAAGAATGGATTTCAAATGAGGTTTTGGGAGGGATTTGAAATCCTTTGAAAATGAACTAAAACTTAAAGAGGGATTTGAAATCCATTGATTTGGATTTATATGCCAAACAGGGGTGTGGATTTAGCTAAGGATTTCAAATCCCTCCTCCCAAATTTCCTCCAAAATCCCCCAATCCAAATGCACCTATCTACACAAATTTGGATATCTACCAAGAACTCATGATATAAAGTTTCAATAAAGCTGTTGGACACCTATCTCATCATAGTATCATATGCGCGTCCGAATGAATTTGAATAATCACATATGCTAGGAGTGTTTGCAAACACTTAAAAAAGTGATTATCATCTTTTGGCTTGAAAATAAGTAATTTTAGTATTTTCAAAAGTCAACTCTGCTTATGATCCTGTGTAATTTAGTTAAAATTTATAAAAGCAGGGAGAGATGTGTTTTAAATTTACGATTCTAATTCTTGATTCATTTTTGAACGTAAAAGCGCTTTTACAACTGATTCACCAAAATACTATCTTTTAACCTAATCAACTTTCAACTTTTATTTGCAAATACTACAAACTTCTAATTCTTAACTCGCTTTTCACTTCTACTATAATAAATCACTACACTCTCTTAGACTTTGGATTCCGACTAGGAAACATGGATACTTTTGTGTAGGGGACGTACCGCTTATTTGGATACATATCGGATATGATACTTCATCCAATATTCCATGGATATATATTTATATGTACCCATAAAGTATCCAGTTGGGAAAGAAAAAAATATGCTTGGACATATCCCCAATTTGAAGAAACAAAACCACATTTATATGAATTCTTATAAGTCCACATATTTAAAGAGATATGTTGATATTTTCAACATGTTTTATTTGCATGTATGTGAGTTACCACATTTCATATTGGAGAATCTATGAAAATTTTAGTTTTTTATGTTTGAAATAATGATTTTTCTAATTGTAATTCTGAGATATTGTATCCATATCTTTAAAAGCCAAAACATGACATATTCATGTACACGTGTTGTATCGTAGCAGTATCTCGTACTCGTATCAGCGCTTCATAAGATTCAGGTTAAAAAAAGGAAAGGAAAAGAAAAATTATTTTTCTTAAATAAAAAGTACAATACAAAACTCAATAATTTAAGGAGAATAGAAGACTTTCTTTAGTGTTTTCCTTACTAAGGACCACACATAGGGTTAGTACAATAGTATCACCAAATATAGAATGGTGGAGATGAGATGAGCCATAGTGGACAACTAGGGGAGTCCTTGCTTGTGAAAAAAATTTCACCTCTTCCACTTTTCAACAAAATTTTGCATTTAATATGTGAATGTTTGTGAAAATTTTCAAAAAACATACTATTCACTTTTCTCATTTTTCAAATTATCATTCACATCCATTTATAATTTTATCAAAAATAATACCGATCAAA
The DNA here is from genome assembly GCA_016081115.2 of Rehmannia glutinosa. Classification (NCBI taxonomy): domain Eukaryota; kingdom Viridiplantae; phylum Streptophyta; class Magnoliopsida; order Lamiales; family Orobanchaceae; genus Rehmannia; species Rehmannia glutinosa. The sequence goes on from CM071937.1 coordinate 82,842,101, forward strand.
AACAAAAAAAAAAAAAAAAATCACATCAAATTTATCATTATTATACAATCATATCACAAATACACTATTTACTCTCTTATTTTTCAAATTATCAATCACATCCAATCACTACTATAATAAAAAAATTATTACATCAACTATCATCATCACATTTTCATCTTATATCCAATCACACTCCCAAAATCTATTCTCATTTTTCTAAAAATAATTTGTTCACATTATTCTCTATAAAAGTAAAAAAGCGGAACGAAAGGTCAAACAATCACTCAGACATCTCTCCTCTTCTTATCTTAACATATAAATAATTGAAAACCATCGGATAAAAGTGCAGAGGAATTACTGCCCATTACACGCCAGAAAGGCAAAATGCCAAGAATCCCCAACACTAAGACACCCACGTAGATCCTCATGTTTTCAGAAAAAACCTAAGGAAAACTGGCCAAAGATACCCCACCACAAGTCATTTTTTTACTTTTATCGCCATTATTTATAGCCAAGAATAAAGACCACACAACTTTCCACAACAGAACACACCAAAAATGATATATAATTCTTCAACCACTAGCTCCAAAATCTATATTCTCAATCAAAACTTATCATTCACTAACTTCATTATTTTCAAAGGGAACACTCTGTTTAAATGGGTTCCATCTTCATTAAATATCACACCTGCCTGACTTGAAAGCTTTCAAACCTCACTATTTCAGCCTGACTATCAAAAGAAAAGAAAAGAATAGTAACATAGTCACAGTACCAGATATTATTTCTAAAATAGTTACATTAGATCAGTTTTAAAGCACAAAAATAGATAAGTTGACATAGGATAAAGTAATTATATATTTAAAGTTAGGGCAAAAATCATGGCAGACAATGGGAGTGTGTGCAAACACTAAAAAAAGAGATTATAGGCTTTTAGATGAAACAAAAATCAATTTTTAGTGTTTGCAAATACCTACTTCATCTTGTAATGCTACTTCATTTTATCAAAATCTATAAGTAGGAGGGTTTTTGATTCTACTTCCAGTTGACTTTTACATAAAAAATACTTTTACAACTCATCCACCAAACTAGGCGACGATCGACACGGACAAATTTAGCGGTAGCGATTTTGTAAAACGATCACGAAAATAAGCGGGTTAATGTTTAGCCTTATCATGTTCGTGTCCTTATCGTGTCGACACGACAAGGACACGAAAATTTTGGGTGGCGTTCGTGTCCTTATCATGTTTACACGATAAGGACACGAACACGATAGTCTTGCGATATTGACACGATCTTCGATCACGATAAAACACAATAATGACACGTTTATCTGCTAGTGACACGATAATGATAAGTTTACCTATTAGTGACACGATAGGTGACACGATAATGATAAGTTTACTTGTTAGTGACACGATAGTGTCACAATAACCTTATATTTTGTATGTTTCATCGTGTATTGTCGTATAATATCAAGTCATATCGTGTAATTTGCTATCGCGTATTAACGTGTAAATCAATCTCTTTTGTTTTTGAGTTATCATGTCAAATCGTGTCGTGTCGTGTCGACACGGAAATTTTCATGTTCATGTTCGTGTCGGGGCAGATCCTTATCGTGTCGTGTTCGTATTTGACCTTATCGTGTCGTGTCATGTCGTTATCGTATCGACACGAAACACGACACGGTTACACGATTTGCCACCCATACACCAAACACTCTCGCTTCACTTAATTAATTTTCAGCTTCTATTTGCAAAAAAGTACCGCACTTCTGATTCTCAACTCTTTGACACTTCTACATCAATAAATCATTTCTTCACAAAGGGCAAAACACCCCCATTAAATAATATATATAAACATACCTATGACTTTGATTTGACTGCAATTAAAATTGCCGACTGATTGTCAACCTCTACTTTTAACAAGCTCCAATTAAAAACCAAGAAAAGCTGATGTGGTTTCCACAGATAAGTAGAAACACACACTGAGTGGGAATCTCAAAACTTGACAAAGGCAACAACAAAAGATGACATAACCTCTGTAGGGACAGTAAACAGATCTAAAAATGTCTTATATCTCTTCATTAGTCAGTCTCAATTATTCCATTCCCTCTTATAGAACCAATTTTTGAGAGTCATTAGAAAATATCCAGCAGAGTACCTTCATTCATTCATTCAGTGCCCAGAAAAAGTTCGCAAAAAAAGATGCAAAGTAAAGAAAGTAATAAACAAGAAAAACAAAAACAAAATCAAGAAGAATGGCTGAATTTGAGCCTTGGCAGAAATTCACAATCAGAATCAAGACCTATTGTTCCACACAAGATTTTCTCATGCAATTTCTGCATGCGTAAATTCTACAGCTCACAAGCGTTGGGGGGACACCAGAATGCACACAAAAGGGAAAGAGGTGAAGTGAGGCATTACCAGTCACAAAAACTGATGTCTATGATGGCTTTGCCGATCAACACTTCCATAACATCAAGATCACTTGGCGTCCAACCGCATTCCTTCATACATAAGCCGAGCAGAGATGGGCGTTCGATCGGGGCGAGATTTGGTGTGGCATGGCAGGCTAATGATCTTGAGGAAACAGCTGATCATCATTTCATGTGGCCTGGAAGTTTTCGTTTTTATACAAAACAAGAAGAGCAGATCAATTCACCATCAAATACGAATATGCTCGACTTAAATCTCAAACTTTAGTGTTATATATATATATATATATATATATATTATTGCAAATTGGAGTTTTTTTTTCATGGTAGCCTATCCCTTATGCTTCTCCTTGTTTTTTTCTCTCTCAGTGAAGACTGAAGAGTTTATGTTTAAAGGGCAGGAGCACTACAGCAATGTATTCCAATTTGGCACTTGCAATAATATGAAGCAAATTTTATCATGTTTTAGTTTTTTTTACTTGCTGCAAAAGAACTTCATGCTTATTATTCTTGAAGATGTGTTGTTATTGCAGTTCATGATATTCTATGCTGAATGAATCCATTAAACAGTATTTTAAAAGAAATGGATGCATCTACGTGATGCACTTATTTTTGAACTCTGAAGGCTTTTATATGAATCCCCATCATAATTTTCTTCCAGATAATCTATATTATGCTTCTTAGAAAACATGAGTAATTTCAGACAGGTCTATGTTCCAACTCTCACACCGAACCACAAAAAACCAATAAAAACAAACAAGTTACAATGTTCAATGACTCATTCTCCGTTAAACTTGTTACTAAGCACAATGATTAAATATATTTCAGTTCTGAGTGCAAAGGGTCAGGGAAAATAGTCTTTTTGATCCTATAACTTGGACTATTTGAATATTTAGTTCTCTAAGTAATCACATTTAAATATTGATCCAATATCTTCTAAAAACTCGGACATTTAGTCCAATTTTGACCAAAATTGTGTAATTTTAAATAAATTGCTGACTAGCGCCACTAGCGAGTAGCCCGCTGGTGTGTCTAAGAGTTTTAGGAATTTCGGTGATTTGGTGCGAAAACTAATATGTCAAATCACCAAATTTGACATGTAAAAGTTGGAGATTTCAATGCGTTGGTGGCAGTTTCCCCAAATTTTTGACATGTTTGAAAGATATTGGACCATAATTTCAGGTAACTTCTTCGAGAACTAAATTTCCAAGTAGTACAAGTTACAAGACCAAAACATTTATTTTTCCCAAAGGGTCACCGCCAGCTCTTTGCATTGCAGATACAAGAAGCCAAATCAAAAACAGCTTAAATTTAAAAGATCAGTCATATGCTTGCTTCATATTCACCAGCTCTTCATAGTATGCTTCAGAGCTTGAAACTGATTTTGGTAAAAAAGGTTGTAGCATACAAGCAAAGATCTTATGACTATCCAATTATGATATATTACAAGATTACTTTAGATGAGTAATACCCTTCAGGGAATTCATCCCTAGATGTTTAAGATGGTGGAAAGAGTTGTTGGTGAGTTAAAGTGCTAGCTAATTTTCTTTTTTAATTCAAATTCGGCCATATAATTACAGAGACTCGAACCCGAACTTAGCCGTGGCCACTGAGCTAACCTAGTAGTTAAGTACTGTTTGCCAAATGTAGCTTCACATAGAGGGCACTCCGGCCATTTAAAGTTGAATGAGATTTCATTTTCCAAATGAGCAATCTACTATAAATGATATTTTCTAAAATATCATTTGTCCTTATCAACCAAAACAAACACACTGGACCTTAACATTTCTAGAATTAACATGTACAGGATGCCCCACTTGGGTGGTATATCATTGGCTTGAATAGCATGTGCTTAAAATCAAATGTTGGCCCCACAATCACACTTGTATCTTTCATTGGTTGCTAGCTTAGTTGTCAACAGCGTACCATCAAAAATTCATCTGATGCACCATCCATGACATATTTTCTAGTGAACAGTGGACACACTAAAAAGGTGGATCTCTCCATTGTTTTTTTCTTTAAGCAACTACAAGTTCATCCAAAGCCCTTCACCTACAATATCTACTTTTATTCATGTTTTGAGTTGTTCACCACAGTCAATTAGTTCCCAGGGATAATTACAAGAACTACCCGAGGTTTGGGGTAATTATAACAAAACCTAGAGAAGTTTCAAGATTACAAAAGAGGTTTGATTTTGTCTTAATTTTAAGGGGTTAACTGTAATATTTCTATAAATGTAATGGGGGCTTTTGCAAAAAAAAATTCCTATGACGAAAAAAATATAAGACTGGAATCAAAAGTTCAAGGTTTTTTTGTAATCAAACTTCTTTGGGTTTCTTTTAAATACCCCAAATCTCACGGGTAGTTTTTGTAATTAATACTTATTTCCCATATATGCATGGACGTAGCTAGCATAGGACGCGCGTCGGTCGACCGGACCTGGATTTTCGGAGAACCCTGTTAAATTTAAGTTGGACCGCATTTGAAAAATTTCGGTCTAGTTCATATAAAAAAATTGAGTTAAAATTTAAAAAGCCAATAAACTCATTGTCTTAGCCGAAAATGTTAAGAATTACCTATTCAAATTAAGGTATATGAGTGGATAAATGATTGTCATGCAATTGTTTGTTATATATGAGAGATATATGTTCCAAACTTGATAATGAGCAGTTTAGGAGTAGTTTTTGAATGAATTTTTGTATTGAAAAGTCTATTTTATAATAATAATAGTTGTTTGGGGTAATTTAGAATATATTTTGAATAAATCACTTATCCAAAAATTTATTCTAGAGAAATCATAATTGGAGATTGTGAAAATTCGCAAAGAATTTTTGCAAGACACAACCTTCTTATTTGCCTTTTTTCTATTTTTCCAAATATTTGTCCGACATTCACCTCTTTAAACGAAAAAAATTCCCATGTTTGTGGGAAATCCCGCTACGCCATGCATATATGGGCCATATTCTGCTTAAGCTAAGAAATCTACAAAGACGATTCTATAATAACGAGACTCTAGAATCTGAACTCAAAAAATAACCAATCAAATTCACGTGAGTGATGTTATTTGACAAATAGCAGGATAACCAAAAGAAACTATAATACTGAGATGTTCCATTTTCAGTATCATTTTCATACTATGACAATGGTCATGCTACAGAATTGATGAACACCAGTTGATTAATCAACCACCATGCTTTTTGTTGGAAATTATTCGGGTCCCGGATCTAATCCGGCCAGATAAGATCCGCTTTTTCGATCAAATCGAACGGAAGCGAAGCGTGGGATTTCAAAAATCGAGTTTTAGATATAAGAACACAAGATCATGCTTATTAAATTTATTCAAACTAAAGAAAGAAAAGAAAATTTACCTCTTTCGACGATTTTCTTGTTCTTCGATTTTTTTTTTTTGTCAATCCTTCGAATCCCCAAAGCTCGTAGACACCGCGATCTTCCAATTCGAACCTCCCTATCAACGGCAGTGTGTAGGCACCCAAATAATAATTCTAAGTTCCTAACTTTTATTTTCCTACGATGTACTCAACTCATGAGATCGTAGGATTGACTAACCTGGATAGGAGGAATTGAACTAGGCTTAAAAATAAAAACCACAAATCAAAAACTGAAAGTATCCCTTAAAAAAACGCATCTGACCATTAAATCTCATTCAATGGAGTTGACCCAATAAATACTTTTTCAATTGATAACTGTTCAATTGATTCATGGGAAAAACTCATTTGGTTGATGACTGAAAATTGCTCTTAAATACATGGCCATGAAAGAATCTTTTCAATTGTTTAAAAAAAATATCAATTGAACTTGAAGATCAATTGCCGCACGCCGAAATATTGATTTGTAATTTCAACGAAAAACAACTTTCAATTGTTAAGAAGACGACCGCATATTTTTCAGCTTAACCTTTGTCTCTCAAAACGGTGAGATGTGGTCCTTTTTTATAGCGCATTGCTCAATCGTTTCCACTCCAATTTAGTTTCCTATCTATTCTAGAATTAATAATTCTAAATAGACTCAAACTCTAATTGATAATTATCCAATATAATTATCAAGTAAATAATTATATTAATATCATAAATATCTTATATTTATTTAATTCCCAAAACAGTCAAAACTGTAGAATATCAGATATTCCCGGAATTAACTAATATTAATATATTAGCCCAAATATTTTGGAAAACTATTTTCCATAAACCCTTAGGAACTGGAAATATTATTTCTAACCCGTTTACTCTAGGAAGGCGAACCAGGGACCATGGACCTATAATTATAAGCTCCAATAAATTGAATAAATAATTAACTCTTTAATTAATTTATTCGACTTATTAATTCCGATATTACTCCACTATAAATTCGGAATTGCACTCTTATAATTATAGAATATCTTACTCTACGAATTGAGCAGTCAACTGATATAATCATTACATATAGATTAATCCTCCATAGACAATTCGTAATTGAAGCTAGGTAGTATCCGTTAAACCTCTTCAATTACCTCTTATCCTCATTTACCATTAATTCACTAGTGAATGGTTAATTTATAATCAGATTATAAATTAGAGATCTCAAACCATTGGTTCAGAATTAACAAATGAGGGAATCGTCTTTCTACTTCCCGCAAGAAGGAATGGATTCCATATCGTGAATTTATATTCCCGACTATTTAATTCAAATGTGAATCTAAAATGCAAGTGTTGGGAATGTCGTAGGACAAACTTAAACGAGCAAATTAAGAATCACACCGAAATAAAAGAGTCTATAATCACTCAGATTAAGATTTATCCATATATGATCATCTAGTGATTTAATTTGATTTTCCGTTTCTACAACGGAATTTGTATTGAAAATTCAAATTAAATCGGTCCAAGTCCTATATGATCAAATCATATATAAATGCCCCCACTAAGATGTCTCCACATTGACGGTCAGGATAAAGACAATCACATTCAAAATGTTCTCGGGGCCGCATTAATGATGTTTTAATTAAAGATCCCATACTTTAATTAATTTCATCACGGACTTAATTTTAGTTTATTATCTATAATCTTAATCCTCTTGTATATAACTCTTATATACTAAGATTATGGTTACAATAAATAAACTAGGGATTTTCATGATGTTCAAGAAAATACATACAATATGCAATAGAGTCGAAAATAAATGTCGCTTTATTAATAATCAAAAACAATTCACAATTGCTTTAAGGGCACTATCCCTAACAATCTCCCACTTGCCCTAAAGCATATGGGACATGTCTTCGATCCTATGTTTTTGTGCCTCTAAAAACACTTTTTTCAGCCGGGTCTTATTGACAGGATCAACAAGAATGTACACTTACCCGGATATCGACTTTCGAGTATCCTTGTCGACTAGAAGTCGAATCGGTCGATCGTCTATTTTACGGTCAACCACCTAAATAGACAAACATCTTGATCTCAAGCATATTTGAGAAGGTTCTTGACTATTATCTAATGAAATATTTTGGATTAGATTGAAATCGGCTGGTTATCCCTATCGCGTATCAAATACCTAGCCTTTAGTACACAATATTGTATACTTGTAGAGGCATAGGAATGCGTCTCATGTTCTTTCCTCCGAGGTGCCTTTAAACAATCCTCTTTGGAAAGAACGAATCCATATCAAGTTGGTAGGTAACCCTTCTTGGAATCTTGCATTCTTTAATGCAACTGCATCTTATCGATATAAGAAGCTTGAGACAATGCCAATAATTTGTTCTTGTGATTTTGAATCATTCAAATTCCAAGAACATAATTCGCTTATCCAAATCTTTCATTTGGAATTGCTTGGCAAACCAACCTTTAACCGCAGCTAACATTTCTACTTCATTCTCAATTAGTAGAATGTCATCTACGTAAATCACTAAAATTGCCACTTTACCATCATTGATCTGCTTGTATACACAAGGCTCATCAACACTTTGGTCAAAACCAAGACTTGATCATCTCATCAAATCTATGGTTCCATGACTTGAGGCTTGCTTTAACCCATAAATGGATCTAAGCAATTTGCAGACTTTCTGCTCTTGACCTTCGGCTACAAAACCCTATGGTTCGAATCCATTTCTTGGTTCATAGCTTCAAGCCACCTCGCTATATCAGAATCCTCCATCACTTGTCAAAAAGACAATGGATCATCATCTACCCCATCAAAGACTGCAACATTTGCCTCTTCGATTTGACGATAAGCGGATTGGTGGTCTAATCACCCTCCCATTTGCGTCGAGGTATCATGACATTCTGATCAGGTATAGTGGTATTTCTAGCGATTTCCCCAACAACTCTTGTTGGTTGTGGTCTGATCTCATCAGAAAGTAACTCCTCGAGTACAACTTTACTTCGAGGTCGGAAGTTTTCTATATAATCGTTCTCAAGAAAGATAGCATTAGTCCAAAAAACCATTACTTTCTTTTCTTGCGGATCATAAAACAAACCTCCTCTCGTTCTTTTGGGATATCCAACAAACAGATACATACACGAACGTGGATGCAACTTTCCAGTCTTTCCTTTCAAAGACATGTGTCTTGGCACCCCCATATGCGAAAGTGGCGTAAACTAACTTTACTCCCATTCCACAACTCTAGTGGTGTCTTTTGGATTGACTTAGAGGCGGAACTACATTCAAAATGTAAACCGTTTGCAATGCATAGCCCCAAAACAAATCGCAAAGCGATGTCGCGTAGCTCATCATCGACCCAACCATATCAAGCAACGTTCGGTTTCTCCTTTCAAAGAACAACACCATTTTTCTTTGAGGGGTGCCAGTCTTTGTGAGTTGGTACAAAATACCATGCTCTCAGCAAATAATCTTTGAACTCAAGATCGACATACTCGCCCCTCGATCGGATCGAAGGCACTTCAAAGATTTTCCTAGTCTGCTTTTCACTTCCGCATGAAATTCCTTGAACTTTTCAAAAGTCTCGGATTTTCTATGCATTAGATAAACATATCCAAACCTCGAGTAATCATCAATAAAAGTGATGAAGTACTCAAAGCCACCTCTAGCTTGTGTGGTCATGGGACCACAAGCATCACTATGCACAAGCTCTAGTGGTTCTTTGGCTCTATTGCCCTTTGCAGAGAAAGGTCTCTTAGTCATTTTTCCTTTCAGACAAGATTCACAAACAGGGAAGAGTGCCAACTTTTAGCTCTCTCAAAGGACCATCCTTTGCAAGCCTATTTATCCTTTCTAGTGAAATATGCCCTAACCTTAGATGCCAAAGATATGTTTCATCATCTTGAGAAACCTTTTGCCTTTTTGGTTTAGGATGTTCTACTTTAAACATTTCGGCATTTAGTGGTTGTTCATTAGGCTTAATGAAATAGAGTCCATTTTCCAATATTGCAGTACAAATATCACGCCCATTTTTAGAAATAATAATCGAATTATCATTAAAAGATAGTGAAAATAAATGTTCATGCAATTTTGAAACAGAAATCAAATTTCTACTAAAACCAGGAATATAATAAACATCGTTTAAAATCAATATTTTATCTCTAATATTAAGCTTAATTACTCCCACTGCTTTTGCCGAAACCACTGCACCATTGCCAACTCGCATTGTGAAAGACCCATCGGCAAGCTCTTCATAAGAACTAAGCATTTGTAAGGAAGAACAAACATGATTAGTAGCTCAGTCAACTACCCAAGTAGAAGAATCTTTAGCTACAAACAACTTTCAAGAACAAGTAAATCATATTTACGTTTCTTGTTTTCCTTTACTTTGGAGAGAAACTTGGGGCGATCTCTCCTTCCAATGTCCTCTTCACCGTAGCGGAAACAATTTCCTTTGCTTTAGAGGAACCTTGCTTATTGCCTTTGAGATTTTCACATACGAGTGCAATATTCATGTTACTATTCCACTTGTTACAATTTTCTCCAGTTAATGAATCATTCTTGATTCAAGCATAGACAAGACATCATTCTGAAAATTAAATAAAGCGACATAAATAAGCGAACGAACATCATAGAACATTCAATTTAGGAATCATAAACATGATGCATGAAAGCAATAAAGTTTATCCTACCAATTCCAAGGTAATTTAATCTCACATTTGAGAAGCCGCCGTAGGGTAGGTCAAATCAAATGACAATTAAATCGAGACCATCTCGATTAATAAATAAATAATCAAGACATCTCATATCTTCATTTATTAATTAATCACCTTTTAGTTTAGCCTAGATACATCCAAACTATTTGATTGTATCCTTATGAGTGTTACCCATTATTTTGGATTTTAAAAATTAACTCAAAATCGCCGCCGTAGGGTAGGAAAATTAAGAGTTAAATTTTAAATTCCTATCCTTTCGGAGATTAAGCCTTGATTATTGATTTAAGTGAAAACCATCCGTAGGAGACGAACTGAATAGCGGCGTTGCGGCGTCACTTAAATCTCACGGTGCTTTGATCAATAATAGAGGCCATATGATTTATTGTCATGAATCCTTCTCCCACTCACTATTTTATAATAAATGTTTCCTAAACATTTAAGTTATAAAACATCTTATGTTTTACTAAGTTAAGTCCAATCCTATTGGTCTTATTGATTAAAATCCTCTAATTTAAAAATCTAACTTTTAGAAATTAAATCATAATTTTAATCAACTTTAAAAACCCCTAAATTATCAAAATAATTAAGGGAATAGGGATAAGACGGAAAAATTTCATGAAAGAACAAAGGAAACAACGCGCCAACTGAAAACGGGACCTGCCCGAGCCCTGCCCGGGACCTGCCGGGACCTGCCCGAACTGCCCGGGGCTGCCCGGGACCTGCCCAGGGCCTGCCCGGACTGCCCAGGGCTGCCCGGCACCTGTCCGGGCTGCCCGAACGCGAATCCGAATAATATTTGTTTCTAAAACATGTAATTCGGAGATTTTTCATAAAAACCGGATCCAATTTTCACAAAATTAATTCCAAACAATTATCCCAATTTTTAAAATCATATAAACACTTTTATACAAAATTTAAAAAATTATATAAAACACTTTTATACAAAAAATTTTAAAAATTATATAAAACACTTTTATATCAATTTTAGAAACCATATAAAACACTTTTATATCAATTTCAATCCATCTCATAGATCTTTCATAACAATTAAACAATTCAATCATCATGATGCATGACATGCTTGGGAGTGGGTTCCATGAATGACATATCAATATGCACGGCATATATATCACATATACATCACATAAATATTAATCCGCGAAATAATAAATATGACGATTTGATGCCTTAAAATTAAAACACGCACATGCATCCATATATCAAAACATGAAAGATCAAATCCTAAACCCACTCCAAAATAAATTTAATAAGGTAGATCTAGTTCTTATATCAATAACCAAATGGCTCACGATACCATTTGTTGGAAATTATTCGGGTCCCGGATCTAATCAAGGCAGGATAAGATCGGCTTTTCGATCAAATCGAACGGAAGTGGAAGCGTGGGATTTCAAAAATCGAGTTTTAGATATAAGAACACAAGATCATGCTTATTAAATTTATTCAAACTAAAGAAAGAAAAGAAAATTTACCTCTTTCGACAATTTTCTTGTTCTTCGATTTTTTTTTTTTTTTGTCAATCCTTCGAATCCCCAAAGCTCGTAGACACCGCGATCTTCCAATTCGAACCTCCCTATCAACGGCAGTGTGCATCAACGGCAAAGTGTGTGGGCACCCAAATAATAATTCTAAGTTCCTAACTTTTATTTTCCTACGATGTACTCAACTCATGAGATCGATTGAGGATTAGCTAACCTGGAGGAGGAGGAATTGAACTCCAGCTTAAAAATAAAAACCACAAATCAAAAACTGAAAGTATCCCTTAAAAAAACGCATCTGACCATTAAATCTCATTCAATGGAGTTGACCCAATAAATACTTTTTCAATTGATAATTGTTCAATTGATTCATGGGAAAAACTCATTTGGTTGATGACTGAAAATTGCTCTTAAATACATGGCCATGAAAGAATCTTTTCAATTGTTTAAAAAAAATATCAATTGAACTTGAAGATCAATTGCCGCACGCCGAAATATTGATTTGTAATTTCAACGAAAAACAACTTTCAATTGTTAAGAAGACGACCGCATATTTTTCAGCTTAACCACTGTCTCTCAAAACGGTGAGATGTGGTCCCCTTTTTATAGGCATTGTTCAATCAGTTTCCCACTCCAATTTAGTTTCCTATCTATTCTAGAATTAATAATTCTAGATAGACTCAAACTCTAATTGATAATTATCCAATATAATTATCAAGTAAATAATTATATTAATATCATAAATATCTTATATTTATTTAATTCCCAAAACAGTCAAAACTGTAGAATATCAGATATTCCCGGAATTAACTAATATTAATATATTAGCCCAAATATTTTGGAAAACTATTTTCCATAAACCCTTAGGAACTGGAAATATTATTTCTAACCCGTGTACTCTAGGAAGGCGAACCGGGGACCATGGACCTATAATTATAAGCTCCAATAAATTGAATAAATAATTAACTCTTTAATTAATTTATTCGACTTATTAATTCCGATATTACTCCACTATAAATTCGGAATTGCACTCTTATAATCATAGAATATCTTACTCTACTTAATTGAGAAGTCCAACGATATAATCATTACATATAGATTAATCCTCCATAGACAATTCGTAATTGAAGCTAGGTAGTATCCATTAAACCTCTTCAATTACCTCTTATCCTCATTTACCATTAATTCACTAGTGAATGGTTAATTTATAATCGATTATAAATTAGAGATCTCAAACCATTCGGTTCAGAATTAACAAATGAGGGAATCGTCTTTCTACTTCCCAAAGAAGAAGGAATGGATTCCATATCTCGTGAATTTATATTCCTGACTATTTAATTCAAATGTGAATCTAAAATGCAAGTGTTGGGAATGTCGTAGGACAAACTTAAACGAGCAAATTAAGAATCACACCGAAATAAACAGAGTCTATAATCACTCAGGATTAAGATTTATCCATATATGATCATCTAGTGATTTAATTTGATTTTCCATTTCTACAACGGAATTTGTATGGAAAATTCAAATTAAATCGGTCCAAGTCCTATATGATCAAATCATATATAAATGCCCCCACTAAGATGTCTCCACATCGACGGTCCGGATAAATAAAGTCACATTCAAAATGTTCTCAGGTCGCATTAATGATGTTTTAATTAAAGATCCCATACTTTAATTAATTTCATCACGGACTTAATTTTACTTTATTATCTATAATTTTAATCCTCTTGTATATAACTCTTATATACTAAGATTATGGTTACAATAAATAAACTAGGGATTTTCATGATGTTAAAGAAAATACATACTGATATGCAATAGAGTCAGAAAATAAATGTCGCTTTATTAATAATCAAAAACAATTCACAATTCTTTAAGAAGACTATCCCTAACACTTTTTCAGTATCATTTTCTTACTTCAGTGGTAATTTCACTCATCAACTTGTTTGGAAACAGAAAATCGGCATGGTTTAGTCAATAGTCAGTCAAAATAAAACATCAAAATCGGAGCACATTTCAACTTTCCACTATACGCATCTAGAGAGAGAGAGCATAAAAATAGTACTGTTGAAGAAGATGAGAAGAGCTGAGAACAGAACGCTAGCAAGGCTCGATCCAAGGCCTCCGCCGTAGTGCACCGCCGCCTTAAGTTCGCTCTCGTTCGATTTCCCGTTCCATCACCAATTAATTTGATCCTAATCCTAAATTATAAAAAGGGCTTTATCCACACCCCTTGGTGCAGGCTTAATTGCAAAAAGTGCCACCTAATTTTGGGTGGGTTACATTTTAGGACTTTTATTTTTCGATTTGTAATTTAGGACTTTAATTTTAAAAAATTAGCATATTGATGATAAAAAATCGCTGGAAATTTTTCAAATTGACCGGATTTCTTTGTTGTGTCATGCGTGGCACCCCAAATTAAGGAATTTTTTATTTTCCAGCTAAACTTGATGACTTGACCGATAACTTGTCAAAACATGCACACATGGCGGCTAACGATGGCACTTTATGATATTTACATGTCATTTCGTATTTTTCTCTTTGTCTATTTTAATATGTACAAAATAAATTAAAAATAATATAAATTTTTTCTCCATTAAATTAAAAATTTGTATTATTTTTAAATTAAAAATAATATGAATTTTTTCTCCATTAAATTAAAAAGCTATATTATTTTTAAATTAAAAATAATATAAATTTTTCTCCATTAAATTAAAAAATTATATTAATTTTAATTTATTTTGTACATATTAAGTTGACAAAGAGAAAAATATGAAATGACATGTAAATATCATAAAGTGCCATTGTCAGCCGCCATGTGTGCATGTTTTGCAAGTTAGCAGCCAAATCATCAAGTTCAGTTGGAAAATAAAAAATTCCCTAATTTGGGTGCCACGTGGCGAAAACATAAGCAAATTCTGTCAATTTGAAAATTTTCGGTGATTTTTGTCATCAATATGCCAATTTTTTTTAAATTAAAGTCCTAAATTGCAAACCGAAAAATAAGAGTCCTAAAATGCAACCCACCCAAAGTAACAGGGCACTTTTTGCAATTAAGGCCCTTGGTGAATACACCCACCATAAGTTTAGCTTAAAAGACTATAATACCCAAACTTACATAAATAAGTTCTAAATACCCCCTTCAAAAGTCCAATCTCTAAATACACCTACCTCTTTTATTAAAAACTTATAATTTTCTTCCACACACCTAACCACATCTTTTTCTTGAGCAAAGATGAAACTTTTTTTCTTCTTCTGTAAACCCTACATTTTACAATACCCAAATCGTTGCAAAATATGGACAACAAAGAATTCATTGTGACGAATAATATAAGTACATCCGGTTTACAACTTAAAGTATGTTATTTACCCATTTTTACCGTTGGAAATTGTTGTTGGATAAGTGCAAAGAATACACTTGGCACGGTCAAACACGCAACACAATCACACTCACCATCGTGCCATTGTGCCACATATAATCATGACACGATCGTGTCGAGATATTGTCCTTGTTTTTTTATGTTTTTTTCGTTTTTAATAAGAATCAAACTAGATGCCTACAGTATAATGTTATTGGTCCTTCCCAATGATGATCTTGTTCAAGATCAACAATAGCTTTGTGTTGTTATTGACTACACACACGTGTTCATGATGCACGAATATTTTGGTTCTCGCGAAAAATTATTTGATTGGGTGCGTGAGAGAACAATGAGCATGTCATGATGATAATAATTAGTAGGTCGGATAGTGGTCGGGATAAGAAAAGACCTCGGGTATTATTGGCTTGCGAAAGTAGTGGACAATATCGTGAATCAAAAAGGGTTTAAATATAAAAAAAGATGATGTTAGCCAAGTTAAATAAGAGAAAACTGGAACAAAGAAGTGTGGTTGCCCATTTCATTTGAGGGTCGACAAGCATCAATTGACGGAGAATGGACACTAGAAGTTGAATGTTGCATGCATAATCATCCAATTGCGAGTATTTGGAGGGTCATTCTTTTCTTTGGTAGATTAACGACCAATGAAGAAGAATATGTGTTGGATATGTCACAAGAGAATACTTAATCGAAGGACTTTTATTTGGCTTACAAAAGAAATTTGAAGATAATAAGTCCACAATAAGGACTATGTATAAAGCTCGTATGAAAGATAGAGTTATCGAGCGTGAGGGTCGATCACAGATGGAACAACTTATGCATAAATTGAAGATCATGGATATTTATAGTATCATAGGCATTGCAAGATGAGTAACACTGTGAATAATATATTCTTTACTCACCTAATAAGCGTTGAGTTGTCGCATGCTTTTCCGAGTGTCATCTTTATGGACTACACGTACAAGACAAGCATGTGCAAATTACCTTTATTGGGGATTGTTGGTGTGGCGTTGACCCACTTGATATTCTCTTTTGCCGCCGCATATTTGGTGTGTGAATGTGTAACGACCCAGTTTTCAAAAATACAAGTAATTCAATAAAAGAATTATAAAAGAACATATTTTATAAAACATTGCCTATAATTCAAAAAGAATTTCCAAATAAACAAAAGTACTTTAATTCAAACCAAAACATTTATTCTAAAAAAAATTAAAATACTAACTATTAATAGTAAGTACTCAAATTAATTAACAAATAATGGTTTCTAAAAATTCAAATTAAATAAATCGTTGACTTTGCATCCACCGCCTCCAATCCTCGATCGGGCTCCTCAACCTGAAAAGTTTTAATAAAAATGGGGTGAGCTTTCAACTCGCTCTGTGGGGACACGTTTGTCATAATTAAATACATCAATAGGCGTAATCGTAAATATTCAACATGTAATTTTTCCTCCATAATTTTCTCCTCGATCGCCGTTACTTTATATCATCGGGCTACCCCGAGGATTCTTTTGATCCTGCACCTATTTACGGTCCCCTGACTAACATGATTTCCTCTTTCCACATTGCACATAAACGAAAACACATATATGAAATATTTAATAATGACAAACAATACTTGAATAGAAATATCCCCACCTCAACTGGATTTTGTTAATCCGCGTAGTAACTAAAACGATTATTCTAATCCTCTTGATTCTCGATTCTTGAATTTGATTTTAGAGAAAGGGGTGAAGTTTGTAAAGAAAAATTTTCAATTTATAGAGTTGAATTCGGAATTTATGATTGAGAATTAAGTTCTTACATTAAAAATTATAACCCTTCACCTTTCATATTCTTTTAATTAAGTTTGAGTCCTTCTAAATTCATAAATTAAATTCTATTAAATGTGTCTAATTAAAATTATATTTTTCTGATTAATAAAATTATAATTCATATAACAATAATTGAAAAATATGGTATATTACGAGAATGAGAGGACAACTATATATGGGCTTGCACTATCTTAAAACATTTGACGAAGTGATGTTTTCTCCCACTGTGATTATTCTTGTGAGAGAAATGACTCTAATGAATGCAATTGAGAAAATATTTCCCACATCGAGATATTTCCTTTATCGTGGCACATTAATAGGAATATTTTGGCAAATTGCGAGAAAATATTCGACATGAAAGAAAAAATTGCATCTTTTATATTGCAATGGAATTTGATGGTCATCGCATATAACAAGACACATTTTACGACTTAATTAGAATATTCATCAGAATTCACAAAATATGGAGCTGTAAAATATACAATGGAGCAATGGGTGGGGCCATACAAGAAAAGATGTGTGTCTACTTTGTGAATAATGTCATGCATTTCAATAATACCACAACAAAAGGTCACTCATTATCACCCGTGGCAGCGCATGATAGAATTCATTTCACCATACAAACCCGCAATCTCCAAATCAACAAGAAATAGTTTATACAACCTATACCAAAATATGTACATCCACAAGAAGAAACATTCTAAATACAACCTTTACCAAAATATGAACATCATATATATACCAAAAACTGTACAAGCTAAATATCCAAAATATATGTACAAGATAAGTACCAAAATCTATACAAGCTAAATTAAGGTGGTGGTGGGGGCCAAGTGGAGGCATCCGTACTAAATCTATATATAGTAAAAGAAAGCCTAGATAAATCCGTAACATGGTAAATCTTTAGGGGGTGGGTAGGTAGTTGCTCAAGGTTGATAAAATCTGGTGTGTGTATTTCCCTAGCAAAATGACTCCCACCGATCGACATCCTCGATCAAGGTTCACATCGAATCATCAATAATCATGGACCTTCCATCCTACCCAAATAGAAAAAAGTATGTTATCAACAACTTCGTCACATTCAACTGATCGGCCGGCGCATCAAAGAATGCCCCAACAACAAAATGGAGTTGTACATCATCCATATTCAACTTAGCACCTGCATAGTATCTATCAAATATACCACCCACTGGCGGATGGTGCTTCATATAAGGGTCAAATATGGTCGGGCAAAAGATAGTCATGTAACCAACGGATACTCGTATTTGGAGAATCAATCAAACGACCTCGATCCGATACCAATATTCATCCTCGCGTTTTTCTCGCCGACCTCCTTCACAAATATGGTAGGGCGGCATTGGAACTAACTCCCTGTTTGTCCAACCCTAATAAAAAAACCAAAATAAGAGTTCTCAAAATCGTGGTACACATCATCCCTAGCCAAAGATAACTCCACATCTACGTCGTCAACTCAACAATCGACTATAAATATTAATCTTGACTTTATCGACATAAAGTCCTCCCTTTTCCAAGCCTACTATGAAAAACAGTAAAAAAACACACTTAGTAATCTCCACAGTAAAGAAATTGATTAGCATTTGAGAAGAAAAAAGGCAAAAAAAATGGACAGTGGCTGTGGCTAGAGCTGGCAATTCTCGGGCCGGCCGGCACTTTGGGCTGGACTAGGCTCTAATATTTTGCGCCCGAAAACGTTTAGGCCTATATTGGCCCGACTTTTTGGATTGGCCCGATGATTTCATGTCCAAAATATATTATTGGGCTGGGTTGGGCCATGTGTTTTGCAACCCGACCCGACCCGAAATTTCCGAAAAGCCTGATGGGCTTGGGTAAGGCTGGCTCGGCCCAACCCATTGCCAACTCTAGTTGTGGCACGATCACAATACACATTGAACGTGCCATCGTGCATGGTCAAGACCAAAATATATATAGAATAATTAGGTTTTTTAAATTTTTTTTTTTTTTTTTTTTTTTTGGGGGAGCGCTAAAGCCCCCCCTATTGGACCACAAGGGGATGCCCCTGCAAGCATCCGATCATGCACCAATTATGCTTAAATTAAAATTGATGGTCTGAAAATAGTCATGGAAACAAAAAATGTAAGGCTCCATTGTATTGATTGATGATTTGGAGTTATGGATTTTAAATCCATAGTAACAAATCCGAACTTGTTTGGATAATATCATTTTACAATGAATCTCAAATCCCTAGCTCCTGTTTTGAGTTATTATGGTGAATTTCAAATCCAATCTCATTTGAATCTATTCCATAAATCCTCCCTTCTAAACCAAATTCATGAATCCAAAAGGAGCTTAAGCTTTTTCGTTTTGAGGTCTTCATGATTGGCGTTTTCTGTTGTTACTTTTGTTATAGTTTGTTAGCCGTCTTCTTCAATTCCTCTTTATATTTTGCTGCTAGAATGAGGCGGGTATCTCTGTGTTTTGGCTTGCATTTTTCAAAGCTTTGTAACTTATTGCTTTGTGCTAGGCTTGTAATCCTTAACCCCTATCGATTGCTAATTTGCTATGGCTTGTGCATGACAGTACATACGATATTTTTTTTTGAGCAACATTTTTTCCATTTAGTGGCGAGACAAGTACAATCATGGATTCGCCACTAGAATCTATATTTAATTTATTTATTTTATTAATTAAATGCTGATCGCAAACTATTAGGGGTATTAAACATTAGCGACGATTACTTACAAGCATGGACGAAGCCATCTAAGGGCCAAAGGAGCACTTTGGTGCCTCCCTCAAATTTTGGAAAAATTAGAGGTATTTTGGTAATTTAACATTTTAATTTTAAAAAATAAAAAATAGGATGAGAAAAAAAAGTCTTCAAATATATTGCATTCTTCTTTCCTATTTCAATTTTGAATCTTGAAAATTATGTGTCTTGATCATTTTTCTCTTTTCTTAAACTTTTGTACATTATTTAAGCTCCGCCATAAACATTAACTTGAATTTTTGCATTATTCTCTTGTGTCTCTATTTGTCCTTTTTGGTATATTGATCTAATTGTATTTTGTTATTTATTGTTCAATATTAAGATGTGATTGAATTAATACAAAGACTTAATCAAAACTTCTACTTATTTTTAAATTTGATGTACTGTTTTCATTTTTATATGTGGTAGTGGACAATTGTCCACTTATGCTTTGTAAAAATGAAAAATAGTCATATTTTTCAAAAACACGTTTTTAGTCATTTTGACATGATCATACCCTTCTTGTGTTCTAAATTCTCATATAAGGTACTTAATTATATTTCAAAAAACTGATGCGGTATATTTTTCGGTACCGAGTCGTGGACCAGCCCCTAGAAATAAAAAAAAAGACAAATTGAAAATTTGAACTCAAAAATAGCTAAAAACAATATGGTGAAAACTATTTTTATTATGTAGAAGTGGCCAAAAATTCGACGGACTCTTTTTATATTAATATTAGTTGGGCCCCTACCCAAAATTCCTGGCTTCGTCACTGCTTACGAGATCTTTATGGCATAAGCATATGTTTAGGGATGACAATGGGTAGAATTCTATATCATTCATCTCCATCCCCAT
This sequence comes from Rehmannia glutinosa, assembly GCA_016081115.2. Taxonomy (NCBI): domain Eukaryota; kingdom Viridiplantae; phylum Streptophyta; class Magnoliopsida; order Lamiales; family Orobanchaceae; genus Rehmannia; species Rehmannia glutinosa. The sequence goes on from CM071937.1 coordinate 82,862,864, forward strand.
TAATTATATTCATACTCATTCACATCTCCATCCCCATCGAGTATTCAATTTTCATACCCATTTTCATACCCATCGGAGGATCCAGTATGCATACCCTACCCATAGTCTGTTACCACTTATAATTGTATTTTTCAAATTTGAGTTATTTCAATGAAACGATGTATATTTACTAAATTCTTATGAGAACAATAAGAAAAAAGAATAAAGATAAGAATTAGCGAACTAAATATTATAGAAAAAATAATAAAATATTAGAAAAAATAAATCACGTGTGTTAGTGGATAAGTAAAGTTTGATTGAAATTTGTGAAAAGATATTTTTAGAAAATATAAATAAATAGATATGTATAAATAAATAAATATATAAGTATAAATATATATATATATATTATAATATTATAAGTTAATCGAGTATCAAGTTGGTTATGGTTAGTATGTACCTAGACCCACCTCCATATCTAAACTGAAAATTCCCATATACACGTATTTATTTATTTGACCGGGTAAACAAACCCTTCATACACTCCTTCAATAGGGTCGGATATCGGGTCCTCCATCCACTTCAAGAAAATAAGAAAAATCCAATGGGAAAAATCCATTGGAATTTGGCGATTTCCATTGGAATTATCGATTCCAACAAAAATTCTAATAAAAAGTGCACCATTGGTAAAATAGTCATTGGAATGACAAAATTCCAATAGAAAAATATTCCAATAGTACTTCCTACGTATTTATCCATTGGAATATTCTACCATTGGAAAAAAACTCAAATAGTTTTTTCAACAGTAATTTCAATGGAGTTATACCATTGAATACAGTCCAACTGTATATCCTGGAATATATAATCTTTGAAAAAAACTCCAACAGTTATTCCAACAAAGTTATACCATTGAAATTTAATCTAATAGTAATTCTAATGGTATATATACGTTGGAATATTCAATAATATAATTTCATTATCTAATATTTTCAACTTCTCAGGAGTCACCCATCATCAGTTTGTCCTAAATCAAGCATACTTAACTATGTAGTTTAAATATGATTGACTACAAAAAAAAAGATAGATTAATTTTATCGATATGAATAATATTATCAAAACTTTTAACCTCTATTGGAATTTTCAATGAAATTTTCCAGTAACATGTTGTAGCGTTAGAATATCCGTTGGAATTTTAAAACCTTCAACGAAAATTCTAACGATTAATACCAACGTTTTGTTTACCGTTAGAATTTTTGTTAAAATTTTCCAATGGTATGCTTTAGCGACGGAATTTTTGTTGGAATTTTCAGAATTACAACAATATTTGCAATGAATTATTCCAACGGTTTTATTATTGTTGGAATTACTGGTAGAATTTTCTAACGGTTTGTTGTGGTGTTGGAATTCCTATTAAAATTTTAAATTGCAATGGGAATTCAAACGGTTTATACCAATGATTTTGATTATCATTGGAATTTCCATTGGAATTTTAAAAATTCCAATAATTTTCTATTTTGTTGGAATTTAATTGTTTCTTGTAGTGATCGGGTTTGCAGGAAATTGTTACCCATACGTACATATATGTTGATAATGGGAAATGGCTTAAAGAATGAAGGACGCTTAAAGTAATCAATATTTCTCCACAATTCAAAGCAAAATTAATCTCACACAACCCTCATTGTGTGGAATGAGTCATTGAAGCTAAATGTGTTAACTTGAATCTTCACATTTTCACTACTTGGCACAACAACATAAATAACATTAAGTACCACAAATTTGTAGTACTTTTTACATAAGGTATATTATGTAACACGCGTTTGTAAGTGATGCTGCTTTTTAGGGCAGATCACTCCAAGTTAGGGTTTCTGAATAAGTCAAAGTCTTCTTCTTCCCAAGTGGGAAATCTTCCAAGTTTTCTTCGTGAGATGAAAATCTTCTATTCGAAACTTGTCTCCACACACACAAACGTTAGGGAGATCCCTGGGGGTTGCCTAGAGAGGCTCATCCGATGCTCAAGTCAGCACGATGAATGAGAGAGAATATAAGACATTAAATTGAATACTGAATAATAGAGTTATGAATCAGATAACTTACAAATAAAGAAGGATCATTTTATATCTGGGTAGTGATCCTTGTGGGCCGCGTAGGAGAAATGGCTCATGGGCCGGTCCAGGACCCTTTTCGCCGGGTTATTCCATCTGGAGCCCATTAATTATTGGACAATTAATAATATTTGTTGTAATATATAAAATGAATTATATATTAACTATTAAAGGACATATTTGCCCCAACATAACCCCCCCTGTAACACCCTAAATTTAATAAACCAAAATAATCACAAAGGTCTCGATTAAAGAATAACATACTCCGAATATTTACTAACTTAAGCTCCACAAGTATATTTATCCAAAAGTACGATAATTTAAACTTATCATACTAGGGATCTAATGTTAGTCCAAGTGGCTACAATAATCTAGAGGGGGGGGTGAATAGATTATCTCGGTTTTTCAGATTTTGCCCTCTTTTTCGAAAATTCAAGCAAAGACAAAATGCTAAGTGCGGAAAATAAATAGCACACTTCGATTTAAAGAGGTTCAACCCACCTAGGGCCTAATCCTCTACCACCCCAGTATATCCGGGATGAATTTCAAAAAGGAAAAAAAGGTTTTATTAATTACCAAAATTAATAATACAACACCTTGAGGATTACCACAACCCTCTTGCAACACCTTGAGGATTACCACAACCCTCTTACACCACCTTGAGGATTACCACAACCCTCTTACACCACCTTGAGGATTACCACAACCCTCTTACACCACCTTGAGGATTACCACAACCCTCTTACAACACCTTTGAAGATTACCACAACCTTCAAACACCTATCACCTAGATCACCCAAGTGTATTCTTACCACAAGAATACTCACAAGGATGTCTTGTGTTGAATGATGACCAAAAATCAAGATTACAACTCAATGATGAATGATACAATATGAGTACAAGTGTGATAAGGAATTGAAAGCCTAGACCTCAAATTTGTGCAAGTGAAAGTGCTTAGGCTAATACAACAAGATATATGAAAGTGTTTGCTTGTTTGCTCTTGCTTGTATAGAGTGTTGTATCTTGTTGCTTGAATGAAGCCTCTATTTATAGGAGAGGTATTGGCTTTGATTTCCATACATAGGCTCCTCCTTGGGGAGTGATTTTTTGCAAAAGAAACCATTTAAAATCATCAATATAGTGTTAGAAATCAATCCCTCAAAATAGGGAAAAGCATCGAAAAATGCAACGGATAGTTTTTCGATAAAGCAGGGTGCGACCGGTCGGCAAAAGATAAGTTTGAAATTGAATTTCGTGATTTTTACACAGGGGACCGGTCGGATGAAGTGCGACGGTCGCCTCTATACCATGACCGGTTGGGGGTGTTTAAATTGTGAAACAGAGAAGACAGACTTCAAGAGGGCACTCCCATGTACCGGTTGCCCAAGGGTCGACCGGTCGCCCTCACCGGTCGACCACCTGGTCGACCGGTCGCCCTCCCTCATTTTTTTCTACGTCCCTTTTTCTGTTTCAAAACTCAACTCAGGTACGGGTTGCCCTATAGGGCGACCGGTCGATCCTGAAACAAATGTGTTGTCCAATTTTTTATCAAAAATAAACTCAAAAAATACTCGAAAAATAGTAAAAATATTTTAAATCGATCGGAAGTATTTAGACTACATTTAGAGACATTGTTTTGGTTTAAAAAATCATTTGAACAAATCATCAAAATCATGATAAAAACATTTATCTAACAAACTCCCCCTTTTTGATGATTACAAACCAAAACAATTTTCTCGAGGACGATTTTGAAAACAAATAAATTTTCCGGTTTTACGAGTGAACTATCCGTTAAAAAACATTTTATACAAAGCTCCCCCTATTTATGAGCACATCGACACAGAGCATATCAACAAGAGATATTGCATAAGCTAGAAGCACAAGCTATTATAAGCTTTTATAAGATGCACATAAGCATCATAAGCTAAGAAGCTCCCCCTGTTAAAATACTTATAATCTTTTGCAATTAAGTCCATAATACAAGCCATGGACTAGGTATACTTGGCTTTAGGAAGCCATAGCTTATAGCTTTTATTGCGAGCTTTTATTAGCTTCTTTTAGCTAACGAGCCAATTTCCTGTTTCTCCCCCTTTGGAATCATCAAAAAGAATGTTAGGATGATAAAAATATCATACAATTATATCAAAGTGCGCCAAAGGAATGGTTTATCAACCATTGAACAATTTAGGCTTAAAATCCAAAGAAAATGGGAGAAATGTATCATGAAGAGTTCATAAGATCGTTTTATTTTCCAAGACATGATCTCAATAGTATTTAAGACTTTTGGAAGCAAGAGAATCATGTAGAAGTTGAAATTTTCATTGTGACATTTCATCGAACACTTTGTGGGCGTAAAAATTAAAAGAAGTTGTATAAAGCCCTTGTAAATGAATCAAGCCAAAAATTTTCATCACCAATTCACATCAAACATCATACAATACAACATAACAACTAAGCTCATCATGATCATAAGATAATTTCATCAAGAAATATACAAGAAGGGTACAAATGCAAGGGTTCAACCCAATTGAGCAAATGAGAGAAAATTCTTACCATCCGATCGGTAAATATGAGCAACGATGATGATAATCAAGCTATATAAGGTCCAAGACATGAATTGAATGCATGAAAACAAATTTTGAGTGAAATTTGTGTGAATTTGGCAAAAGGGACAAGAAATGGCAAAAAGAAGTTAAAATGACGAATGCTGAAGACAGAACGGTTTTAATCCAAAAAACGGCTAAGGCGACCGATTCTTTGTTGAGGGCGACTGTCGACGTTGAGGGCGACCGGTTACCCTCAACCTCTTCATCCCACTGTCTTGCCAATTTTTCAAAAATCCAAATTTTCAATCAAAAATCCGATTTTTTGCCCCTAAGTTTTAAAAACGTGCAAAATGCAAATGTAAACCTTATTCAATATGCATTATGCCTAACCGAGCTCGTATCGACGCAAAAGTCTCGGAAGATAGCGGTTTTGTAAAAATGTCCGCTAATTGATCTTGAGATGGTACAAATGATATCTCAATTTTTCGTTTAAACACAATCCCTTAGAAAATGATGCCGAATCTCAATATGTTTAGTACGATTATGATGAACCGGGTTTTGAGCAATATTTATAGTGGATATATTATCACAAAAGATAGGAACATTTTCAAAAGAACATTTGTAATCCGCTAAGGTTTGTTTCATCCAAAGAAGTTGAGTACAACAAAAAGCGGCGGAAATGTATTCGGCTTCGGCCGTTGAAAGTGAAACACAATTTTGCTTCTTTGAAAACCAAGAAACTAGGCAATCGCCTAAAAATTGACATGATCGGAAGTACTTTTCCGATCATCAATATTTCAAAGATAATCCGAATCACTATAACCTTTAAGAGAAAAATTTTCATTCTTTGGATAAAATAAGTGTAGGTCCCAAGGGGTGTAAGTGTAAGGTTTAGAAGGGGGGTTGAATAAACCTTACCAAATTTTCGATTTAGTCCTTTTAAAAATTTAGAGTTGATACTACACAATTTGTGTCCTTGAAGGACGATCAATTTAGTCACTCAAATGAGTTAATCTCTCAAGACTCAATCGAATTTGTTGATGAAGTAACTCATTGTTGGCTCTAAATTAACTCGATTTGTGGTTTTGTTTTATTGGAAGACTTAACACCCTTAAGTTTGATTGAGCAAGAATTTAGTGCTTGGTTTAGTACTTATAAGTTATTAAGTGGATAGCAAATTTATCGTGAGATATAAACGAGTTAAAAATGCAAGAATTAAAGTCTTTGAAATGTAAATGACACAATGAAATTTTTATAGAGGTTCAAGATGGGGTAATTCTTCTACTCATCCTCTCTTCTCCAACTCCCGGAGGAATCCACTAGGTAATGATCGGTTTACAAAGTGGTAATGCAGTCCGGATACAAGTCTTGATCACACAACCGACTTGATCCTTTGGGACTCGATCTGGAGATGCCTTGATCACTCTCGGTGGCTTCTCATGACGACTCGGCCTTCTTCACAGGGGCATGCGCTTGCTACTACTGACTCACTTGCTCAAGCTCTTTGGATTTGATCACGAAGCCCTCCAAAAGCTTAAGACTTGGCTCAACCTTGAACCTTCCTATAATCCTTCCCGGAATGTAGACCCCTTTTCTTCAAAAGTTTCCTCTTCAACCGATTGAAGTTCTCTTTCCTTCACGAGTAGGTGTTGGATTGATGTACTTCGTAATGTGGCTTCAGGATTAATCTTGAATGATTTGAGAGTATTTCTAGTTATACTTTAATTGATTTCTTGAATGTTCGTGGTTCGGGTAACCTTCTCTCTCGAGTCATTCCTCGGCCTTTATATAGTGATCTTTCAAAAATTTGCCCGTTGAAGAGATAGGCTTATTTTTGAAAGTCACTTGCGTCGTTGGCTTGTCTTGTTGCGATCCTTGGAATTGCCATTTCCTCTATGAATTGTTCTTTCACCTTTTTCGAGTTCGACACGGTGTAGTTCTTCCCATTGGTTCATTCCTTTTGCACGCTTCGGACCGAGCACTCCAAGAAAGGTGGTATGGAGATATTACTTGTTTAAGTAAATCTCTTGATTTCTCGTCAACGCAAACGGTTCTTTTACGATTATCTCGACTTGACCGCATTTCCTTGCTTTCCCAGGTGACTTAGAGTCGACTTCCAATCATTGGATGACTCTTCTCCGTCACTTCAACTTGAGACTTGGCTTTTCTTGAGTTGACTTGATCGATGCTCCACTCACCGCATCTCACCGCTTCTTGAGAGAGTTCCGTCTACTCTTCTTTGCCATATTCAAATTTGTTTCACAAAGAAAGTCTTCCTTCCGGTCTTGTCTTGTCTTCTTGCATGTTAGGGCGTAGGCGACTTAACTCGGCCAGCCGCTCTAATTGTTACAATACATTTTACAAAAAAGAAGAATTGGGGTGCCAACTTTCTATTCTAAGTTTTACATGGCATTCATCAAAATCTAAACAATAAAATTCCTAACAATTTCCCCCTTTTTGATGATGCCAAAACTTAAACCATACAAAAATGCAAATAACAAAGATACATACGAGATAGTGTATTGACATAGAATGTATATGAGTTAATCAATCTTTTTATTGATCATATCATTCTTGTACTTAACACAATGTTTACAAGGTGTATCGAGCATATAATTGTCTTCACAAAAAAATAAAGAATTTATAGTTTTATTACGAAGACTTACATTGTATGTATTTACATAATAAAATACACGAAGGGTTGGATAGCAACACTTCATCTCCTTCATTTGTCTCCTTCTTTCATCTTGTTCAAAGATCTTCTTCTTCTTTCTTCTTCTCTTCTTCTCGTCACCGCCTTCTTTTTCTTTTCATATGCCTTCCTAGCAGCCTTCATCTTTTCTTATTCTTTCCATCTCTCTCCTCCCATAGCCTGAGTTTGTCTCTTGTTTTTTCTTCTATTCTTTTGCGTACTCGGCGTTAGTTTTAGCCACTTTCAAATTTGCCACTTGGTCAAGTTTCACCAGAGAGATCCCTCCTTTCTTTCCCGGATCTACGTATTCAATATTCTTGGGCGGAGGTCAGGTGTGAAGCTTCTTCCTCCACTCTCGCTTCTTCCTCTACCTCGGGCGTATAGTGTCTTGGGGCCTTCTTCTTTCCGGTGAGTGAGTGCGGAGTGACAAAGCAGAGTGATTGCGGTAGTCTGCCGCTTGTCGCCTTCTTCACATAACGTGAGACCCTTTTCCCAAGATCAAGTCCCAAGCTTGAGCCATGGACATATTTGCAAAATATCCCTCGATTCGAGCGTTTTAAATTCATCAACGATCGTGGCTCTGTCTCCGATATCCGAGATGGCATAGGTGTCTCTGTCTCTTTGGAATGCCTCCGTGTTCTTTCAAGATGTTCATGACCGGGCATCCATTCTTCCTTCCACTTCCTTCATCCTCGCTTCAATTGTTTTTCTCTTATCGGCCATGGATATAGCAGAGTGTTGGAGTGGCAGAGTCACAGGAGTTTCTTTGCTATATATAATATCGGTGTGATATGACCTTGTTGAGGGGTTTGTGCAATCATCAAGGTCATATCTTTTGATCCTTCCCCGGCCAGATTTTCCTTTCGCAAGTGCTCCTTCCTTTTCAACTTCCGGATCCCCCTTGCGCTTTAGGTATTCCTCTTCCCCTTTTTGGCATCATCAAAGGAGAGAGGAACGCCCGGAAATAGACTTGCAAGCGGGAAGTCAAGCCTCGCGATAGTTGAGTTTTTTGTCTCGAGTCCGCTGCAGAGTATGCGGCCCAAAATTCAGACACCGAGTAGCGTTGGACTCTGCTTGAGATCGGCTTCATCTCGGCCATGAGAAGGTGAATTTTGTATTCATGGTCTCTTCCAAACGTCGTAGATCACTCTTGTTTTGCTCACGCAGCAGCTTGACCTCGGCAATGTGAGCTTCATGCATGTGCTCAATATGCTCTCTCGAACTTCGTTTTTGCATCGCATTTTCAGCTCTCCACACACAGCTGACTTGTTGAACAATGTCCTGAAGTATCTCACCTGTTCCACACGCATTGTTTCTTCTTTGTTGCCACCATTCCCTTATCCGAATCGTTATGCCTCTTAAATCACTGTAAGGGTGGCATCTCTCTGTTGTCCGATCGCATGTCCAAAGAGGCTCGATGCCTCTCCATCCGTTCAACCTCAAAGCAAATAGTGCCTTGAACACTTCTCGAACTTGGTGATTCTTCATTGCGGTGATGGCCATGCATCGTCAAAATCATAATTATTTGGAACAATGGTGTCGATGGAAGAACAGGAGTTGGTTTGTGATAGCGTGCTTGTTCGTTTCGACTCTTCGTGGAGTTCGTATCTCTAGTGAAAAAGGAAAAGATTCTACAAAAGATTCATCACCGCCAACCGGGATATGTTCGATGATGAGCGGTGCGCGTGAAGTTCTTTTGGGAATCGATCTGCTGCGCCTTGAGGAGCCTGCGCGATGGTCTCTTGTTCAATTTGGGTTTTGTTGTGAAGTAGACCCGCTTGCCGAGCCTCGTTGTCTTAATGACGACCGTTGGTCTCGGTGATTTTTCCATTCGAGAAAGTTGGTCCTCGGCCTTATCGAAGCGTCATCGGACGATGATGAGATTTCCATTGGTTGCTCATCATCAAAGTTAAAAGTTTGACGAGTAGTCTTGGGATCGACTTGCTCGTGCTTGGAACATCCGCGAATCGAGTCTTTTGGATTTGTCATGGGGAATGACTCACAACCTTCTTCTTCGCCTTTCCGATCCCGGAAAAGTGACATCGGGGTTGTCCTGGGAATCATGAAGTGCGCTTATCTCCTTCTCGGATGGGTCGATGATAGTAGGAGGGATGTTCTCAACATCGCTTCTTTACCAGGAAGTCTCAACCTCCCGTGGGCCTTCATTACCTCCGGCAGTCTCTCTTTGCTGCGAGGCCTAGTCCTCCTTTTCGACAGTGTCACTGTCTTAGGGTCTTCTACGGTGGCATCCATTGGAGTCTCAACCCCATGGATTGCACTTTCATCGCCCCAGTGTTAACTCCCGGTACATTCCTTCCTCGTGCCTCGACCGCATCGCAGCGTCATTAGCCTTCGAGTAGCGGTTGGCACCTCGGAGAGACAGTCTCAATCGTCTAAGCTTCGTTGATGGCAACTTGTTGTTCTTCTTGTGTTTGTATTTTCTCTACTTCGCCTCCTTGATTCGTTGTGGAGTCATCTGCAAAGATCCTCCGACCTTGCTGCGGTGGAGGAGTTTCCACCGGGCGCACGCACCGAGTGAGTGACTTGGAATGGGGTCACTCGTCTCCAAACTCCCTGCTTCTATTTATTGTTCAGTAGTTGGGGCAGTGGTAGCACACCTTCAATAGGGGTTGGCTCGATTGGGGTCCCCACTATCCCGCTTTCATCGCCCGCTCCCCTTATCGCTTCTTTTGAGTGAGTGGGAAGTGGTAGCGGCAACAAATGGCTATTTTGAACCACTCCCATTGGATCGATTTCAAGCGTGTTCGGAGGACTCTCCTGGTCCCTCCATCGTCTTTGCTCGTGAAGGATTCTTGATTCGTGCAATGCTTGCCTGCATTTGCAACTCTTCTTCGCGGGCAAAGCATTCTCGGATCCTCATCAGCATGCCGAGAAGATATCAGAGGAGGATGTGTGTGTTCGTGGGTGCGGGAGATAGAGGCGGATGCTTGCGTTTTCTCACGTGCCTCGGCTTCCTCGCTTGCTTTTCTTTCTCCTTTTCCTTGTAGATCTGCAGGATGTCTTTGCGCTTGTCTTCATCCGATCTTTGGAAGATACAGTGGTCGACCCGAGAAGCTCACAGATTCCTCTTCTTCTTCTATGAACTCGGGCCGTTGAACTGTTTCCTTGACTTACTCAACTTCCATTTCTCCACTCACGCAGACGATTTTGGATGTCCGGGTAAGGTGGAGATAGGATCATTACATCACTATCCGCTCTAGCGGAGTTCTTTCTTGTGCTTCACCGTGTGTGAACTACAATTTGTGTCTTCGGGTTGCCTCTGCTGACGCCTTCGGCAGACTTGGGCTGTTTCATCAACTACATCCGGAGACTCTACTTCTCCCGGTAGTCTCCCGATTGCGCTAGCCGAGTAATCGACTGGTGGTTTCTCATTCGGACCGCTTGACGATTTTCTTCGTCTCCTAGTTTGTACCAAAGGATTTCGGTTCGAGAGATGGTGTCCTCTCGAGTCTTGGGCGGGGGGGCCGTCTTTGGTGTCTTTTTCTCGAGGAGCAGGGCCGTCGTGGCTTCTCGGTTCTCCTCTTTTTGACGATCGGAGAAGGTATTTGTGAGTCCTTCTCGACCGCCGCTGCAGGGCAGGGGGACACGTTTGCTGGGGGCGGGGACACTGGAGGGCGGGGTGACTGCTGCGGGGGCACAAGCATGTTTGGTTTTCTTTTTGCAGGGCAGTGATCTTTCTTAGTACCGCAGGGGCAGCTTTCTTCTTAATTTGGAGAGAAAAACATTTGTATCTTCGGGTCGGTGATTCCCCCTCACCGTGTCGACTCTCTTGGCGTAAGCTCTCTTCTCTCAGGCCCAGAGAGGTTTGCTCTGAACATATTCTTGTTAACATGGAATGCCTTCCCATGTCTAAGAGGGACTCCTTTCACCTCCAATAGCCGACCAATCACCAGGCCATAACCTAGGGATCCTCCAAATGAGCCATCTTCCTTGAAGGACTTGTTCCCCACGTTCGGGCAGAGTCTGCTTTGTAGACAAACTCAGCCCATTTATCTTCTTTTCTTCGATGATTGCACCCATTACAATCGGCTTTTCTTTTTGATTGGTCAAAGCTACCAAATTTGATGTCTATACATTTGGCAACTATATCCAACAACTTGTGATAATCCTCCCAGTGATCTCTTGTTTGTTTGTGTATATTATTTTATCGGCAAAGTCAGGCTTGGCTATTTCTTTCCAAGCATCGGCCCAGGTTTACATCGGCCGTTAATCTCGATGCTCCTTCGCCTCACGGGAAGTGAGCGGTGGTCACCAAATCCTTGGTAGAGATAGTCACCGCTTTCCGTGAGCAGATGACTTGATTCCTTCATCGTGAATCTCGGCATTCACGTAGAATTGTGCGACCTCCTCCACATAGGTCATCGGATATTCTAACGTTAGAAACGGTTTTAGCCCGGTCGTTTCCAACTTTTCAGCGATTTTCTTTACTAGGGTGTCGTTGGACCCCTGCTTCACCATTCTGTCGAAATCCACCGTCGAACCAGTGTGGATTTGCTTTCCTAACTTGGTAAAGTCATAAGTTGGTGCCATTTTCAGGATTATATCGAAGAAAAACTCAGAAATTGATTTGGAGATAGATAGGGTTTCGAGAGTATTTTGCTTTTGCTTTTAAGAGAAAGAGATGAACAGTTTTTAGAAGTGTGAGAGAGAAACGGATGAAAATGGTTTAAATATGGTTTATGAAAGGACGTGCGGGTGGTTTTTGAAATGTGATCGAAATCAACGACTTGGATTTTGCACGCCTATTGAGCATTTAATGTCTCGTATTTAATGCGGCAGCATTTATATCCAATCATAAGCTTGGTGTGCGGCTTTATGTCTCGTACACATCATCATTATCTTTGACTTATTCCTTAAAACATTCCCGCTTAGTCAAAACGATGCGTTTTTGTCACTTTGCTCATAAGTTATTCAGACATTATCCTCGGTGATTTAACTCTACTTCTCACGATTCTCTTAGTGATTTCTATCGGTGACTCGGTAGTCATTGTCTTTCCGATACAATGATTCTTGGTGATTTGTTTTCGACTCTTTTTCACCCCTTTTCTGTTCCATTTCTTTTCTTTGATTTTTCTCGTGTCTCGGCTTAGTTCAATTAACCCCAACTCATGTTTGAGTTCTTCAAATCTTGACTCACATAATGGTTTTGTGAAGATGTCGGCTAGTTGTTTATCGGTTGAGATATATTCCAGGATGATATCCTTCCTTTCAACATGATCTCTTATGAAGTGATATCGACATCAATATGCTTTGTTCTTGAATGCAACACGGGATTTTGAGTGATTGCAATTGCACTTGTGTTATCACACATGATTGGAATTTCTTTTTCCTCAACTTCGTAGTCTCTCTTTCTTTGTCTCATCCATAGGACTTGGGCTAAATTTGCCGCAGCATGCCTATGTATTCGGCCTCGTTTGTAGAGGTGGTTATTGAGTTTTGCTTCTTACTAAACCAGGAAATTAGCCTTTGTTTCCTAGCATTTGACATGTGCTCGAAGTGCTCTTTCTGTCCACTCTGCATCCAAAGATAGTCGAGAATCGAATAGCCAATTAGCTTGAATCCACCTTCATTTGGATACCATAGGCCTACTTTTGGCTTCCTTTCAAGTATCTCAATATTCTCTTAGTCATTGTCATATGGCTCTCTTTTGGAGCAGATTGAAATCTTGCACATACACCTACAAGCAAAGGTGATGTCGGCCCGCTTCTTTGTGAGATAGAGCGATGATCCAATAAGTGCTCAGATCTTGTTTGATCTCTGTGCTTGCCATCCGCATCCATGTCCATTTTGGTGATGTGTTCATTGGTATTTTTCTGTAAGACTTCTCCTCCATACCAAACTTCTTCATTAAATCTCGGTGTATTTTGTTTGACTTATGAAGGTTCCATCCTTCATTTGTTTCACTTGGAGTCCAAGGAAGAATGTCGGCTCTCCCATCATGCTCATTTCAAATTTACTTTGCATGAGGTTTGAAAATTTTTCACTGACTCTTTGTTAGTGGATCCAAAAATGATGTCATCCACATATATTTGAACAAGCAAGATACTCTTCTTGTCTTGAATTTCAAAAGTGTTCTATCTACTTTTCCTTTTGTGAATCCATTTTCGATTAGGAATTGTGACAGGTGTCATACCATGCTCTCGGGTGCCTGTTTCAATCCATACAAGGCTTTCTTGAGTTTGTATACCTTGTCTCCAAGAGTCTTCCGCTCAAATCCTGGAGGTTGTTCAACATACACTTCTTCTTCCAATAAACCATTTAGGAATGCACTTTTTACATCCATTTGATATACAATGAAATTCTTGTGAGTCGCATAGGCAAGAAACATCCTTATAGCTTCCAATCTTGCTACAGGGCAAATGTTTCATCAAAATCTATCCCTTCTTCTTGGCAATATCCTTTGGCTACTAGTCTTGCTTTGTTTCTTACCACGTAACCTTCCTCGTTCATCTTATTTCGAATACCCATTTGGTGCCAATAACATTTTGATGCATAGGTCTTTGCACTAATTCCCATACTTTATTTCTCTCGAATCGATTCAGCTCTTCTTGCATAGCTTGAATCCAATGTGTGTCGTCAATGCTTGTGACATATCTTTGGGCTCTATTTTGCGAGATGAAGCATGTGAACATAGCTTCTTGTTGAGTTCGGATCTTATTTTGACACCTTCTCTTATATCTCCAATGACAAGTTCGGTGGATGGTCTCTTAGCCATCTTACATCAGGTTGGAGTAAGTTAGTGGATTTAGTCGACTTGCAGCCGTGTTCTTTGTGGTCGGCTCTCTCGTAGTCACTTAGCTTTTGCAAATTTTCCACTATTTTTGAGATTGATTATCTCATCTTCTTCTCGAATTGATAATTCCGGCTTCCACCTTCAAAGAGGGACTCTTCAGATGGTTGGATGATTCACTTATCGGTGACTCTTCAATGTCTTTTCCATTTACATTTGGCTCATCGAATACTACATGAATGGATTCTTCAGTAACCATAGTTCTTTTATTGAGTATCCTGTAGGCTTTGCTTTCAGGTGAGTATCCTAAGAAGATACCTCATCGCTTTTAGCATCAAAGGCCTTTAGGTTGTCTTTGCCATTGTTGTGGATGAAGCATTTACATCCAAATATTCTCAAATATGCAACATTTGGTTTTCTTCCATCCGGATCTCATAGGAGTCTTTGTCACCGTCTGTTTATCATACATCTGTTTTGGGTGTAGCAAGTTGTGTTGATTGCTTGACCCAAAATCTTTTTGGTAACCCCGCTTTAGCTAACATGGTCCTTGCCGCTTCTTTGAGGGTTCTGTTCCTTCTTTCTCGCAACTCCATTCTGTTTGTGGAGTCCTTGCTGCTTGATAGTTCATGACCAATACCATTCTCAATACAATCTTGAGTTATTATTCCATTGACAAACTCGGTTCTCTATCCGATCTTATTTTGATAATGGTTTGACTCTTCTCATTTTGAATCCTCTTTCATTTTGTGGTAGTTTTTGTAGAGTTTCTTTCTTCTTACACATGAATATTGCCCATGTATATCTTGAGTAGTCGTCTACTACCACCAAGGTGTATTTCTTTCCACTTATCTTTGGTTGGTTTCATGGGCCAAATAGATCCATATGAAGTAGATGCAATATTCTTGTTGAAGATGGGCATGTCTTTTCTTTGAATGACGACTTGATTTGCTTTCCCTTCCGACATGCATCACATATACTCTCCTTCTTGTATCGAGTCCGGGAAGTCCTTCTACAAGATGACTTCTTGCCAAACTTGTTAATTGTTTTGAAATTCAGGTGACTCGCTTTTTGTGCCACATCCAACTTGATTCATTGCCCTCTTTGCTAGTAGACAGTCTTTGGGTGTTGCGGTTGACCAACCCACTACATACATATTTTTCTGTCTACATCCTTGCAAAGACAACTTCATTTGATTCGATATCTTTGATTTGGCATATACCCATGTTGAATCCAACATTGTAGCCCTTGTCACGAGCCGATCGATGCTCGATAAGTTGAAGTTGAGTCCTTCAACATATGCAACATTTGTGATTTCTAATCCATTCCTCTTGATGGATCCAATGCCTCTTATTTCACCAGGAGCTTCATTTCATCCAAATATGACTTTTGCTCCTTTAACTTCCTTGAATTTTGCCAGATTTTTCTTATTTCTGTCATATGTCCGGAACATCCACTATCCATGTACCAGGTTCCTTGGCACTCTGTTTGTTCCTTGAACCGCAATCAAGGAAATTAAGTTTTAGGTACCCATACTTGTGCGGGTCCCGAGGGGTTAGAATTGTAAGATGATCCAACCAACCTATAGCCAAATGATTTGACTCTAAGGGGTTGCCATCTATCGAGTGCCATAATCATAATTAATCCTGGCAAATTGCTTGGGGATTCTAGGTTCATACAAATTGTCTCTTTTGTCAGTATGCCTGCATATGTGTTTTAGCAATTGCCTTCCTTGGGTAATTGTGGTGTCTTTGAGTGTAGTGCCTAGGTGCATATGTGTCTTTGATGAAAGCTCTTATGCTTTTGGAATGGCCCTTGCCGAGTTCTAGGCCTTTGCCATTTGGGCTTATATTCCATAAGTCCAGGCCGATAGTTCACATTATTCCAATCGCTTGGCTTGGATATTTTCTACCATTCCCATCATATGTATTTCTTTTATGGGTTTTCTGGGATTTTTGGTAGCTCGCTTCTTCTTTACAGAGTATTTTTGTTTGGAGTTTCTTTGAGGACTGGTGAATCTCTTCTCGGTATCCTTTCAAGACACTCAATCGGTCGTTTTCCTTTTCCTTTTGTAACCAAGACCAGTTTGCTTATTATTGTGCTTTGGAGTGAATGTGTGTGCAACATTTAGAGTTTTGGATTTTTCAGACTCTTCATGGCTTGAAGATCCTTTTTCCAAAATTAATTTTGAGGTTTGACATAGCACAGAGGAATTAAATCCTAAGCCTGTCTTGTCTCCACATTCTCTTTGACTCATAATAAGATCATCCAATGATTTAGATGCCTTAGTGAATGAGGCAATAACATTCTTGAGGTCATTCTCCCTCTTTTCTATAGCAGCAATTTCTTTATTAATTTAGCATTTTTCGCCTTTAAACTTTCATTCTCAACAAACTATTTGACTTAGAGTACTCGGCTCCTTAGTCGCCTTTGAGTTTTGACTTTTGAGTAGTAATTTGTTTTCCTCATTCAATAGTGTGTGTGAGGATTTAATGTGTTCAAAATCTTTCATCATTTTGCCTAATGAATCATAAAGATCGAGTGGGTGATGAAGTGTGTGTGTCACGATCACTATCACTAGTGTCCGAGTTTGTTGAGTTAGATTGTACCTCATCTTCTTGATCGAGGTTGATCTTGTTCTTTGGCCATCAAGCGGATCGGGCTTCTTCTTCGTGAGTCACTTGAATAGTCGGCTTCATCGCTCTCAATCATTTGTCTCTCTTGACTTGGCTGTTTGTTTTTGATCTCTGCAGACCATCATTGCCTTTTTCATTTCTTGTCTTCTTTCTCTCAAGACCTTCCTTTCTTCTTCATCTCTCGTATTTGTTGACTACATGATATGGGATCAATGGCATAGTGACTGGTTGTCTGAGTTCCCAAAGATAGATATTCAACCTTTTGATCGACTCTTTCCATTCTTGGATTGTCACCCTTTGATACTCAACTTTTTGATGATTTGTTCTCTTGGTTGGCCTATCTTCCTTGACTTGGAGGAGCCGAGTGTCTTCTCGGAAGATTCACCCTTTCTCTCTTGTAGTTCTTATTAAAGAACTTGTTAAATCTTTTAACCATCGTGGTTATTTCTTCCGGGTCAATGACTTCTTTGACCTCACTCTTTTCCCATCTTTAACAATTAGAGCATTGTTTTGGGTACATTTGTCTCTTCCTGGTCTTTTCTTCTCACTCAAACTCGTAGGCTTTGAGGTCCGAGAATAACTCATGGTTGGATGTTTTTGATAGGTCCATGGAATGTCTCGTGCCATGACCTTCATTTCCCATTCAGTGGAAGACTTTTTAGGATTTTCATACACATTTCCTTCGTGTATATTCCTTTCCAAGTGCAGTGCATGACTCATTTGTGATTTCGTGAACCGAGCGTCTAGTTGATCCAGGTTCTCTCCCCGAGATCATTTTGAAGTTCTCAAATTTCGTGACAACCACCGATAATTTGTTTTCTTTGATTTGCTCGAGCCTTCACAAATCAATGTAAACTTGTCCTGATTTCTTTGGCCGTTTTGCATGATTTGACTTTATTGAACATGGCTTTGTCCAAAGTTTTGTAGAGGATGTCCTTGGCTACATTGTCCAGGTTATATCTTTTTCTGTCATCATTTGTCCACTCGGTTCTTGGTTTTTCAACCATGACAGTCTTGAGCAACATCTTTCTTCTCCTTCACCGCAACTCTTCGCATGTTTGTGTTTACCTTTAATATTTGCGAGAGGCCCATCTTCTATCACTATCCACATCTCATCATGTAATCTTTGATAGATGAGCTCGCATATCGAATTTTCCAATCATCAAATTCTTCAATAGTGAACATAGGGATGCGTGTCAAATTTGCTTCCATGATAATAACTTTTAATGATAAAAAGAGTTTTGAAGGTTTAAGTACTAAAGCAGACTTTGAAAGGTTTGGAGATCTAGTTCAAGAACGGTCGGTGCGGAGGGTTCAATGAACCAACCGCTCCGATACCACTTGTAGGTCCCAAGGGGTGTAAGTGTAAGGTTTAGAAGGGGGTTGAATAAACCTTACCAAATTTTCGATTTAGTCCTTTTAAAAATTCAGAGTTGATACTACACGCAGTGTCCTTGAAGGACAATCAATTTAGTCACTCGTGAGTTAATCTCTCAACGGACTCAACCGAATTTTGTTGATGAAGTAACTCATTTGTTGGCTCTAAATTAACTCGATTGTGGTTTTGTTTTCATTGGAAGACTTAACACCCTTAAGTTTTATTGAGCAAGAATTTAGTGCTTGGTTTAGTACTTATAAGTTATTAAGTGGATAGCAAATTTATCGTGAGATATAAACGATTAAAAATGCAAGAATTAAAGTCTTTGAAATGTAAATGACATAATGAAATTTTTATAGAGGTTCAAGATGGGGTAATTCTTCTACTCCTCTCTTCTCCAACTCCCCGGAGGAATCCACTAGGTAATGATCGGTTTACAAAGTGGTAACAGTCCGATACAAGTATTTATCACACGGCCCGACTTGATCCTTTGGGACTCGATGCGGAGATGCCTTGATCACTCGGTGGCTTCTCGACGACTCAACTTCTTCACAGGCGCTTGCCTTGCTACTACACTCACTTGCTCAATCTCTTTGGATTTGATCACGAAGCCCTCCAAAAGCTTAAGACTTGGCTCAACCTTGAACCTTCCTATAATCCTTCCCGGAATGTAGACCCCTTTTCTTCAAAAGTTTCCTCTTCAACCGATTGAAGTTCTCTTTCCTTCACGGTAGGTGTTGGATTGATGTACTTCGTAATGTAGGCTTGAGGATTAATCTTGAATGATTTGAGAGTATTTCGGTTATACTTTAATTGATTTCTTGAATGTTCGTGGTTCGGGTAACCTTCTCTCGCCAGTCATTCCTCGGCCTTATATAGTGATCTTTCAAAAATTTGCCCATTGAAGAGATAGGCTTATTTTTGAAAGTCACTTGCGTCGTTGGCTTGTCTTGTTGCGATCCTTGAATTGCCATTTCCTCGTATGAATTGTTCTTTCACCTTTCGAGTTCGACACGGTGTAGTGCTTCCCATTGGTTCATTCCTTTTGCACGCTTCCTCGGGGATCGAGCACTCCAAGAAAGGTGGTATGGAGATATTACTTGTTTAAGTAAATCTCTTGATTTCGTCGGCAACGGTTCTTTTACTGATTATCTCGACTTGATTTTGCATTTCCTTGTTTTCCCCAGGTGACTTAGAGTCGCCTTCCAATCATGGATGACTCTTGTCACTTCAACTTGAGACTTGGCTTTTCTTGAGTTGACTTGACTGATGCTCCACTCACCGCATCTCACCGCTTCTTGATAGAGTTCCGTCTACTCTTCTTTGCCATATTCAATTTGTTTCACAAAGAAAGTCTTCCTTCCAGTCTTTGTCTTCTTGCATGTTAGGCGTAGGCGACTTAACTCGGCTTGGCCACTCTAATTGTTACAATACATTTCTGACAAGAATTGGGGTGCCAACTTTCTATTCTAAGTTTTGCATGGCATTCATCAAAATCTAAACAATAAAATTCCTAACAATAAGCCATATTGAATAGTGCCTTTCAAATATCTAAAGATCCTTTTAACGGCACTCATATGAGATTCTTTGGGATTGCTTTGGAAACGAGAACATAGGCATACGGCATGAAGAATGTCCGGTCTACTAGCGGTTAAATAAAGTAAACTATCAATCATACCTCGATATTTTGATTCATCTACGGACTTGCCTTTTTCGTCTTTGTCGATTTTGACATTAGTTGCCATAGGGGTAGACACGATTCTTTCTTCTTCAATACCGAACTTTTTCAAAAGTTCTTTTGTATACTTAGATTGCGAAATGTAAATACCTTCTTGGCATTGCTTAATTTGGAGTCCAAGAAAGAAGTTGAGCTCCCCCATCATACTCATCTCGAATTCTCCTTGCATTAACTTAGAAAATTTCTTGCACAAAGATTCATTAGTAGCACCAAAAATAATATCATCAACATAAATTTGCACAATTAAGCAATCTTGCCCTTTTTCAAAAACAAAGAGAGTTGTATCAACTTTACCTCTTATAAAACCATTTTGCAAAAGAAAAGAGCTAAGTCTATCATACCATGCACGGGGTGCTTGCTTTAAACCATACAAGACCTTTTTAAGTTTATAAACATCATTAGGCCTAGAAAAATTTTCAAACCCCGGAGGTTGTTTTACATAGATTTCTTCTTGAATAATACCATTTAAGAAAGTGGATTTAACATCCATTTGGTAAAGTTTGAAATTTTTATAACAAGAATAGGCAAGTAAAATACGAATAGCTTCTAAACGTGTTACGGTGCAAAAGTTTCATCATAGTCAATACCTTCTTCTTGACAATACCCTTGAGCTACTAACCTTGCCTTATTTCGAACAATGTTGCCTTGATCATCAAGTTTGTTCCGGAATACCCATATTGTACCAATAATAGTTTGAGATGGAGGACAAGGTACCAATTCCCATACATCATTTCTTTCAAATTGATTCAACTCCTCTTGCATCTCTAAGAACCAATCCTCATCCTCAATAGCCTCCTTAGCATTTTTAGGCTCCTTTTGAGAAATAAGAACTTTCTCGGCAAATTTTCTCCGGGTCATCACTTTGTCAAGGGGATCACCAATAATAAGATATTTTGGTGATCTCCTTTAAATTTCAATGCAACGGGAAGATCCAAAGTATCACCTCTATCTTCTTGAGGAACATTTGAAGTGGACGGTTGATCATTTGATGTAGATGGTTGATCATCAATTTGAACAATTGGTTCAATAATATCCTCTTCATCACTTTCATCATTGGGTATTCTTTCAACACCCGAAGCTTCATTGAATTTGACATGGATGGATTCTTCAACAACCCCACTAGTCTTATTGTAAACCCGATATGCTTTGCCCTTTGTTGAATATCCCATAAATATCCCTTCATCGGCCTTAGGATCAAGTTTGTCCAATTGATCCTTGGTATTCAAAATAAAGCATTTACAACCAAATATCTTGAAATAACTAATATTTGGAGTTCTACCTTTCCAAAGCTCATATGGAGTTTTATTCATTTTAGGAAGAATATAAACCCGATTAGTAACATAGCAAGCGGTACTTACGGCTTTGGCCCAAAAATATTTTGGAAGTGAAAATTCATTGAGCATGGACCGACTCATCTCTTGCAATGTCCGATTTTTCCTTTCGGCCACTCTATTTTGTTGAGGTATCCTTGGAGCCGAAAAGTTATGAGCATATCCTTTGGTTTCACAAAAGACTCTAAACTCACCATCAAATTCTCCACCTCGATCACTTCGAATAGACTTAATAGTATCTTCTTTTTCATTCTCAATAAGTCTATACAACTTAACAAACTTATTAACGGCATCGCTTTTATTGGTAAGAAAAAGAGCCCAAGTATATCTAGAAAAATCATCGACAATAACGAAAGTGTAATGTTTTCCACTTAGACTAGCCGTACCAATATCCCCATACAAATCAAGGTGAAGCAATTGTAGGGGTTTGGTTGTGGAAATTTCATTTTTGGGCTTAAAACTACTCTTAACTAATTTGTTCTTTTGACAAGTGTCACATAAGCCAAGATTTTCAAAATTCAATTTGGGTAGTCCTTTCACATGTTGGTTTTTGTAAATATTTTTCAAATTCTTATATCCAACATGTCCAAGTCGCCTATGCCATAAACTAGTTAAATCATTATTAGCGACTAAACAAGAAACATTTTGACTAACCAAATCACTTGTACAAATTTTGTAAAGATTTCCTTTTCTATTTGCTTCACAAATAATTTTACCATTTTTAAGTATAAGGCATTTATCTTTATTGAAAGAAACATCATAATTTGAGTCACAAAGTTGGCTAACACTTATCAAATTAAACTTAAGCCCTTCTACTATAAGAACATTACTAAGAGAGAAAGAAGACTTACCAATTTCTCCATTTCCAAAAATTCTTCCTTTGCCATTGCCGAACATGACCATACCCTCTTCTTGGAGCTTGATGTTGGTAAAAAGTGCTCTCCTCCCGGTCATATGGCATGAACATCCGCTATCCACGAGCCATTTTGAATCTTCCATTGTTGTTATAGCTCCTATTACCTACAAAAGAATTTCTTTTAGGTACCCTATAAATTTGGGGTCCATGGGGGTTAGTCTTGAGACCTTTGGGTCTCCAAACATGACTAGAGCTATTTCTCAATTTGTAATTATTAGCATAATGTCCAACTTTGCCATAATAAAAACAAGTAGGAGTATTAGAACTACTAGCACGTACAAAAGTCGGACCTTGGTTATTTTTCTTAAAAACACTTTGAAATGGCTTATAACCAAGTCCCAATTTGGAATGCTCACCTCTTTGTGCATCTAAAATTTTTGTAACTTTATCCGTGCTTATGTTGAAACGATGCACATCATTTTTCAAACATTCAATATCTTTTGTGAGCAATTCCTTTTCGGTTTCAAGAGAGTGAACTCTAGTAAGAGTAAGTGTATGAGCTTTGTCTAGTGATTCATAAGAGGTAAATAATTTTTCTTTTTCAACCTTAAGCTCTTTATGCTCCTTTTTCAAATTTTTGTATTTAACAATTAAATTTTGAAACTCAATTTGCAATTCATCAAAATCACATTGCAAATCATCAACTATGGAGGAAGTAGAAGAGTTAGAGCGTACCTCATTATTTTCATCGTCTATGGCCATGAGACCATGTTAGGTCTCTCCTTCCTCGTCGGTTGTTTCGAGTAGTTCATCCCACGTTTTGACCTCCGCATTTAGAGCCTTCTTTTTCATGAAAGGCTTCCTTTTCTTTTGTTTCTCTTCATCGAGTTTTGGGCAATCGGCAATAAAGTGCTCGGGTTTTCCGCATTTAAATCAAGTATTATCTCTCGGTTTTCTTGCTTTATTTTTATTCACAAATTTTGCAAATTTTCAAACAAGTGCGGCCGTATCCTCCTCATCATCATTATTATCATAGTATGCATTATTAGAAGAAGAAGCAAGACCTTTAGGAATAATTTGCATACCCGATTGATTTATGGATGGTTTGGAATTTTTCCTCTCCTTGAGATAGACTTCATAGATGAGGAGGTTTCCAATAAGCTCGTCAAACTTGAGTGTCTCAAGATTTTGTGCCTCCGTGATTGCCGTCACTTTTTCGGACCATGAGTCGGGAAGAGCATTTAGTACTTTAGTCACCTTGTCTTCTTCGGAGATGACTTTACCAAGGGCCACAGGTGGATTGACAATGTTGTCAAGCCTTTCAACTATCTTAGAGATGCTTTCACCATCATGCATGTTAAAGTTTTCAAAGTCTTTAACAAACATGGTCTTTCTTGCTTGTTTGACCTTCTTGGTCCCTTCATAAATTGTCTCCAATTTTTCCCAAACCTCATGTGCCGACCTTATCCCTCTTATGCGATTGTACTCGGTGGCGGTAAGAGAACAATGCAAAATATTTAAGGCCTTACCGTTTAGAGAGAAGGCCTTTTTCTTGTTGTCATCGAACTCCTTGAAAGGTTTTGGAACCGAGGTGCCATCCTCCGATTTCTTGGTCGGTTGATCAACTCCTTCAACAACCACATTCCAAATGCCGAACCCGTATCCTTGTAGGAAGCACTCCATACGGTCTTTCCAAAATGCGTAGTTGTTGGCGTCGAATAGTGGTGGCTTGTTGGTGGATGTGCCGGTAGTGAGATAAGCTTCATTCGTAGCCATGGATCTTTCCTCTTTACTCGGAACGAGCTAGCCAAAGAGTTTGGCTCTGATACCACTTGTTAGTCCAAGTGGCTACAATAATCTAGAGGGGAGGTGAATAGATTATCTGGGTTTTTCAGATTTTGCCCTCTTTTTCAAAAATTCAAGCAAAGACGAAATGCTAAGTGCGGAAAATAAATAGCACACTTCGATTTAAAGAGGTTCAACCCACCTAGGGCCTAATCCTCTACCACCCCAGTATATCCGGGATGGATTTCAAAAAGGAAAAAAAGGTTTTATTAATTACCAAAATTAATAATACAACACCTTGAGGATTACCACAACCCTCTTGCAACACCTTGAGGATTACCACAACCCTCTTACACCACCTTGAGGATTACCACAACCCTCTTACAACACCTTTGAAGATTACCACAACCTTCAAACACCTATCACCTAGATCACCCAAGTGTATTCTTACCACAAGAATACTCACAAGGATGTCTTGTGTTGAATGATGACCAAAAATCAATATTACAACTCAATGATGAATGATACAATATGAGTACAAGTGTAATCAAGAATTGAAAGCCTAGACCTCAAATTTGTGCAAGTGAAGTGCTTAGGCTAATACAACAAGATATATGAAAGTGTTTGCTTGTTTGCTCTTGCTTGTATAGAGTGTTGTATCTTGTTGCTTGAATGAAGCCTCTATTTATAGGAGAGGTCTTGGCTTTGATTTCCAGACATAGGCTCCTCCTTGGGGAGTGATTTTCTGCAAAAGAAACCATTTAAAATCATCAATATATAGTTAGAAATCAATCCCTCAAAATAGGAAAAGTCATGCGAAAATGCAACGGATAGTTTCTTTGATAAAATAGAGTGCGACCGGTCGTTACAAGAGATAAGTTTGAAATTGAATTTATGTGATTTTTACACAGGGGGATCGGTCGGAGTGGGGTGCGACCGGTCTCCCTAGACCGATCGCACCCCTCCGACAGTGTGATTTTTACACGGGGGACCGGTCGGGAGGGTGCGACTGTCGCCCCTAGACCATGACCGGTTGGGGGTGTTTAAATTGTGAAACAGAGAAGACAGACTTCAAGAGGGCAATCCAGTGCCGGTCGACCCAGTATCCCCCTCACCGGTCGACCACCTGGTCGACGGCCGCTCTCCTCATTTTTTTCTACGCCCCTTTTTCTCGTTTCAAAACTCAACTCAGTACGGGTTGCCCTATAGGGCACCGGTCGAGCTGAAACAAATGTGTTGTCCAATTTTTTTCGAAAATAAACTCCAAAAATACTCCAAAAAATAGTAAAAATATTTTAAATCGATCGGAAGTATTTAGACAACATTTAGGGACATTGTTTTGGTTTAAAAACTCATTTGAACAAAATCATCAAAATCATGATAAAAACATTTATCTAACATCTAAGTCTACCAAAAACAAAAAAAATTACAGAGTAAACTCAATCATATAAACTAAGTATTATAAATATTACAGTGGAAGTCTTAATTTACAAACAACTTTATAACGAGAATTAATGCATCAAAACAAATAAAAACAAAAAATAATACAATTACGTTTCAAAA
This sequence comes from Rehmannia glutinosa, assembly GCA_016081115.2. Taxonomy (NCBI): domain Eukaryota; kingdom Viridiplantae; phylum Streptophyta; class Magnoliopsida; order Lamiales; family Orobanchaceae; genus Rehmannia; species Rehmannia glutinosa. The sequence goes on from CM071937.1 coordinate 82,888,218, forward strand.
TACTTAGAGTAAAGATCAAAAAAAAAAAAGAGCACAACACGAATCGGATTCTGCGTTACTCTTGTATCGGTGTCAGGGCTCCAATTCGTCGATCTCTGAATTTTTTTAAGAAAACGTGGAGTGAGCTAAACGAGCTCAGTGGGTAGGGGAATGGGAATGCAAGAGTTATTAATGAAAACTTGAAAGAAATTCTTTGAGTTAATCACCTAGTGAACAAAAGCTGTTTCATGTATGCAAATAGATGCGTAATTATTAAAACTAATGTTAATTACTTAAACTTACCAAATAAATACCACTACAAAGTAAGCAACATTACGAATAAACAAATTATACACAAGTAATATTGCGCAATGGTATCGAAATGGAATATAAATTGTACTAACCTTATGACGTTCAAAGTTCTTTGCATCAAATACAATATTAGCACAAATACGGTAAAAGCAAATTATGGGATTCAAGTCAAATTTAAAATGGGCAACGTTCTATGCCCCATTTTAAAACCAACAAGATACACAAAATAAACGCAGGGTCGATGTTGATCAAACACCAAACCCTATTGCGTTATCCAGCTCACCAGGCCAAAGCCTACCGACTCCTTATTCCTCCGAGTGGCTCGACTCTTCAGTTGTGGGTTTATACCCAGAGTTTATTATATTTCGGAATATACCAGTACTACAACCCAAGTTTCGCCGCCGTCTCTGGTCCGACCAGAAAAATGGGAATAGGCACATGTGTAGTCGAGCAAACACCAACAGGAAACCTGTTCGATTGATAGCCCGAACTACACACGTCAAATGGGATACAAGAACGGGAAACGGAAACAATTTCATTAACAATAAATCAATTTCAATGACAAGTAAGTAGAATGGTAATGATAAAATATTAATAAATTTCAATATAGGGAAACAATTAAACAAGGTATAGAGTGATTAAAATACTCGCATACGTGACATTGCAATACAAGAATATAATTCTCAATCTTAACGTTTACTAATAAAATTCGTTTATCTCGCATTATGATCAATTCTCTAATTCTTGAAAATGCTAAGGCGACGTGGATAATTCATTTTCATCTCAGCTAGGGTTAATTCTTGATTTCAAAGGAAATATAAAATTTTCAAGTTATTTATTGAATGTGCATTTAGTATGTTATCTTAATCAAAGTTGGCAAAATTGTGTGGTCACTATTTATTATAGTGAAAATTTTATAAAAAGTTAACACTTTAACCTATTAGTCTAAACCGTCTAAATTGATTAATTATTATTTAAAGGTTCATTAGTATCATATTTACAAAATTTTATAATCTACAAGTTTAACTAATTTTTTTAAAAAGGATTCACAAGAAAAACTCACAATATATGGAAAATGTGACCTTAACTAAACTATGTAAAATAATTATTTATAATTATAAATAGGACTAGTTCCAAAATTGTATACAACATCTAGCTATAAAAGATCAACGACTTTACCCAACTTCGGTTCAAGAATAATGATTTTAATGATTTCTCTAACAAACTAATTTAAAGAAAATTATAAAGTTCAATTATAACAATTCTCAAACCAAAATTTTAATATAGAAGATTATGATTTTAGTGTTGTGGGTCCAAACTCATTCATATTCGCAATACAAAATCGGTTATGTTATTATTAAGGTGTTAATCTTCAAATTGATATTTAATACCAATTACTCTAAAATCAGTTTTTTAAGTAGTACCTAATTTATTTATTTATACATATATTTTCACAAGTTCTTTTAATAGTAAATTATGGTTTTCAATTAAATTATCTTAAATGTGAATCAATCCTTTCATTGCTCAGATTATATGTTCAGAATATTGATTATCAGACTAAATTTTATTCTTGTTCAATTAGATTCCCAACAATTCACAGTCTAATAAGTAATAACACAACCAAAGCAACAAAAAAATACACACAGTACATGGAAAATAAGGTTTTATGCATGAATGACCAATTTATTTTTATTTTTATTATTATTGATATTTCTTATAAATGAATAAAAAAATTATTTTTTACCCATATGAAAAAAAATCTGCATATTCACCCACATTTTAGTGGATCTGTCGGAGTACGGTGGACGGTGGTGGTCGGGTGGCGGCGACCGTTAGTGGTGGTGGTGGTTACCGACGGGATTTTCGGCGATGGTTGGTGGCAGCGGTGGTGGTTGCCGAGAAAAAATATATAAAGAGAAGAGAATAGGAAGAGAGAGGAAGGATAAACAAGAGGAAAGAAAAGAAAAATGAACAAGAGAGGGAGGGGTGACCAGCCGCCGGCGGTAGTGGGGGAGGGAAGAGAGGAAGGGGAAAAAGAGAAAGAAGAGAAGAAAGGAAGAAAAAGGGAAAAAAGCTATATTTTTATATTTTTCCGGCGGCGGCCGGAGGTGGGCTACGGCCGTAGAAGAGGGAGGAGGGGAAGAAAGAGGCCACACCTTTTAGTGTGTGAGAGTGTGAGAAAAAAATCTGAAAATGAGTTAGAGTTTGGGGTTTGGTGTATTTAAAGGGGTGTTAAATGGGTGAGTTTTGGTTTAGGGTTGGGCTTAGGTATGGGCTAGTTAAAATTGTTGGAAATAGATTGGGATTGGGCTTGATATATATATATATATATATATATATATATATATATAATGCTGAAATTTATTTGTGATGGTTGGGCCTAGATTTTGGGGTAAAATAATTGCTGAAAATTGTTTTGGGCTAGGATATTTGGAATTTATTTGGTAGAAATATAAAGCTTAAATGATATTAACTCTATTTTTATTAATCAAAATAATTATATTTTATATATACTTACATAATCAGATGAAAGAATTCTACTCTTACATATATAATCATAAAGTCAAATGAATACTAAAATATATGCTAACTAAATAAATACTACCAAATTATAAGAAATAAAATATTAAAACATAAGTTAAAATTACACCAAAATAAATACTAAATTAATTAAGTGTAGGTTGTCACACCCCCAGCTCCGGTGCTGCGGAGGAATGAATCAGTGCATGAGCTAAACTAATGCTGTGTTTGACTTGTATTGAAATTCCTTGAAAATTTATGAGGACCTCCATGCAAGGGAGCTCCTCCCCTCCAAGAGCACCGAATCGAGGAGGTTAATTTGCTAGGACCCCGCGCCCCCCGTGAGGGAGCACCTCCCTTCCAGGAGCACCAAAGGAGGTTTAGTTTGAGGAACCCCTTTGAGGGACCCCAACTTTGACCATGTCTTCCAATTCCCCGCTTGGTAGAACACTTAGTGAAATTTTCTTGAAAATTGAGGAGAGTGCCCATAGAGAGTTGTAGAGATGAGTGAGTACATTGAGTAAGGAGAGTCGAGATGAGATCCCGAAAGTTGAGAGAGGTTACTCCGGGCGCCTCCTCGGAGTGGGGAAGGGCGCCCCCTAGGTGCCCTTGCGGGGGAATTGGAAGACATGGTCTTTATATTATAATATTCATGTAAGACTTTTGTTGCATTTTATTAATATGTAACACTTATATGTAATAGTCTTAAACAACACTTTTATATTTTGTAACACAAATAAGTATCACATTAATTACACAATACTTTAGGTAATACTATATTTAATTAATTGTAATACTTTTTTTGGCTATATTTGGGTAACACAATTTTTTTTCGCTTTCATTAAATAATGCCAGTGATTTATTTAGTTAATTGATATCACAAAATAGGTGGAAAACAAAGTAGTAACTAAACATAAAAATTGTAGATGTCATATGCTCTCTATATTTTTTTTAATTTTTTTTTCTTTTTATAAAGTCTATTTTTTTAATTTTTACCGAGGTAATTAATTCCGTCGTAATACCGACGAAAAATCCCAAGGTAAATTATTTTTTTTACCATTTTAAAATTTTTAAACTTTTATAAAGAAAATCAATGTCGTCGGTAATCTTAATATTTTTTTAAACTTTTTTAGAAAACTTATACCAACGAAAATTGATGTTATCGGCTACTTACAAACTTTTTTCATCGATTACTTTTATATTATTTATATATAATATTTGATTTTTTTTTTCGTTGGACTTTTTATTCGTTAGTAAATTAATTTTAAATTTTAGATTTTTTATTTAACGATCTAGAATTAATTAGTTGGTATATTTATTTTATATGTATTTTTATTTTTATTATGTCCTTTAATATATAATATAATATAATTTAAGAGAATTTATATACCATAACATATAGTATTTAATATAATCTTTAATACATAAAGTATATAATATAATCTTTAACCTATAGATATACTATAATTTTAATACATATAAAACAAAGGAAAAAATGTAATAAAAATTAACTTTGCTTGGTGACAAATTGCCACCTCCACACATAATAGGTCTTGGGTTTGATGCTCTTTGCAAGAAAAAATTAACTGCATGGTGCTACGAAAGTGCTACATAAGATTTATATTTTTTTAAAGTGTTACATCTAGAAAAATACTACGAAAAAGTGCTACATAAAATTCATATACAATTTAGAAGTATTTTTTTTTTCAAAGTATTACAAGTGGAGGACTTAATGTAACACATAGAAAAAGTCACTAAAAACTATTAAAAGTGATACCTTAGATTATATGTAGCACGAACAAATGCATCAGCATAAAAAATGCTACCTGCTATCTATATTAATATTTTATGGGTATTAGATAATATTTTTTTGGGTATTACCTTATGTCACTTATGTTGTAGTGTGGTCAAGTCTGATTAGCCGAAAGTAAATCAAGTATATTTTTAATACATGGTCTGGGTTGGCCTCCCCAAAATAGCGGCCCGAAGAAATTCTGAGTCGACCTGGGCCGGGCCAATTTTCCCATTGGCCCGATGGGCAAACACCGTGTTGCACCCTCTAGTTTACTCTTAAATGCACCCTTTTAAATGCATTCAAACAGTAAAGCATATGAAATAAGATAATCCAAGTTATTTTAAGTTGTATCAACTATATGTGAAAGTATATGTATATATATGTATACGTCTATATATATATATCATATGTTCTTTGAACAGGTAAGTTAATCTATTATCCTAATGAGCATGGTTATACTTCTATAATAATATGATATGCATTAACATACATGCACTTGATTGCAGGTGGAAATCAAACAAGTAAATTAAGTAGCAGGCTTTTCAATTAAATAACAATAATTAAAATCCTAATATATATGAAACTAAAGAGATTACTTGTCTGGTTTGTCGAATCAACTATGATTAAAATCACTCCGGCTTCTACCCAGAAGAATCTATACATAGATTATTATATAATAGGAATATTAGTAAAACTTAACCAAATTCAACATGAAGCTAAAGAAAAAATTACGAAACCTTCAAACTTCTCGGATAATTTGTACCGCAAATCGAATTTATTTCTTGTATTTCCTTGATTCTTCTTCTTTTTCTCTTTTCTTTTCTTCCTTTCTCCTTTTTTCCTTTCTCTTCTTTTCTGTTTCTTCTTCACTCATCCGATTCCTCCTTTCAAACTTATCCTCCTCCTCATCTTTTATTTATTTCTTTCTATTATTTTATTTTCCCTTTATCCCCAATAATTTCTCCACTACCTTTTTTTCCTTCCTTTTATCAACTTTTCCTTCCACTATCTCCATTTTCTCCACTTTCATTTCTTTTTGATTATCTTATTTTTTTAAAAAAAAATGTGGCTATGACATTCTCCCCTCCTTATAAAAAGTTTCGTCCTCGAAACTTATAACCATAAATAATTAATATTCTAATGTATGATAAATCATATATTGAGAGCTCATTGCTTACCAAATAGTTGGGGATATAGAACACATCTCATCTTCGTGTTCCCATGTAGCTTCTTCTATAGCGTGATTCCTCCATTGGACCTTGACTAATACAACTTTCTTTCTTCTAAGCTCCTTCTCAATCTTATCCACAATTCTAAATGGTGTTTCTTCATATGTCAGATTGTCACGAATATTGAGTGACTCGTAACATAAAATATGTGATTGATTTGGAATGTACTTCTTAAGCATCGAGACATGAAAGACATTGTGAACTCCGGATATTGCTAGAGGTAAGGCGATTCGATATGCCAAACTACCTATCCTCTCTAGAATTTCAAACGGTCCAATATAGCGAGGACTTAACTTCCCTTTCTTTCCAAATCTCATAACACCTTTCATTGGTGCCACTTTAAGAAAAATCATATCTCCAGCAGAAAATTCTAACGACTTTCTTCTCTTATCGGCATAGCTCTTTTGACGGCTCTGAGCAGCTTTCATTCTTTGTCGGATTTTCACAACTACTTCAGCTGTCTGTTGGACCAACTCAGGTCCTATTAGTTTTCTCTCACCGACTTCATCCCAATGCACTGGTGATCGACACTTTCTTCCGTACAAAGCCTCATAAGGAGCCATCCCAATAGAAACCTAATAGTTATTATTGTACGAAAATTCCACCAGTGGTAAAAATTTATCCCAAGTACCACTAAAATCTATCACACATGCTCGGAGCATTTCTTAGAGTGTCTGAATTGTTCTCTCTGATTGTCCATCGGTTTGTGGATGAAAATCTGTACTAAAACTCAATCGAGTACCCATAGTTTGGTGTAGGCTTTTCCAGAAAGCAGAGGTAAACTTGGGGTCCCTGTCTGACACAATGGACAATGGTACTCCATGCAATCGAACTATCTCAGTTATATATAATTTTGCATATTTCTCCATGTTGTACGTCCTTTTCACTGGTAGAAAATGCACGGACATGGTGAGATGGTCAACTATAACCCAGATGGAGTCAAATCCCATTTTTGTCTTCGGTAGTCCCATAACAAAATCCATACAAATACGTTCCCACTTCCACTCAGGAATCATAAGTGGTTGCAAAATCCCTGAAGGTCTTTGATGTTCAGCCTTGACTTGTTGACATCTAAGACACCTCTGGACATATAATGCCACATCCTTTTTCATGCCAACCCATGAAAAATGCTTGCAGAGGTCATGTTTCATCTTTGTACTTCCTGGGTGAATGAATTAAGAAAAGTTGTGAGCTTCTTTCATAATCTTTAGCTTCAAGTCCTCAATGTTGGGGACTACGAGTCTATTACCCAAACATAAAGTTCTATCTATTGAGATCACATAATCATGTCACTTTCCTTCAATGACCTCTGAATGAATCTTGTTTAGCTTTGGATCATCTAGTTGTGCGTTTTTATCCTTTCCAGGATTGACGGTTGTAAAGTCAAGGTAGCCAAATAACTAATCTTTTCTCGGGGAATAATTTCCACCTCAAGATTTTATATGTATTTTAACAGTGGCTTCTGAACCACATACAAAGTAGAAATAAATCATTGACCTTTACGACTCAAAGCATCTGCTACCACATTGGCCTTACCCGGATGGTAATTGATAACACAATCATAGTCTTTTACTAGTTCAAGCCATCTGCGTTGTCTCATGTTAAGCTCTTTCTGAGTGAAAAAATATTTTAAAATTTTATGATCTGTGTAAATTCGCACCTAGCCCCGTATAAATAGTGTCGCCATATCTTTGAGGCAAAAACCACAACTGCTAATTCTAGATCGTGAGTTGGATAATTTTTCTCATAATCCTTCAGTTGTCTAGAAGCGTAGGCAATTACTTTCCCATGTTGCATAAGAACACAACCTAAACTCTTCAACGATGCATCACTGTAAATAATGAAACCATCAATCCCATTTGGCAGTATAATAATTGGAGCCATCGTCAATCTTTCTTTCAACTCCGTGAAGCTTTTTTCACAATTGTCATCCCATTGAAACTTAGTGTTCTTCCTCGTTAGTTGAGTTAATGGTGCGGAGATCTTAGAAAAACCTCGACGAATCTTCTGTAGTAGCCAACTAACCCAAGAAAGCTACAGATCTCTCCTACGTTCTTTGTGAAGGCCAATTTTTCACCACCTCAACCTTGCTAGGATCTACAGAAATCCCCTCTTGAGAAACAATACGTCCCAAGAAAGGAACACTATCTAACCAGAACTCGCATTTACTGAATTTTGCAAATAATTTTTCTCTCGGAGTCTCTGCAATACTAGTCTTAAATGTTGTTCATGCTCTTCCTTCGACTGAGAATAAATAAGAATATCGTCAATAAAGACTATGACGAATTTATCAAGATAATAGAAAAGACTCGATTCATTAAGTCCATGAATGCGGCTGGGGCATTAGTCAAACCAAAAGGCATGACAAGGAATTCATAGTGACAGTAGCAAGAAAGAAATGTACTTTTTGGGATGTCTTCTTCTCAAATGCGCAATTGATGGTAGCTTGATCTCAAATCGATCTTAGAAAAATATCCAGCACCCTGAAGTTGGTCAAATAATTCCTCAATTCTTGGAAGAGGGTATTTGTTCTTGATGGTCACCTTATTTAGTTCACGGTAATCAATACACAATCTAATTGTTCCATCCTTCTTTTTGACAAATAAGACTGGTGCACCCCAAGGTGAGAAATTCGGTCTGATGAATCCTTTATCGAGCAAATCTTGTAATTGTTCCCTGAGTTCTTTCAGTTCTGCAGGAGCCATTCGATATGGTGCCTTGGATATTGGAGTCGTTCCAGGCACTAACACTATGACAAATTCCACCTCTCTTTCTGGTGGAACGCCATGAAGATCCTCAGGAAATACATCGGGATACTCACAGACAATAGCAATTTGATCAATAGTAGGACATTCTTTTGAAACTTTAGTTATTGAGGCTAGATATGCTTCACAACCTTTGTTCAGGGGTTTACGGGCCTTCATAGCTGAGATGATAGGGATAATAGATTTTGATGAGACTCCCTGAAAGAATAATTGGGAGTCGTGAAGAGAATGAAAGACTACACTTCGAGCTCGGCAATCGATTATTGCGTGATGTTTGGACAACCAATCCATTCCTAGAATGACATTGAAGTCATGAATATCCAACCTAATAAGATCAGCAGATAACTCTCTCCCATCAATAGAAACCGAATAATTAGTGTAAATTAAGGTTGAGTTCATGACATCCCCTGAAGGAGTTGATATGCTGAAAAGAGTGTCCAACAAAGTAGCATAATTGGACAGTTTCATAGAAAATTTGGAGTTCACGAAGGAGTGCGAAGCAGCAGAATCAATTAACACATAAGCAGGTATACCACAAACATTCATAGATCCTACAAAAATAATTACATACTCAAAACATGCATGAACATAATGATATGAAATTCCAAAGAAAAAAATGCAAGAATTAATTTGTTACCAGCCACCACATATGTTGCTTCCTCAAGCTTCTGTTTGCGTCATTGTGAACACTCTAGTCTGAGTGGGCTTCTTCCTCTCTGGGCAGTCTAATGCTTTGTGTCTAGGCTTCTTGCAATTAAAACAAACTCCTGTACCAAACAAGCATTCTCCTCGATGTGCCTTGCCGCATTTAGTGCAAACAGTTGTTAGTTGTTTATTATGTGAGGCACCATGTTGAACTTGTACTTGCTTTCTTTTTTGACCATTATTATTCCAAACATCTGGGTTCTTTTTCTTGAACTTTTGTCCTCCTTGTTGGATCCTCATCTCTTCCCGATTAACAGATTGAGCTCTTTACACCAACATAGCTTTGTTGATAACTTCGCGATAAGTAGTAAGCTTAAAAGGAGTCACTGCAAGCTTGATTTGGGATCGGAGCCCTTATTCAAATCGTCTGGCTCTTCGTTCCTCAGTAGCAACCAAGTCATGAGCAAATTTGGATAATTTGGCAAATTTCCGCTTCATATTCAGCCACCGTACAATTCCTCTGTTCCAACTGTATAAATTCTCTTTCCTTCTGTTGGCGAACACTCCTCGAAAAGTACTTATCATAGAAGACTTCTGTGAACCTCTTCCAAGTAAAGGGGCTAGCATCACCCTCGATTTGACGTTGCACCATCCTCCACCAATCATACGCATCGCCTCGCAACACAAACGTTGCATAGTTAACACGTTCCTCGTTAGTACAGTCAACTACGAAAAAGATTTTTCGCATCTCAATAAATCATCCCTCGGCTTCAATAGGATCAGTGGTTCCTGCAAAAGATGGAGGGGATAACCTAAGAAAGTCCGATAACCGGTTTCTTTCAGGGATGTAAGCGCGTCTGGTCTGATTAGTTTCACCAAAAGTAGTTAAGGCTTGCAAGAGAGACTCGACAGTCAGGGGAGTCCCTTGAGCATTGTTGGTGCTTGAACCATTCCCGTCTTGGTGAGTCGAGTGAGTGTTGCGATTCATTTTATATTAACTGAAAAATATTAAGTTCATTAAATTTTCGCAATCATATGTTCCATTGAAATATTATTTTCTAACCTAGTGTAAATAATCATTAGCATTCTTCTGATACAATAAAACTTAATGCGAAATGGTATCATTATAACAATCATGTTGGAATTTGAAGTAAAATAATGTGAATAATTTTATTGCATATAAAATGATTTTTTTCCAGATAAAATATCAAGTTCATCTATCTTCCATTCGATTCAAACAACAATCAATTTTATACAGGCATACATTTCATAGAAACAAAAATATATCAATTAATAATGACAGTAATGTAATCCTTACCGAATTGTGGAGGGAGATGCTCGAAGTGCGACTTAGAATCCATGACATTTTGACTTAACATATTTTCTAAAGAAAAACTTTTGAAGTCTACATAACCGATTTTAAAAGCATTGGCTCTGATACCACTAAATGTAGCACCCTCTAGTTTATTGAATTTTAATGCGAAAATAAGTAATTATAATAGAAATACTTTAAAGATTTCTTAAAAATATGAACTAATAAAACATTACTTTGTTTCAAAGTTTGCAACGGAAATAACGGCTAATCATTGAAACAACTGGAAATCCAGAAACATACAGAATAAAATGAAAAGTCATTCAACATCCCAATAGAAATTAAAGTTCAATTTGTTTTTTAAAATAGACTTGAAAGACATGAAAATCATGAAAGACGTGGGTTCACGAGTCACTGCGTTGCGCCATCTCCTTCCTCATCAGGGTTCTCATTTGAAAATATTAAACATTCGTGGAATGAGCTTTAAAAGGCTCAACAAGTAATCTCATGCATGAATGCATGCCTAATGCAATATTATAACATTATTTCTGAGACTTTTTGTTTTCTTAAAAAGAACTTCCATCTTCATTACTTAAAATTATCTCTTTCATTACTAAAAAATATATTTCATTATAAGTTCTTAAAAATTTCTTAGGACGCGAGATCACTTGGTGACACATTGTTTTATTCAGGGTCGCAGTGGGCCTTGTTATTTGGAACCCGATTAACATTTTTGCCCGAAGGCCCATTTTCTTTAACATTAATATTAGTCGCAAGCGGCACATTATTGGAATGCCGGTCCCCCACGCCCATTTCCCACTCAATCCAGCATCACTGAACAATGTACACCCATTTCTTTGAAAAATATATTATTAATTCTAAACTAAAATTTGACTCGACTTAATCTTTGTATGCTCATGAATGCTATGAACGTACATTTAACATGATGCATGAACCTAAGTGATGTCACTTTTCATTGAATGCGAGAATAAATATAAGCGCATATCATAATATTTAAATCACATTAGCTGAAATAATTTAAAAACAAAACACTACATTCAACTGATTAGGGAAAATCCTACGTTCAATTAATTACGGATAACCCTACATTCAATTAGTAGAAAACAAGATTGAAAATGCGTAATAAAAAATAAATCAATTAACTATATAAGTGTGATTTAATGTTAAAATTGAATTCAAATAATTAGAACATAAACCAGATGTTCATTTACAAAACGATTGCATCTTTTTAACATATATTTTACCCTTTTCAATGTAATCTGGATTAGAAAAATTAAAAAGAAACTTTAACATATATTTACTCTTAAATGCATTTAAACAGTAAAGCATATGAAATAAGATAATCCAAGTTATTTAAGTTGTATCAAGTATAAGTGAAGTATACGTATATATATATGTATACCTATATATATATATCATATGTTCTTTGAACATGTAAGTTAATCTATTATCCTAATGAGCATGGTTATACTTCTATAATAATATGATATACATTAACATACACGCGACTTGATTGCAGGTGGAAATCATACAAGTAAATTAAGTAGCAAGCTTTCGATTAAATAACAATAATTAAAATCCTAATCTATATGAAACTAAAGAGATTACTTGCTTGGTTCGTCGAATCAACTATGATAAAAATCACTCCGGCTTCTACCCAGAAGAATCTATGCATAGATTATTATATAATAGGATTAGTAAAACTTAACCAAATTCAATATGAAGCTAAAGAAAAAATTATGAAACCTTTAAACTTCTCGGATAATTTATACCGCAAATCGAATTTATTTATTGTATTTCCTTTTTTTTTTGAGAAAAACAACAAATTGCATTATCATTGATCAAACAGGATTACAAATTTCAGGAAAAGCCACATGGGGAAAGTCTGGGGGAATAACACCAGAAAAGAAACCATTACATGAATCATCAAAAGCAAAACTAGCAAGCTTATGAGCCAACTCATTCGCTGTCCTTGGAATGTGTTTGAAAGCTACAGAGGTGAAATCCCTACTGATCAGTTGTATATCTTCCATTATGCTACCCAGGTATGATAAGTCCTCGTTTCGGTTGTGTAGTCCGTTTCCCAGTTGAAGGCAGTCCGTTTCGAATTCCACGTGTTGGAGGTTGAGGTTTCGGGCGAGGATCGCACCTTCGCGACATGCAAGGGCTTCCGTTACCTCAATCTCAAAGACGTGCGGTAACTTTTTTACGAGGGTTCGCACTATTTTACCTTCATGGTCGCGAATCACAATGCCGAGACCAGTCCCAAGTCCAGTTCGAACCGATGCATCCGTGTTGACATTTAAGAAATCTCTCTGTGGTTTTTTCCATTTCTCGAGGGATTTTGTTTTGCTTGGAGTATTAAGAGAGCCTTGTACCTGTTGGTAGTCATGCATACATTTTAGCCCTATATTGAAGCAATCTTGGTGGTTGATAATTTTTCCTTGGAATTGCATCAGATTTCTGGAATACCATAAAGCCCACAACAAGACCGCAAATAGCGCTATGTACTCCTCATTTTTGACCTTGGATATCTCTATGATCATGTCAGAAATGGTTGCATGGCTATTCTGAAGGATATGACCAGAGATGCGTAGGGGTGACGCTTTCCACAAAAATTGGCTCCACGGGCAATCCCTAAGAGCATGTTCCGTATTTTCCATCGTGTTGTGGCATCTCTCGCATAGCGGATAAACATCACATGCCCGACGTATAAGGTTTGCCTTGGTAGGGAGGATTCCATGCATGGCTTTCCATATGAAAATTTGAATTTTTGGAGGAACTTTTAAAGTCCATATCCACGGCCAGACCGATGGTGCGTTCCCGGAGGAAGAGGTGATGTCGGTATTTGCAAGTTGTTTAGCAAGTTTGTAGCTGGATCTCACTGAGTATCGTCCATTTGGATTGAGAGCCCAAGCTAACACATCATGTCCGCTCGTACATCAAAGTGGTATTTTTAGGACTTGTTGGGCGATCTCCTCGTTAAAGATGCTCATGATTCGACCTTCATCCCATTTGGTTCCGTTCGGTAGCATTAAGTCCCTGACCCTCAAGCCATCTTATGGATCTTCAAGCCCTGTATAGGTCCGAAGGTTGTGTGGCATCGAAATCCAAGGGTCTGTCCACACCCGAACAGTTGTACCATCCCCGATTCTCCATCTGACACCTTTCTCAATGATTTCTTTCCCTGCCATGATGCTTCTCCAAGTGAAGCTAGGGTTGTATCCAATGTTCGCGCGTAAGAAAGGTCCGTTTGGAAAGTAGCGAGCCTTGAGTGTTCGGGCTAGAAGGGTGTTTTCATCTGTTGCCAACCGCCAACCTTGTTTTGCAAGCATTGCTAAATTAAAAGCCTCAATCTCTCTGAATCCCAATCCTCCTTCTTTTTTGGGGATGCATAATTTGCGCCACGATGTCCAGTGAATACGATGTTCTCTGTTTTTCTGTCCCCACCAAAAGTTAGAAATGAGAGAGTTTAATTTATCACATATTTTCTTTGGCAGCCGAAAACAGCCCATTAAATATGTGGGTATGGCTTGGGCAACACTTTTTATGAGTATTAGTTTCTCGGCTACAGAGAGAGTTCTTGTTTTCCAATCTTTTAACTTTTTCCCAACTCGATCAAGAATCCCTTGGAAGATTTCTTTTTTTGACCGTCCCACCGTAGCTGGTAATCCTAGATAGATGCTGTGTTTTTCCACTTTCCGGACTTCAAGTTGATCAGCCAACTCTTGTGCAGTGGTGATGGGTACTCCTTTGCTGAAATTTATCTCAGATTTTTTGAAATTCACAACTTGCCCAGAAGCTTCACCGTATGATAGAATAATCCATCTAATTTCGTTAATTTCTTTGGGGTTGGCTCGACCAAAAATTAAGCTATCGTCAGCGAAGAACAAATGGGATATCGAGGGTGCTCGCTTGCAAATTCTGGTTCCGTGAATTTTCCTTAAAGATTCCGCACGCCGAATTAATGCTGAGAAGGTTTCTGCACAAAAGAGGAATAAATATGGTGATAAAGGGTCCCCTTGACGGAGCCCTCTAGAAGGAGTAAATACAGGACCAGGTTCGCCATTTACAGTCACAACATAGGATGCAGTAGTAACACATCTCATAATAAGCGACACAAACGAATCATTCAAACCACATTTTAAGAGGACCCGTTCAAGAAAATACCACTCAACCCGATCATAGGCCTTACTCATATCAAGTTTAAGCGCAAAAAGACCCACGATTTTTTGCTTTGTTAGATTTCATAGCATGGAAAATTTCGAAAGCTAATAGAGCATTGTCATGATGAGCCGTCCCGGGATAAAAGCAGATTGACAAGGATGAATAATCTGGGGAAGAATTTGTTTGAGTCTATTAGCAATGGTTTTGGTGATTAGTTTAAAAATATCATTGCAAAGACTAATGGGTCTAAAATCGCTCGGGCATTCCGGGTCTTTCTTTTTAGGGATGAGCACAATGTGAGTGTTGTTAAGGGGTTCAGGATTGGCAGAGTTATTAAGGATATTTAAGACAACCTGAATAACATCAACTTTAATAGTCGGCCAAAATTGTTGATAAAAGAGAGCCGGCATACCGTCTGGTCCCGGGGATTTGTAGGGTGCATTTGGTCCAGTGCTGCAATTATTTCCACTTTCTTAAAATGTGCCACTAGTTTCTCGTTGTGTTCATCAGTTACCTTGCGTTCCACAGCGTCTATGGCTTCATCCATGTTAAGATTCCCCTGTGAGGTGAAGAGGGTTTGGAAATAACTTGTAAACACCCTCTTGATGGTATTATGATCATCCACCACCATCCCTTCTCCGTTCTGGATTTTTTCAATCGTATTTCTCTTTTTTCGTCCACTTGCCATGCGATGGAAAAAGGCTGTGTTTTTATCCCCGTCTTTCATCCAATTCGCATGAGCTCGCTGATACCACATGGTCTCTTCCCGCTTCATTAGCTCCTCCATCCTGTTTTCTAGTTTTTTTGATGCGGATAGATTATGCGGAGTGGCCGAAAGTCGTTGGATGCGTGCGATCTGCTCCTGAGTTTGTGTAATTTGGGATCTTATATGCCATGCCCAAAGTTCTTTGCTTCCCAAGTTAAAATAGAGAGCCCTAAGCTATGGATTTTGCTGTTGATTGATTCAGGGGTTTGAGCTTCTGTGGATGAGAGCCACGCTTATTTGATGTAAGGATTGCAAGATTCCTCTTGGAGCCACATTTTTTCAAAACGGAACCGGCGTGATCTTTTCCTTTGGCCTATAGTTGTTTTTTTCGACCAGTAGACAATGATGGGGCTATGATCCGATGCTATTCGAGTTTTATGTATAACTCGATAGTTAGGGAATTTGCAGACCCATGCAATGTTCACCAATGATCGATCGAGTCGCTCTTGTATGTTGGCCTCACCTGGTTGACCATTTGTCCACGTAAATTGATAACCTTCGAAGCCCAAGTCATCTAGCTGGGTGTCATGCATGGTTGCCCTAAAAGCCCTCATTTTTGCTTCATCTTTTTGGCGACCTCCAATTTTCTCGAACCCGAACAAAATTTCGTTAAAGTCTCCAATGCACAACCAGGGTGTGTTATTATGGTCATATAGTCCTCGAATCAGCTCCCATGTGCGTTCCTTCAAATTATCCTCCGGCCACCCGTAAATCCCCGTTAAGCGCCAATAGTCATTCGAGCTATTATTTCCCACTTCCGCGTCAATGGCATGTAGGGATGAGAACTTTACTTGGATATGTAGTGTATCTTTCCACATAAGGCATAATCCCCTTTTCCTTCCTCTGTTACTTCTATCACAATCAACAATATAACTATTCGGAAAATTGACCGACTTACCGACGGCTTTCATCTCAGTTGTTTGTAGCTTAGTTTCCATCAAGAAAACTATGTCGGGATCTTCACGACGTATTTCTCTTTAAGCGCATTAACTGTCCGAGGGTTCCCAAACCCTCGGCAGTTCCAACTGTAGCAACTCTTTGTTGTCAGCGGGGCTACTGGTCGGCAGCCTCCGCCTTTGGAGAGTCATTACTGTAGGACACTGTAGCGAGATGGGAGAGTTTTGGTTTTTTTCCACTATATCAGTCTCTTCCGTGGCAGTTGTTTGTTGAATGTGTTTTGGGCGTCTTTTTTTCGGGGTGGAAGTAGGAGATGGGTTCGTGGAGTTGGATATGTTTATGCATGTAAGTCTTTTCCAGGTGCTGGGGGGGTGTTGAGGTCATTGGGTTCGGGATCTTTGGTTCCAGCGGGGTTCATATATTGCGTCATGGATTGGGGGTTGTTTTGTTCATGAGGGAGCTTGTTGAAAGTATGGTTGGGGTTTAGATAAGTGATAGTATGGTGGGGCCATAAGTTGGTGGAGTTCATTTGCATGGTAATTGTATGTGGGGGGTGAGCCGTGGTGGTTGTTATAGGTATATTCGGGGTGCTGATAGTAGGGGGCACAAGAGATCGTTTTTGGATTGGTTATCCAGCAGAGAGGGAATGGTTAAATCATGGGATGGGGGTATAGGTGGGATATATAGTTGGTGGTTGGGTGCATGTGAAGGGTGTTTGGTCAGGGTTTGGATCAAGGGGGTGTAAGCGTGTGATTTTCATAGTCGGGAATGTTTATGGGGCTGGGTGTTTGGAGTGGGTCTTTAGTCAGGTTCAGAGACATGAGGGTAGGGATAATAGTGATGTTTTCGGATTTGTCGACGTCTTTGGACTAGTAGTCATGGGGGGTATCATCGTGTGTGGGTTTTTTTTGTTGAGGTGGCGAAATGGCAGTATGGAGGAAGGGTGGTATTCTGGCCATCGGGGAAGGGTGGGTCTGGGGTGTGTTGAAGGGAGGTCGGGGTCGTTTGAACGGTGAGGCTTTGAGCCAAGGGCCATATTTTGCTTCTGAAGGGTCCATGGCTTCGTTATTATCATAGTGTTCACACGATCGAAAGTGGTGGCCGATCATTCCACAACAGAAACAAAAAATCGGGAGCGACTCATATTTTAGTGGGACCCACATTGAGTCCCCTTTCAGTTTGATAGTTAACCCTCTGGGAAGAGGTTTAGAGATGTCAAGTGAAACTTTACACCTTGCCGATTTGCCAATGAAACTTTCTGGTGAAGCATCCCATGTTTCAAAGGAGCCTATTTGTTTTGCAATGAGGGTGAGGGCTTTCTCGTTCATGCATGCAACCGCAAGTCATATATTCGTACCCAAAAGGAAGCTCTTGTTATGATTACAGTGGATGGTTGTTCGGTGCCGTTTATGGGTTTTATGGCGAAGAGTGAGTTTTCGAAATGCCAGGGTTGGTTGTTTAGGACCCAATCCATATCCCCTCGATCTGTGAATCTGAAAAGGAACAAGTTTTTTCCCCATTCCTGGGCAGATAGCTCCTTTTTAGGTTTCCAAGACTTTTTCATCACTTCCAGAAGGTAATAGGGATTAAACGATTTTTGGGTGCAGAGTTTGCCTGCTAAGCTGAAGGATTGTGTCGGTGGTTCGGTGTTGTTTCCCTCTATGTCAGTATCCAGGTCCAGAACTTGTGCCTCCGTTTCTGTGAGCTCTGCCATAGTTACTTAGAACAAAAGGCGATCAGAACTTGGGTGGAGCCAGTCGGCGATAAGGTGTGGATCGCAACGGGGAGGCCGATGAACAGCGAACTCAGAGAGAACTCATGGTACCTGCAGAAAACAAAAATAAAAGACAGTAAGAAGTTGGACCAAAAAAATTATGGGGGGACGGGGTAAGCGGGGGAAAGGGATGGGTAGGCCAAGGTGGAGAAAAGGTTGGGAAATCCTAGTAGGGGTCACGTGGCCGTATGGGGGGTAGCCTAAAGTGGTATGGTGTAAATGAAAAGCTGCCTATGAAAAGCCCAGATTTCTCGGCACGCCGTTATGGGTTTTATCTTCATTCTAGACTGCTGAGGTGGATGGTGCTATAGTGGTAGGGTTAGTAGTGGGTTGGTGTGGGGTTGCCAGAGCACCAAACATTCCTTAGGCTTATTCTGACAAAAAGTAGTAAATTGGGATATGACAGCCCATACAACACTATGTTTGATGTCGGTTCTGACTGGTAGCGGAAAACGAGGAGAGAGGAACGACAGAAAGATCGAAGGACCGGGGGGAGGGGACGGGTAGTCCAGGTGAGACGGGGTGGTGGGAAAAAAGACGATGGCCGGGTAAGCACGAGGGAGGACGAAACCAGGAACGGAGGTTAGAAAGAAAAAAAAAACGACCGGAGAGGACGGTGGGGGGACGAAGATGACAGCAGAAAGGTTAGCTACCCGAACAAAACCCTAAGGGGAACGAAGCTCAGGAAAGAGAGAACGAAACTCAAGAAAAGAGAACTCCAACTCTCGATATGGAGAGAACCTTTTTGGTTTCCTATGAATGCATTAACTTTTGAGTTTGGAATTATGGTACAATGTATTTCTTGTATTTCCTTGATTCTTCTTCTTTTTTCTCTTTTCTTTTCTTTCTTTCTCCTTATTTCCTTTCTCTTCTTTTCTGTTCCTTCTTCACTCATCCGATTCCTCCTTTCAAACTAATCCTCCTCATCTTTTATTTCTTTCTTTCTATTATTTTATTTTCCCATTATCCCTAATAATTTCTCCACTACCTTTTTTTTTTCTTACTTTTCTCAACTTTTCCTTCCACTATCCCCATTTCCTCCACTCTCATTTCTTTTTGATTATCTTGTTTTTTTTTAAAAAAAATATGTGGCTATGACACACCTGGTCGGCCCCGCCCTTGAGATAATTTGACAGCTTTATACACAGGCATGTGGTTCTTGATCCGGTGAAGGTCGAGAAAATGGTTTCAAGAGAACGACACACATAATGTTTTTGATAGAATCTACCTTAGCGTAACTCTTGTTCTAAAACTATCAGGATAATTGCTTAAATTCTAACACTTATTAGCTTTATTTTGGAGACGCGAGCTAATCGTATCACACATTATATTGAGATACTTTGTTTTAGTTTCAAGTGAATGATGGAATGCTCAATATTATTATCTTTGTTAAAATAATATTTTAGGATAAATTTTATCTCTTTATTTTTTAATTTTATGATTTATCGATTTTTTGCCGCTATCATGTTGCATTTTGTTTGCTTTTGTTGGTCACATGATTAAATGGTGGATAACATAAGTTTGGTTGAATATTGAAATCATGGTAAGATATTGCTTCTTTCATGAAGTGTGATCATCTGAATACAAATATTGGATAACGCTTCTCTCCAAAACCGCTATCAATTTAACGTCAGATAACGCTTCTTTTATGGAGTGGTTATCTTATGTATACAATATGAGATAGCGTCTTCAAAAAAATACCATCAAATATGTATCTTAAATAGCACTTTACAAGCGCTATCTACAGGATAGAGTTTCAGATAATAGTCGTTCCGATAACACTTTGAAATGTTATCTAAAGGAAAAAAAATGTTATCTGAGCGCTTTTTTGGCGTAGTGACCGAAGGATATATAGATGTTGCGGGAAAGAAATAAAAAAGTTCAAACAAGTAGTGATCACACATGGGCTAACTAGTTTATTTATCAGATCGACTAAGGATTTGATCTACAATATTTTAATATTTTATTTTAGTGCAATGAAGTACATAGTTCTTGATAAGTATATATTTAACAAAATATATATCTATAATGTGAAATATAATGTAAAATAAATTTGTATAGTTATACAAAACTACAAGATCAAGATGTCAGCCTTATGAAACGTTAATTAATTACGACATGGAGGTATCAAAGACAGCTGGGCCATTATGGAAAACTCAAGTAATCGATATCTGTCCACCTTGTAATTAGTGAGGCACCACTACTGGCTGCTGCTACATTTTGCAAATTTTGTTGAATGAATATAATATTAGTTTATTTATAGAGTTGGAGTAGAAGTTTCATTTCATAATTTTACTTTACATTCAATGCATATAATTTAAGGATAATTACAAAAATAACCGGGAGGTTTGAGCTAATAACAAAACAAATTCAGAGATTTTTGAAAATACAAAAATCCTTTTGAGGTTTGAGTATATGTATTAAACTTTGCTCCATTCATAAGAAAAAAATATTTCAAACACACCCAATGGCGGACCCAAGGGGGGGCAAGGGGGACCACTGCCCCAAAATTTTCCAAAAATTCCCCCCAAAAATTTTTGAAATTATATTTGTAAAGGGTAAAATAAATAAATTAATTTACAATTGCCCTCCCAAAATTTTGAAAAAAAAAAAAATTCCCCCAAAATTTTTCCAAAAATTCTTTTCCCCCAAAAATTTTTCAAATTATTTTTTTAAAAGGTAAAATAAATGAACTAATTTACAATTTTCCCCCAAAATTTGATAAAATTTTAAATAGTTGTCTTTTACAATATAAAAAACCATTAATTATGGTTAGTATATGGAAAAAAATTCACATAGTATAAATTTATAAACTCGGTCCATTTTTAAAGGCCCCCAAAGTCGAAAATCTGCGTCCCGCCATCGAACACACCCTTTACATTTATAAATATATTACAATTACCACTTTACATTTAAGATAAAATCAAACTTCAGGATTTTTTTGTAATTATTTTTGTGGTTTTTTTTTTTGTAATTATCCCAATCCTCATGGTATTTTTATAATTGTCCCTATAATTTATGATAAATATATATTTAATAAGAATATGTTATATATACTGTTCCCACATATTTATAATATGAAATATAAAGTAAAAACATCAAAATAAAACAAAAGATTCTAATTTGAAGAAGTCAATTATATGAATGGTAATTAATTAGTGTACAACATGCCGTGCAATATGGGCATCGAATGGTCAAAAGCATCACGAAAACTGGCTACTACGGAAAAAATATATTCAGTTTTCTTTAAAAATAATGAAGCAACATCACATCATCTTGCAATTTGATCACATGAATGCATTAGTTTATTTATCACTTCTAGGAATAGCTAACTCAAGGTTTAAGAAAAGCATTTCGATTTCAAAATACCTTATATTTCACCGTCATGCCCAACTCATTGCATTAAGCTAATGAGGCTCAACCTACTACGTTAGGCCTCATATTGTATTAGGCTCATATGATGCTCACCAACCAACTACATCAGGCCCATGAGGCCCACCATCTCAATTATAAATAATGGTGTAACCAAAAAATTAAAAATAGGGATGAGCCAATTCATGAAATTAGATTAAGCTAGATAAAAAACTAAAAAAAACCCACATAAATATTAAATAAACTTTTTTTAAAATAAATTACATAGTAAAAATAAAATTTAAAAGGGGGGTCGGGGCTCAGGTTGCCCCCCAGCTCCGTCAGTGGTTATAAACAGCTCTTCCATTATCATTAGTAAATAAATTTTTGCAAAGATAAAATGTTTACTTGCTTTGGACTCTCTCGTGTAGTTGCTGATTTAAGCATCGGATCGGAGGAGCTTCTCGGGAATAACTCTGGGGCCCTTATAATATTGTTTGTCGTGTTGTAGACTCGTTCCCTATACGTGGACTTCAACTTTGTTTACGGAGTTGACTTGGACTTACAGACTACATTAACTCGAAGTGAACTGCCGCTCTTTGAAGAGGCCATAGGTGAACATTTTTGTTTTGGTCGAAAACGCGTCATGGAATGAATTACTTTACGGCCAAAAAAATATAAGCCATTTTGGAATCAAATTTTCTCTCTCTTAATCTATATATGTATATATATATAATAATAATAATAGCCGCTTCGAAAATAGTGAGAAATTTTTCCGACTCTTTTTCAGATTACTATAAAAAGTAAAAAGATGTGTAAAAATAAAAAAGTGATAATATTTGGTAAATTATTATTTTTGGTAGTCAACTTTCTTTAAATAATTATTTTTTAAATAATATAAAAAATAGAATTATTTAAAATTAGCTTTCTAAATCTGTGTGTGTACTGCATTAGTTATTATATTTATGTTTTTCTTATTTAAAGAAAATTAATTACTTTTTTTTATTTTTGATCCGTTGTTTACGTATAATATATCAAATTGATCAATTTTTATGGCCTTCAGTTTGACATCCATATTATATATGTAAAATATAAATAACAAAAACATAATAAAAAAATATAAAAAAATATATACTCATCATTTTGTAATTTGTAATGGGTTTTAAAAGTTATGCATTCGAACTATTGAACATAAATTTGTATATTCATATTTTTTTTGCTATTGGTGATCTCTATATATAGTTGTTATTTGGGCTAAATTTCTTAATAATTAGTTAGAATTGTATTTAAATTGATTAAATTCAATTAAAAAAATTTAACTAATGAAAATATCTCAAATTATATATCCAAATTTTATATATCACATGTATCTATGCATAGCATTATATATAGAAGAAAATTAAGATTTATTTAATATAAAATTATACACATAATGGTATTTTATATACAGAAAATTAATTTTTTATATAATAACATATTTTTCATGTTGATTGATTTATACTCAAGTTTTAAAGTTGTACATTTGGAATTAGATATGAGTTTGTATGTTTGATAATTTTTAATATATGTGTATATATAAAAATAAAATAATTTTTGTTCTTTTGAAATATTTTGCTTTCCCTTAAAATTGCGTTGCTAAATATAAATCATGAGTTTTGTTTAATTCCTTTAGCAATTTTGATAATTTATCAGTTTTCTAAACCCCAAAAAATATTATAATTTGAAATGATTTTATCGTTAATTTTATTGAAATCACAATTCATTAAATATTCAGGATTAGGGTAGTAAAAAGATTCAACATCGGCGCGAGTTAAAATATTTTTCAAACTTTTACTTTCTCATAGAAAAACATGTTCCATATATAGATACAATTCGTGTCCACACAACAAAATATTTCGTATTTAAAAGATTTTCTTATAGTTTATAATAATTTATTTTTATTGTTTAATCGTATGATTTATATAATCAAATTAGTTATCTCTATATTTTAATTATTTTTTGAAATTTTGAACTTTTTACAGTCACTATTCTCTTAAAACATAAATAACATATATCCATAATTTGTGAAATAAAGAATAAGAACAAGTAAAAATGAAATTATTCTTAGGTTTAATCTTTATAATTAATTAATAAAGTAATAGATTATAAATATATTTAGTTCTTTGTTAATATATATATAATATATACATATTTGGGGAATAGGGACGAGAACAAAGAATTCTTGTTATATTTAATCGGAATAGGAAGGGGGACGGGCGGGCATATAAATAATGTCCCCTGTTTCATTCCCGATTCTAAAAAAGCGAGTAGATTCTAAACACAAATTTTTTTTTTTTTTAATTTTTTTTCAAAGTGACTCGAATTCGAGTCATAATTTTTTTAATTTTTTTTCCAGTGACTCGAATTTGAGTCACGATCAATCAATTCGAGTTACAACATCCAGTTCTATCACATATTATAACCCAATTATTTTTTTCCCAAAAAACTTTGAATTCACATAACTTTTCATTTTAAATCCGTTTTGCATGTATAATATATCAAATTAATCATCTTTTCGATATCTATAATTCAACACCATATTGCATATTTAAAAATGAAAAATACAAGTTCGATTTCTTAGAAAAAGTTTGAAAAAAAGAGTAAAAAGATACATAGAGATAAGTGAAAGAGAGAAATAACTCAAATATCAAACAAACATGCTAGAAGGGTATGGATGTCATTTTACACCCCAAAATGACTAAAAAGATGTGTCTACAAAACATGGCTATTTTTAATCTTTACATTTTCTAAATGACTATTTTGTACCATTACCACTTAATAATTTCTTACACAAATAACGTGGAGTCGAGGCAATATCTTTAACAGTTACATAACTTTAACATAAATCCTCAATATTCTTGCATAGCAAAAGTAAAGCCAAAACCTCCAAACTACAGAAAACTCTCATTCAATCATGGCCGCTAAAACATCCCGATCATGATCATCATCAGCTCCACATTTATTTCTTCCCGTTAATGGCTCCCGACCACATGTGAAGATAAGCTAATAATCCATTTGGGAAATTAAAACCAGAGAATCAGAGTGAGAAAGCCTGTAAAATTCTTTTATTCATGTCAAAGAGATGAAGAGCCTGGTGCACGGCTTTTATACGAGATATTTTCCCTCCGATTTGAATGGACCAATCCCTAGCTACACGTGTACACTAAAACGAGAAATCACCGACTAATAAACATGAAACATAAATATAGATGGTGATAAAAGCGTGTTGAAGTGTGTTGACATGTTAACACCCCCTTCAAGTTGGAATATGGGATGAGACACACATTCCTAACTTGAACAAGAAAGAGCGAAAAGTGGCCCTCCAAGAGCTTTAGTAAAAACATATGTAGGTTGGAGACGGCTAGAAATGTGCTGAGGAAGAATAAGACCCACTTTGTACTGATTACGAACAATATGACAATCGATGTCAAGATGTTTCGTTCGTTCATGAAACACCGGGTTGGCAGTAATGTGGAGAGCTGCTCTATTATCACACCACAAGTCAATAGGCAAGGTGAGAGGAATATGCAAATCCTTGCTCATGTTGAAAAGCCACTGAATTTCTGTTGTGGCGGCCATTGCCTGTATTCGGCCTCCGCAGACGACTTGAGACCATTTTTGTGTCTTAGTTTTCCATGACACAAGAGAAGAACCATAAAAACACAAGAGCCTATGAGAGATCTCAGGGTAATCAAACACGTACCCCAATCGGCATCACAATATGCTGTAAGAGTGGCTGCATCCCCAACTGGATAAAACAAACCCAAAGAAGGTGTGCCCTTTAAGTACTTGAGTAGATGGATGGCTGCATCCCATGAGCCTGTAATGGGACATGCACAAACCGTATTTTGTTGGACTCCAAAGGAAATGTCGGCCTTGACGGGTTTAGATATAATAGCCTCCCAACCAATCTTTCAGACGCTCAACATCGGAAAAACAGGCACCTCTTTGCTGTGTAAGATTAAGTCCTTGAGGAAAAGGGGTAGAAACGGACTTGCAACCCAATAATCCGACATCTTTCAAAAGTAGATCCAAGATATATTTTCTCGACTCAAATGTGTACCTGATCGCGGAATAATTCCAATTCCAAAAATATTTTCTTTGGGCCCAAATCCTTAATTGTGAACAAACCATCCAAGTAGTGTTTGAGAGAACCAACGAGGTGCTCGGAATTCCCGAGTGATCAACACGTCATCGACATAGATGACTAAAGCCAAAAATTCAGCACCATTTTGCTTAACAAAAGGCAATTATCATGGTTAGAGTGAATGAATCCAAAACTCAACAATTTAGTTGAGAATTCAGGTTCCATTGCCTGGAAGCCTGTTTTAATCCATAAAGATCTGCGTTTAAGGAGGCAAACCTCCTAGGTTTAGCCTTTGAAATACCCTACGGTGGGTGCATATACACTTATTCATCCAAGTAGCCATGTAGAAATGCATTGTTAATGTCAATGTGGTGCAAGGGCCAACTGTGTTGTGTAGCAATGGCAATAAGCATACGAACAGACACCAACTTAGCAAGGATGAAAAACTCTCCACAAAATCAATCCCTTCAACTTGTAAGTACCCCTTGGCAACCAACCGTGCCTTGAACCTCTCAACACTCCCATTCGAATGACGTTTGATTTTGTAGACCCATTTAGAACCAATAGCTCTTTTCCCTATTGGTAAAGTGGTGAGTTCCCAAGTCGATCTTCTCTAATGCGGCAATTTCTTGATTCATAGCATCAACCCACTCCTTCTTGTTTTTGACTTGCCTATAGCATGTAGGCTCACTAGCACTGTCTGTGATCTTGGCCAAGAATGCAGTGTATGATGGAGAAAATGATGAGTTAGTGATGTATGGGAAACAATGCAAGGAGTATGTGATAGAATGAGTGGGCTCAGTGGAATTGGAAATCATTGAGGTATCAATGGAGTTAATAGGAACATCCTCAAGATCTGTAACATAGTCATCCAGCCATCTAGGCCTATGCCTAATTCTCTTGCCTCTTCCCAAAAGGTCAGGCAAATCTTGAGAAGGTACAGATTCACGGTGGTGTGGGTCTCATCGAATCATCTAACTCATCCATGTGTATTGGTAGAGGAATTCCATTGTCAGAATTAGGGAGAACATGGAAAGGGAATTGTGATTCATAGAAAATCACATCCCTACAAATAATCACTTGCCGAGTAGCAAGATTGTACAATCTATATCCCTTAACACTGTGACATACCCAAGAAATACACAGGCATTGGCTCTTGGTTAAAACTTATCCTTATGAGGCCTGGTGTTTGAAGCATAACACAAACATCCAAATACCTTAAACCTGTCATATCGTGGTGGTTCACCATGTAACAATTCATAAGGTGATTTCCAGCCTAGCAAAGCACTAGGCAAAGAATTCATGATATGCACAGCTGCTAACATGGTGTAGGGCCAGAACTTCTTGGGCACCTTGGACTGAAGCAATAAAGATCTTGCAATTTCCAATATGTGCCTATGTTTTAGTTCTCCACAACTCCATTTACGTTGAGGAGTATAAGAACATGCCTTACGGTGTAGGATTCCTTCATTGGAAAACAATGTCTGTGTCTCATTCCCCAAAAACTCTGCCCCATTATCTGATCTTATTTTCTTAATTCTTTTCTGAAACTGAGTGTGAACAAATTTGATGAAACTCTGCAAATGCTTCACAACCTCTGATTTATGTTGCATAAGAAAAATCCAGGTAGCTCTAGTGTGGTCATCCACCACAGTCAACATATAAGAGGTATTGGTAATAGAGGATTCATGATAAGGACCCCAAATGTCAATATGCAACAATTCAAAAGAACCATGTGTTTGTATTGAACTCTTTGGAAAAGATAGTCTACACTGTTTGGCCTCATGAAAAGTATGACAAACACTTAATGCATCCTTATTACACAAAGATTTCAGAAAATCAATATGCTCTAAACATGTTAAAGAAGTGTGTCCTAGCCTTCTATGCCATGTAATTATTCCCTCCGACCTTTGCCACTATTCAAAGATCCACCAAATTAAAACCCGAAACACATATAATCCGCTAATCCCCTTCCAATCGCCTTCATTGTCCCTCCATTAGGGTCCGCAACCAACATTGGTTCTAAGAAAAACACAATGGAGTTTGTTGCCTGCAAAGCAATCGACTAATTGATACCAAATTGTACTTAAAACCAGGTGCAATCAAGACATCTTTAAGTTTAATCTCATTTGTAAGTCAGTAAATCTCTCTGTGTGAGTGACTTCCACTTGAGAACCATCGAGGCAAATGAACAAATGTGAGGGCTAGGCATGAGTATTAGCTTAGCAATCAAATCGGAAATGAACAAATATGCCTACCGCACCCGTATCAACAATCTAACTATGCTTACCGGTGTACTAACCGGAGAGATAGTGCAACCACGTGTGAGAAAGAATGTATGTCTCCGAGGTGGATGCGGGTTGTCCGGACGAGATATTTAGCTATCTCTTTCGAATCATTCTTTGCAAAAACGGCATCTCATATTTCTTACTCTCTTCCTCTGCCTTGAATTTTCTTTGGTGCGGACTCAACACCTTCTTCCATCATATTTACCAATTGATTAGTGCGTTCTTTGATCCTTCAACTCCTTGTACGATCACGGATATCCGTGCAATTTGAAGCATTCCTTCATTTCATGTCAATTATAACCACAGTGTTCACACAACAATTTTGCTCTCTCATCCTTAGTCTTCCTTGGTGCACCTCTACCCCTGCCATATGCATTGGAATTCCTACCAGATCCTCTCCCAAAGCCAGTGTTATTTCCTCTGCCAGGATTACTTCTAACAAACATAGCATTTGTATCCAATGGATCTAGAGCCTTATTATGCACCGATCTCTCGCTTCTCAATTTTCAAAATCATAGAATATGCCTTGTTTCGGCGACAAAAGGATCCATTAGCGAATTTGATTCTTCACGTGCTCAAAACCATCATTTAATCCCATTAGAAATTGCATGAGTTTAACATCCATATCATTCTCACAAATGACTTTACCGGCTCCACATACACACTCCGGAATAGGCACAACACATGCATACTCGTCCCATAAGCACTTCAATTTTGTGTAATATGTGGTGACAATAGAGTTACCTTGAGAGAAATTGGCTATTTCTTTATGAAGTTGATAACGCAGAGGACCATTGCTCTCCCTGTAACGTTCCGCTAGCTCGTCCCAAAGTTGTTTTGAGCTCTTGACGTACATAAATGCTTCCACAATGTCCTTCAAAATCGCGTTGAGTAACCAGGAAATTACCACAAAATCTACTTTATGGTATTGTTAAATGACGCTTGATTATCAGATTGGGAACATTCACCGTGCCATAGATGAATCCAGGGCTTTGATTTTGCACAAGTGCCAACCTCATAGCTCTACTCCAATGCAAGTAATTCGATCCGTTGAGCGGATTCGTAACAAGCACCATTCTGGGTGGTCCGAACCATGAAGTGATAAATGATAGAGGTCCTTGGTGTAGATCGACGCCATTTTAGAAACGTCCTGCTCCTTATTCACATTCTCAACATCAGCAGCATTGATAATACCAAATTGTCTTCGAGCTATGTGTTTAACCATGCTCTGGTACCATGAAGATAAGCTAATAATCCATTTGGGAAATTAAAATCAGAGAATCAGAGTGAGAAAGCCTGTAAAATTCTTTTATTCACGTCAAAGAGATGAAGACCTGGTGCACAACTTTTATACAGATATTTTCCCTCCGATTTGAATGGACCAATCCCCTAGCTACACATGTACACTAAAATGGAAATCACCTGACTAATAAACGTGAAACAGAAATATAGATGACTGATAAAAGCGTGTTGAAGTGTGTTGACATGTTAACAACATGATCCCATTAGTAGACATGGCTAGGCAGTTTGCTAGACACGATACGATTACCGTTAAGGCAACAATAATTTTGTCAAACCTCAATGCACCACAATTCCGCGCCACAATCGAAAGAGACAAACAACAAGGTTTCGATATCAGTATCCGACAAGTCACTTTCCCTAGCGCACAAGTCGGACTCCCCGAAGGCTTCGGCCAGAGTCTTTCTTCAACCACTAATTTAGTTGAACTGATGAAATTTGTGGAGGCCATAAGTATGCTCAAACAACCAGTCGAGGACTTATTAAAAGAAGACTGGCCCGACTGCATCGTGTCTGATTTTCTAATCACGTGGACCGTCGATCTTGCAGCAAAGCTAGGAATCCCAAGGCTAGCTTTCCACGGATGTGGATTTTTTCCACTCTCTGTGCACCACAGTTTAACCAAACCCAAGCCCGATTCGGATCCATTCGTCGTGCCTGGACTTCCAGATGCCGTGATGATGACGAAATGACAGGTGCCCGATGGTGTACTAGCATGTGGCGAGAATGCAGAGGATTATGATGATCATGAGGTGGCTGCCAAATCAATAGTGGACAACGCTTCAAAAAAGAGTTAGCAAGTTTTAGAGTTGTTGTCAACAGTTTCAAGGAGCTGGAGCCAGCTTACGTGGAGCATTATAGAAGAATTATAGGAAGAAAAGCATGGCACGTTGGCCCTGTTTCACTCTGTAATAAGGACATTGTAGATAAAGCACAAAGAGGTAACAATGGTAATAATAATAATAATGATAATTATTACTATTTGGAAAATTGGCTTAGCAACAAAGAACCAAACTCGGAAGATCAACTGACTCCAGGGGCGGCCGTCAACGAAAACCCTAATGGGTTGAGGTGATGCTCTCTCTCAACGGCGATCGCATTCTCTCTTCCGTTCAATCTTAATTCATTCCATCATGGAGATTGATTCATCTTTGTTCCCTGAAATTCATAGATCTAATCATGCTCAATCTACTATTCCTCACGAGAATTCTCGTTCATCTTTTTCTAAGGAGATTTTCAATGAAAACCCTCCTACGCTACAAGATTGATCGCTTCCTTCTTCTTCGATTGCACCTTTCAGATCGACAGTTGCACCCTACGACTACACGGTTTCTTCAGGTTTGCAGCGCACGACATCGCCTCGACGTACGGATGCATGGAGTATAATCTTTTGCCTAAACCCTAGCCCCAGGAGAGGATTTTCGACCCGTCAAAAAAGGAGATTACTTCTCCGTTACTATGGACGAAGAAATCTATCAACAAAGGATAACTGAGTTAAAAAATTCTCTGATTGGACGCATTCTTCTATCCAAAGGCGTTAAGCCTTATTTGCTGGAGGATTTAAAGGCAAAATTGCATTCAGTATGGCAACCTTCAAGCAGCTGGAAGATTGTTCCACTTGGAAAGGGTTAGTATAATATTCAATTTAATTCTATGACAGATCGAAATCGAGTTTTGTCAAAATCATCTTGGAATTTACCCAGGACAATGCGTCTCATGAATTGGGTGCTCGACTTCAACCCCTACAAGATAAATTCTTCCGTTGCACAGGTTTGGATTCGAATTTACGAATTGAGTTATGAGTACTGGCACCATTCTTTAATTACTAAAATTGCGTCTTCAATTGGTACTCCAATACAAATTGATAATCGTTCTTTATCTGGAGAAGTTGGACATTTTGTTCGTGTTTTGGTGGAACTGGATTTAACTAAGTCTCTTCAAGAGTTTGTTATGGTCGAACGAGTAGGCCATTGTTCCTTCGTTTCTATCGGATACGAAAATCTCCCAGAGTTCCGTGTTCATTGTCGAATTGTTGGGCATAATATCAATCAATGTCTTAATACCAATACTAAAGAAGTGTCAAAGCCTGGGGAAAAAAGCAATAAAAAGGTTAGTCCGGTCGTGGTAGATCATTGCATCGTGATCGTCCTCCGGTGGACAAGGGTAAGGCTATTGCTTTAAAATTGGGTGCAACTTAAAACGATACGGTAGAGTTAATGATATTGGAAAATCTATCCCAGAAGTCAACACGAAGAATTCCTTTGAGGCATTAAGTGGCGATGGGGCCGAAGATGCAGTGGTGGTCGGAGACACTGTTGATAGGGAAATCTCAAAAAATCCAATGGTTAATGAGGATCGAACCTTGGCAATGATCGATAATGTTAATAGTGACATACCTACACCTTTGCAGGTGGTATACCACTCTTTTCAACACCAAAGTAATCATGTAGCTGACTTAAATGACGTAAGGAAAGAGGAATTACGACGAGTAATTACCGACGTCTCCAAGAGCTTACCTTTGATAGCCTACGAGTTAAACTTTAATGACCCTTCGAAGAATTTTCAAGCCACAACGGCTGCGCCTCGGAAATAATGGTCTGACATGGAGGACGAAGAGGAGCAAGAAAAAGAGGAACAAGAAAAATTGGAAACTTTAAAGACAAAGATAGGTGACCCTTCCACAACTCCGCTTGTCTTTCCTCATGTGATCTTGAAGCTATGAAGTCTATGGCAATTGTGGCTCGTGGATCCTGGGCCGACATTCCACAGGCTACATTAGACCATCAAGAAGATACTCGAGAACGTACTAAAACAACAACTAACTATGCCATTCGAAAATCTTCTAGAAATAGACGCCCTTTGTTTAAATTGCATTTTAAAGTTATTTTTGTTTTTTCTTTTTTCTGAAGTTTAACATTGTTTTTCATTTGCTACTTGATCGGCTTGTGATCAGGACCTTTTTATTTCTTTTATATATTTCCATTTATTTAAAAATACAAAGAACCAAACTCGGTGGTCTACGTTTGTTTCGGGATGATGACGTTGTTCTTGGCTACTCAGCTCCGTGAGATCGCCATTGGGCTCGAATCATGCGGACGGCCGTTCATTTGGGTAGTTTCGGCGAATAACGATGATCAAGAGTGGTTGCCGGAGGGATTCCAGGAAAGGTTGGGCACCCCAAGCGCTGATTCTTGAACATGAATCCGTGGGTGGATTTTTGACTCATTGTGGATGGAATTCTTTGTTGGAGGGTGTAATTGTTGATTACAAAGTGATTACAACGGGAGCCTTCAACATTAGCTTTACAAACATAAAATGAAAATTACAAGGAAATGGAAATCTGACAATTACAACTTGAAACAACAGAAAGCCGAGTCGAGTAGAACTCTATCCGCAAGACAAATAAGTCCCGGCTAGTGCTCACGGTTTGACGTAATGTCCCCAAAGATAAAACAGCTTAACCTCCTCTGTGTACAGTAGCACCCCTGACTCAAAGGTACCTTTCGAACTCGAAAGAGCAAGAACTGGCTGCTGGACTCGAATGGAGAGTGAAATGTTGTTGAAAACGTGACACGAAATGTTACGACACTTTCGACGACACCTTTGAAATATGAAGAATGTATGCGATTTTCTGTGTCTGAAATCTGCAATGGAACCAGCTATTTATAGACAGCAAAACCTCCACCTGCAGGGAATTAAACATGGTAAGTTAATGGGCATTAACCTCCCTTGTAACACCCAGGTGTTACAAACACATTGATGACCACAATCTGGGGGTTACAACCCCACTATCTGAGGAGTTACATACTCCATCAGTCAACTATGAACCTGGACACCTGCATCCGGCGGCCCAACACCCAATAGTCACGAATTTGGGCCAAGCCCATTTTCGAGTGACAAAAGTATTGTGGACCTGGACCCAGGCCCTATAGGGCTGGGCCGCCCCGGCCGAAGCCCAGGCCCACACCCTCGCCCAAGAAGAGGCCGGGCCGGGTGGGCGCGCACGCGCGCGTATGTCCCACTTGTGATCATCCACTTATGTTATAGTATATCCAACTAATAACATCTTCTAGTTTATAAACTAGGATAAACTTAGCTTTCTAAGCTATGTGGGATGAAGAAAAATCCTTTCAACTCTCTTTATATAATGCCCATTTATGTGGCCAATTTCATGTATTAATTTCTCACTCATCGAAATTCGGTTTGAGAAATAAAAATACTATGAACATCTACTCGTAGTAAAGTAGATCAATAATATACAATTTAATTCCTCCAAAATTAAATTCTTAGCCACCGAAAATTTGGTCAAAGTCGGGACAGCGCCCACTTTCTCAAACCCAAATTTCCAACAATCCCCACATGAGTGGAAATTAATGCATGCATGAATGCGGACACGCAACCGGTCCTCAAGAGACAATCTTTGCATCAAGATAGGTAGCTTGTGGCTTTGAACCTTCCATAGTCAATACTATCGGGTACTCTGGAGGCCTAGTAGACGTAATGCTTTGAACTATTCCTCCACGGTGTATACCGAGACAACAACATTAACACAATAAGGTCTTAACACCTCATTTTCTCACATTTTGTGTCCGTTTCTGGCCATGGACACCACTTTAGATTCATAAGTGTTACTTTGAGGTGACCCTCACTTCTCAATTACATAGGTGATCTCCTATCCGAGTATCCTGTCATACTCAACCTCAACGAGGTGTAGGAATCATTAAAAGTCAAATGACTAAGCCTCACCACAACTTGCAGATGTTCAACACTTGGCATTGCTTTCTAGGGATGGGTTGAAACACTGTTTCCAAGTGTTACAACATAACCTTCATAGCTTAGTTTTCCCATTGAACCAAGTTCTTGGGATCTCCGATCATCATGGTTGGGTTACCACTATGATGGTTATTTTACTTTGTGGACTTTAAGCCCATTCCTCTAGCAATTTACTCAATTGATCTCGATTCAATCCTTTCATCAAAGGATCTGCCAAATTGTCTTTTGACTTTACGTAGTCAATTGACATCACACCACTTGAGATCAATTGTCTAACGGTATTATGTCTCCGACGAATATGTCTAGACTTACCGTTATACATATTGCTCTGCGTGCACTTCCTATAGCCGCTTGGCTATCACAGTGAATCGTCACAGAAGGCACAGGCTTTTTCCAACATGGAATATCTTCCAAAAAGTTTCGAAGCCACTCTGCTTCTTCACCAGCTTTATCCAAAGCTATAAACTCGATTCCATGGTGGACCGAGCTATACACATTTGCTTCATGGACTTCTACGATCTCGCACCACCTCCAATGGTGAATATGTATCCACTAGTGGAATAAGAATCTTTCGAATCGAAACCAACTAGCATCGCTATATCCTTCAAGACGATCGGATATCTCGAGTAGTATAGCCCATACTCCAAGGTATACTTCAAGTATTTTAACTCCTTGGTTAACGCTTTCCAATGGTCGTGGCTTGGATTGCTCGTGAACCTACTCAACATATTTACGAGGATAAGCCAAGTCAGGCGTGTATAATTGGTAATGTACATCGATCGCCTATAATACGTGAGTGTTCCATCGAGCCACTTTGGTTATGCTTCATTAGCAACCGATTTACACTTAAATCAATGGGCGTCTTTGACGGTGGAATCAAAAGCATTGAATTTCTTGAGCACTTTCTCCACATAGTGGGATTGTGACAAGATAATTTCATCATGAGTTCTGCGATTTTTATCCCCAGGATCACATCGCCAGTTCCCATATCCTTCATGTCAAAGTTTCTCTTGAACATTTTTTTCGTGTCCATTATAACATCATGACTACGCCCATGGTTAACAAATCGTCTACGTATAGAAAAACTATGACAAATACTTCCGATGTCCCTTTGACATATACGCATTTATCACACTCGTTGATTTTAAACCCATTTGACAACATCGTGTTGTCAAACTTAAGATGCCATTTTTTGGAGCTTGTTTCAGTCCATACAAGGATCTTATCAACTTGCACACCTTCTTTTCGACAGGTGCAACAAACCCTTCAGGTTGTTCCATATAGATTTCAAAGCATCTATCTCTCCATTTAGAAACGCCGTCTTGACATCCATCTCGATGAATCTCTAGATTGTGCAAAGCAAAGCAATCGCGAGAAGCACGAGAATAGACGCAATCCTCGTTCACGGAGAATAAGTGTCAAATACGTCATACCTTTCTGTTTAAAGCCTTTGGCTACAAGCCGTGCTTTATACTTATCAATAGTCCCATCTCGCTTTATACTTCTTCTTTAGGATCCACTTACATCCAAAAGGCTTATGACCGGCGGGGAGATCAACCAACTCCCACGTATGATTTTGCGAGAATGGACTCGATTTCACTATTGATTGCTTGTTGCCGGAGCGAGCATCCGGACTACTCGAAGTCTCTTTGATCGAGTTTGGCTCACCATCTAACATCAATGTTAGAAAGTCAAGTCCAAAGGACTTAACCACCTTTCGCCTCTTACTTTGTCTTATTTCTTCAACACTTGGTGTTGAACTAAGCTGATCGTCAAATGTGACAACAGATGTCATACGGATGTCGTTCGAGATGTTATAACATCCAAAGTAACACCTTCAAAGAACATCTCAGGTAACATCCGCAAATTTATTCCAGATGTGATAACACCGGAAGTCACATCTCAAAGAACATCTCGAATACTGATCTTTTATTTAGAATTCCATCTATCCTTTCTTTACAAGGATAAATATTCTCAAAGAATATAGCATTCCTTGACTCAATTATGGTACCAACTGTCATTTAGGATTTTCCGACTTATGTACCATAAATCGATATGCACTTTTGTTAAGTGCATAACAAATAAAACACCATCGACCGTTTTAGGGCCGATTTTCACTTGCTTTGGTCCAGGTATTGCAACCTTACCCAAACACCCCCACACTTTAAGGTATTTATAAGAAGGCTTACGATTTTTCCACAATTCGTAAGGAGTCTTATCTTTCCCTTTAAGTGAGATTTTATTCAATATGTGGTTCGCCGTTAACACGACCTCCCCCACATATTTTGTGATAATCGGAACTAATCAACATGGCATTCATCATCTCTTTAAGAGTCCGAGTTTTGCGTTCAAAGAACACCATTAGATTGTGGTGAATATGGAGTCATTGTTTGATGAATTATTCCCGATTCGGGTACATAACTCTTCAAACGGTGCAACATATTCCCCACCTCTATCACTCCGAATTATCTTAATCCGGTTGCCAAGTTGATTCTCAACTTCATTTTTATAATTTTTGAACGCCTCTAAGGCTTCATCTTTGCTTCTTAACAAATATAAGTTGCAAAATCTTGTGCAATCGTCAATAAACGTGATGAAATACTTTTTTACCACCTTTAGTTTGCACAAACTTCAGATCACACACATCGGTGTGTATCAATTCTAAAGGTGAATTGCTCATTTCTACCGTATGAAACGGTAACTTAGCCATTTTGGCTTCAACACAAACTTCACATTTTCTTTGTGAGTTTACTTACGGCAAATTTATTAATTCCAAATTTACCAATCTTTTTATAGCATTTGATTTACATGTCCTAATCTAACATGCCATAAATCGAGCACTCAAGAATGTAAATGAAGAAGTTTCATTCTTATTCATTTCAACATCGCCTAAACGGCGTACACTCATTACATTCATTTTGAACAATCCCTTGTCTAGATAACCCCTACCAAGGAACTGTCCAAACTTGCTCAATACAAATTTGTCGATTCAAAAAATAGTCTAAACCCATGGTTAACAAAGAATAAACCCGAAACAGATTTTTACGGATGTCCGGGACATTCAAAGACATCCTTCGCCTTCAACTCCTTTCCCAAAGTAAGCTTTAGCACCACCGTTCCAATGCCAAAGAACATCTAAAGAGGCGTGATTCCCCATGTGGAGCTTCCTTCCCGGTCGACGGTATGTAGTAAGAAAATGCATCCATTTCAGAGCGGATACATGGCAAGTGGAACCGATATTCACAAACCATTCTTTCGGGTTATCAACCAAATTGGCTTCAAACACCACCACCGACATATCAACGTCGTTAGTTCCTTTTGCTCAACCACATTGTCATTGGGATTTTGTTTTGTTTTCTTTTTCCTCGGTACGAGTTCTTTGTCATATGGCCCGGTTTGCCACAATTGAAGCAAACCCCCTGGAACTTTCCACTTGCCGGTTTCTTGCCTTTATTATTAGGTCTTTTCTTGAATTGCTTGACGAGCCATGCTCCAAAGCAAATTCGCTTTTGACTCCATTGGTCAAGCGTGGACTTAGAGTCAATCCTCCTATTGTCTTCCTCAGTGAAGTTTGACAATCGATCCTCTAGTCTCATCTCCTTTCGCTTATGCTTGAGATAATATTTAAAGTCCCTCCCACTTGGAGGCAATTTCTCAATCAATGCGGCCACTGGAATGCCTGCAAGTGCCATTCTCGGCAGAGATTTCATGTAGGATCAATTGGAACATTTGCACTTGTTCCATCACGGTTTTAGAATCAACCATCACAAAATCCAAGAACTTACCGACAATAAATTTCTTTGTGCGGCATCCTCGGTTTTGTACTTCTTCTCCAAAGATTCCCACAACTCTTTGGAGGATTTCCACCACACAATACTGTTTTGTAAAGTGCATCACTAAGCCCGTTAAGGACATAGTTCTAGCACAGAAATCACCTGGCCCCATGCATCAAACGCAGCGCGTTTTCAAAGATTAGTTTCGTTTTCACCACCACTGGAGCGTCCTTAGTCGATATTTCGCCAAGCTCATAGTGGTGAGGTAAAACAATATTTTTTTTGCCACCTCTTGAAGTTGAAACCCATGAACTTCTCGGGTTTCTCGGCCGAGTGGGAGGGATGATCGGGTCGCTTGTGCTCGCCATCATAAGGATCGGTATTTGTCTTGAGTTTGTTGAATACAAAGTGATTACAACGGAGCCTTCAACAATGGCTTTACAAAGCAGAAAATGAAAATTACAAGAAAATGGAAATCGACTATTACAACTTGAAACAATGAAAGCCGAGTCGAGTAGAACTCTATCAGGAAGACAAATATGTCCCGACTAGTGCTAACGGTTTGATGTAATGTCCCCAAAGATAAAACGACTTAATCTCCTCTATGTACAAAGAGCACCCCGACACAAAGGCACCTTACAAACTCGAAGGAAGGAGCGAATCAAGCTCTTTGGACTCGAATGCAGAGTGAAATGTTGTTGAAAATGTGATACGAAATGTTACGACACTTTTGACGACACCTTTGAAATATCACGAGAATGTATGCGATTTTTCGTATGGAAATCTGAAATCGCAATGGAACCACTATTTATAGACAACAAAACCTCCACTGCGGGAATTAAACATGGTAAGTTAATGGGCATAACCTCCTTGTAACACCCAGGTGTTACAAACACATTGATGACCACAATCGGGGTTATAACCCCACTATCCGAGGAGTTACATACTCCATCACCAACTATGAATCCGGACACCGCAATGTCCAAGTTCATCCAAAGCGACCCAACACCCAACAATCATGAATTTGGGCCAAGCCCATTTTCGAGTGACAAAACTGTTGTGGACCGAGGACCGGGCCCTATAAGGTCGGGCGGCCTAGCCGAGGCCGGGCCAAAGAGCGGGCGTCTTGTGCGCGAGTGTGGCCCACTTGTGATCATCCACTTATGTTATAATATATCCAACTAATAACATCTTCTAGTTTATAAACTAGGATAAACTTAGCTTTTTAAGCTATGTGGGATGAAGAAAAATTCTTTCAACTCCCTTTATATAATGCCCATTTATGTGGCCAACTTCGTGTATTAATTTCTCACTCACCGAAATTCGGTTTTGAGAAATAAAAAATACTACGAATATCTACTTGGAAAGTAGATTAATAATATCCAATTTAATTCCTCCAAAATTAAATTCTTAGCCACCGAAAATTTGGTCAAAGTTGGGACGACGCCCACTTTCTTAAACCCAAATTTCCAATGTAATTGCCGGAAAACCAATGATCACGTGGCGATTACTGCGGAACAATTCAGTAATGAGAAGCTGGTGACGGAGATTCTAAAGATTGGAGTTTCGGTAGGTAACTTAGAATGGACTAAGACTATAGATGTTTACAAGGGGTCGATCACAGGGGAAAATATAGCTAAGGCAGTGAATAAAGTGATGGATGTTGGTGCTGAAGAAGCTGTGGAGATGAGAAAAAGGGCCAAGGCATTGAGTGATGAGGCCAAGAAGGCGGTTCAAAGAGGTGGACCGAGTTGCAATGATCATTTAGATTCACTACTTCAAGAACTCATGCAAGTGAAAAAGATGCAGTGTTCAATAAAGGATCTAGAGCACAAGATAAATGTCATCATTTGTGATTGTATTTGTAGATTTTAACGACTTTTATCTTTGTGTATTATATATATATATATATATATATATATAGGATTTAGTTCAAATGAGACCACCCTCCCTAGGTGAGACAGTGTGGACTTATCTTACCCAAGAATCTTAAAAAATGAAGGGATGTGATTAATTCAGTTTTTTAATTATTTCCTAATTTTCGCTGATTTTAAGGGTAAGATTGTAATTTTGTAATTCAAATTAGTGGTCCAAATGATTTTATGGTTCAAATTAGTGGTCCCAGTGATTTTATGGTGAAATTGACACTCTTAGAATTTTGTGGCGGAATTTAAGGAACCTGTTTTCTTTTCAAATATTTTTATTTTCAAAGATAGTTAGAGTTCTTCTTTGCATAATTAGACATCAAATAATACATATTTAGTTATTTTGTTGGCATCGCTTACTACGAAAACAAGACATAATTGAATATAACGTCTTCGCATATGTAGTTATACTACACTGCAT
The DNA here is from genome assembly GCA_016081115.2 of Rehmannia glutinosa. Taxonomy (NCBI): domain Eukaryota; kingdom Viridiplantae; phylum Streptophyta; class Magnoliopsida; order Lamiales; family Orobanchaceae; genus Rehmannia; species Rehmannia glutinosa. The sequence goes on from CM071937.1 coordinate 82,928,356, forward strand.
AAATAGGTTCAATATAATGTATATTTAGTTATGAAAATGGGATGTTCCTTTTGGAAATTATAAAAATGGGGTGTTACATAATGTATTGCATATTTAGTTATTCCACAATGTATAGATAGTTTCTAGATAATACATAGTTAGTTGATTTTGTTGCATAGTTTATGACGTCTTGCATAGTTGGATATCTTGTACTACATATTAGTTTTTTTTTTTTGCATAGATAGTTTTCAGATAATGCATATTTAGTTGAGTTTTGTTGCATATTTAGTTTTCGAACTCAATGTTCGTTATTTTTCTGTAATATTGCACCAATTTTTCTTGTTTTTTCTCTGTAATTTTCATGAACTGTAATTTTCGATTTCTTCACGTTTTTTTTCTTTATTTGCGTTAATGGAGGAATGAGAGAAAGAGAGAGAAAGAGAGACGTGAGATTGGAAAATTGGGAGATGTATGAGAGAGAAAGAGATTTGATTCCATTTTTGTAACTAACTTGTTATGTTATTTTATCCTACTACCCTTATATTGATTAAATTAATATTTTAATATATTTTTATCCATTAAATCATACCCGTTGATTAATAGTGGGGATGGTTGAGATTAGTCCATTGTGTCTCACCTAGAGACATGATCTCACTTGATCCTCCCCTATATATATATGTTGATAATGTAGTTATTAAAACTACTTCATCATGTGAAAGATCCAATATTATAGAGTATTGATGGAGATAAACGGTTTGGGTGCGATTACTTATGACTTGATTCGGTCCACTTTCAATTTGAGAGTGAATATTGGTGAAAAATTTGAAAAAGGAAAGAAAATAAAAATAAAGTGTGATTAGATGTGAAATATCATTTTAAAATAGAAGATTTTATTCGCACTAATGATTGTCACGTGTATAAAAATTACCATATTAAAAAATCATAATTTAGGCTTTAATTATGATTCAAAATTAATATGATAACTTTCATACACATGCTAATCATTCGTCTATGAGATGGAGATCAACCACTTTTTTTTGGAATAAAGGATCTCCTCGCAAATTAAGGGACAAAAATAGAGTGATATTTAAGTAGAACAATGCATATGCATACTGTCCTTAATATTTTGTTGCACATACTTAATATCGTAGGATGGGTCACACTATACCATTCCCATTAAACCATGAGTAATAAATTTTTTATCCAAATTTCCATGATCTTTAGATACAACATTCATCAAGCAACAATGAGGACTCGCGTGTTTGGTGATTTGCCACATAGATAACTTTTTGCTTTGAAACTAGCTCTCAATCACCAATTGTACTCCGAGAAGATAAAGCGGACAATACGAAGACCTAGGATTGTGTTTGCGACTACTTTCCAAAGAGTTGGTATGCTTTACACAACTTTGAATTCCGTGTAACTCATCGCTGTGAGAGTAATCTTTTCGCACTCTACAAATATTTTTTTTTTTTAAACATCATTCCTTTTCTTAACACACCATTCTCAAAGTCATAAAATCAAGGCGTAATTAGGCACTCCAATAGAGTCAAATTGAGTTTCTATGAATGGTGAGTCAAAAATGGAATTTCGTAACTCATGCCATAATTACTACCATGTTGCAATTGAGCATCGATAGCCGATCATTTTGTGCGTTATTACGATTATTAGAACCACCTCCCAAATCATTATTATCATCATCCAGATTTAATTATCATCGATTCAATTTAATCGATTCGAGAATAAAGAAGTTCGTCGACCTTAAATTATCCCCAATATCGTATTCTCAACTAAAACACTCGGACGTGCATTTAGCATGGCTAGAGCCAAAGAATGTCTATACAAAACTCCTGCGTACTTAGAGTTCATAAACCTTTTGTGATTCTAGGATTCGATCACGCATTCATCTCTAAGATAATTGACATATTGATAATATATGGAATTGTTCATCAAGTATTGAGATCTATATTATGCAATATTTGTTACGATTCTACAAACAAATCAACACACCGATTCCCTAGCTCGGATCTAGGAAATACCATAAATCTTGATCATTCGTAATAGAAACAATCCCGGACATGTAATTGAAATACTTATTTGAAACCCTCAAAATGTATTGTTTTTCAAAGAAGAGAAGTCATTGCCAATAATATCTTATGCAGATTAGATAGCTTCGTCCCACGCGATATTTTCCTACAACCAATTGCATTATGATTGTATCTCACTTCATTACCATTTTGCACAATTTATCCTCCAAAATACATGACTATATTTATCATATTTGAATTTGACATTTCCCCATAAAATATAAATATATAGTTAAATAATAATTTTTAATTAAATTACAAAATACACATTATAATAAGACATAATATAAATTGATTATAATAAGACATAATACAAAACACACATTATAATAAGACATTGTATAAATTGATTATAATATTATCTAACTATACATTATCACAATTGTCTACTATAAAATGCAAAAATAACTTCTAATTTTAAATGTAGTGGGAAAACTGTCGATAGTGGCTCGCCGGAATTGTCACCAGAAAATTGCTGCCGGAATTGCACCGAAAAACCTCGCCAGAAACTACCGCGGGAATTTCGTCGGAACATTTCGCCGGTAAAATCCTGCCGAAAAGCTATCGCACGTGCCTCTCTGGAAACTGTCGTCGGTTGCCGGAGAATTGTGTACAATCGGAAATTTCACTCTAATGCCCAAGTGTTTGTTTTTGTTGAACTAAAAGGAGGCTTCTGATTTTTAAAATTGAAAGCGGAATGGTTTGGGGTTAAATAGAAGAATTCAGTGCATTATTTTGGTTCTCCAGTCAAAGCGCATCTGCCACTTGCGGCTGCTTTTTTGACTGACAGGCAGATTGTCAGCCTTTGTTTTTGATTTTTTCCGCCTCAAGCGTACTTGTGTGCTGCACTTCAATTTTAAGCGCATAATAGAGTTGTGCTTGATATGGTTTTTTTAAAAAAAAAAAAGTAGTAGGCGCATAATGCTGCTGCGCTTAATCTTAAAGGCTCAACAACCTATTGCATCTAAACTTAAAAGCACGATAGGTTTGAAAAATATTATAATTTGTCAATTTGAAATAAAAATATTGTACTCTATCAAAAAACCCTATATACATGGCACAATCCTACATCACCATCGTACCATGTTTTAATGCCACAATCACACTCACCATCGTGCCACATTTAAACATGGCACGATTGTGTCGTAGATATTTTTCCTTGTTTTTTTAATAGGAATCAAACTCGATGCCTATGGGGTATAGTGTTATTGGTCCTCCCAATAATGATCTTGTTCAAGAGCAACAAGAGCTTTGTGTTGTTATAGACTACACACACGTGTTCTGACGAACTTTTTGGTTCTCATGAAAAATTATTTGATTGGGTGCGTGAGAGAGAACATGAGCATAACATAATAGTAGTAATTAGTAGGTCGCAGTGGTCGGGGTAAGAAAATACCTCGTGTATTTTTGGCTTATAACATAGTGGGCAATATCGTGAATCAAAAAAGGGTTAAATATAAAAATGATGATGTTAGAAAAGTTAAAAACAAAGTGACTAAAGAGAGAAATTGGAACAAAGAAATGCGATTTGCCCATTTCATTTGAGGGATCAGCAAGTAACAATTGAGAGAATGGGAACTAGATGTTGAATGCGGCGTGTATAATCATCAAATTGCGAGTATTTGGAGGGCCACTCTTTTTCTTTGGTTGATTAACGACCAATAAAGAAGAAAATGTGTTGGATATGTCACAAGAGAATACTCAATCGAAGGACATCTTATTTGGCTTACAAAAGAAATTTAAGATAATAACTCCACAATAAGGACTATCTACAATGCTCGTATGAAAAATAGAATTATCGAGCGTGAGGGTCGATCACATGTGTTGTCCATTCATTGACCGCTTCTACTTTAGACGGGTCCACTTCAATTCCTTGAGTAGTAATTACATGTCCAAGAAACAAAACTCAGTTTAGCCAAAACTTGCATTTCTTGAATTTCACATATAACTTCTCTTTACGAAGTGTCTCTAAAGACTATTCTTAAGTGCTCATTATGTTCCTCTCTATTCTTTGAATATATAAGTACTAGTAATCCCGCACGTGCATCACCTTTGTGTTATTATTTTATTATGTTTAGGTTATATTGAAACTATCTATTAACATGAACTATTATTTATTACTTTATTTTAATAATAAAATATTCATATAAAGTAAATAAAAATAAAAATTTATATATAAAAGTTATATTTTTAATTATAGACTTAAATTTGAAATTCAATTGAAAAACATCAAATGAATCAATTAGAAAGGTCAATTAAATATAACACAATTTAATAATTTAATATAATAACATTAATCAAAACAATTTGTCTATACTTGAAACCTTGACATTTTCTTAGTTGACGTTGTTTGTAGAAAACATCATCGACAAATATTTCCAATATTTTTCCCAAACATATTGTTGGCGGCTTAAAGAGTTTGAAGCCAACCAATATATTGAATAAATACCATTGGAAATATTACTGAAAGGGGTTCTTGAAAATGGATAGTTATAATGCTCAATTCAAAATTTTCACTGTTTATAGGTTTCTCGGACTTTTCTGAGAGGTGATCTGTAGATGTGGATCCAGATAATTCAAGTTTTCCTGCACACATACAAAGTACCAAAACATTACAAATGATACAAAGACAAAGATAGTAATAAATTAAATGCATACTATTATTATTGTTATTATTATTACTATTATTTCTTATCGTGATTTCAATACTTTAATTAATCGTGTGAAAACTATTTATTTAAGTGTGTTTATTCTCAATTAAATCGAAATTTCAAGAATCAGTAATCAATTCATAAATTTATTTATAAATATAACACAAAAATACATAAAGATGGTCTTAACATTTTCCCGACCTATAGAAAAACTTGCTACTTTTAATTCTATGGTATAACTTAGTGGGAAAAAAATAAATTAGACCGGTTTCATATCATAGAATTAACATGTGGATAATTCAAGATAATAGTGTGTTGGTGGTACAATTGTAACTTTTTTCTTATAATGACTAATGAAAAAGAGAAAAGGCTGTAATGCATTGTGAATATGCTAGCTATAAAATAGATATTTCTTATGCTATTGACTATGAGTTTTTAAAATAAGAATGAATAAAGATTTCTATAATCAACTGATAAAATTTAAATTGAGATATTATTCAAAATAATATGGCAGAAAAATCATGAATAAAAATTTGTAGCAAATTATTATTTCATTAGATATAAAATGTAGTTGTATCATCATAATCTTTACAGCAATATCATAATAATGCACTAAAAAAATTTTGAATATACATGATATAACTGAAACAGAGAATTGAAATCGTACCATTGACTTTCCAATAGTTGTAGACCCCGAGTTTTCTCATTTTGATCAACAATATAAAATACGATGGAACAAAATTATTGAATACGATGGAAATTTTCAAAACTGAAAAATTTTATATGGGAAGTTTATCTAAAAATGCTATGTACGGATGAATTTTATTTTTGGTAAATATTTGAATAAGACTTTTTTCCATAAAGGTAATACATAGCTGTCCATTTTTAGTTTTATACGATTTGAAAAAATTATCTCCTTGAACAAATTGTTGTCCATTTATTGTAAGGTAATACATTTCTAGATTGATGAATATTTTATATTAAGATAAGATTTTATCAATTTTTTCTAAATATATTTCCAGTTTTCTAACCGTATCGCATTGTCAAATTCGATTAAAAATATAAATAGACATTGCAAATTTTTTGAGTTGCACACGTGTTTGTTGTCTTCCATATTATTTTTCTTTTCTCAATTGTTATATTTTGTAAAATCAAACAAAAATATTTTAGTGGATATATTAATTTATATTAAGTATTTTATCTATATTTATAATAATGAATTTGAATAATATACCAAGATTCTTGTTCAAAATTATTTGGGAGTTAATTTCCACCGAAAATTCTTCACTTTTTCCCTTTGTTTTTCGTAAGAGGTGGGATGGTAAACATAAATAGAATGGTGCCAAGAAATTATAGAATAAAAAAATTCGAGTATTAAATTATTTTCCCTATATTTTCGCCCTCTAAGGTGACAAAATTTGCACATTTAAACAATTTCAGTAAATTACAAACTATAGATTGCTAAAACAAAAGTAGATTGTAAAAAAGATTAGAAAAATAACCAATGTGCTCTTTTTTTTAGTTAAAGGATAATGATTAGTTTAGAAAGTCACTCATGAGGTTTTGATTTTAATGTGTACACCAATCTTTTAATGCATTTTTTTATATAAAGATAGTTATATATATTATCATAGAATAATAGAATATAAGTTATTTCTTTAAGACGTATTTGCTCATATCAAAGAAATATTGTCGATTATAATTAAATTAACATTTGATATTTGATAAATACAATTATAATTAAATTAGAATTTGATATTTGGTTGATACATTGATACAATGAACATAACAAAATAACTTATATCTTGAAAAAAATCAAGGTTTTCTATTTGTTCTGAGAATCGTATATTCTTTGAAATAATATTCGTCTTCCAAAATTTAATTTAAATATTTTTATTTATTGATTATTAAATCAGTAGTTTTAAATTTATAAATACATATAATTTTATTTCAAGAATTTTCCCCTTATAACGGCTAAATTGATTGATGGTATGAATAGTGAATTGGCAAGAAATTAGAGGCGATTTGTTAAGTCGTAGATTATGTGGGATTTGATTTATTTTATGTATTTTGTAGAATATTCGATATATATTAATATAAATAGTAATGTTTAGAATTTTCATTTAATAATTATTGCAATATCTACTGTTAGGATTTTGCAGTAAAATAATTTATAAATTTAGTAAGTGCAAATGGGCAGGAAAAATCAATTAGTCAATAAATATATATATTTTCATTTAATAATTATTTTATGTTGGTTAGGATAATGTTGGGAAATTTATTTTATAGATTTTGATGAATGCCATGTAAAACTTAAACTAGAAAGGTGACACCCCATTTTTCTTGTAATTTACGTTGTAATACATATAGCTGGAAAAGCTGAGTCAAGTCAGCTATGCCTGGAACTACAAGAAGTCAACTGAAGACTGAAGTGAAGACTCCGTTGTGGAACAGCTGAGTATGGCCAAGATAGAAGATCAAGAACTCGATCAAGATGTATCGGTGAGGAACAATCGTGTGAAGAGTCAGTCAAGTCAACTCAAGAAGCCAAGTCTCAAGTTGAAGTGACAGATGAGTCATCTAATGATTGGAGTAGACTCAAGTCACCTGCGGAAAAATGCAGCAGCCGAGAGGAGTTAACTGAAATGAATCCGTTGCACAAAAGTCAAGAACATTACTTAAACAAGTAATACTTTCATGCTGCCAGGTCTTAAAGTTCTCATCCCAGAAGCGTGCAAAAGGAATAAACCAATGGGAAGCACTGCACCTCGTGTCAGAACCTGAAAAGCTGCAAATTCATTTAATACGAGGAATGGTCTACATCTCAAGGTTGATGACCAAGAAAAGACAAGCCAACGAACACAAGTGACTTTTGAAATCAGCCTATCTATTCAACAGGAAGATTTTCGAAAGTTCACTATAAAATGCTGAGGAAATATATTGAGAAAAGGTTACCTTGATTACCTGAACCACGAACAAGCAAGCAATATTCAAGCTATTAACCTGCAATATTCTCAAGTATATTCAAGCAAATCCTCAAGCCTGAAACTCGAAGGAAATCGATCCAACACAAGCTGTGAATGAAAGACAACTTCAAACTGTTGAAGAGGAAACTTTTGAAGAATCAAAAGGGGCCTACTTTCCAAGGAGTATTGTTGGAAGGTACAAGGTCGAACAGTATCAAGTTATTGGAGGGCTTCATGATCAAATCCAAGATCTTGAGAAAGTGAGTTGAAGTAGCAAGGCAGCCGCCTGCGAAGAAGCCGAGCCGGAAAGAAGCCGATTCTGTGACCAAAAGTCGCCTCAGATCGTTGACCACTTTGTAAACAGATCTTTTACATAGTTGATTCCTCCAGGAGTTGGAGAAGAAAGGATTAGAATAATTACCCCATCTTCGAACCTCTATAAAAATCAATCTGTGTCATTTATTTTTCAAAGACATTTACATTTCGCATACTTACATTATATCTGTGATAAACTTATTTGCTATCCAATTGAATAATAATTAACCAAGTAAAATCAAGTGTTCTAAATAAGTTTAAATCAATTCAAATGGTGTTAAGTCTTCCACTGATAAGACTAACACAACCAAGTTAAGGTTCGGGTTAAACAAAGTGAGTTAATCTATCAACGGCTCTATCGAGTCAGTGTTGAGTGGCTAACTCTATTTGAATAACCAACTTAGCGCCCCTCAAGGACGCAATTGTTTGAGTTAACTCGTAGTATTTTAAAATGACTAAAATAGAAAACTTGGTAAGGTTTATTCAACCCCTCCTTCTAAACCTTACTCACACCCCTGGGACCTACAAGTGGTATCGAGCGGTTGATTCATTGAGCCTTCTACACTCGGTTCTTGAACTAGATCTCTATCTTTTCGTAAAGGTTTCAAACACTTGTATTTTCAAAATCTTTCATTTTTAGCAAAGTTATTATCATGGAAGCAAATTGAGTTATTTTTCTGTTTGTGGTGTTTGCCACAAACATTTGCAAAATTGTGGTTAAAATGGGAGGGATTGCTGATTTAGGTGTAGGCGCCCTTACAAAGGGCGCCCAGCAGCGCCCATACCAAAGGCGCTGCGCCGTCCTTGTTATTTTTTTCTCTCTCTGCCACGTAGGCGCCGCTTTGACCAGCGCCTACAACTCGAATTTTATTTTAATTATTTTCGAAATTGAAAGTTTAAATATAAAACACACAATTTTTGGATATTACTAAATCGAAATATTACTTAATCGAAACACGATTACATAATAAAGTAAACATAATTAAAAAAACAGCAAGAAAATTACATATTAAAATACTGAAATAAGATATGGCATGTCATTATAACATAAGTACGCGAAATCAACATGCAAACAACAGGAACACTGCACGATCAATTTTGGCATGAAGAAGAACTTCCTTGCTCAACATTAGATTGTGATGGCAAGTAGCGTTTAGGGTGACCCGACAAGTTGCTTGAGCCTTGTGTTTCTGGCTCTGGTACCTTAAACAATATTTGAAGCTTATCAAATAAAGGTTCTCCCTCCATCATATAAGCATCCGGAGTAACAGTGTCATCATCCTAAAAATTAAAGAAAATGAATGATTAATATACTTACATTACATAATGTTATATAATACAACTCGCATGATGAAAATAAGAATATTTAACTTACCGAACGCCAAGTGACCCAAAGTGAGTTGCATTGCATTTGCATGCACGAAATTAAGTTTACGATCCCAATGTACACCGTCGTACTTAGCATTTTGGCAAACAAAGTATAGCGGGCTTGAAGATGTTTAACTCGTTGATTTACCTCAAGCAAACTTAAAATTGCATTGGAATGCAAATTTGAATCGCCGCTCTCGCCTCGAGAACGGCCACACTATTGTTCGTTTCACCAACTACCCAATCGCATTTACTCTTCTCGTTTAGCAGTGAATCAACGAGAATGATGTCCATCGGCAATGTCCACCTTGTATTTTTCGCATTATAGAGACTCATCAATAACTGGGAGTTAGGCTTCTGTGGGGATGGTAGAGGGGACCAGTTGAACTCATCCATTTGGAGTGAAAATAGAAATAATATAATTTTTTTGGGTTGCTAGAGGGGACCAGTTCAAGTTGCAATCAAATGAAATTTTCAGCATGTATTTATAGGCGATGTGAAGTATTCATAATGACATTTTTGTAAATTTGTTAAGTTATTCAAACGAGGCCCCAACTAATACTAATCTGACTATGTTGACAAGATGTATCATCGATAAAGTTGACAATCGATAAAGCTAACATCTAGATAAAAGCGATATCCGATAAAGCTTTGTTGACAAGACTAGACATGTGTATAAAGCTTACACTGATAAGACGTATCAATGCAAATGTAGTAAATGTATGTGAGATAAATGTATAATAATAAATGTAATAAAAAGATACAGACTTAATATTAAATAAGTTGATTCATTAGTTGTTTTACAATAAGTTCTATGAATAATCCTAAACTCTATGACCCCGAGCCACACCCAGGCGCTACCCTCCGTCTAGTACTTCTACGCCTACAAAGATAGTTTGGCCGTCATGTGCGAGAATGTTGTGGTGCGTCCTCATCATCTTGATCATCTGCGGTGATGATGTAGACTCTCCGGTCAAATCACGATATACACCGAGTGTAGGCGGAAATGAGACAGGCGATATGCTAAAATGTGGACGCCGAACGTGGACGGATCATGGGCACCATATAGAGGTCTCGTAGCACTATAATCGGTCTCTAATAATGATGAAAATGATGTCCACCGAGGGGCAAAATAACCCGGAGTGGATGTAGATGGACCTATCATATAAAATGGAGATTGATCAATTAAAATTCCCATTTGCTATTAAAACCATTTTTATGAATTTAATAAATTTCATACCATAGTGCATCCGAGGTGTATAAGTAGAAGGTCCAACTATGTTAATAGGAGGTCCAATCAAGGAACATTATAAGTCCCTGGAAGGTCCGGCTATGTCAACATGAGGTGCCGATGAAGGAACATCATGGGTCGTGGAAAGTCCAAATTGTAGATGGTTGTGGCTAGGGGTGTCAAATCGTGTTATCGTCAGCGTGTTTCGTGTCGACACGATAACGATAACGACACGACACGATAAGGGCAAACACGAACACGACACGATAAGGATCTGCTCCGACACGATTACCTAACACGAAAATTTTCGTGTCGACACGACACGACACGATAGTGACACGATAAGTCAAAAATAAAAAGAAAATGATTTACACGTTAATACACGATAGCAAATTACACGATATGACACGATTTTACACGAAAATACACGACATAAATATACAAAATATCAGGTTATCGTGTCATTATCGTGTCACTAACAGGTAAATGTGTCATTATCGTGTCCTTATCGTGCTCGTGTCGTGTTATTATCGTGCCGCTAACAGGTCAACGTGTCATTATCGTGTCCTTGTCGTGTTCGTGTCGTGTCATTATCGTGTCACTAACGTGTTCGTGTCACTATCGTGTAAACACGATAAAACACGAACACGGCACGAAATTTTCGTGTCCTTATCGTGTCGACACGATAAGGACACGAACACGATAAGACTAAACACTAACCCGCTTATTTTCGTCGTCGTTTTTCGTCGTGCTATCGCGGTCGAAATTGACACCCTAGTTGTGGCTGGTGTCGTCGCCCTCCGCCACGCCCCCATCTCCCGCAGTGCTCTTGTGCCTCTTCCGCCAGGTCGTTTTTGCGATCTCCGCTCAATATCGTTACTAACATCTCTAGCAACACGTTGTAAACGTGCAATCGACTCGCGATCCTCAAATGACACCTGAGGTGAAGAAAGCCTAAGTTGTTCCATCCACGTAAACTGTAAAATACAAATAACAAAAAATATTATTTTTTTATTCATTAACTATAAAATTATTATAACTAAAACAGTATTAAATTATACCATGGCATCACGTGCTGATATGTTAGACGGCTGGAACCCAGGTGATCCAACTGACCAGGCATAATCAATCGCCTAGTAATCCTACTATACCAAGCCATATACCCATCAACCGTATCAGAATCTCCAACAATCGGCTCTACGTTGACGATATGTGAATGTCTCGAGATCCTTAATCGGATCCAGTCTCGATGTGTATATCTCCAATCAAAACAGTCTCGACCTCTACGATCATACTCATGCAGATCCTTATGACTATGGTGTATATGCTGAGGAATACCTTGTCTACCACCAAATTGTCTGAGAAATCGATCTGGATGGTATATCTCCACAATCGCGTAATTGATCAGTGGACAACGCGATAGCCAATGCATAGTCAGACATCGAGGTCCAAGATCCGCAATGGGTCCTCCAAATCGTATGGTTGCCATATAAACGCGCGAGAAAATAACCATGTATTAAAATGTGATATGCGTATTAATTATATTAATGAGTAATATAAATGTGTAATACCCGATGAGGCAACAACCAATCAAAAATCTCTCTATATATCCATGAATGTCTCAAGTGCGACCATAGCTGTGATGTTGTACCCATCTCGCCCCGTATGGTGGTAACCCCAACACCCTACCAACCCCTAGAAGTGTACCAGCTATAATCATAGAACTTATATTCTCTCGGCACTATAGTCCTCATTCGAGACCACGCCAAATGTACATAATATATATATATATATATTACCAACAAATATTATGTCATGTATAACATTAATCGCATAGTAATAAATATATACCGAAGAATACTCAATGGCCCACCCATGTACTCTTTATCCGCATCACCAAAGAAATTGAGCCTTGCAAAGCTCACGATATAGAAATGCCAAAACAAATACGCCCCAACTAAAGCGCCCATTTGCTCGAACATTCTCTAATCGCCTGAAGATATAATAATGACACACTATTGTCGGAGGAGTTCGACATCATACGACATCCTATCGTAAGTAATGCACAACCACGCGCATACCGCTCAACCACGTACTCTGGGGTCTCATCATCGATCCGAATGCGGTAAGATGTTGTCTAATGGCTACAATAAGCATCCGTGTCCTCCTCTCAAATATGGTCCACAATAGAAACGCCACTCGTCAACAAAGTATGAAAAAAAAATCGTTTCCTGTTAAAGATCCCCATCCACGGATAAACCCCATATAATCGCCACATCCTCGTAGTGTGATCGTAGCCTCTCCGACAGGCAAATGAAAAGTATGTGTCTCGGGCGCCATCTCTCTACTAATGCGGTGCTAAGATGATGATCAATCTTGATCCGCCACAACGTGCAATGGTACAAATTATCCCGCAGAATATGTCCTCAAGACGCCGCTTAGTGGTACAATATTGCTTCATAAAAACACTTGGGTCAACCCTAAAATGGCGACAAGCTTGCATTGCATGAGAGCATGGAATTCCATCATTCTTCCACTGACCGCATGAACATTCTTGGGTAGATAACTTCACTTTGAAGGTACGTGAACGTTGAGAACCCGATACTTGTGTGATGACACTTGCAACTTGATCAGTATAATCATACATCTGCACCATATGTTGTAATCCGAGGCGCTGCATTTTGTCAAACCTATGGTGTACATCATCTGGCCAAATTTGGTTTCGTTGTTGAGTCGATGCATTCGCCATGCGATCTAAACAACACTTAGCCGACCTTGCAAAGGTGATCTTAACAATGATTTGTGATTGGAAGGCGTCGGGCACCCTTAAGTACTCCATTCATGCATTCGACATGTTTGTAGTCATAATTCCACACCGGTTTCCCTTCATCATAGCAGAGTGTCCACAAACTTGGATCAATCGCAGCCAAATACTCGTAAGCATCTGGGTTAAATGATTTAATCTGATCCATTATTTTCTCAAACGAACGAACACTCAACTCTGAACCAGCTTGCCAACACAAGTCCTTGAGTCTGATATTCTTAAAATGATTATTAAAATTAGATGTCACATGTCTCAGACAAAACCTGTGTACTCCGATAGGTGCTTGAAACTCGGGAACACGTTCAACCGCTTTTAATATACCCGGATGTCGATCTGAAATAAGACACATTCCCTCGGCACCACAAACCACATATTTAGCTACCATGTGAAGAAACCAAAACCATGACCTAAAATTTTCCTCATCTACAATAGCATATGCGAGAGGTAGCACGTGTTGGTTTGCATCGAGAGTCACAACAATTAACATCTTATGCTTGTATTTAGTATACAAGTGTGTTCCGTCCACATTAATGACCTTGCGGGAATGTCTAAAACCTTCGATGCATGGCCTAAACGCCCGTAAAACGTACCACAATGTATGCACACCATGTTCGTCTATTTCTTTAGGGAACCACTCCACAATTGTTCCCGGATTGTATTTCAGTAGCGCCCCCCATATTTTAGGCAATCTTGACAAGAGCTCTCCCAAGTCCCGTACACATTTTCCTCGCCCGTTTCAAGTCGTGCCAAGCTTTATTGTATGATATCTCATATCCATATTTGTCCTTCACATTTTCTTGAACATACTTGATATCATAAGTTTCGAATCACACCGCACAATCCCCATAAGATCTCGAACGATAATATTTTTACACAAGTTTCTATGATCCTTGGAGACAGTGTTCATAACACAACTATGGGGCGGTCCCAACTTGGTAATTTGCCAAATCGAATGTCTTTTCACAAAACTCGATCGCAACCACCAATTGCATTGTTGTGATGATAAGCCCGATTCAATTGATCCCGATTGATTATGCTTATAAACAATTTTCCACAATGTCGGCGTAGACTCCACAACCCTATACTCACGTCCGCCATGACGCATCGAAAAATCCTTAATCTGCGGATTGCACATGTTTTTATCAACGAAAACCATACCCTTTTCCAACTCACCTTTTTCAATGTCATAATACATATGTTTTAACGGGACATCATCCGTATCGCCATCATATTCTTGAATCTTAATCAAAAAAAGATGATCTTGACAAATTAGGATGAGGAGGAACTATCAAAGGAACATGTCGCTGGGCAGGATGATCCTCTTCATGTACAACATTATTCTCAATATGATCATCACTATCATCACCATCATCACCACGCCGCTATTATCACCAGGTTCAAGGTCCGTTTTATCAAGAAGACAACCATCACCCTAACTATAGGTCGCTTCTCAACATGCGAGAATCAATCCATCCAAATTGCTCGGACTAGGTCTACATGTACTACCCAAACCCATATTTGTCATTCCTTAGGTAATCGAAGGTAATTCGAGTCACCAATAATGTAAGATGCATATTGGTAAAACTCATTTTCTAGTGGAATTGGTGGTGGTATGGGTTTGATTCAAAATTTTCGATTCAACAAATAGATCTACTGATTTTAAACCGTTATCGGATCCAAAAAATCTAAGTTCCCGATCTCTTTTAATTGGAACCAATCGTGAATTATCATTCTCGTAATATTTACTAAACCGTCAACTTGTGGCGTTTTGATCCAAACCGTAATTTCATACAAAAAGGCCTATTAAGTTTGATAGGTCGATATTACGGTCAATATGTGTTGCTCCAACAACTTGTCCTCCAAAATACACAAATACTCCAATTTTTGTCGACATATCTTCAAAAATTATACAAAATTATTATTTAGAATATGCCTAATTAGTAATCAATTAAAAAAAAAAGGACATATTAATTAATTTAAAAAGGGCTACACATTATTTATTACAAACAATTATAATTATTTTATTCTATTATTTCACTAACTTTTTTAAAAATACCTATTATATTATTCAATAATTTTTAATCACAATTTATAAAACTGCGTAAAAGTAAATGACATTATTAAACTTTTACTATATTATTGTACTAACATTTTAAAAATACCTACAAATTACCAATACACAATTTATTCTACAAATTTTACTAACAATTTATAAAAGTACCAAAAATAACAATAATCATTCACAATAAAATAAATAATTAACTAAATAAACTAGAAAAATTAAAAATTGCTCAAAATGTTTGAAAATTACTTGAAATTTTCGGAAATGTGTCTCGATCGAACCGCAACGCGCCCTGCATCCACCATGACACGCCGCAGCCACCACCACCACCATGCGCCGCATTGCTTTGCCCACCACGCCGCCGCCACCACAACCACGCGCCGCCACCACAACCATGCGCGCCGCTCACCACCACCACGTGCCCCACTCACCATCACCACTCACCACAACTCTACACTCACCACCACCACTCACTCACGAAAGAAGAAAATTGAGGAGAAGAAGGAGGCTAATGTGGCCGGATGGGCCACCGCAAATATTGAAAGTGAACACGGATGTAAGGAGAGCATTTGCGGTGAAGGAGAAGAAGGCTGCTTGAAGAAAGACCAACCATGGTTGAAAAACCAAGGATCGAGTGGATAAATGATGACAGGAAAAGATACAACTTGGATAATGTGGCCGAGCACATACTCTACAAGACTTTGGACAAAACAATGTTCAACAAAGTCAAATCTTGCAAAACAACAAAAGAAATCGGAATAAGTCGACTTTAATTTGTGAAGGATCGAGCAAATTAAAGAAAATAAATTATCTATTCTTTGTTCAAAAATTTGAAAATTTTAAAATGTTTGATGAGAATCTATGGATCATTTGGATGCAAGATTCATCGAGATCACAAATGAGCTTTTTACTCTTGGAAATGAATACATACAAAAGGAGATGTGTATGAAGATCTTGAGAGCCTCCCAAATTTGAATGGGAAATGAAGACTATGGCTCGAGACATTCAATGGGCCTCTCAAAAACATCCAATCATGAGCTATTCTCGGACCTCAAAGCCTATGAGTTTGAGCCGAGAAGAAAGGATCAAGAGGAGACAAGACCCAAGACAACCAGACCGATAGTCAAGGATGTAAAGAGAGTGAACTAAAGGAAGCCATAGACCAGGAGGAAATTGCCCGATGGTTAAAAGATTCAACAAGTTCTTCAATAAGAACTATAAGAGAAATAAGGGTGAAACCTCCAGAGACATTGACTCCTCTAAGTCAAGGGAAGATAGGCCACCCAAGAGAGCCGAGCATCAAAGGGTTGAATATCGCAGAGCCGATAACCAAGGACAGAAAGAGCATATCAAAGAGCCGATAACTTGTGTTTGAACCTGCAGACAACCAGGACATTTTGCGATTGATCTGTTCCTATCCACTACCAATAAATACAGGAATGAAGAAGAAAGAAAAGTCCGCAGAGAAAGAAGTCGGAAAAGAAGAAAGCCATGTTGGTCGTTGATATTCCGAGACAAGCTAAGTCTAATGAAGAAAGAGACGAGAGTAGTAAAGCCGACTACTCAAGTGACTCAAGAAGAAGCCATGATCTGTCTTATGGCTAAAGAACAAGATCAACGGACCAAGAAGATGAGGTTCAAGGAACAGTTGAGTGCCAAGGAACCTGGTACATGGATAGTGGCTGTTCCGGACATTTAACATGGAATAAGAAAAACTGTCAAGATTCAAGGAGATTAGAGGTGCAAAAGTCATATTTGGATGAAATGAAGGTCCAGGGGAAATCAAAGGCACACGATCTATCAAGAAGAATGGATTGGAAATCACGGATGTTGCTTATCATGAAGGCCCCAACTTCAATCGGTTAAGCATCACCAACTCGTGATAAGGGCTACAATGTTGGATTCAATATGGGAGTGTGCCGATCAAAGATCTTGAATCAAATGAAATAGTCTTTGCAAGGATTAAGATGAAGAATATGTATGTGGTAGATTGGTCTCTTGCCACACCAAGAACTTGTCTCATAGCAAAGAGCACAGCCGAATCAAGTTGGTTGTGGCACAAGAAGCCGAGTCATCTCGAACTTCAAGATAATCAACAAGCTTGCAAGGAGTCATCTTGTAGAAGGATTGCCAGACTCAGTATACAAGAAGGAAAGTGTATGTGATGCATGCCAGATGGGAAAGCAAATCAAATCTTCATTCAAGGATAAGCCTAGTCCTTCTTTAACAAGGATATTACATCTGTTGCATATGGATCTATTTGGTCCAGTTGAACCAGCCAACATAAGTGGAAAGAAATACACCTTAGTGGTGGTAAATGATTATTCAAGATATACATGGACAATCTTCATGTGTAAAAAGAAGAAAACTTTGCAGAAGTTACCTCAGCTGAAGAAAAGAGTTCAAAATGAGAAGAGCCAAACCATTATAAAGATAAGGTCTGATAGAGGAACTGAGTTTGCAATGAGATAATTACTCAGTATTGTGTTGAAAATGGTATTGCTCATGAGTTATCTGCAGCAAGGACTCCACAGCACAATGGAGTAGCTGAAAGAAGGAACATAACTCTCAAGGAAGTTGCAAGAACAATGTTAGATGAAGCAGGATTGCTTAATATATTTTTGGCTGAAGCCATCAACACAGCATGCTATACTCAAAATAGATGCATGATTAATAGGCAATTAACGAAGTCTCCCTATGAGATCTGGACAGGGAGAAAGCCAAATGTTAGGTATTTCATGATATTTGGATGTAAATGTTTCATCCACAACAATGGCAAAGATAATTTGAAGGATTTTGATGCTAAAGCTGATGAAGGTATCTTTTTGGGATACTTAGCTTAGAGTAAAGCCTATAGAGTGCTGAACAAGAGGATTGTGGTCACATAAGAGTCTATCCATGTGGTTTTTGATGAACCTAATATGAATGGAGAAGACATTGAAGAGTTAATTGATAAGCTGAATCAGCCAACTATGCAGAAGAGTCCATATGTTGAAGCTGAAATAAGAGCAATCAACCCAGATGAAGATGAGATAGTTGAATCTCAAAGACAACTGGAAAGTCTACAACTGAATGAAGATGAAAGAGTTGTTCAAGACAACATAGTTGCGAGACGGCTGACCCAGCTCACTTGCTCCAACCTGATGTAAGATGGCTGAGAGACCATCCACCAGAGTTAGTCATTGGAGATGTTAGAGATGGTGTAAGAACCAGATCCAGAGCACATCAAGAAGCAATGTTCACTTGTTTTATTTCCCAAATAGAGCCAAAAGATGTGTCTCAAGCATTGGATGACACACATTGGATTCAAGCCATGCAAGAAGAGCTGAATCAATTTGAAAGAAACAAAGTATGGGAATTGGTGCAGAGGCCAACCCATCAAAATGTTATTGGCACAAAATGGGTTTTCAGAAACAAGATGAATGAGGAAGGATATGTGGTAAGAAACAAAGCAAGATTGGTAGCCAAAGGGTATTGCCAAGAAGTGAGAATAGATTTTGATGAAACATTTGCCCCTGTTGCAAGATTAGAAGCAATAAGGATGTTTCTTGCCTATGATGCACATAAGAACTTCACTGTATATCAAATGGATGTGAAGAGTGCATTTCTAAATGGACTACTGGAGGAAGAAGTCTATGGTGAACAACCTCCAGGTTTTGAGCAGAAGACTATTGGAGATAAGGTGTACAAGCTCAAGAAAGCATTATATGAATTGAAACAAGCACCAAGAGCATGGTATGATACATTGTCTCAATTCCTAACTGACAATGGATTCACCAAAGGGAAAGTGGACAAAACATTCTTCGAAATTCAAGATGGAGAGAGTATACTACTTGTTCAAATATATGTGGATGGCATTATTTTTGGATCCACAAATAAAGAGCTGTGTGATAAGTTCTCAAACCTCATGCAAGACATATTTGAAATGAGCATGATGGGAGAGGTGACTTTCTTCCCAGGACTTCAAGTCAAGTAATTGAAGGATGGAACCTTCATAAGTCAAACCAAGTACACCAGAGATTTAATGAAAAACTTTGGTATGAAGAGAAATCTTCTGTGAAAATACAAATGAACACATCAGTCAAGATGGACATGGATGCGGATGGCAAGGTCAGAGATCAAACCGGATATAGAGCACTCATTGGATCATTGCTCTACTTAATGTACCATCGGATCAAACATCACCATTGCAAAGAGGTGTATGTGCAAGATTTCAATCTGCACCAAAGGAGAGCCACATGACCGCAACTAAGAGAATCCTAAGATATTTGAAAGGATGCCAGGAAGTTGGCTTATGGTATCCAAATGAAGGTGAATTCAAGCTTATTGGTTATTCGGACTCGACTATCTTTGGATGTAGAGTTGGCAGGGAAAAGTACCTCCGTACATGTCAAATGCTTGAAATAGATTGGTTTTCTGGTTTAGCAAGAAGCAAAACTCAATAGCCACATCCACAAACAAGCAGTAGTACATAGTCACTGCGGGCAAATTGTTATGCCCAAGTCTTATGGATGAGACAAAGAATCGAGAGATTATGAGATTGAAGAAAAAGAGATTCCAATTATGTGTGATAACACAAGTGCTATTGCAATCACTCGAGAATCTTGTGTTGCATTCAAGAAAAAGCACATTGATGTCGGTATCATTTTATAAGAGATCATGTTGAAAAAAAGACATCACTTTAGAATATATCACAATCGAAAGCGGTTAGGCGACATATTCACCAAACCCCTATGTGAATCAAGATTTGAAGAGCTTAAGAATGAGCTATGGTTAATTGAGCTGAGTTGACACTTAAGACTCAATCAAGAGATAGAAGATGAAAAATTGCGTAAAAGGCAAAGTTCACTTATCATTGTGAGTGAATCACCATATCGAAAAAGTCACCAGTATCGACTTAGCCGTACGGTGAGTCACTAATGAAAGGAGAGAAGCGAGTTAAGTCATTTGATATGAGCTGAGTCATTTATGAGCTAAGTGACAAAAACGCAATCGTTTTTAATGAGCGGGAATGTTTTTAAGGATGACATTAGCGTAATAATTACGGGTACAATAAAAAGTCGACAAGAAGCATATGATTGGATATAAATGTGCCGCATTAAATGCGAGGAATTAAATGAGGTTTGATGTGCTAAATCAACCGTTGATCTCGATCAAAATTTCAAAATCAAGACATGTCCTTTCATAACCCTTATATATACATTTTCTGACCTTCTCTCTCACATACTTAAAAACCGCTCATCTTCAAGCAAAAACAAGCAAGGCATACTTTTCTCTCAGAAACCCTAAGTACTCTCAAACAAGTTCGTTCATTTTTAATCGGTAAAAATCTCTGAAAATGGCACCTAAGTTCGATTTCGTCAAGCTCTCTAAGCAAATCCACTCTGGCTCTTCAATGGACTTTGAAGGAATGGTGAAGCAGGGTTCTGATGAAAACTTTGTTAAGAAGATAGCTGAGATGCTAGAAAAGTCAGGTCTTAATGCTTTTCTGACAATGGAGTTCTCGCATACCTATCTCGAGGAGGTAGTGATGTTCTAAGTAAACGCGGAGGTGCAGGACGAAGGAATCAAGTCTTCTGTCCACCGGAAGGACATAACGATAAATGTTAAGGACCTTGCGGAGCACTGTTTGTTGCCATCAGAAGGCATGAAGGAGATTAATGAAGCTGATGTTGATTTGGCTGCTGCGTGGAAAGAGGTAGCCAAACTGGATTGTGTTGTTAAGGTGGTCTACACATCTAATAAGAAATTGATGAAGGACGACTATCATAAGTTGATGGATGTCATCTCCAAGTGCGTAGACATGAAGTTTGGCAGCTTCAACCAGCTATCAAAGACTAAGCTGATCGTCATGGCTGCGATCATGCAGGCAAGAAAGTAAACCAGCCGAGTTCATGTACAATGCATCTGCCAATGTAATGAATAAGACGTTCATGGAAGATGGATCCTTTGGAGGATCTCTTGGATATGGCCTTGTGATTGGCCATTTGATGGAAGTGAAGGGTATTCCCTTCGACATGGAAAATCCTTCCATGTTAACAAGAAAATGTTCGGGTTAACTTCTCTGGAGCCCAAAAGAGAGCTCATGTGAAGAGAGTGACACCGGTGAGGGGGAATCAATCGAACCCGAGGACACAATCGCTACCCTCCTCCAAGGAGAAAGCGCCCCTCGCAGCCTAAGAAAAAGAATGCACCGCCCCGCAGCCCGAAGTCGTCGCCCTCGCAGCCGAGGCCGAGAAGGAACCCCAAATCCCTACTCACCATATGGAAAAAAAGGATCGCAAGTCGAGGAAGGCGACTCCTCCAAGAAGGATGCCCAAGCCCCCACCGGTGATGAAACCATCAATTAGAACCGAGAAGTCCCCCTGGTTCGCCCAAGAAAAAATGAGACTAGTAAGAATCTCGAATTGGAAAAGACAATTTGACCGCCACTCACCGAGAAAGATCCGAGATGGCGACACTCAGAAATACAGTCTCTGAAGTGATTGATGAATCTGCTAAGACTCATCAAGGTAATCAAAGAAAGTCCCAATGAAGACTCAATTAGGTGTCGACAATTTAAGAGAAGCAAAGTAGCAGAGACAATCGAACATTCCGTTGAAAATGTTGTTGCCCACCGCATCGATGTGAAGGTGAGGAGGAGCAAGATCTTTTGCCTCCAATTCAAGAGACAGGAGGATAGGGTAAAGATGAGGATGATGATGTTGTTATGTATTCTCCACTGTATCCAGATATCCGAGACGGCTACGAGAATGGAGGGCATGGAAACTTGATAACTCAAGGATGCGATTCGTTCATCCGAGTACATCGAAGAAGAAGAAGAGTTGCTTCGTTTTCTTGGGGTCTCGACTGTTCGACAGGCCCTTGACGAAGACAACTGTATGTATATCCTCTGCATCATAAAAGCTGATGAGAAAGACAAACGAGGAGGAAGCCCGTGTCCTAGAAAAGGCCAAGATGGGTGAATTCACAAACTCTCCATCTCACACTCATACACATCTAGACATTTACTCAGAGAGTGATGATGATCCCACTGCTACTGCAGAGAAGTCAGACATGCAGCAAGCTATGAGAGAATCCAGGCAATTGCATGAGCAACAATTGTTTGAAGGACCAGGAGAGAGTCTCAATCTCTCCCCGCAAATCGACCCTTTGGGAGTGGTGCACAGATTGCCACAGACATTTGCGGCCCACATCCCGGTACTATCGGAGGATGGGTCCAAGGAAATTGCAATGGCGGGATGTTGGGCACCCAAGTTGAGCCAAACCCTGAAGAAGGTGTTTTACCACCTGCCCAGCGGCTGAGCATTCAAAAGAAAAAGCCGCGAGTCGGGAGAAGAGTGACCCCACCATTAGTCACTCGGTGGTGTGTGCGATTGAGGGGAAACTCACTCCCACGGCAGCAGGTCGGAGGATGCTACGAGAAGACTCCAACTTGAAGCAAGGAGGCGAAGTGGGGCGAGAAAGAACCACAACAGATTGATATTTGAAGCTCGGAAAGTTGAGTCTATCCCACTGAAATGTCACCGCCTTGAAGGCGATGACACTTTGTTCTTACAATCGAGGCACGGGATGGAGATGCCCTGGGAGTTAACACTGGCGATGAAAGTGCAATCCTAGGGGTTGAGACTCCTATGGATGTGTAGGTCCCAAGGGGTGTAAGTGTAAGGTTTAGAAGGGGGTTGAATAAACCTTACCAAATTTTTGATTTAGTCCTTTCAAATATTCGAGTTGATACTACACATCCGTGTCCTTGGTGGATGACCAATTTAGTTAATCAAGAGAGTTAGTCTTTCAATGGACTCAACCGAGTCGTTGATGGAATAACTCGGTGTTAAGTCTAAATTAACTCAATCGTGGTTTGTTTTCAGGAAGACTTAACACCCTTAAGTTTGGTTAAGTAGAGATTTAGAGCTTGATTTAGTACTTAGAGATTATCTAATGGATAGCAAATATGTCAAAAGAATTAAACAAATATGATGCAAGAATTAAAGTCTTTGAAATGTAAATGACACAATAAGATTTTTATAGAGGTTCAAGATGGGGTAATTCTTCTACTCCTCTCTTCTCCAACTCCCGGAGGAATCCACTAGGTATTGATCGGTATACAAAGTGGTATGAGTCCGAGATACAAGTCTTGATCACACTGGTGACTTGATCCTGGGGGACTCACCGAGACGCCTTGATCACTCGGTGGCAAGCTTCTAAACGACTCGGCCTTCTTCACAGGTGGCCGCTTTGCTACTACAGCCCACTTGCTCAAGCTCTTTGGATTTGATCACGAAGCCCTCCAAAAGCTCAAGACTTGGTTCGACCTTGAACCTTCCTACAATCCTTCATGGAATGTAGACCCCTTGATTCTTCAGTAATTTCCTCTTCAACCGATTGAAGTTATCTTTCCTTCACAGGTGAGTGTTGGATTGATGTTCTTCGTAGTGTAGGCTTGAGGATTAATCTTGAATGATTTGAGAATATTTTAGGTTACAGTTCAAATGTTTTTCTTGAAATATTCGTGGTTGTAACCTTGGTAACCTACTCTCGAGTCATTCCTCGGCCTTTTATAGTGATCTTTCAAAAATCGCCGTTGAAGAGATAGACTTATTTTTGAAAGTCACTTGTGGTCGTTGGCTTGTCTTGTTGCGATCCTTGGAATTGCCACTTCCTCGTATGAATTGTTCTCCACTTTTCGAGTTCGACACGGTGTAGTGCTTCCCATTGGTTTATTCCTTTTGCACGCTTCGGGACCGAGCACTTCGAGAAAGGTAGCATGGAGGTATTACTTGTTTAAGTAATTCTCTTGATTTCTCGTGCAAATGATCTTTTTAGTTATCTCGACTTGACCGCATTTCCTTGCTTTCCCAGGTGACTTAGAGTCGACTTCCAATCATTGGATGACTCTTCTGTCACTTCAACTTGAGACTTGGCTTTTCTTGAGTTGACTTGATCGATATTCCACTCGATTGCATCTGTTTGCTCCTTGAGAGAGTTCCGTCTTCTCTTCTTTGCCATACTCGGCTTGTCTCGCAGCAGAGTCTTCCTTCTAGTCTCCGGTTGTCTTCTTGCATGTTTGGGCATAGCCGACTTAACTCACTCGACCAGCCCTATTTATTACATTGCGATTTTACAACAATAATTGGGGTGCCAACTTCCTATTCTAAGTTTTACATGGCATTCATCAAAATCTAAACAATAAATTTCCCAACAATTTCCCCCTTTTTGATGATGCCAAAACTTAAACCATTCAAAAATGTAAATAGCAAAGATACATACGAGATAGTGTATTCACATAGAATGTATGCGTAGAATCAATTCTTTTATTGATCATAACATTCTTGTTCTTTTACACAATTACAATGTGTATCGAGCAAACATTTGTCTACACACAAAAGAAAAATAAAGAATTTATAGCTTTATTGCGGAAGACTTACATAGTATGTATTTACATAGTAAAATACATGAAGGGTGGACAAAGAACACTTCATCTCCTTCATTTGTCTCCTTCTTTCATCTTGTTCGGCATCTTCTCGCTTCTTCTTTCTTTTTCTCATCGTCACCGCCTTCTTCTTCTTTTCATATGCCTTCCTCGGCAGCTTCATCTCTTCTTAATCTCTCTTGTCTTTCCTCCCATAGCTGAGTTTGTCTCTTATTTTCTTCTTCTATTCTTTTCGCATACTCAAAGATTGCTTTTAGCCACTTGCAAATTTGCTACTTGGTCAAGACCATCCCAAAGAGATCCCTCCTTTCTTGCCCGGATCTACGTACTCAATGTTTTTGGGGCAGGCCTACGCCTCGAAACCTCTTCCTCCACCACGCTTATTCCTCTACAGGCGTGTATTGTCTGGGTCTTCTTCTTTCCGGTGAGTGACGGCGGAGTGACCAAAGCAGTGACCGCCGGTAGTTTGTTGTCTGTCGGCCTTCTTCACATAACGTGAGACCTTTTCCCAAGACAAGTCCCAAGCTTGAGCCATAGACATATTTGCAAAGTATCCTTGAGATACGAGCGTTTTAAATTCATCAACTCGATCGTGGCTCGTCCCGACATCCGAGATGGCATAAGTGTCTCGTCTTCACCGGAATGCCTCCATGTTGTTTCAAGGTGTTCATAACTCGGGCATCCATTCTTCCTTCCACTTCCTCCATCCCTCGCTTCAATTGTCTTTCTCTTTTCAAACCTACAGATATAGCAGAGTGTTGGAGTGGCAGAGTCACGGGGAGTTTCTTCTTTGGTAATATCACGTGTGACAAGACCTTGTTGGGGGTTTGTGCAATCATCAAGGTCACTTCTTTCGATCCTTCCCCCTCAACGGACTTTCCTTTCTTTTGTTTTGACACTTCCTCATTTGTCTTTCCTTCAAAGTCGCTTCCTCCTCCTTCTCGCCTTCAGATCTTTTTAGCGCTTTAAAGTATTCCTCTTCCCCCTTTTTGGCATCATCAAAGGAGAGAGGAATGCCTGGAAACATATCGGCAAGCGGAAGTCGAGCTGGCGATAGTCGAGTTCGTCTCGAGTCTGGCTGCGGAGTATGCGACACGAAATTCGGAGCGAGTAGCGTTGACTCTTTGAAATTAGCTTCATTTCAGCCATGAGAAGGCTGAATTTTTCTGTCCATATTTTCTTCCGTATTTGGAGATCACTCTTATTTTGCTCACGCAGCCTTTATCTCGGTAGTGTGAGCTTCATGCATGTGCTCAATGTGTTCTCTCAATTTCGTTTTTGCATCAAAGATTCTCGCTCTCCATACAAGCGGTTTGTTGAACAATGTCCTGAAGTATCTAACTTGTTCCACACGCATTGTTTTTCTTGTTGCCACCATTCCCCGATCCCGATTGTTATGCCTCTCAAGTTAGCGGTAAGATTGGCATCTCGTTGTCCGGCCGCATGTCCATAGAGGCCTGGTGCCTCTCCATCCGTTCAATTTCAGCAAATAGTGCTTTGAACACCTCCCTAACTTCAGTTGTTTCTTCACATTGCGGTGATGGCCACGCAGCCACGTCAAAGTCATAGTCACCGAACGATGGTACTGGATGAAATGACAGAGCTGGTCTGCGGGAAGCGTGCGAGCTCGTTCTCCGACTCTTCATGGAGGTCGAAAGTACCTCCAAGGAGAAAGAAAATGATTCTACAAAGGAATCATCACGGCCAACCGGGATTTGTTCAATAATGAGAGGTGCGCGTGAAGTTCCTTTTTGAGTCGAATCTGCTGCACTTGGGGAGCTGCGCAGTGGACTCTGTTTCACCGGGGGTCTCATTGTGAAGTGGACCCGACTTTCGAGCCTCGGCCGTCTCAACACCTTCGTTGGTCTGGTGGTTTCTCCGATTGAGTGGGTGATCCTCGGCCTTATCGAAGCTTCATTGGACGATGATGAGATTTCCATTGGTGGCTCATCATCAAAATTGAAAGTTTGACGAGTAGTCTTGAGATCGACTTGCTCGTGCTAGGAACATCCGTAGCCGAGTCTTTTGGAGCTATCACGGGGATGACTCGGCTTCTTCGTCGCTTCCGATCCCGGAAAGGTTACATCGGGATTATCCTGGGAATCATGAAGTGCGCTTATCTCCTTTTCGATGGATCAATGATAGCGAAGGGATGTTCTCTACTTCGCTTTTCTTTACCCCGGGAAGTCTCAACCTCCCGTGGGCCTTCATTACCTCCTCGTAGTCTCGATTGCAGCGAGGCTTTGGACCTCCCTTTCGACGGTGTCGTCACTGCCTTAGGGTCTTTCGTGATGGCATCCATTGGAGTCTCAACCCCATGGATTGCACTTTCATCGCCCAGTGTTAACTCCCGTGGCATTCCTTCCGTGCCTCGATCGCATCGCGAAAGATCATTAGCCTTCGAGCGATTTGGCACCACCGAGACAGTTTCAAGCCTCGAGCTTCGTTGATGGCAACTTGTCTGTTCGTTTTGCGTTTGTACTTTCTCCACTTCACCTCCTAGATTCGTTGTGGAGTCATCTGCAGCATTCTCCGACCTTGCCTGCGGTGGAGGGAGTTTCCCCCTCGGTGGCTCACCAACCGAGTGACTTGGAGTGGGGTCACTCGTCTCGGACTCCATTTGTTTCTACTGTGTGTTCAAACGTTGGGGCAGGTGGTAAGACACCTTCATTAGGGGTTGGCTCAACGGGGTCCCCACTAACCCGTTTCATCGCCGATTCCTTAATTCCTTCTTCCGAGTGAGTCGGGAAGTGGTGGCAAAGAATAACGGTGGCGATTTGTTGAACCACTCCCATTGGATCGATTTCACCGTGTGTTTTGGAGGACTCTCCTGGTCCCTCCATCATGCTCTTCTCATGAAGAATTCTCGGATTCATGCATTGCTTGCCGCATTTGCAACTCTTTCGCGGGCGGCAGCAGGTCCGATCCTCATCACTTTACGATAGAATATCGAAGTGAGAATGTGTATGTTCTGTGGTTCCGGTGAGAGGGCGATCTTTGGCCTTCTCTCTTGCCTCGCCTTCTTCTCGCGCCGCTCCTTCTCCTTATCCTTGAAGATCCGCAGGATATCGTGCGATTTTCATCCATCGATCTTTGGATCACAGAGGTCAGTCAAGGAAGTTCAGATTCCTCTTCTTCTTCTATAAACTCGGGCCGTTGGAACTGTTCCCTGGATCGACTCAATTTCCATTTCCTCCACTCTCGCAGACGATTTTGGATATCGGGTAAAGTGGGGATAGGATCATCACATCACTATCAACTCTATCGGCTTATTCTTGTGTCTCGGTGCGCGGACTACTGTTGTGTCTTGATTTGCCTCTGCCTGACGCCTTCGCCTTGACAGATTTCAGCTGTTTCATCAATTACATCTGGGGACTCTCGCTTCAAATAGTTTTCAGTATTTGTTCGGTGAGTGGTCGACTCACCAGTAGGTTTCTCAAGCTCGGATCACTTGATGATTCTTCGTCGTCTCTTAGTTCGTACCAGAGGGACTTCCCGGTTCGAGAGAGTTTCTTCGAGTCTTGGCGGGGGGGGGCCGGTGTGTCTTCTTCTCGAGGAGCTGGCCGGCTTGGCTTATCGATCTCCTCTTTTTGACGCCGAGAAGGTAGTTGAGAGTCCTTCTCGACCGCCGGGCGGGAGACACGGCTACGGGGCGGTGACTGCAGGGCAGGAGCAGGTTTGACTTTCTTTCTTTGAGGAAGCGTGATCTTCTTAGAAACTGCAGGGCACTTTCTTCTTTGGTGGAGAGTTAATGTCAGATCTTCAGTGGTGATTCCCCTCACTTGTGTCGCCTCTCTTGGCGTTGGCTCTCTTCGTGCGCTGAGAGGTTTGATCTCGAACATCCTCTTGTTTACATGGAACGCCTTTCCATGTCTAAGAGGACTCCTTTCACCTCCATCACCGGCCAATCACCAGGCCATATCCTAGGGATCCTCCAAATGCACCATCTTCACTTTGAAGGATTTGTTCCCTACATTCTCGCGTAGTCCGCTATAGACAAACTCAAATTGATTTATTTTCTTTTCTTCAATGATCGCGGCCATTACGATCAACTTTGCTTTGGATATTGGTCAAAGTCCGCCAAATTTGATGTCTATGCATTTGGCAACTATGTCCAACAGTTTGTGGTAATCCTCCTTCAAAGAGCCTTTTGTTATTTGTGTAAACTATTTTATCAAGTATAGTCGGGCTTGGCTATTTCCTTCCAAGCAAAGAACCAGGTTTACATCACTTCGTTGATTTTCGATGCTCCTTCCGCTTGCAGAGGTAGTGGCGGTGTTCACCAAATCCTTGGCAGAGATGGTGAGCTTCTTTCCGTGAAGATGACTTTATCCCTTCATCGTGAATCTCAAGCATTCACGAGAATCGCGACCTCCTCCACATAGGTCATCGGATATTCCAAAGATCGTAAACGATTTTAGCCTAGCGTTTCCAATTTCTCAGCAATTTTCTTCACTCGGGTGTCGTCGGACCCCTGTTTCACCATGCCGTCGAAATCCACAGTAGACCCGGTGTGGATTTGCTTTCCTAACTTGACAAAATCATGGGTTGATGCCATCCTTCAGGATTTTACCGAAGAAAACTTAGAGATTGATTTGAAGATAGATAGGGTTTTGAGAAAATTTTTGCCTTTGCTTCTGAGAGAGAGAAATGAACAGTTTTGGTAGTGTGTGAGAGAAACGGACGAAAATGGTTTAAGTATGGTTTATGAAAGGACGTGCGGGTGGTTTTTGAAATGGGATCGAAATCAACGGCTTAGATTTGGCACGCCGATTGAGCATTTAATGTCTCGTATTTAATGCGGCAACATTTATATCCAATCATAAGCTTGGTGTGCGTTTTTGCCTGACACGCGTCATAATTATCTTGACGTCATTCTTAAAAACATTCCCGCTTAGTAAAAACGATGCGTTTTTGTCACTTTGCTCATAAATGATTCGACTTTTGCCCTCATTTGGTTTAACTATTCTTCTCATAGTCCTCTTTGTGACTCATTTGTCGGTGACTTGGTATATTGTCTTTCCGATATGGTGATTTACTTAGGCCGATTTGTGAGTTGACTCTTTTTCCTTTTGTGTTCCATTTCTTTTCTTTGATTCTTCCGAGTGTCACCACTCAATTAACCCTAACTCATGCTTGAGTTCTTCAAATCTTGACTCACATAATGGTTTTGTGACGATGTCGCCCAATTGTTTATCGGTTGAGATATACCCAAGATGATGTCCTTCTTTTCAACATGATCTCTTATGAAGTGATATCTCGACATCGATATGCTTTGTTCTTGAGTGCAACACGGGATTTTGAGTAATTGCAATTGCACTTGTGTTATCACACATGATTGGAATTTCTTTTTCCTCAACTTCATAGTCTCTCTTTCTTGTCTCATCCATAGGACTTACAACAACACGCTTTCCATGCCTATGTATTCTCGTCACTGTTGTGTAGAGGTGGCTATTGAATTTTGCTTCTTGCTAAACCAGAAATCAGCTTGTTTCCTAGCATTTGACATGTGCCCGAGGTGCTTTTCTGTCCACTCTGCATCCAAAGATAGTCGAGTCCGAATAGCCAATTAGTTTGAATCCACCTTCCTTTGGATACCATAAGCCAACTTCTTGGCTTCCTTTCATGTATCTCAATATTCTCTTAGTCTTTGTCATATGGCTCTCTTTTGGAGCAGATTGAAATCTTGTACATACACCTACATCAAAGGTGATGTCCGCCGCTTCTTTGTGAGATAGAGCAATGATCCAATAAGTGCTCAGTATCTTGTTTGATCTACAGCTTGCCATCCGCATCCATGTCCATTTTGATCGATGTATTCATTGGTATTTTCACGAAGACTTCTCCTCCATACCAAATTTCTTCATTAAATCTCTCGTGTGTATTTTTGTTTGACTTATGAAGGTTCCATCCTTCGCTTGTTTTACTTGAAGTCCAAAGAAGAATGTCGACTCTCCCATCATGCTCATTTCAAATTTACTTTGCATGAGGTTTGAAAATTTTTCACATGACTCTTTGTTTGTGGATCCAAAAATGATGTCATCCACATATATTTAAACAAGCAAGATACTCTTTTTGTCTTGAATTCGAAAAGTGTTCTATCTACTTTTCCTTTTGTGAATCCATTCTCGTTTGGAATTATGACAAGGTATCATACCATGTTCGGGTGCTGTTTCAATCCATACAAAGCTTTCTTGAGTTTGTATACCTTATCTCCAAGAGTCTTCTCGCTCAAATCCCGGAGGTTGTTCAACATATACTTCTTCTTCCAAGAAACCATTTAGGAATGCACTCTTTACATCCATCCGATATACAATGAAGTTCTTGTGAGTCGCATAGGCAAGAAACATCCTTATTGCTTCCAATCTTGCTACATGAGCAAATGTTTCATCAAAATCTATTCCTTCTTCTTGGCAATATCCTTTGGCTACCAGTCTTGCTTTGTTTCTTACCACGTAACCTTCCTCGTTCATTTTGTTTCAACACCCATTTAGTACCAATAACGTTTTGATGTGTGGGTCTTTGAACTAATTCCCATACTTTATTTCTTTCAAACTCGATTGACTCTTCTTGCATAGCTTGAATCCAATGTGTGTCATCCAATGCTTGTGACACATCTTTGGGCTCTATTTGCGAGATAAAGCATGTGAACATAGCTTCTTGTTGAGTTCTAGATCTTGTTTTGACACCTTCTCTTATATCTCCAATGACAAGTTCTCGTGGATGGTCTTTCACCCATCTTACATCAAAGTTGGAGTAAGTTGACTGGATTGATTGTCTAGCGTGTGTTGCTTTGATCACTCTCTCGCACTCACTTAGCTACAAATTTTCCAAAGATTTTATGAGACTCAAGCAATCTCATCTTCATCCGAGTTAATAGTTCCGGCTTGACTTGACAAAGATAGGACTCTTCAGATGGTTGGATGACTTATCACGGTGACTCTTCAATGTCTTCTCTATTTTGGCTCATCGAATACAACATGAATGGATTCTTCCGCAACCATAGTCCTTTTGTTGAGTACTCAGAGGCTTTGCTTTGGTGAGTATCCCAAGAAGATACATTCATCGCCTTTAGCATCGAAGGCCTTTAGATTATCTTTGCCATTGTTGTGGATGAAGCATTTACATCCACATATTCTAAAATATGCAACATTTGGTTTTCTCCCGTCCAAATCTCATAGGAGTCTTTGTCACCGCCCTTTTATCATACATCCTGTTTTGAGTGTAGCAAGTCGTGTTGATTGCTTGACCCAAAATCTTTTGGTAACCCCGTGACCTAACATGGTTCTTGATGCTTCTTTGAGAGTTCTATTCCTTCTTTCTCGCAACTCCATTCTCATTGCTGTGGAGTTCTTGTCGCAGATAGTTCATGACCAATACCATTTTTCAATACAATATCGAGTTATTATTCCATTGACAAACTCGGTTCCTGTCTCGATCTTATTTTGATAATGGTTTGGCTCTTTTCATTTTGAATTTTCTTCATCGGTGTGGTAGTTTTCGTAGAGTTTCTTTCTTCTTACACATGAATATTGTCCATGTATATCTTGAGTAGTCATCTACTACCACCAAGGTGTATTTCTTTCCACTTA
This sequence comes from Rehmannia glutinosa, assembly GCA_016081115.2. Lineage (NCBI taxonomy): Eukaryota > Viridiplantae > Streptophyta > Magnoliopsida > Lamiales > Orobanchaceae > Rehmannia > Rehmannia glutinosa. Next base: position 82,960,864 of record CM071937.1, read on the forward strand.
TCCGGTTTGGTTCCACTAGGCCAAATAGATCCATATGTAGCACATGCAATATTCTTGTTGAAGATGGACATGTCTTTTCTTTGAATGAAGATTTGATTTGTTTTCCCTTCGACATGCGTCACATATACTCTCCTTCTTGTATATCGAGTCCGGAAGTCCTTCCACAAGACTACTTACGGCAAGCTTGTTAATCATTTTGAAATTCGGGTGACTCGGCTTTTTTTGTGCCCGTACCAACTTGATTCACCAGGTACTTTTGCTCTTTGCTAATAGGCAGTCTTTGGATGTAGCAGTTGACCAATCTACTACATACATGTTCTTTTGTATCGCATCCTTGCAACACAACTTCATTCGATTCAAGATCCTTGATTTGGCATATACCCATGTTAAATCCAACATTATAGCCCTTGTCACAGAGTTGATCGATGCTTAGCAAGTTGAAGTTGAGTCCTTCAACATATGCAACATCCGTGATTTCTAATCCATTCCTCTTGATGGATCCAATGCCTCTTATTTCACCTGGAGCTTCATTTCCTCCAAATATGACTTTTGCTCCTTTAACTTCCTTGAATTTTGACAGATTTTTCTTGTTTCTGTCATATGTCCGGGAAATGACCACTATCCATGTACCAGGTTCCTGGCACTCACTGTTCTTGAACCGCAATCAAGGAAATTAAGTTTTAGGTACCCATACTTGTCAGGTCCTGAGGGGTTAGAATTGTAAGATGATCCAACCAACTTATAGCCAAATGATTTGACTCTAAGGGGTTGCCATCTATCAATGCCATAATCATAATTAATCTTGGCAAATTGCTTGGGGATTTTAGGTTCATACAATTTTGTCTCTTTTGTCCGTATGCCTGTGTATATATTTTAGCAATTGCCTTCTTTGGGTAATTGTGGTGTCTCTAAGTGTAGTGCCTAGGTGCATATGTGTCTTTGATGAAAGCTCTTATACTTTTGGAATGGCCTTTCTTGAGTTCTAGGCCTTTGCCATTTGGGCTTATATTCCATAAGTCTATCTTTGATAGTTCACATCATTCCAATCAGCTTGGCTTGGATATTTTCTACCATTCCCATCATATGTATTTCTTTTATAGATTTTCCGGGGTTTTTGGTAGCTCTGTTTCTTCTTTACTGAGTATTTTCTGTTTGGAGTTTTGAGAACTCGATTTGAATCTCTTCTCACTGTCCTTTCAGCCGCACTCAATCGGCCGTTTTCCTTTTCCTTTATAACCAAGGCCGTTTGCTTGTAATTGTGCTTTGGAGTGAATGTGTGTGCAACATTTAGAGTTTTGGATTTTTAGACTCTTCATTACTTGAAGATCCTTTTTCCAAAATTACTTTTGAAGTTTGACATATCACGAGAGAGTTAAATCCTAGCCTGTCTTGTCTCCACATTCTCTTTGACTCATAATAAGATCATCCAATGATTTAGATGCCTTAGTGAATGAGGCAATAACATTTTTGAGGTCATTCTCCTCTTTTCTATGGCAAAGCAATTTCTCCTATTAGCTTAGCATTTTCAAATTTTTAAACTTTCATTCTCATCGCCTATTTGACTTAGAGTACTCGGCTCCTTAGTCGCCTTTGAGTTTTGGCTCTTGAGTAGGCTGTTTTCCTCATTTAATAGTGTGTGTGAGGATTTAATGTGTTCAAAATCTTTCATCATTTTGCCTAATGAATCATAAAGATCAGTGGGTGATGAAGTGTGTGTGTCACGATCACTATCACTAGAACCGAGTTTGATGAGTTAGAGTGTACCTCATCTTCTTGGTCGAGTTGATCTTGTTCCTTGGCCATCAAACAGATCGGCTTCTTCTTCTTCGAGTCACTTGAGTAGTCACTTCACCGCTTTGCTCTCGAATCACTGTCTCTCTTGACTTATTTGTCTCGGCAGATCTCTGCAGCCATCATTGCCTTTTTCTTTTCTTGTCTTCTTTCTCTCAAGACCTTTCTTTCTTCTTCATTCCTGTATTTGTTGACTACAGGATATGGGCGATCAATGGCATAGTGACTGGTTGCCTACGATTCAAAGATAGATATTCAACCTTTTGATCGGCCTCTTTCCATTCTTGGATTGTCACCCTTTGATATTCGACTTTTTGATGATATGTTCTCTTGGTTGGCCTATCTTCCTTGACTTGGAGGAGCCGAGTGTCTTCTAGAGGATTCGCCCTTGCCTCTCTTGTAGTTCTTATTGAAGAACTTGTTGAACATTTTAACCATCGGGCTATTTCTTCCGGATCAATGACTTCTTTGACCTCGGCTCTCTTCCCATCTTTAACAATTAGAGCAGCTATTTTGGAGTGCATTGCCTCTTCCTCGGGTCTTTTCTTCTCGGCTCAAACTCGTAGGCTTTGAGGTCCGAGAATAGTTCATGGTTGGATGTCTTTGATAGGTCCATGGAATGTTTTAGTGCCATGACTTTCATTTCCTATTCATTTGGAAGACTTTTTAGGATCTTCATACACATTTCTTCTCGTGTATATTCCTTTCCAAGTGCGAGATAGCTCGTTGGTGATTTACGTGAACCGAGCATCCAGTTGATCCAGGTTTTCTCCGAGATCATTTTGAGGTTCTCAAATTTCTGTCTGACCCACCGATAATTTGTTTTCTTTGATTTGCTCCGAGCCTTCACAAATCAATGTTAGCTTGTCCTGCATTTCTTTAGCCGTTTTGCATGATTTGACTTTATTGAACATGACTTTGTCAAGGTTTTGTAAAGGATGTCCTTGGCTACATTGTCCAGGTTGTATCTTTTTTCTGTCATCATTTGTCCATTCGGTTCTTGGTTTTTCAACCATGGGTGGTCCGGGAGCAACATCCTCTTCACCTTCACCGCAGACTCTTCTTACAATCTGTGTTTACCTTTAAGATTTGCAATGGCCCATCCTCTATCACTATCCACATCTCATCATGTAATCTTTGATAGATGAGCCGCATACGAATTTTCCAATCATCAAATTCTTCAATTGTGAACATAGGGATGCGTGTCAAATTTGCTTCCATGATAATAAATTTTAATGATAAAAAGAGTTTTGAAAGTTTAGGTACTAAAGCGGACTTTGAAAAGTTTGGAGATCTAGTTCAAGAACGGTGCGGAAGGCTCAATGAACCAACCGCTCCGATACCACTTGTAGGTCCCAAGGGGTGTAAGTGTAAGGTTTAGAAGGGGGGTTGAATAAACCTTACCAAATTTTTGATTTAGTCCTTTCAAATATTCAGAGTTGATACTACACAGTTGTGTCCTTGGTGGATGACCAATTTAGTTAATCAAGAGTTAGTCTTTCGGACTCAATCGAAATTTGTTGATGGAATACTCGGTTTGTTAAGTCTAAATTAACTCAACGTGGTTTGTTTTTAGGAAGACTTAACACCCTTAAGTTTGGTTAAATAGAGATTTAGAGCTTGATTTAGTACTTAGAGATTATCTAATGGATAGCAAATATGTCAGTAGAGAATTAAACAAATATGATGCAAGAATTAAAGTCTTTGAAATGTAAATGACACAATAAGATTTTTATAGAGGTTCGAAGATGGGGTAATTCTTCTACTCCTCTCTTCTCCAACTCCGGAGGAATCCACTAGGTATTGATCAAGTATACAAAGTGGTAACAGATCCGGATACAAGTCTTGATCACACGGTGACTTGATCCTTTGGGACTCACTGAGACGCCTTGATCACTCGGTGGCTTCTCGACGACTCGCTTCTTCACAGGCGGTGCGCTTTGCTACTACAACCCACTTGCTCAAGCTCTTTGGATTTGATCACGAAGCCCTACAAAAGCTCAAGACTTGGTTCGACCTTGAACCTTCCTACAATCCTTCGTGGAATGTAGACCCCTTGATTCTTGATAATTTCCTCTTCAACTCGATTGAAGTTATCTTTCCTTCACACGGTGAGTGTTGGATTGATGTTCTTCGTAGTGTAGGCTTGAGGATTAATCTTGAATGATTTGAGAATATTTTAGGTTACTGATTCAAATGTTTTTCTTGAAATATTCGTGGTTGTGTAACCTTGGTAACCTACTCTCAGTCATTCCTCGGCCTTTTATAGTGATCTTTCAAAAATCGCCCGTTGAAGAGATAGGCTTATTTTTGAAAGTCGCTTGTGGTCGTTGGCTTGTCTTGTTGCGATCCTTGGAATTGCCACTTCCTCGTATGAATTGTTCTCCGACTTTTCGAGTTCGACACGGTGTAGTGCTTCCCATTGGTTTATTCCTTTTGCACGCAAGGGATCGAGCACTTCGAGAAAGGTAGCATGGAGGTATTACTTGTTTAAGTAATTCTCTTGATTTTCGTGCAACGGATCTTTTTCGATTATCTCAACTTGATCGCATTTCCTTGCTTTCCCAGGTGACTTAGAGTCGCCTTCCAATCATGGATGACTCTTCCGTCACTTCAACTTGAGACTTGGCTTTTCTTGAGTTGACTTGACCGATACTCCACACTCGATTGCATCTCGGCTGCTCCTTCCGAGAGTTCCCGTCTTCTCTTCTTTGCCATACTCGGCTTGTCTCGCGGCGGAGTCTTCCTTCTAGTCTCCGGTTGTCTTCTTGCATGTTTGGGCATAGCCGACTTAACTCGGCTCGACCAGCCCTATTTATTACAATGCGTTTACAACAATAATTGGGGTGCCAACTTCCTATTCTAAGTTTTACATGGCATTCATCAAAATCTAAACAATAAATTTCCCAACGGGATGCCATGGTCCAAGACCCTAAGACAATGTGGATCACAAAGGAACATGAAGGCCTCGCAGCAGATTGAGCTGGCTGGAGGTATTGAAGGCCTAAGGGAGGTTGAGACTTCCCTAGGTAAGGGTGAAGAGATTCAAAACATCCCTCCGGTTCAAAGCGCTGAAATAGAAGAGGAGATAAGTGCACTTCATGACTCCTAGGAGAACTTAGACACATCATTCTTGGGGTCGAAGATGAAGCCGAGTCCACTCTTGTTGCGATTCAAAGGACCCAACCGAGGGTGTTCTCAAAACTACGAGCCGCCTAAGTGACAAAGCCGCTCGTCGAAATTTAATTTCGATGATGAGCAAGCCCACATGTCTCATCATCATCGATGACACCTTGATGATGCAGCAGAGGAACCGGTTATTCACTTAGTAAAATCCACCGAGACCGAAGACGCTATTATTAAGACAATTGAGGCTCCATCCTGACAAAATATCTCAATCGCCCCGAGACACGATCCATTGTGCAGGCTCCCACAGTGCAAAGCGATAACGACTACACCGGCCCGTCACAGGCTCCCCACTGCGGACTATGACCATTGCCGATGAAGCAATCGCGGCCGAGGACGAAGAGTTGAATCATCACAGCACAATCCTCACAAACAATCCATATGTGAGTGACGATGCCTTTCCAAAGGTGTTTCCTTTCACGCCGATCCTACAAGACTTGGAAGAAGAGACCATCGCTTGAACAACGAAGATTCATCGTGAGAGAAGATCCAATCATCCCCACCGACACAATTGTTCCAACCGAGTTCAAATTTTTGAAGAGTGGCCTGCGGTGAATCAAGTGAGACAACTGATTTCGTGAGATCTTCAAGAAGATCTGTGAAGAGATTGAGAAGATCGAAAGACATCAGGCCTCACTCGACTTACGACTGGACAATAGGAATGCTACCCTCACAGCGAGACTTGAGAGGGATAGTGGTGCGGATTCGAGAATGGTCTCAATAGCACCGCCATGTGAATCGAGCAAGTTTGTTATTTTAAAGCATTGTATGGCGTAATGCTCTGCCTGGATGGTGACAATGATGATCGAAGCAAAGGATGCGGCGTATATTGAAAGGTTGCATGCATCTCACAAAACAGAAATGGAGTTGTTGCAAGAATTCCAGAGAAAAGAAATTTTGCGTCTAGAGAACTCAATGAATGATAAATTCAGCATTCTCATGGCTGAAATGAAGTTGGTGGTAGCCGAGTCCAAGGTTACTCGCTCAGAATTTCGAACGGCTTATGCGAGCTTGGACTCCAAACAGAATTCCGTTCTCGTGAGACCCTACTTTATGCTCGCGGGCATGTTCCTTGGGGTCCTTTTTTCCTTTGATGATGCCAAAAAGGGGGAAGAGGACTCCTAAGGAAGTTGAAAGAAGAGAATTTGAAGGAATCAAGCCGAGAAGAAAGGAAAAATAGCGGAGAGGAACATTCGAAGGATTTGACGTTAATGATAGCCTGAAACCCCTCAACAGGTCATGTTACGACTTTAATTATCGCCAAAACTTCCGATCGGCCAATCCAAAGTTGTGCCTATGTCGTAGAAAAGGTGAATCATCGGCGGGGATGGTGGAGTTCGACAAGAAGACGGATGCCCACATCGAAGAAGTGTTAAAACAATACGGCGTCATTCCGGAGAAAGGATCAAGATGTCGACCACGACGTTGGATCCGAGCCGAGATCGGTTGAAGAATTCAAGACGCTCGAATCCGTATACCTAGTGAAGTTTTTCGCAATTTTTCACTTTGTACTTATTCTAGTATCTTATCATAGATGCGTATTTTGCTTTGATATAGAATGCTCTAATACCAACCAAATGTAAATTTTGTGTAAAGGACGAGAATGATATGATCAATAAACGATCGATTCTACGCATACATTCTTTGTTACTACATTGTTTGTATGTATCTCTCTGTTTATATTTTGTTGAATGTTTTTAAGTTTTGGCATCATCAAAAAGGGGGAAATTGTTGGGAAATTTATTTTATAGATTTTGATGAATGCCATGTAAAACTTAAACTAGAAAGTTGACACCCCATTTTCCTTGTAATTTACATTGTAATAGATAGATTTGGAAAAAGCCGAGTCAAGTCACTATGCTGGAAATACAAGAAGTCAATCAAGATCAAGTAAAGACTCATTTGTGGAACAACTAAGTATGGATAGAATATCAAGAACTCGATGAAGATGTATCACCGAGGAACATTTGTGTGAAAAGTCAAGTCAACTCAAGAAGCCAAGTCTCAAGTTGAAGTGACGGATGAGTCATCCAATGATTGGAGCGACTCAAGTCACCTGGGGAAAAAGGCGTGACAAGAGGATTTAATCAAATGAATCTGTACGTAAGTCAACAACATTACTTAAACAAGTAATACTTCCATCGCCAAGTCTTAAAGTGCTCATCCGAAGCGTGCAAAAGGAATAAACCAATGGGAAGCGAGTGCACCTCGTGTCAGAACCTGAAAAGCTGCCAATTCATTTAATACGAGGAAGGGTCTACATCTCAAGGTTGAGGACCAAGAAAAGACAAGCCAACGAACACAAGTGACTTTTGAAATCAGCCTATCTCTTCAACGCAGATTTTCAAAAGTTCACTATAAAAGGCCGAGGAAATACATTGAGAAAAGGTTAACTTGATTACCGAACCACGAACAAACAATCAATATTCGAGCTATTAACCTGCAATATTCTCAAGTATATTCAAGCAAATCCTCAAGCCTGAAACTCGAAGAAAATCGATCCAACACAAGCTGTGAAGGAAAGACAACTTCAAACCTATTGAAGAGTAAAACTTTTGAAGAATCAAAAGGGGTCTACTTTCCAAGGATGATTGTAGGAAGATTCAAGGTCGAACTAGTATCAAGTTATTGGAGGGCTTCGTGATCAAATCCAAAAGATTGAGAAAATGAGTCAAGAGTAGCAAGGCAACCGCCCCGTGAAGAAACCGAGTCGGAAGAGAAGCCCGGCTGCGTGACCAAGGTTGTCTCTAGATTGTTGACCACTTTGTAAACAGATCTTTTACATAGTGGATTCCTCCCGGGAATTGGAGAAGAGAGGATTAGAAGATTACCCCATCTTCGAACCTCTATAAATATCAATCGTGTGTCATTTATTTTTCAAAGACATTTACATTTTCGCATACTTACATTATATCTCACGATAAACTTATTTGCTATCAAGCGATTAATAACCAAGTGCTAAAATCAAGTGTTAAAATAAGTTTAAATCAATTCAAATGGTGTTAAGTCTTCCGCTGATAAGACCAACACAGCCAAGTTAAGGTTCAGGTTAAACAACTGAGTTATTCTATCAACAGCTCTATCGAGTCTGTTGAGTGGCTAACTCTGCTGAATAACCAACTTAGTTGTCCTCAAGGACACAAATTGTTTGAGTTAACTCGTAGTATTTTAAAAGGACTAAAATAGAAAAGTTGGTAAGGTTTATTCAACCCCCTTCTAAACCTTACTCACACCCCTTGGGACCTACAGAGAATTTTCTGACTGATTTGTCCAAATTTGTGTATCTTATTTTGTATCTTATTTTTTTATTTCACTTTCAATTAAGACATCTTAAATTATATCTAAAATGTTATTGTATGGTCAATATCCTGTTAGTAGGAAAAACTTAATACTAATTTACCACCATTGTTACTTTGGTATTTGGATTTATTTGAAATAGTAATTAGCTAATTATTAATCAAAGAGAATAATTTAATCCATAAGCCAAATGGTTGAGTTGTAAAATCAAATTCTATAATCTCTTTTAGAAGAATAGTTGTTTATCGTGTTTATCGAACAATTGATGTTGTCATATATTATAGAGATGTTACATAATTTTATTATTAGAAGATATTATCAATTATCATCTCGATCTAGATATAAATATTGGTTTTCAAAACAAGAATAATTCACTATAAAAATATAACTTAAAAAATAAATACAACAAAAATAAAAGAAATGAATAAAAAGAAGGAAAATTTATTTATTACACTAACCAAAAAACGTCCATGTAGTTCCACAAGATAGATTAATTATAAAAAATCTTGTTTTAGTGCGAATGAGGTTCAATCTCGCGATGTCATGGACATTTGAGGAAGACGGTAATAAAGGAAAATGTGAAGATAAATCATATTTGCTGGTTATGCTTCAATTTAGGATCAACAATGTTGAAGTATCTCTAAAGCAATTGAAGTAGTATAATTGAGAGGATTTTGTATAAAATATACTTAAGTTAACATAAATAATAAGCTGCCAAAAGTACCTTTGAACAAAACATTAGCTATAATTAATTGTTTTGGTAAGCGGCGTATCTAAAATTTGGCAACTTTTGATATAATATTAAGCTGGAATACAACTTACAATTTTTTTTAATTTATGAAAAATAATCTTTGAACAAATATCATTGCTATTTACTTAATGAAAAATATTTACTATAAATAATTGTTATGGTAATTTGTGTATCTAATCTTTGACTATATATATCCACATATCTCTATCTCTTTTCTCTCTCTCTCTCTCTCTCTCTCTCTCTCTCTCTCTCTCTCTTTATATATATATATATATATATATATATATATATATATTAATATTAATGTTCAAGATTATTGTTTAATATAGATTGCAAGATATATGGTTAGGATTTTACAATAAAATAATTTCCAAATTTATGAAGTCAAAAATAGGCAAGAAAATTTTGGACCAAACTTCAACTATTATATATATATATATACCATTTATAAAATTTTCCTAATTTTTATACATATAAAATAGGAATATCATTTATAATAATTTCCTAATTTATATACATATAAAATAGGAATACCATTTACAATATTTTCCTAATTTATTTATATACATATAAAGTAGGAATACCATTTACAATATTTTCCTAATTTAAAATATTACCGAATATAAGAAGCAAAAAAAGAGCAGGAAAAGTTTCTAATTTTTATACATATAAAATAGGAATATCATTTATAATAATTTCCTAATTTATATATATAAAGTATGACTACCATTTAAAATCCTAATTTAAAATATTACCGAATATAAGAAGAGAAAAGAGCGGGAATTTTTTTCCTAATTTTTATACGTATAAAATACGAATACCATTTATAATAATTTTCTAATTTATATACATATAAAGTAGGAATACCATTTACAATATTTTTTAATTTATATATATATATATAAAGTAGGAATACCATTTATAATATTTTCCTAATTTAAAATATTGCCGAATATAAAAAGATAAAAGAGCAGGAAAATTTTTGTTTCAAACTTCTCGCTATTATATATATATATATATAGATATCATCTATAAAAGTATGGCGAATTGGTCTAGATACGGATAAAATCGTTTATTCATTAAGTCCATGAATACTGCTGGCGCGTTACTTAACCCAAATGGCATTATTGTAAACTCATAATGTCCATATCGGGTTCTAAATACCATATTTGGAATATCACTTTATTTAATATTTAACTGGTGATACACGGATCTCAAGTCAATCCTAGAGAAGGTGATGACACTTCTCAATTGATCGAACAAGTCTTTAATCCTTGGCATCGGGTACTTGTTCTTCACTGTGAGTCGATTAAGTTTCTATAATCGATACACATCCTAAGTGACCCGTCTTTCTTCTCAACAAATAAAACTGGGGCTCCCCATGGTGATACACTAGGTCTAATAAATCCCAAAAATAAAAGCTCTTGTATTTGAGCCTTTAATTCTTGTAACTCCTTTGGCGCCATTCTATAGGATGTCGTAGATATTGGTGTTTCCCCATTTACCAAATCTATTCCAAATTCAACTTGGATCCGGAGGAATTCCCGACAAGTTTTCAGGGAATATGTCCAAAACTTCTTGCACGCTTAGTACGCGTCATTGGTGTCATTTTGGCTATAGAAGTATCTACTAAACTCACTAGGTACCATTGAAAATTCATATTTTTCAACATCTTTCGTGCTTTCATTGTCGATACCACTCGTGGTAACGCCCGAGACTTAATCCATAGAATTTTATCCCATCATTTCTTAGCAGTTTGAATATTATCTATTTCTCGTGTCACTTATTGTCCGCCTTTTTGATATCTACTAAGACAATTCATGCTTAATATTACATCAAAATTATTCATCTTAATTACGTATAGAATAGATTTAAGATATTTTCCCCTATATTCACTTCGACATCATTATTCACATAGTCGGTTGTTATCGAATTTCCGATGATGACAAGCTAACTTCAAGGGTTCATTTTAAAGACTATTATGTCCTAACATAGCATGAAATTTGACAAATAAAAACAAATGTGTGACATCGTTGTCGAAAAATACAAGAGCAGGTATTCTGAGATGATTAGCATACGACATTGTACCGGGCTTTGATTAGCTTCTTCCTAAGATATAGCATACATCCGAGCCCTACCTCCATTATTTGATCTTTTCTTTCCCGCTCAACAACGAGAGACTTCATGCCATGATTTTTTACCTTAAAGAATTTTTCTTGTCCAGCTAAACATTCTCCAAAATGATTCTTCTTGCATTTTGCGGAAGTTGGCCTATCTATTTGTATAGTTGGGTGTGCATTTCCATCACTCTTTATCTGTTTATTTTGATTTCTATTTTGATTTTATTTTACCCCATTTCATTTTGTTTTCTCAATTAAAACGACTGACTTTTGCTTCTCCTCGTCCCCATTAAACTTGCCTTCATCTCATGAGCCCTTCTCACCACCAACGAGCACTCCAAATATCCTTGAGCATATAGTATTCCAGATAGTTGTGATGGAAGATCTGAACCTCAGAGCCTTTTTCAAACCTAGTGGACCGGTTGACCAGGGGTCGACCTGTGTCTGAACATTTTGAAATAGGGGAAAGTTTTTACCCGTTTCAGGTACCGGTCGACACACTGGATCCACCAGTTGACCACCCTCAGCATGTTTCTCTGTTTTCAAGTTTTAAACACGTTCAGGTACGGGTTGCCCTATAGGGCGACCGGTTGACCTCAAAACAGAGGAGTTGTCCGATTTTTGTCAAAAATAAAGTTCAAGAAGTACTTCAAAAACTTAGTATAAATCTTTGAAAATATTTTGAAGTATTTGGACAACATTTGGAAATATTATTTTGGTATAAAACTCATTTATATGAAATCATCAAAATCAAGATTAAAACACTGATCTAACAAACTCCCCCTTTTTGATGATTACAAACCAAAACAATTTTAAGAGAGCGATTTTAAAATAAAACGAGATTTTCCGGTCAACATCATCTATCCATTTTAAGGAACACTTCTCAATACAAAAACCATAAGAATAAGAGCAAAAAGTTTTTAAAAACGAGTTTTACAAGCTCCCCCTATCAATAAGCATGCATAAACATGCATAAACACAAGCAACTATAAAAGCTAAAAGCTTAGCTTTTGCAAATATGACTTTAAGCTTAAGAGCTTAAAGGCTTCCCCCTGTCAAAAGTAAGTCATTAGTCATAAAGCATAATCATTTCAAGAGCAACAATCCATTGTCCTTCCACAGCTTATAGCTTTTATCACTTAGCTTTTCCTGCGAGCTTTTGAGCTTCTCTAGCTCATTTGATCTTACCATTAGCCTAAAAGCTCATTCCATTTTTCTCATTTTTCTCCTCTTTTGGAATAATCAAAAAGACTATTAGCATGATAAAAACATCATAAATAGACATCAAAGTACGCATTGAACCGTGTAATAGACATATCAAGAATACGAAGCTCTAGAGTTCCAAAATGTAAGGACAATCAATGGAGAAAGTATATAGAATTCATTTGATGGACAAGAAATGATCACCATATAGAAATTAATCAATGAATTCAAAGGTGGCATGCAAGAGACGAAATTTTCATTGAGGCATTTTATCAAACACTTGGCATGCATAAAATAAAATCAAAGTTGTATATGACATTAGTATATGAAATCATGCCCAAACATTCAACACCAATTCTAATTCTACAATATTAAATCATCAACATACATAATTTCCATCACAAGAGTACAAGAATCATACAAATATACATCAAATTCCAACACATACTCAAGGGTTCAACCCAATTGAGATTAAAAGAGTGAATCAAACTTACTAATGATTGTGAAAGACGAATAATATGGAAGAAATATACATATTAGAAGCCCAAAATAGTAGAATTTGCAAGGGATAATTATTTTGAGTGATTAGTATGTGAATTGTGTGAAGGGGTGTGAAAATATGAAAAATAGACGAAGAAACGGACATAACCAATATAAGTTGTTTTGTATGTTTTTGTGTCTATTTTGTGTGATGATTTATACATATTTTTAGCGTGTTTTATTTTCATTTGCATTTTTAGTGTTACATTGTGTTATTTTGTTGATTTTCTAGAATTTGGTGGAAAAAACAAGTTTTGGAGCAAGAAACGTCAAAAAGTCATTTCGCGTAACTGCATCAGTCGTCGTATTTTGGACGTAGCGTTTGCATCCGAAGTCCAATTGACATGATTCATACACCATTGGAAAGATAGGACAATGTTCTACAATTTCTATTCTTCTACCAAATGCAAATGAAGATGTGTGAATGGGTTAAAATCATGTGCAAGTGGAAATAATGTGTTGAAATTTTGGAAATATCACGTCTTAATGTTTTGGACATAACACTCTCTAGAAAATTGATATTGAGATCATTCAAGTGGATATCAAAAGTTAAGAGATAGATCTATAACTCATATGAAGGACCCAAGACCAAATTCCGAAGTTTCGAGGTCGCGCGATCGCGCACAAGAGGTACGCAGTCATGCACGCAGACAACAACGGTGAACGGTAGTAAGCTTGGGGGCACGCATGATGATGATGCGGGCGCACATTGTGACTTCCTGAACACGAAATTTGCGATTTTCTTCTGATTTTTTGATCTTCCACATTGTTTAGGACTCTAGAATTATAAATAGGACTTGGGGAGCCCTTATTTTTGACACAATATACTTCTTAGCACATTAGACTCTAGTTCTCTCTTTTCTCTTATTTTCTCTCTTTTCTCTCTTTTCTCTTCTTTTCTCTTTTCTTAGCACTTTTAGACTCATGTTTTCCCTTATTTTATGTTCTGTAATTTTCTCAATTCTCGAATGGAATGATGGTATGAGAGAGAGTATGAGAATCAGCGTGAAGAAGACGATTTCCATGTGTGAGAATAATGGTTGTTTGTTGACTATAATACCCTTAGCTTAATAAAAATAAACCATTAATGTTATCTTTATTCATTAAAATCTCGGCCATTGTTTAATAATGGTGGAGGATGGGATGAGTCCATTGTGTCTCACTATGAGTCCATCCATTAATGGTATCACAAAAACTTATGTGAGACCGTCTCACGGATCTAGTTCCGTGAGACGGAGCCCCATTCACTAAACCCGCATGCCCACCGCGCCCCAAACCCGTTGAACCGACCCTCCCTCCCAAACTTGTTGAACCTCCCCAAAAAAACCCGTTGAACCCCCAGGCCCTTTAAAACCCTTCTATTTCCCTTAAACCCGTTGTTATTCTCCCATGTTCCATCACCCGCGCCCTCGAATTTTTTGTCGATTTGTCTCCGATTTCCCCTCGATTTGTTGCGATTTTTCAATTTGATACACATAATTGAGTGTCACATTTAACATATTTTCTGTGTTATGAGAAATACTTTCATATAGAAGTATCACTTTTCATGTTAAAAGTATCAAGTTTCCAGTGAAAAGTATCAGTTTGCTTGTTAATACTATTAATTTGTTCATTTGTTTCTGATAAATAATTTTCATATATAAGTATCACTTTCTGTGTTAAAAGTCTCACTTTCTGTGTTATAAGTATCACTTAACTGAGAAATACTACTTTATTTTTGGATTGTTGCAGAGACTTCATCAGTCAATGTAAACCTCAAGAAAGTTGCATAGCCTGTAAATGACCCAATCCTTGTTGCCAAATGATAAAAAACGATTTTCTTGTTCTGATGTTTCAACCACGAGGAGATTTGCTCGATTAACATTGAATTTTTGAATATATTTCTTGCACAGTTAAAATGAGAATTAAGTGAAAATTAAAAGTACGAAAGAGGCATAAATAAGAAAGAATGATGAATAATTTAATTGCCATCAGAGAAATCTCTAATTTAATTGCAGCAAAACCCTTTCCTCCTTTTTCGTCTTCCCCATCCTTCATTAAATCCAGCGTCATTAAGTTCCCGTTGATTGTGCTAGAAGAATATATCACCCATATATTGGGCCAGCTCTGCTTTGCTCGACTTGTAGGTAGCGCCAATACCCTTCTTTTTCTGCAAACAAATAGGATGGGGAGAAAGAGAGAAGGGTGAGAGAGAGGAGACGGCTAATGAGAAGAAGAGAGCGTCGCAATTTTTTTATTGATAGTTCTGGGGTACCGATCCGGATCCGGTGTGGGATCCGTCTCACGGATTTAGATCCGTGAGACAGGTCTCACAAGAGACCTACTCTAACGGTATTACATGAATTTTGTAATTTGGCAAGTTTCTTTTTGGAGTCATTTGACTTTTAAAACCACATTTATGGGGTGTAATTGTAACTACCTTATTTAATCTTTGTAATTTTAGTGCCAATTTTGTTTCAATTTATTTTCCTGTTTTTACAGGATCCAATCATCCAAAGATAGTTAGTGCTCTTTTGCGGCTTAGATAGCTTTTGATAATGCAAATTTACTTTTTTTTTTGTTGCATTGTTTTATGACACTATTTGTATAGTTGGTATAATGTACTGCATATTTAGTTTTTACATACTGCATAGATAGTTTCTGGACAATGCATGACTAGTTGATTGTTGATGCATAGTTTATAATACATTGCATAGTTGAGTATAATTAATGTACTACATATTTAATTTTTTTTACACTGCATAAATAGCTTCTAGACAATGCATAGTTAGTTGATTTTTGTTGCATAGTTATCTACTATGCAACATCCTATAGTTATATGCGTCATTATATAAGTATCTATCGTGGCAATTAAAGTTTTAAGAGTTTATGTTAATGACTAGGTTCTAGTTCTCCATTGCTATCAAATTCATCTATCTTGTCCATCGGTGTTTCTTGTGCAAGTATTTGTGTTTCCTCGCTAAGAACTGAAGTCATCTTCTTCTGTATTATTTTGTGTTCTCTATGTAATCGTTAATGGCGTAGAAAGAGGAAATTCAATGTTGATTGAGTAATGGCGTCTTTGTAGGGGATTCATGATTGATTTTTATGTAATTACATATAACATGATTGATTTTCATTTCCATGATTATAACCATTTCTTGTTATATTTAGATAACTATTTAGTTGTGTTTTCACATTGCTACCCTCTTGGTGATTGATCTTTTTTATGGCGGATCACTCAAAGTCAATGGGGTTATCGAAATCCTTCTTCCGAGGGGAAGTCTGCAAGTCTTCTTCTCCGAGAGTTGGAAAATTCTTCGATTTGGGAACTTGCCTGCACACACGTGCAAATATTAGAAGGCCCCGGGGTTGTCCCAGGGAGGCCCCTCCAATGCTCAAGTCAGCACGGTGAATGAGAGAATAAAACAATAATTGAATATTAAATTAAATGCATAGGAGAATAATGAATTAATTTACTTTTAGATGAATAGGAGAGACCTTTTGTACCTGGGAGATGGGCCCCATGGGCCGTGTAGGAGAATCCGACCTATGAGCTAGTCCGCGTAGGAGAAATCAGCATATGGGCCAGTCCCAGACACTTTTGGGCTGGGTTATTTTATTAAGAGCCCATTGTGAAATTAATATTAAATAAATATATAAACTGAATTATATGTTAATTAATTAAAAATTATTTTGCCCCCAACATAAGCCCCCAACTCCGGTGCTGTAGAGGGATGAAGCAGTGCGAGAGCTAAACCCATGTAGAAATATCTGGCTTGTCTTATTGTATATCTTGTCTTGCCTTTGGAGAATTATTGACCACTTTTTGTATAAGGACATTTAGAAGGTGAGCTTGTGACCATGTCTTCTAAAGGTAATATTTCTCTCTCTACTCTTTAACTTTGAAATTTTTTGATTTGTAGAAGACTAAGAAAATTTCTTTAAAGTTGAGGTGAGAGCCCATGGAGAGTTGGAGCGATTAGAGTGTGTCAAGTGGAGCGAGAGATGAGAGTTCCATAGCGAAGAGGTGCCCGGGCGCCTCCTCGGAGTAAGCGAGCGCCCCCTTGGTTCCTTCTCAGGTGGAGGAGGGCGCGCCCTGGGGGTATCCCAAGCCCCGACCCATTTTTGTTCTTGTGTATCCCTCTTTCCCTAGATTTTTCGTATATTTCAGGCCATATCCAGTCGGCACTTCGCGTTCCGCTCGAATGTCGAGGTGTTACCGGACGTTCAGTTTCTAGTTTCATTATTCCATTTCCACCTTTCTTCATGGATTTTGATATTCCTCATCTCGCTCCGAGTTGTGTTTTGATGGCAAATGAGAGGTAGAGCTTGTGCTTGCGATTCGAGCTAAAGTGATGAGTATTCCGAGGCGAGTCCGAAGAAGATAGTCCCGAAGAAGTCCACTGCCCCAAGTATCAACATAGGCCTCCTCCCGATAGTCGGGTAGTTGTTCCAGGAGAGTTGGTCAGTCGAGTGTCCTCTGTTTATCTTCGAAGGCTGCGGGAACGACTAGATCTTTCTTCGATGTTTATGATGTTGGCCCTGGTTCGGGAAATAGACTTACTCATCCCCTCGAGGGCTTCATCACATTATACCTTTATAGCTTTTCGTTGGCTTTGTTCTTCCCGAATAATTTTCTCATTGCGATCCTTAGATCCTTAGGAGCGTGTGTTGGCCCGTTGATTTCTCAAGTTTATGCATGTATACGGGGTTATGAGCATGTGATGCGGCGATCGGGCTTGACTCTGACTGTAGATGAATTTCATTCTCTATTCTATGCCTAAAAGTCTCCTGGTGGCACCTTCTTCCAATTCTTCCCGCGCCCCCAGTGCAAATTTCTTGAGGACTTCCTTCTCATGTTAGGCTGTGGAAGGATGACTTCTTTTACGCGAGGGATAATGGTTGGGAGCTCCTCGGGAATGGGTTTCGCAAGTTATGATGGCTCGAGGTACTCCCGTTTCCCAAAAGAAGATGGTGGAAGTCTATATATCCAGGGGTTTGTTTAAGAGTCTTCGAACGTTAGGGCATTCTTGGGTATCCCACATTGTTTTACTTCTTTGCGGTTCTTCCCGCTTTACATGTATATTTATTTGTCTCCATTTTTCGATATTGCTTCTTGCTTGATTTTTAGATAAGGAGAGTTATAGCATCGCCGAACCGATGGCCTTTAAGAAGAAGGAAAATGAGAAGGCCAAAGGAAAGTGCGTTGTTGGCGAGAGCTCGAGTGCCCCGCCTGGAGTGATAGTGAGCGAGGGCCATGCTCACTATCACTCCGGGCGGGCGCTCGAGCTCTCGCAAGGGCCACGTTCTCATTGCCGAGTAGAGTGATCGACGCCTGTGCTCTCGCTCTAGTGACCGCATTGATGTTGTTCCAACTCCTCGCCCTTCGTCAGGCCCTACGGAGGAAAATGCCGAGGATGGAGCCTGGTGTTGCTGCTTCTGGGACTGTTGGTCCCCGAGTTATCTTCTATGGTGGAGTGAACCATCGTGAGGGGATCCAGTCCCATTAGGACTATGCAGATTTTGGTCTGGGCTACACCAGTACGAGATGAGCTTCGTCGGCTGATGATCAGTCCTGTCTTGGGTCTCTGTCCTTTAAGGACATGGAGATTCACCTTTGTAGGGATGCTGCTCGGGTAAGCTTCCGTGGTTACTTTGCATCTTTGTTCTCCATTTTTTGTCTTTTCACTCTGCTAAGACTTGTGCAAATTTTGTTGCAGATTCTGAACCTTGCAGCGGCTTCAAACCATCGAGGAAATGTGACAGATGCGGAGAACCTTCAACTTCGGGATAAGGTTAGGAGCTTGATAGAAGGCGCAACCCAGCATGAGAGCAAGATGTCCAAACTATTGAAGGAGTTTGAGTGGGTGAAGGACCAGTTTGACCATAAATCGAAGATGGGTGATGTCTTTTTCCATACTTCAGCTGGCACCCAGATGTTAGCTCATGAGAGATCCCGCTCGATTAAGGCTTATAGAACTTCTCTGGAGTATCGCTTAGAGTTGCTGAATGAGTCATCCATCTTCTTCGACAGAGCTATTCGCCATTGCCGAAAACATCTACGGCGGAGTGGAAAGGCTTCTAGAGAGCTGGTTGATATCCTTGATTGTGGTGTCTTTGATGAGGAGGAGGACAGAGAGGTCGAGGCCTCGCAGAATCTTCCTGACGATGCTGGCGGTGATTGAGATGAGCCTCGAGAGGCTGATGCTGCTGATAGAGATGGGGCGCCCCCTACTTGAGTTATGATAGTTATTTTCTGTGACCGATGCCCTCGACTCCTGCCCACCTATTTAGGGCTTGCTTTACGTACTTGGTTATTTCTTGCTTTCTCTTTTCTTCTTGAGATGTTTCTTCGTCCCATGAGGACGGATGATGTTCCGTTGCACTTACGCTATATGGATGGTTTTCTTTATGCATATCTACTTGCTTTTATCATGCTTTACTTGTAGTATTTGCATGTGACTTCTTGTTGGTGAGAGACTTGTTCATCTTCCACGTTGAGGTGGATCTTTCCCTTCGGAGGGAAGCCTTAATATCTTCGGAATATCCGAAATTACTAATTCTGGAGCTACCTGAGGGCGCCCTTCCCGAGCTCAAGGGACGCTCTTTTGGAGCTCGGAGGGGGGCACTCTTCTGGAGCTCTTCTTCAGTTCTTACTCTAGCGCTTCGAATCTATTTTCTCCCGATGTTAGAGTTTTTCCTTTGTTTTTCGCCGGAGAAGAATATTTCGTGGGGTTTTCTTCCGAAGCCCGCAGTAGCGCCCTCTTGGAGCTCATGGGGTGCTTGTTCGGAGTTTGGAGGAGGCACCCTTCCTCCGGGAGTTTTCTCTGTTATTTTTGCTTTAGCACTTTGATCTCTTCCCCATATGTGTTAGCTTTTTTTGCCTTCTTTTTTCTTGCACATTTTCATCACGGAGAAGAATTCACGGGGACTCTTGTAAGGAGGCCCTTTCATCCAGTAGAAAGAGGGTCTTAGACCCCCGGGTAAGGTCCCCCCTTTGGGATCTTAATCAAGAAGGTGAATTATTAGGACCACCGTGAGGAGGCTCTTCCCATCCGGGGTCTTAGCCGAAAGGGTCTTCCCTCCCGGGGTCTTAGTCGGGTGAGGTCTTCCACTCTAGGGTCTTAGCCGGAGGAGGTAAATTACTAGGATCTCCGTGAAGAGGCCCTTCCCATTCGGGGTCTTAGCCGGGGGTCTTCCCTTATGAGGTCTTAGCTGGATGAGGTTATTTATGAGGATCCCCGTGGGGAGGCCCCTCACATCCGACGCTTTATAGGAAAAATGGGGTTTGTTGAGGAGAGCACCCAAAAGATCATTGACCTCAGCCATATTTGGCCAGTAACTGCATTCACAAAATAAAAGTAGAAACGTGAAAGTACTTTTATTCATTGTAATGATAAAGTTTTATGCCCCTATGGATATCCAGTTCCGTCGCACTCCGTGAGGTTGGAGGTCTTGATTCCCGAAGGTAGAGGTTCAGTCAAAATAAGAGGGGCCAAAGAGATCATTTTCAGTAGTGTAATTGCTCGCTAGTTGGCTTGGTGAAATTTTGCATCGCTTGAGATTCTTTAATTGGTGGTGGCTTTTCACGATTTTCACCGTGACCTTCTTTTCTATCTCCCGATCTTCATGGTCGTGGTCTTCATGATGGCGGAGCCCGTTGTGGTCTTTTTTTGTGGCATTGGCTGCGGCTTGATGCCTTAAGGCGTTCCAGGCAGTGTTCGCCAAAAATATTTGGATCTCTATACTGCAAGTGTACAGTGTAGTTTAGAGGATAATGGCAAGCAGGGTTATATTCCTCAGGGATTGACTGCGAAACACTTAGGCTATAATAACATCGCATTCTAATTTTATCGAAGCAACCGAATATCAAGTTTTATAAAAATTGAAAATTAAAAAAATAAAAAGAAATAAATTTCGAACCCCACAAGTATTTTCAACAAATACGAAAGCAACTTTAGGCACATAATCTCAACATGCTTCTTCAGTATTAAATCCAATTAATATTTCACATAACCAATTCATGCAATTCTATGGGTTCAATTCCTAAGTTAGTCTATTCCGCCTCCCAGGCAGCGCATAAAAAGTAGATTAATAACAATTGTAGATCTCATGATACGTTACAACTATTGTTAACTTCCAAAAGATCTTTAAATTAAATGACTCCCCACAAACAGTTGTAGGTCTCCCGACTCGTTACACCTATTTATGTGTGAATTCGATTTCTATCTTTGTTAGAACTCATCTCCCAAATCTCGCACTAACAAATATGACATGCTAATTATTGATCAGATAAAAAGCAATTAAGAATAAGCACTCGAATTCATAAAATAGAACACATTAATCAATTAAGAAAATAATTAATCAAGATTTAACATGAATCCACAATTTTGATTATGCCCTAAGATCCGAAAGATTAGCCAAACATTGATAACAAATTCATAGACAAACTTGAGATCAAAATTGTGATATTGTTTAAGCACAGACAATAGATCTAAACAAAGAAACAAAACCCCTTCTTGTCAAGATGGATCTTCCTTCCAAGCCTTCGAAGCTCTTGTGCTTCCGTAGATGTGAAAGGCCTTGTGGCGTTCTTCGTAACCTTGCCCTCCTCTCTCAGAAGACCTTTGATCTTGTAATCTTATGTATTTTGGTGTATTGTATGTTGTATGAATGATGATAATTTCGTGCAGCCCTTGGGTATTTTATATAGGAGCTTGGAAAAATCACTTGTAGAGTTTGAGTGGAAAAAGGACACAAAAATCCGCCACAGTCAGTCACACGGCCCGTGTGGCTTTCACACGGTCACTCCACACGACCGTGTGGTCTCACACGGCCCGGCCGTGTGGCTTGATTTCGTCCATGTTTTCTCCCGAACACTTCACACGGATATTTAGTTTTACACGGGCAAGTCACGCGGTCGTGTGGTCCCACATGGTTCGACCGTGTGACTGGTTTTTGTCTGACTTCTTTGTCTTTTCGATCTTCTCTTTGTACTCGTCGATCTTGTCCGGACCTTTCAACTGATATATTTTCAGTTAAGCTCCATTTCTTGAAAAAAATTACAAGAATACGTAATATCATGCCCTTCTAAGGAAACCAAGTAAAACACACTAAATATACATGCAAATGCATCAATTATATACCATTTAAAGCATTTGAAGCCCCAAAATGCACATATATTTTACACGTATCGAGTGCAACTTCATCCAAGAGAGCATGGAGGGCTCCATGGGATAGACAATTTTCTTGGTAGGCGGAGCCCCAAGGAGGAGGGAATGGCGCCCCCCTCTTGCGAATATTGGAGAGGGCGACACTCCTCCAAGAGGAGGAGGGTTGGCTCTCTGCCTTCCGGATGGTCGTTCTTCTTGATGGTATCTGGCGCCCCAACCTGCAGCTTAAGATCCGACTTCGCGTGCTTGCGATCGAGTTTGCATCTTCGTGTCTTTGGTTTGTTCCCACAGACGGTACCAAAATGATGCTGTTTTTTAGGGCAGACCACTCAAAGTCAATGTGGTTGATGAAATCCTCCTTCCTAAGGGGGAAGTCTTCAAGTTTTTTTTCTCCAAGAGCTGGAAAATCCTTCGACTAGGAACTTGCCTGCACACACGCGCAAATATTAGAGGGCTCTCTGGATTGTCCCAGGGAGGCCCCTCTAACGCTCAAATCAGCACGGTGAACGAGAGAATAAAATATTAATTGAATACTGAATTAAATGCGTAGGAAAATAATGAATTAATTAACTTACAGATGAATAGGAGAGACCTTTTTATACGGGAGATGGGCCCGTGTGTAGGAGAATTCACTCTATGGGCCAATCCGCATAGGATAAATGGCCTAATGGCTAGTTAGGACACCTTTAGCGCTGGTCATTTTATTAAGAGCTCATTGGGCAATTAATATTAAATAAATATATAAATTGAAATATATATTAATTAATTAAATTTCGTTTTTGGCCTCAACAGTGATTAAATTAAATAATAGTTAATGTAATTTTAATCCACTTAATCATAGCCTTTGATTATTATGTGGGGATGGCTGAGATCAGTTCGGTCTCACCACAAATATTGGTCTCATTAGATCCAACCCTTATATGTATTGTAAAAACGTCATGGAATTCATTACTTTACGATCAAAAAATTTAATTCCATAAAACTTTTCATTCTAAAAGAACAGAACCATTAATTTTGGGGTTAGTCTCATGTCGACCGTCTAATCGCAGATCTAATCCGTTATACGGATCCAAATACCCAAACCGCAACAAATCCACCTATTGACCCACACAACCACTAACACCACAACAACAACAACCGTGGCCGCTAATACCCTTTAGGAGTGATGCTAATACTTTTTGGGAGGACTACTAATACTTTTCGGAGGAAAAATACTAAAATACATTTAATCGAAAAACCTACTACTTTTCAATAAGATTATTAATACATTTTAGGGGAAAACTAATACTTTTGTAGGAAAAAAATCAATACTTTTCATGAGGATTACTAAAAGCGCTCCAAAGGGTTACTAATACTTTTTCACGGGATTACTAATACTTTTCCAAGGGATTGCTAATACTTTTCAAGGGAAAAACTAATACTTTTGAGGGTTGCCTAGTATTACGTCACTGCCTAATACTTTTCAAGGGGACAATTAATACATTTTAGGTGGACTACTAATACTTTTGAGGCGAAAAATCAATACTTTTTATGAGGGCTACTAAAAATATTGTTCAAGGGGATTACTAATACTTTTCAGATGTAATACTACAAAAATGCACCGGTCCAGAAATCCTATGACACCGCCCCAGAATATTACAAAAATACCACCGGTATATAAAATTACCAAAAAACACTGGACCGGGTTGGATCCATCTAACGAAAAAGACCCGTTGACGGTCTAACCCAAGTTTTTGTCTTAACTTTGTCCTTAATTTTGGATTATCCTTGCATTTCTTTTAGTAAGTCTCCCGTGAGACCGTCTCATGGATTTAAATTCACGAGGTAGATCCAACCATTTTACAAGTCAAAACACGGGTCATTTTAGGATCTGTCTCACGAAATTAATTCATGAGACTGTCTCATAGTAGTTTTTGTCATAATTAAATCCAAACTTTGATCGTATGTGTTGATTTGGAAGAACTAATATAGTCTGTAGCCGTCATTTCAATGTGCATTAGGTAATAAATTAATTAGCCCCTAATCTACCTTATAAATTTATATGCTGAAGGCAGGTTTCATTAATTGCCACCATACATTAATAAAATAAATTAATGAAAAACAACTATGTTAGCGTGAAGGAGACGACAACTACAAGTACGTTTATTAGTTATAGGAAGTTAATTGTTTAGTAGCTAAGTAGGTCTCCTGTTAGACAGTCTAATAGATCTAATTTGTTAGACGGATGGATACTCACGACCAACTCGATCCATACCCAACTATTAAAAAGGTCAAAAAATAAGCAAATCCCTGTCTCACTCTCCATCGTCTGCCCACTGTGTCTCTCTCATATCCCACACCTTAAAGATCTGCATACACACAACACATATTCACAGAGACACAGAGAGATATTAGCATCTACAATAGTATTGTAAACTATCTACTCCTTGTTCACCTTTATTTAAGAAGTATTGTGAACCTTTTGATGATTTGGAAATTGTTCCTAATGAAGACACAGAGAGAAAATTATTACCATGAGATAATAGTTCAAGCTTTTTTTGAAATTTGGGAAGCAATTTTTTCCCCATCAGGTTATAAACCTTTCAATCAAAATCAACGGCGGGTTTCGAGGCTTGCAGATAATATTTTCTACAAGAAAACATTCATAAATAAAACTAATACTATTTAGGGGAACAACCAATATTTTCCAGTGAGACAACTAATACTTGTTATTGGAAAAACTAACAGTTTTCAGGAGAATTACGAAAAAAACTATCAGGAGAAAAACTAATATTTTTTAGAAAAACTACTAATACGTTTCAGTGGGACAATTAATACTGTTGATGAAATAAATTAATATTTTTTAGGGAAACTATTAAATATTTTCAAATAACAACAAACTAATACTTTTCAAATAAACTATTAATACTTTTAAGATGAGAAGATAATACTTTTCAGCGTTATCAAAAATATTAAAAAAACTAATACTTTTCAAGTGAATTACGTACTAATACTTTTCAGATGGAGTGCTAATACTTTTCTCTAAAAAACTAATACTTTTTAGGTTCAAGAAATTACAAAAATACCACCGGTCCTTAAATATTACAAAAACACTATCGAGTCGGTTTTAGGATCCATCTAACGGTTTTGGCCCATTAGACCGTCTAAAAGGACTTTTTATATTAACAGTTATGGGAAAAAAATATTTTGCCTACTAAACTTTTGTTTTGTGATACTTTACCATCCAGAGTACACAGATTTACATTTTTGCCGTCCAGACTGCATTGGTGGGTTATATTCTGCCAAGATTTCGTCACATTTCTGACACGTGATAAAGTTGTTGCACTTTGCCCACTAGAGTCCACTGGTGGGTAATATTCCGCCTAGATTTCGTCACATTTGTAGCATGTGATAAAGTTGTTGCACTTTGACACCTAAACTTTGAATAATAGAATATAAGTTTATGTATATTTTTAAAACTTTTAATGCTATCTTTTCAATGATATTAAAAAAATTTGTGAATTAGAATTTAAGATAGAATTTATTTATAAAATTATTATTAAATAAAGGTTTGGATCATATTAATTGATATTCAATTATAGAGGGACAAAGTAGTTGTGATTTATAATAGAGGGTGTAAAGTAAGTTTAAACTTTTATTTAGATCAATGGTATTTTTCTCAATCAATATAACTTTCATTAATTTAGGGGGTGTGTTTAAAAGTTTTAGCAGTAGAAAGGGTATTTGATACAAAACTAATAGTCTAGGGGTAAAGTAAATTTTACCCATCATTAATTAAATAGTTTCTTACACAAGTAACGTAGAGTGGAGGCAATATTTTTAACAGTAATATAACATTAACACAAATCCTCAATATTCTTGAATAGCAAAACTAAAGCAAAAGCCTCCTAACTACGAAAAAACTCAAGCAAAAAACTCTCCTTCAATCATGGCCACCAAACATTCCGATCATCAGCTCCACATTTATTTCTTCCCGTTAATGGCTCCTGGCCACATGATCCCATTAGTAGACATGGCTAGGCAGTTTGCTAGATGATATTACCGTTAAGGCAACAATAATTTTGTCAAACCTCAATGCACCTCAATTCCGCGCCACAATCGAAAGAGACAAACAACAAGGTTTCGATATCAGTATTCGACAAGTCACTTTCCCTAGCGCACAACTCGGACTCCCCGAGGACTTCGGCCGGAGTCTTTCTTCAGCCACTAATTTAGTTGAACTTATGAAATTTAAGGAGGCCATAAGTATGCTTAAACAACCAGTTGAGGACTTATTAAGAGAAGATTGTCCCGATTGCATCGTGTCCGATTTTCTAATCACGTGGACCGTCGATCTCGCGGCAAAGCTAGGAATCCCTCGCCTAGCTTTCCATGTATGTGGATTTTTCCCACTCTCTGTGCACCACAGTTTAACCAAACACAAGCCCGATTCGGATCCGTTAGTCGTGCCTGGACTTCCAGACGCCGTGATGATGACGAGACGACAGGTGCCTGATGGTGTACTAGCATGTGGCGAGAATGCAGAGGATTATGATGATCATGAGGTGGCTGCCAAATCAATAGTGGAAAATGCTGCAGAAAAAGAGGTAGCAAGTTTTGGAGTTGTAGTCAACAGTTTCAAAGAGTTGGAACCAGCTTACGTGGAACATTACAGAAGAATTATAGGAAGAAAAGCATGGCACGTTGGCCCTGTTGCACTCTGTAATAAGGACACTGTAGATAAAGCACAAAGAGGTAACAATGATGATGATAATAATAATAATAATTACTATTTGGATAATTGGCTTAGCGCCAAAGAACCAAACTCGGTGGTCTACGTTTGTTTCGGGACGATGACGTTGTTTTCGGCTACCCAGCTCCGTGAGATCGCCATCGGACTCGAATCGTGCGGACAACCATTCATTTGGGTAGTTCGGCGAATAACGATGATCAAGAGTGGTTGCGGAGGGATTCGAGGAAAGGATTAATAATGAAGGAAAAGGCCTAATGATCAAAGGTTGGGCACCCCAAGTGCTGATTCTTGAACATGAATCCGTGGGTGGATTTTTGACTCATTGTGGATGGAATTCTTTGTTGGAGGGCGTAATTGCCGGAAAACCGATGATTACGTGGCCGATTTCTGCGGAACAGTTTAGCAATGAGAAGTTGGTGACGGATATTCTTAAGATTGGAGTCTCGGTTGGGAACTTAGAATGGACTAGGACTATAGATGTTTATAAGGGGTCGATCACAGGGAAAAATATAGCTAAGGCGGTGAATAAAGTGATGGATGTTGGTGCTGAAGAAGCTATGGAGATGAGAAAAAGGGCCAAGGCATTGAGTGATGAGGCCAAGAAGGCGGTTCAAAGAGGTGGATCGAGTTACAATGATTTAGATTCACTACTTCAAGAACTCATGCAAGTGAAAAAGATGTAGTGATGTAAGTTTTCTATAAATGATCTAGAACACAAAATAAATGAAAGGCTAAACAAGTATTCTTCTTCCAAAAGAAGATTACTGATGTAATAAATATTTTTTTCAAGTTCTTAATAAGAAGAGACTTTTGCTTCAACATTTGTTCATAATGTATGATTGATATATCCCTTTGAATAATTATCTTATACGCCTGGAGTAGGAACCGAACCAACGCTATGCTGAGCTATTACTAAAGGAATCAGTTAACTTGTAGACCATCTTCCCTATTTACGAGGTTGACGTCTGTCAAACGGTTTATGCATGGGCAGTGATTTATTGACTAGTGGCTTTGCAAACCATCTCACTCGGTGCGATTTTGGTCAAAGAAATGTATGAATCTTAAGGGATTTATTAAGTTTACAGAAGAATTGAGCCTGATATGGTCGTAATGAACTATATCTATTTTATCAAAGACTTAGTCTGAAAACAGATTATTTAGAGTTGTGAGACCTTTGCAGAAGTATGCCCTATTGAGTTTATCGACTTGAAACCTGACATGATCAGTTAAGATCTCTGAATAGAGATTGGATCTAAATAGGTGTAACAATGCCACGAATAAAATAGATGACAAAAAATGAGGGTTTTCATACTCTATGAAACCTGGATTTATTTTGATAAATTAGCTATATTGTGTTAAGGATTAAAATTGCTAATTCTCGAAAATTGTAGGACTATAATTGCTAACTTTGGAAAGATAAATGACCAAAAATGCTATTCAGCCACAAGGACAAAAATGTGTAGGATCAAAAACTTTAATAGTTAAAGGACTAAAATTGCAATTGTACAAAAGATACATGACTAAAATTTCAATTTGCCCATTTATAGTTTATTAATTTCTAGATTATGAAATAAGAGAACCAAATCCAGAGAAGATAAATCTTTTAGATGCAATAAATCTTTCAATTCAACTTGGCCTGCAGATGTTCATGCAAATACAACTCCAAATTGCTTTCGTCATTGTAAATCTCAGTCAAAGGATAACTTCGAATTATTCGTAAGATGGTGAAGACACAGCAAAACTGCAAAATCTAGTAAAAGAAATGGATTTTCGTAATCAAATGGATGCTGAATATCTCTTAAATTACGCTGGAGAAAATAATTTACCCAACTACAGAGACGTTAATTGATGTCCAGATGCTTGAGAGCGTCATGGAAACTGATAAATGTGATAAAGTTTAAGATATTAGTTCTACTGAGGAGCCTCTTTCTTGAAAGTAATCTCTTAAAGCAACGATGACATTGAGTGATTTTCAATGGATTTATTAGAACTCATACGGAAAGTTCTTACTGCTGGTCCAAGTGACCACGGAAATTTAGAGAGAGGTCAATAGATTTTTCCGATTTATGCATTCTTTTTTGAAGAAGATGAAGAAGAAAATAATAGTGCAAAAAAACAAATCAACATTCAATGATTTATAGTGTTTCAACCGCCACCTAGACCCTACGTCCACTACCACCCGGTATGTCTAAGTGGATTTTAAAAGAAAGAAAATTTTATTAATCGATACCAAACAATTACAAATTCACATTGAAGAACACCAAACTCTTCTTACAACAACAACCTAGAAGAGCACCAAACTCTTATTACTGACTAATGAATCAATCAAGGGTGCTCTTGTCAAAAGAACACTCAACAAATATGTGCTCTTACCAAAAGAACACTCAACAAGTATGTCTTGTTTTGGATTATTTGATCAATCAAGATTACAACTCAAATGAAAGTATACAACTTTGTCAGTGCAAGTGCAATCAAAAAAGAAAGCCTAATAAGTAAGATGTAAAAGTGTAGTGCTTAGGCGATTACAACAAGAGTATGAACATGAAGGTTTTTAGAAGTTTGCGCTGAATTTTTCTTGTTGATGTAGAATAATGTATTGTATTTAATACTTCATCTATTTATAAAAGAGCTCCAAGATGTAATCTTCAACATAGGGTCCTCCTAATTGAATTTTGTCTGCAAAAGAAAGATCAAAACAACCCCAAGAAATGGTTAATAAATATAAATTAAAGCCTTAATTTGCTGAGAAGTATTTCTACAACGGATAGAATTTGCTGTCAAAAGACTATAGCGACCGGTCACTATGTTAAGAATTCGAATTATTAAACCGTTGAATATGTATGGTATCAAGGGCGAACGATCACCATCCATAGCAAGATAGCGATCGGTCGCTATGTTGAAAATTCAAATTATTAAACCGTTGAATAAAGTTTTGACGCAGTATGGCATCAAGGGCGACCAGTTACTGTCTATAGAGATCGATCACTGTCTATAGTGACCGGTTGCTATGGATAGTGACCGTTCGCCTTAGAAACAGAGAAGAAAAGCCAAGAAATTCATTTCTTCAGGCACTGGTTGCCCTCCCTGTCTTAAAGTCTCTGTTATGTTTAATCTTTTAAAACTTACAGGTACATGTCTCCCAACTAAGGCGACAGTTGTTATCTTCAAAGAGAAGTTGTCCGATATTTGTCAAAAATATAGTTCAAGAAGTACTTCAATTACTTAGAAAAATCGGATGAAATGTATTGAAGTATTTGGACAACTCTTGGAATTATTATTTTGGTATAAAACTCATTTATATGAAATTATCAATATCAAAATAAAAACATTGTTCTAACAAACTTTCCTTTTTTGATGATTATAACCCAAAATAATTTTTAGAGATCGAATTTAAAAGAAACAAGACTTTCCGGTCATATATCCATTTTAGGCAACACTTCTCAAGAAAAAAATCATAAGATAGAAAAATGTAAGAAACAAAAGTTTTTCAAAACAAGTTTTAAAAGCTCCCCATCAACAATATGCTAAGTAATGAATATGCATAGAGAGAAATATAAGGAGCAAAAGTTTTTCAAAACAAGTTTTAAAAGCTCCCGTATTAACATGTTAAGAAATGATTATGCATAGAAGCAAACAACTTATAAGCTAGAAGCTTAGCCTTTTCAAAATAGCTTGAAAGCTCCCCTGTCAAAATAACTCATTAATCACAAAGCTCAACATATTACAAGAGTAATAAGGCAATCACCATAACTTAAAAGCTCTAGGTTATTCAAATAAGCTTTTAACCAATGAGCTTTTACTATTGGCTTTTTCTCGTGAGCTTTTTCTTACCATAAAGCTCATGAGCTCATTATATTTTTCTCCCCATTTTGAATCATCAATAGAACATTAGCATAATAAAAACATCATATATAGATATCAAAGTGCGCATGAGAATAAAAACGAGCAATAATCATGAAAATATCATGCTACGAATTTAAAGTATCACAATAACAGTTAGGACCATGAGAGATATATCATGAAAAACAATTATGGTCAACATGTGAACTTCAATCAATGAAACCAAGGAGGGCATGCAAAGGAGTGAAATTTCGTCAAGTTATTTTAGCAAACACATGGCATGCATAGATAGAGAACAAGGAAGTAGATGCAATTTCTATATCGAATAATGCCCAAACTTTCAACCAATCGTAATACTATTGCAATAATTCAATAACATAAACAATACCCATCAAATATATAAAACATTCATAAATACCAAAAGTTCCAAAAATAGCCAATAGTACAACCCGTGGGAGATGATAAAAGTGGAACCAAACTTACCAATGATTGAAGAAGAGGAATGAGAGAGATTGGAGATACATTTTTGAAGCTCAATATAATAGCAAATGCAAGAATTATGATCATTTGGTATGATATGTGTGTGAAATGTGCGAGGGGTGCGTAGAGTGTGAAATAATGAATGAAAGAGGATAGACAATTTTAAAGCAAAATTCAGCACTTATGACGATCGGTCGCTGTAGGGGGCGACCGATGCCCAAAGATAGCGACCGGTCGCTGTAGAGGGCGACCTGTCCCTGTGTTCAGTGTAAAATTCTGTCTAATTTTAATGATTTGAAAAATAGTTTTTTCACTCCAAAACCTTTCTAATGAAAAATGCTCAAAATACAAATATATACCTCATTCAATATGCATTATGCCTAAACAAGCTCGAATTGAGTTAAAAGACTCGGCGGGTAACAATTTTATAGAAATATCCGCAAGTCGATCTTGAGACGGAACAAAGCACATCTCAAATTTTCTTTTAGAAACACAATCCCTTAAAAAGTGATGACGAACCTCAATATGTTTGGTTAGATTATGATGAACCGGATTTTGAGAAATATTGATAGTGGAAGTATTATCACAAAAATAGGAACTTTTTCAAAAGAAAATTTATAATCCGCTAACATTTCACTATAGAAAATTTGCCATTTAGCGAGGAATTTTTTTCTCGCTAACATTGTTAATTTCTTCGCAAATGGAATTTAGTGAGAAAATATATTCCTCGCACGTCTCGCTGCTATAAGAGCGTCGCTAAACTATATTGGCAGCATATGTTGGAAATTCCTCACAAAATTTAGAGAGGAAATTCTTGATTTTGCAGCTAAAGTTAGAGAGAATTTTTTTAATTTTGCAGCTAATGTTAACGACAAATATATATATATTTCCTCACTAAAGTGGATACAATGTAAATATTTACCGCGAATATATTATTTTCCTCGCTAAAATTGATATAATTTTATCCATATATCGGGTATACTTTTATATTTATTTAATTTTTTCGGCTGCTTTTATTTGTAAATCATTCACTAGCGATCAATAAAATAAAAAATATTAACAATAAAACAACCACAATGCTCATTCAAAAAAATTAAACAAAGAAAATTCAGTTTGAGCACTTAAGTTCAAGTTTTTTCTTTCTTGAAGTGCTACTACAAATCTCGTTGGATGAAACATGTTCAAACATTGTTTCAAAAGCAAAATATAAAGTTCCTCAAAAAAAGATAAAATACAAAATTCAATATTCCTTGAAGAAACATCCTCTTTGATTTAGTTATCACCAACCCGAAAGAGAAAAAATATATTAGAGTAAAACATTAGATACAGAAACAACAACTCAAAAGACTGATACGTAATTACAAAAACCACCATGAGGTTAGCCTAATTACAATTTTTTTATTGAAAACCCCCAAAGTTTGGACTAGTTACAAAAAAAATATCAGAAATTTTTTAAATTAAAAAAAATAGCTATCGGGGTGGGGGCTTGTAGTTATTCATACAAAAAGTTCCACCTATATTTTTAAACTACAAATTCTATCCTAGAGGTTTAGCCTAATAACAAAGGAAACCAGTTTATCTTTCCAAATTACAAATAGGCCCATTTTGCAAATTGCATTTTATTAAGGGAGTAATTTGTAAAAAAAAAATACAAACCTCAGACATGAAATATATACAACTGATCAATTATGGCTCATTAAGGAACTACATTTTAAGCAAAGATTTAAAAAACTTAAATGAGCAATGAGAGTCAAGAAAATCAAGACATTCAACAGCAAGTATTAACAGTTTAACACAACTTCAGAGCTCCAGTAAGGATTTGAAGCAAAGCCAAGTATGTGACATATTCATTAAGAAGGAAAATCTACCAAACTATTCACTTAGAAAGGGTAGAAGGCAATGAAGGGAAAACAAGTTATACAACACTTTCAGCAATGAAGGGAAAGTCATGTATTGTCCACATTATGACAGCATGTAATTGAAACATTTGTGCAGTCAATGCATCATATGCTTCCACCCCTTCATCCCACAAATCCTTCAGCTCATTAATTAAAGGACGCAAGTACACATCTATCTCCTTTCCAGGTGCCTTCGGACCAGGAATTAAAAGAGACATAATCATGTAGGACGGTTTCATCATTTTCCATGGTGGCAAATTGTAAGGTACAAGTAAAACTGGCCACATAGTGTATGCATTTGACATATTTCCAAATGGATTAAAGCCATCAGTTGCCAACCCCAAACGAATATTTCTAGGATCATCAGCAAAAGTTGGATGCAATTTATCGAACTCCTTCCACGATTCAGCATCAGCCGGGTGCCTCAATACACCATCTGTTTGAACCCTTTCCTCCTTATGCCATCTCATTTCCTTTGCAGTATGCTTCGACAATTTTAAAAACAATCGCTTGAGTCTTGGCTTTAATGGGAAATATCGAAGAAATTTCTGAGGGATCTTTTTCTTCTTTGCTTCATCATACTTATATCGTTTCTCCTTACACACTGGACATGTATCCTTGTCACTATGTTCATTCCAAAACAATATGCAATCATTCTTACAAGTCAAATGAGATCCAGGAGTTGCATTTGGTTTCGGAAATGCATTTTGTAACAATTTAAGTAACATGTCAAATGACTTATTACTCCAACCATTCAACACCTTAATATGCATTAATTTCACCAGAAAACTAAACGCAGAAAACGTCTTGCATCCTGAATATAATTCTCGTTGTGCTTCATCAAACATTGACATATAACTTTCTCCTTGCCGCTCCCCAGTTGTATTTTGAATATTACCATCTGATCGAATTTCATTGTTACCAGCAATTTCAGCATCCCTCAAATCATTAGGCATGTCAAATAAAGTGTCATCTTCTTCAAAGTCGTCTACATGTTCAACTTCATTCATAGTACTTCACAATTACTCGGTCCACCAAATTCTCCGTGAAATGTCCACACCTTGTAAGATTTATCAAAACCACATGTATAGAGGTGTCCTCGAACATAATTCAAGTCATACTTATATAAATTCCTACACTTTCGACAGGGACAATGGATCTTAGATAAATCTTCATTTCTCATATACTTTCGGCAAATTTCAAAAACTCATTCAAACCATTTATATACTCTGGATCCACGCGATTCAAATTCATTATCCAATTGTGATTCATATTTCAATAACCTGTAGAAGAAATATATATACATGGATGAATAACTGCTAAATTAAATTGCATATTTACATAATATATCAAAAACTATTGGCAGAATTTTAACTTAATGAGCAGCAACAACAGAAAATTTTACTTTGGATGTTCTTAAGATATATCTATAGACAAGGCCTTTTGTCTTTAAAAGAAAAAAGATGAAAATTCACAACAGCTTAAATTTTTTATAATTCTTTGTTGATGTTTTTTTTCCAAACACATAACTAGGGCTGCAAATGAACCAAGCCGCTCACGAGCTATTCGGGTCTCGGTTCAATAAAATATTCGTTCGAGATCATTCGTCAAGCTTAACGAGCCGAACTCGAGCCTAAAATTCGAGCTCGAACTTTTAAACGAGCCGAACTCGAGCTTACAGGTATTCGGTTCATTTACGGTGCTCGAGTTGATTCGTTTTACAGCTCGCGAGCCAGGCTCGAGTTCGGTTCGTTCTTTGTGCTCGCAAGCCCAGCTCGAGTTTGGTTCGTTTACAGGCTCGCGAGCCTAGGCTCGAGTTTGGTTCGTTAATTGAGTTTGTGAACGTGTTCGTTTACAGTCTCGTTAGCTTGTGTTTGAGCTCGGTTCGATAATTAAGCTCGCGAACATGTTCGTTTATAGGCTCGTGAGTCTATGTTCAAACTCGTTTGTAAAATAATATTATTCCTTGTAACAAACTATATATCTAAGGATTAAGGGTAGACAAAATATTAATCAACTTACAAAATCAAAATCGAACGAATTCAATAGTATAATATAAAATAATATAGTCTAAATAGAATCACATATATAATAATGAGGTGTACTTATAAAAATACTGGTTTTGGATATTTTAAATTTATTTGGTTTTGTTAAAAATTAAAATATTAAGAAAATAGTTTAGAGAACTAAGAAGAGTCTAAACAAACCAACAAAATTTGTATATCATCTGCATATTTTATTTACAAAGATTGTATTAGTTCAACATATATATTTTTTTATAGAAGATATTCTCTCATTTGAATTGATAATATATTTTGAATTTAGAAGACAACAAATTTAAAAGATAAATAATCCAAAAATTAATGGTTCTATCTATACTATTTTAAAATTATATTATATTATATTATATGTATAAATATATAGAAAAAGGAGAAAGGAAAAAAATAAAAAGATTTTATTAGTTTCTCTCATTTGAATTAATAATATAATTTTGAATTTAAAAGATATAATTTTAAAAGATAACAAATAATTCAAAATCAAAGATTCTATCTACGTTATCTTTTGAAATTTATTTGTGAACAAATCTCATATAACACATCGGGTGTTACTATAATTGAGACATATTTAAAAAGTTTTGGTTTGGAATATTTTTAAATTATTTTATTTTATTTAAAATTAAAATATTTTAAAAATTGAATAGTTTGGTGAGAACCAAAAGTATTTAGTCTAAAAACCAACAAAACTCGTGTATCATATGAGAGTTACCAGTATTAATTATAGATTTTGACTTAATAATTAATAAAATTATTTTATCATAAAATCATAAGCATATTACAAATGTTTAAAACATCACATATAAATTTTAAAATATCAATGTTATTAATAATTATCCAAAACTACAATTTATTAGTTAATTATGATCCTAAACACTTATGGTAATTTCATTTATGGTTTGCTTTTTAGTAATATGTAAGATTTTTACTAACTCTTATGCATTTGATTTTTACTTTTTAATGCTACAACAAGTGATTTAGTCTTAATATGAAATTTGATTAAAAAATAAGGACAATTTAACATATATTTTAAGCTTTTAACGAACTCGAACTCGATCTTTACCGAGCTCGAGTTTGCTTTGAAGAGCTTGAATTCGAGCTTAACCATATAAAGAGCCTTTACGAGTCAAGCTCGAACTAAACTCGTTAAAATTTAAAAGCCTTCAACGAGCCTTCAACGAGCCGCGAGCTTCGTTAAAAGATTAAAGCCAAATAAACGAGCCTTTAACGAGCCAAGCTCGTTTAAGCTTAAACGAGCCTTTTATGAGCCGAACTCGAGCTAAGCTCGTCGAATATGTTAAACGAGCTTTTTACGAGTCGAGCTCGAACTGCTCGCGAATTACATAATTTTTAAAAGAGTCGAGCTCGAACTCCATTAGGAAAGCTCGAATCGAACTCGAGCCGAACTCGAACCGATCGAAAAACTAAACGAGCCGAACTCGAGCCTGTTCCTGTTCGGCTCGGTTCGGCTCGTTTGCAGCCCTACACATAACCATGACTCTGGTATACAAGCATTCAAACAATGATATACAAATAAAAAGAATGTAGCTTTTGGATAATGAACCAAAGCCAGTAAAAACCCATAACCACTATATAGACAGTTAACAGAAGAACATTGAGGAACACCAACCTCGAACACAAAGCACGATCCATGGCTTCATAACCACATGAACTCATGTTAATATTGATTGAGCTCACATCAAAAGAAAGCATGGGTTACCACCAAAAAACAAAAATGAGAACTTAATTGACAAGACATAATTGTACTTACAGCCACATTTTCTGCAACACAAGATGTGCAAAGTCAATGTTTTTTGTAATAATCCAAACCATTCATTGTAACCGACAAGAGCAATTGCCAGCTACAACAATCAGCATTGACTAAGGAAGATGTACAATAGAGTTCACAACTCTTTCAAAAATAAAATTAAACTTATGGTACAAAAGAGAAAGAAAAAGAAAAGAAATACTGAAAATTAAAGTAGTAAAAAAGGTATATCATAATTTTCAGGAGAAAAGATTACCAAAAAATATATTTTGATTAGAATATGAATTAATTAATAGAAGAAATTGGGAAACCATTGCTTGTATAGATACATAGTTGCTGTGCATAATCGAAATCGAGATGATCTTCCACGTAATAGCTGATCGATGATACCAAATCCAGATTACACCACTCCAAAAATAGATCAGAGTAATAGAATCAAACCATCAACAGCAGAAAAAGAAAACAACACAAAAACACGAAATCGAACACGTAGATGTATAATATCACAAACTCAAGTAAAATACATAGATCAAAACGAAATCAAAGGGCTTACCTGAGAGAACTGATCGATGAGCTAATTCTGGTTGCGTTGTCTTTATGGATTATTTTTTTAGAGAGAGAGAAAAGGTATTGGTGGAGTGGAGAAATGGTGGGGGAAGGAAAAAGAGACGCGAAGGAGCAGTGGGGGAAGCGAAATTGGGATTTCGCGGGTAGGCAAAAGAAACAGATTGCAAATTCTTTTGTTTTTTTTGGGGGAAAGATTTTTAGTGACAAAATCATTATTAAGTGTTCCTTGCCAATTCTTTTTAAGTTTTAATTTTGGAAAAAAATGATGATTTTGCTAGGAATTGGGTCAATTCGCCGCAAAACTTAGACACGAAACTGAGACTTTGGTCGCTAACTGTACTTTTGCGACAAAATTTAAATTTTGTAAACTTTTCTCACTATTTCCCATCTTTCTTGCAGTGTTTGTTTCATCCAAAGTAATTGTGCACAATAAAAAACCGTGGGAATGTATTCGGCTTCGGCCGTTGATAAAAAAACACAATTTTATTTCTTTGAAAACCATGAAACTAGGCAATCGACTAAAAATTGACATGAGCAGAATGTACTTTTACGATCATCAATATTTAGCGCATAATCCAGGATCCCTATATCCTTATAAAGAGAAATTTCATTCTTTGGATAAAAATAAGCCATAAGAAATAATGTCTTTCAAATATTAAAAAATTCTTTTTACAGCACTTAGATAAGATTCTTTGGGATTGCTTTGGAAACGAGCATATATGCATATGCCATGATGAATATCGGGTCTACTTGCAGCTAGGTAAAGTAAACTACCAATCATACCTCGATACTTGGATTCATAAACTGATTTACCTTTTTCATCCTTGTCAAACTTGATGTTTGTTGCCATTGGAGTTGCAACGGTTCTTCGTTCTTTAATCCCAAACTTCTTTAGAAGTTCCTTAGTATACTTTCATTGTGAGATGTAAATACCTTCTTGACTTTGTTTGATTTGAAGTCTAAGGAAAAAATTGAGTTATCTCATCATACTCATCTCGAATTTACCTTGCATTAACTTAGAAAATTTCTTGCACAAAGATTCATTAATAGCACCAAAAATGATATCATCAACATAAATTTGAACTAAGAGGCTATCTTAACCTTTTACAAAAACAAAGAGATTAGTATCAACTTTACCTCTTGTAAAACTATGTTTCTAAAAGAAAAGAACTTAGTCTGTCATACCATGCTCGAGGTGCTTGTTTGAGACCATATAAAGCCTTTTAAGTTTATATACATTATTTGGTCTAGAAAAGTTTCAAACCCGGAGGTTATTTAACATAGACTTCTTCTTGAATAAAATCATTTAAGAAAGCGGATTTAACATCCATTTGGTAAAGTTTAATTTTATTTTAAATAAAATAAGCAAGTAATATGGGAATAGCTTCTAAACGTGCTACGAGTGCAAAAATTTCATCATAATCAACACATTTTTTCTTGACAATAACCTTGAACTACTAACCTTTCTTTATTTCGAATTGTTCTGCCTTGATTGTCGAATTTGTTCTGGAATACCCATTTTGTTCTAATGATAGTGTGAGATGGATGAGAAAGCACAAGTTCCCAAACATCATTCCTTTCAAATTGATTTAGCTCTTCTTGCATCTCTAGAAACCAATCTTCATCTTCAATGGCTTCCTTAGCATTCTTTGGCTCTTTTTGAGATATTAGAGCTTTTTCGGCAAATTGTCTTCTAGTCATTACCTTGTCAAGTGGATCCTCGATGATAAGATCTTTTAGATGATCTTCTTTGAATTTTAGAGCTATGAGAAGATCCGATGTATCACCATTATCCTCTTGTTGAACATTTGAAGTTGAAGGTTGATCATTTTGAGTGTAGTTTTTGAACAATTAGTCCAACTTCATCTTCTTCATCACTATCATCATTTGGAATACTTTCATCACCGGAAGCTTCAATGAATTTACGTGAATAGATTATTCGACCACTACGCTTGTTTTGTTATATACATGGTATTCCTTGCTCTTCGAGTACCCCATAAATATTCCTTCATCAGCCTTAGGATCAAGTTTGTCCAAGTGATCCTTGGTGTTTAAGATAAAACACTTACAACAAAATATTTTGAAATAGCTAATATTTGGAGTTCTTCTTTTCCAAAGCTCACATGGAGTTTTGTTCAACATTTGACAAAGATATACTCGATATATAGCATTACAAGTGGTGTTCCCAGCCTCGGCTCAAAAATATTTTGGAAGAGAAAACTCGTTGAGCATAGATCGTCACATTTCTTGTAAAGTTCGATTTCTCCTTTAACTAATTTTGTTGAGGATTTCTCGGAGCCAAAAAATTATGTGCATATCCTTTAGTTTCACATAAGACTCTAAATTCACCATCACATTCACCTCCTCGATCACTTCTTATAGATTTAATAGTCTTATTTTTTATTTTCTATTAGTCTACACAACCTAGCAAACTTATAAGCGATATAATTTTTATTAGCAAAAAAAATAGACCAAGTATATCAACTATAACGAAAGTGTAATGTTTTCCACTTAGACTAGCCGTGCCAATATACAAATCAAGATGAAGAAGTTGTAGAGGCTTGGTTGTGGAAATTTCATCTTTTGGCTTAAAACTACTTATAACTAATTTGTTCTTTTGACAAGTGTCACATGCGCCAAGATTTTCAAAATTTAATTTGGGTAGTCCTTTGACATGTTGGTTTTTGCAAATATTTGTAAAAACTTTTCATCCAACATGTCCAAGTTGCCTATTCCATAAACTAGTTAAATCGTTGATAGCGACAAGACAAGAAATATTTTGACTAACCAAATAACTTGTACGAATTTTGTAAAGATCGCCTTATCTACTTGCTTCACAAATAGTTTTACTGTTTTTGAGAATAAGACATTTTTTTTTAAAAAAAGACCATCATAATTTAATTCACAAAGTTGGCTTACACTTATCAAATTGAACTTAAGTCCATCTACTAATAACATATCATTAAGAGAGAAAGAAGAATTACCAACGTCTCCATCGCCAAGGATTTTGACTTTGCCATTCCTGAACATAACCATTCCTTCTTCTTGAAGCTTGAGGTTGGTAAAAAAATATTCATTTTCGGTCATATGATGCGAACATCCGCTGTCTACGAGCCATTTGGAATCCTCCTTTATTGTGATTACCTCAAGTACCTACAATTAATTTATTTTTAGGTACCCTAGAGTATTGGGGTCCATGGGGGTTAATATTGAAACATTTGGGTCTCCAAAAATGACTATTACTATTTTTAATTTTACAAGTAATATCAAGATGTCCATTTTTACCACAATAAAAATAAGTAATCATATTAGCACGTATGAAAGTTGGAGATTGGTTCTTTTTCTTGAAATCGGTTTGAAAAGATGTAACCAAGTCCTACTTTTGATTTGCTCACTTCTTTATACACCAAGAATTTTTGTAACCTTATCAATACTTAAGTTAAAACGTTGCACATCCTTTTTCGAATTTTCTATATCTTTTGTGAGCAGTTATTTTTTGGAATCAAGGCTCTTAACTTTAGCAAGAGCAATAGTATGAGCATGGTCAAGGGATTCATAAGAAGATAAAAAGAAAATAACTTATCTTTTTCTAACTCTAAATCTTTCAAACCCTTCTTTTTTCAAACTCTTGTATTTGCAAATCATATCTCTAAACTCTTTTTTTAAATTATTATAATCTTCTTGAAGTTCATGAATTAAAGATGAAGAATAAGAGTTAAAACGTACCTCATTGTTTTCATCATCTATGGCTATGAGTCATTGCTCGGTTTCCTCTTCATCATTAGATGTGCAAGAAGTTCATCCCATATTTTGACATCCGTAGTCAAAACCTTCTTTTTCGGTAATAACTTCCTCCGCCATCTTAGGACATTTGGCTATAAATTGCTCAGGTTTTCTGCATTTAAAGTACGAATTATCTCTTGCCTTTCTTGCCTTATTTTATTGACAAATTCGACAAATTTTCGTACAAGGGTGGCCATTTCCTCATCATCCTCCTCACTAGTGTAATGAGAATTA
This sequence comes from Rehmannia glutinosa, assembly GCA_016081115.2. NCBI lineage: Eukaryota > Viridiplantae > Streptophyta > Magnoliopsida > Lamiales > Orobanchaceae > Rehmannia > Rehmannia glutinosa. Next base: position 83,002,263 of record CM071937.1, read on the forward strand.
TTTGAACTTGAGGCAAGACCTTTAGATGTAGATTGCATACCCGATTGAGCGGTGGATGGTTTAGAATTTTTTCTTTCTTTGAGATAAACTTCATAGATGTGAAGATTTCCAATAAGCTCATCAAACTTGAGAGTTTCAAGATTTTGAGCTTCCGTAATAGCCGTCACCTATTTGGACCAAGAACCCGGAAGAGCATTTAATACTTTGGTTACCTTGTCTTCTTTGGAGATGACTTTTTCGAGCGCCAATAGAGGGTTGACAATGTTGTCGATCCTTTCTACCATCTTTGAAATTTCTTCTCATTCGAACATGATGAAATTTTCGAAGTCTTTAACAAGCATAGTTTTTCGAGTTTGTTTAACCTTCTTAGTTCCTTCATAGATAGTTTTCAATTTTCCCATACTTTATGTGCTGACCTTATTTCTCTAATGCGATTATACACGGTAGTGGTAAGTGAACAATGCAAAATAATTAAAGCCTTACCATTTAGAGAATACGACTTATTGTCTTCATCATTGAACTCTGAAACTTTTGGGAGCCATAGTTCCATCCTCTAATTTCTTGGTTCGTTGAGCTACTCCTTCAATGACCGCATTCCAAATATCGGATCCGCAACCTTGTAGAAATCATTCCATTCTATCTTTCCAAAAGCATAATTGTTGGCGTCGAATAGTGGCGGCCATTGTTGGTTGACGCACCACCGCACCGGTCGTAAGATAGCTTTCGTTCATAACCATGGATCATTTCTCTTTACTCGCAAAGATAAATAAGTTTGCCAAAGAGCTTGGCTTTGATACCACTTGTTTGTCCAAGTGGCTACAAAAATTTAGGGGGAGGGGGGGTTGAATAGATTTTCCCGATTTTCCGATTTATGCCTTCTTTATCAAGAAGATGAAGAAAAAAATAAAAGTGTAGAAAAATAAATCAACACTCAATGTTTTATAGTGCTTCAACCCACCTAGGGCCTACGTCTACTACCACCCGATATGTCCAAGTGGATTTTGAAGGAAAGAAAATTTTATTAATCGTTACCAAATGATGACAACTTCACCTTGAAGAGCACAAAAGTCTTCTTACAATAACAACCTAGAACAACACAAAACTCTTCTTACACCTGTGAATAGAATCAAACTCTTCAACACATAATGAATCAACCAAGCGTGTTCTTTCTAAAAGAGCACTCAACAAGTGTGCCTTGTTTTGGAAGATTCGATCAATCAAGATTATAACTCAAATGAAAGTATACAACTTTGTAAGTGCAATTGTAATAAAAAAGAAAGCTTAATAAGCAAGATGTGAAAGTGTAGTGCTTAGAATATTACTTGTAAGTATGAAAATGAAGGCTTTTAAAAGTTTGCTAAATTTTTCTTGTTGATGTAGAATAATGTGTTGTATTTGATCCTCCAATGCTTCATCTATTTATAGAAGAGCTTCAAGATGTTGTTTTCAACACATGCTCCTCCTAATTGAATTTTGTCTGCAAAAGAAAGATCAAAACAACTCCAAGTAATGGTTAATAAATATAAAGCCTTAATTTGCTGAGAAATGTTTCTGCAATGGATGAATTTACTGTCAAAAGACTTTAGCGACCGGTCGCTAAGTTGAAAATTCGAATTATTAAACCGTTGAATAAAGTTTTGGCACATTATGGCATGAAGGGCGACTGGTTACTGTCTAGCCACTGGTTGCTGTGGACAATGATCATTCGCCTTAGAAACAGAGAAGAAAAGACAACAAATTCATCTCTTCTGGAACCAGGGACTTTTTTATCAAACAACCGATGTAGGATGGGTATTTTACATCGGTTGTTCAATGTCAATGTTATCATAAATTGACAGTTTACATCGGTTGTGGAATGAACCGATGTAGAAATGGATGTCTACATCGATTCCGTAACCGATGTAGAAATGTCTGATTATCCACATCGCCATATTCTACATCGGTTCAAAAACCAATGTAAAATGTATCTCAGAACCAATGTAAAAGCCCTACTTTGTAGTAGTGGAAGTAATATTATTTTACTTATTTTTTTAATTAGATGTTTATTTCTCTTTCTTTACGAAAACTTTCGATTCTCTTCCATGGTAGTTTCCGGTAATGAGTAGAGTTTTTCCTACTTAATAAGTGGTATTTTATCCCACGCGGTGATTTTTGTTTAGATGGTTTTGTCATTGTGGTGCTTCTCGTTTCATATTGTAGGTGTTTTATGCAGGCGTTTGGATGACGCATTACCGAGGAAGATTAGTGATGATGATGCGGGTTCGTGATTTGTGTCGCTTATGTGATTTTTCTTCTTTTACTAAATCAATTAAATCTTTATAGGTTTAAAATAGGGTATTGATTTTTTGGTTCCTGAACTATAGGTGTTTTGCTACTTTGGTACCCGACTTTTTTGACTTCCTAAATTAGTACCCATAATTAGCTAATTGTTATTAGTTGGTACCTAATGACAACCGGCGGTGAAATTTCCCACCGAAATTTGCTCACGTGACACACATGTGCTGGGCTGGGGGGCTTTTTAGTAATTTCTTGTTATTATTATGGGCAAAAATGACTTATCCACAAACCACACTTGAAATTCGATTTTTAAAAAGAATACATTCTTCCCCTTTTGATTTCTTCTTCATAGACGCAAAGGAGAGGATGTGGAGGCAGACATCGGAGTATGTGGTGGAGGATTTGTGCCATTGCGGTAGAAAATTCGATTGTAAAAACTTCATGGACTGATCTAAATCCGGGAAGGAGGTACAAAACTTGTACAAAATTTCGGGTAAGTTTCTGTTTTTGAAACCCTAATTTTCAAATTCCTTTCTTATATGAATTAATCTCGAATTTCAGCTTTAGTTGTGAATTTATGGTTTTCAGTGCTATAAAAATTGAAAATTTGTGGTTGAAACGATTTTTTTTTGTTGTTGTTTTTTTGTTAAAAATTGCAATTTTGTAGGAAGTAGGAGGTTGCTACTACTTTTCTTCGATTGATTCCCAATGTGCGAGTGAGGACTCAACAAATCATTCCTGGACTTCAAATGAATTAACAAACATGACAATGAAGTGGTGTTTGAAAGATGAAGCGCGAGCTTGAAGATGAAGTGCAAAATCTTGAGAATGTAGTGGAAAAGTTGGAGAATGAATGAAAAAGAAAAGGTCAAGGGATAGGTGGATGTGGATTGTCCTTGTGCTATCTTGGATTGTTGTTTACCTCATGATGTAATGGCTTAGGAATTATGTAATGCATAATGTATGTAGGTGACTATGTAATGGCTAATGCAACACAACTCTTTTTGTAATGACTAATGTTAATGCAACCTTTGTAATGGCTAATGGTGATGTTAATGCGGTCATTTTGTGGAACTGACTGCTTTTGTTTCCAAGTAGCCTTTTTTGGAACTGACTGCTTTTGTTTCTTTATGCTTTTTTGTTGCACTTTTTCAATGGCTTTGTTGGTTGACACTTGAGTGCCCACCACTTTTTCTTTGGTTTTTTGTTCACCTACAAATTCAATGTCAAAATTGGAGAAATTATGATTAATAATTTTTGAATGTATATACAACAACGTAAAATCCATACATCACCTCCAACTTTCTTCTCACCCCTAATGTCTTGGACAGTCCTTGAGATACTGTAGATTGAGATGGTATTGTTGACTGCCTTGGGGATTCCAAAACAGACCTACTCCTGATATTTCTAGCAGGACTATCTTTTGAAACAGTCAATGCTTGTGACTTAGCCGACTTTCTTTTTCAATAATAGTAGAGATGACTTTTGCTTCTCCCCCGTATAATCAATAATAGTAGCAATGATATGTTATATAAAAGAAAATACAACACCAAATGTATGCATTGTGAAAAAAAGATATACCTTTCTTTTCCTTGAAGTTTCGCTTCATTTGCGGCAGGAACATCCAATCCTCGGACTTGTGGGTGACTCTCTTTCCTAAGAGGACATTTTCTCGGCATTGTGATGTTTATGGCACAGAACATGTAATGACAACTCCTTTTCTAGTCAACTTCACATGTGCTTTCTTCCCCTTTTCATTTTTTTTTTTTGGTTTTCGGCTAAATATCCGGATCTTTTCTTCTATCATTTTTCTTTGGCCGCCTGTGCAACCCGTCACAAACCTGGTTGGTGGTTGCAATTGTTCTTCATCAACTTGTGGCCTCATGTCACGTCATTCGAGTTTCCATCAAGTGGTTGTATGTTTTCAAAAAAGTCTCTTTTTGTAGCGATTTGTCCACAAAATCTTGTGTGTCGGCCCATGAAGTACATACTAGATATTGCATGTGCACAAAGAATGCTGTGAGATCCCATCTCATGCAAGAGCATGTTCTATCTCCCAAATGTAGTTTGAATCTTTTACCAAAAGAACTTTCTATCTCAAACTTTTCACGGCCATTCCTATGAGCAATAAACTCCATTGCCTTTTTCTTGTTTTTTCTTCCAACAACTTTGCAATTTTGGGGCAAATATCACCAAAGTGTACTTATTCATTTGATCTCTCCTAACTCTTATTCTTTTCATTGGCATCAGTCTTGTCATCTCCAACATGCTTATGATTGGCCTGTTTCTAGTCCTTAATATCATTGAATTGAAACTCTCAGACATATTATTTAGCAACAAATCGTCTTAGAATGGCGATCAAGTATGACTTGGACCATTGGTTAGCAGGCCTTTGAGCTAGCCAATTATATGCATCCACATCTCTGGCTTTCAATTCATTCAAGGCATCACTAAAATCAACAACCCTTGTTGCCCTGGCTGCCTTCCACAAGATTTGTTTCAGTGTTAGACCCCTATGTGAAGCTTTGAAGTTTCTGTATAAATATTTCACACAGAATCTATGCTCACATCCTGACAACAATTGTTCAATAGCATCAATTCATTATAGATTTTGTTTATAAAAAATTCGGCCCTGTCATTGCAGAGACTCGAACCTGGGCCTCTTTACTGAAGAGTAATACCCGTGGCCACTAGGCTAATCCCAGTGGTTTAGTTTTGTATATTTTTTATGATTTTGTAGATTTTACAAGTTTGATCCTTGTTTTCAGTTGTAAAATTCTTCAGCAGAATGATATAAGGGGGCGATTGGATATGCTTTTATTTTGAAAATTTTCATTTTGCTAGAGAATAGTGGTAAAAAAATTTGGAAGAAAAAAAAAGTATTTTGAGAGTGTGATTGGATGTGAGATGAAAAGGTAATGATGAAAGTTGATTTGATTTAAAAATAATAAATAATGATTGTATATGATTGGTAGTTATAAATGTCCAAGTGAATGAATAGTGAAATTTGTGGGAGAATGTGTAATAATGATTAGTTTTTTGTGAAAAATGTGTAGATGTGATTGGTTAAGAGAAAAATGAGAAAAAATTAAAGTAAGATAATAGAATATTTTCTGAAGATTTTCATAAACAATCGCATGTTTGGTCAAAAAATATTCTCCAGTAAAATGGAAATGGAATATCTTTCACATCCAATCGCAGCCTTTGTTTCTCAAACGAAAAAATTGATGCAAAGTTGTCTAGATGTTGAGGCGGCTCCATGATTTACTTGGCGCAAATACATGGTCTGATATCTTCCCTATTAAATCATTTTGAGATCAAATTAAGTTCACGCACAATCCAAGAAAGCAATATCAACAAAAAGGATTCTATGATACATACAAAAAAAAAACCAATGTCAAATATATCAAAGAAAATTATTTAGATCCGAATGCAATGAGGATGATGATCAGCTATGCCATTGGATGATGGTAAATACTTGTGTAGATCTACATTATATTTTTCTTGAATTTTGAAATAATTTTGTGGCGTTAGGCAGAATACTATAATATATCACTCTCATCAACAGAAGCAAAATAGATTATCGTCACTAATTTCGTTTGCTAAGTTGTCTAGTTAAGAAAATTTTGGTGACCGGCGATTAGAAAGAAATAAAGAAAGAAACTCGATCAATAAAATGTCAACTAACAATCTAATTTTTATACAAGGTCGAAGTGTGTTGAACTTATTCATCACTTCATCCGAAGTCTTGTGAATGATCAGAAAATTTAATTGGAGCCCACATACAAGGATCATCTACATCAGTAGTTCTCAAAATGTTGAGGGTGCGACTGAATATCCTTTTATTATATGATATTTTCTTTTTATGCTAGAATATTTATATTTTTTTGAAAGAATAATAATGAAATTCGTGAGATATAAAATGAAAATACAATGATGAAAGTTGATTTGATATAAAATTATGATTTTCTTTCTTGAAAATTAGTGCATGTAATTGGTGGGAGAAAAAGTAATAGTGAGCGAATATTATATTTTCTGAAAATTTTCATAAATAATCACATTAGGAAAAATCTTTAACGGAATGAAATGAAATTTTTTCTATATCCAGTCGCGCCTCATCAATTCTAATTAAATAGTCATATTGCAAATTAATAGTCAGTGTTAAAGTTATACTTTGTATTCTTCAGCATTCGATCGAAACGAAAATCTTCCCACGAGTATGTAATTTGAAATGAGGTAAGTCTCTTATAAGATCTTCTTACGAATCCTAATATGTAAGACGGAGCCCAATATCCAGACAGCATATCCGGATCCACTACCCAAAAAAAAAACACGAGATTTTTAGGGTTTATGCAACCCATCTCTCTCCCCCCCGCTCCGCTGCTTCAACTCATTTGTCTCTCCCCGCCGTTGCAACTCATCTCTCTAACTCTCCTGTGTGCTGCAATCTCCACCACGCAACTCTCTCCACCCCCACACAATCTCGACCTTATCGCCGCACTTCTCTGTGCCCTGCGTAATCTCCACCATATCGGCGCCGTACAACTCCATTGTCATCGCCGTATAAATCATCATCTCCTCCACCACAACTTTGCCTCTGCGTAAATATCTACACCAGTTTTGGGGATTGATGGTTGATGTTTGAATTGGAGTGAAAATGAAGCGATTTCACCACATCATAAATGACATTCGATAACACAAAATCATAATACTTTTTATACAAGACACATTACGTAATACGTGTTTATAATACTTTTTACATTAAAATATTTATGTAATACTTTTATAGCATTTTATCAATATATTACACTTATATGTAACATTTTTAAATAAGTAACACTTTTAAGTATCACTTTTTTTTCGTTATTTCTTTGATAACACAAATATATGTCACTCTAATACTCTAGGTACACTATATTTAACTAATTGTAATACGTTTTTGGCAATATATTGGTAATACAAAATTATGCCGCTTTCATTAATTAATGCCAAGGATTTATTCAGTTGACTGATATCAAAAATAGGTGAAAACAAAGTAGTCACTAAACATAAAAATTGTAGACGTCGTGTACTATATTTTTCTTTTTGAATTTTTGTTTTCTTTTTACAAAGTCTTTTTATTTTTCTTTTTAATTTTAATTTTTTTCGAGGTAATTAATTCTATCGTAATACCGATGAAAAATTCCCAGGTAAATTTCATTTTATTTGTATTTTTTTTTAATTTTTACGTCATGAAACCAATGTCACCGATAACTCTTTTTTACTTTATTATTGTTTAGAAAACTTTTACCAACGAAAAATGGCGTGTTGGTAATTATATACGAAATTGGTTTATCGGTAAATTATTTTTATATTATTTATTTATTATTTTGTTTATTAACTGTCGAAATTTTTTAATCTATGAGTAAATCAAATTTATATTTTTATTTTTTTTTATTTTACTAAAGGAAAGTTAATTAGTCAATAAATTTATTTTTATACATATATATATATATATATTATTTTTTATTTTTATTATATCCTTTAATATAAATATAATATTTTTAAATACAAATATACTATATAATAGAAATTATATTATATATAGTGTATAATATAAATTCTAATACATACAGAACATAATATAATCTTTAATACATAAAGTATATATATAATATTTAATATATATATATATATATAAAATATAAGTTTAATAGATATATGTGTGTATATATAAAACAAAGCAAAAAATATAATAAGAATCAACTTAGGTTAGTGGCAAATTCCACCTCCACCATAACAGGTCACGGGTTCGACCCTCTGCAAATAAAAAGAGAAAGTGTTACAAAAAAGTGTTACATAAATCCATATATGACACTTTAGAAGTATTTTTTAAAGCGTTACAGATAGAAAAAGCTCTATAAAAAAGTGCTACAAAAGATTCATACGTAACACTTTAGAAGTATTTTTCAAAGTTTTACAATAGATGACTTAATGTAACTCTTTGAAAAAGTGTCACTAAAAACTACTAAATTAAAAGTGATACCTTTTGGAGTTGTGTAGTTTAGTATGTGCATTGCTTGGAGTTGACATTATTGTTATCCTTTTGGAAATGATTTTGATGTAGATTGGATAAATTAGCATTAGTGATATGATGTTTCTCGCTTTGATATTTGATAGTGGGATGGTTGTTTCTTGCTTTGATGGTGGAATGATTGTTTCTTGCTTTGTAAGAAAGATGATAGTTGATGTAAAACTATTTTAATATAAAGGCAGGCAATATTTTTTAAACTAATAACCGACTTTGTTTAAAATACACGACATCGGTTTTAACACACAGTTTCTAACCGATTTTGTTTCTAAAAAAATCGATGTCCAACCCAACACAATAACACCATTTTTAATTCAATAAAATCGCGGAGAAAACGATCTGTTAATTTCTTATAACATCGGTGCAATACTAATCTCCTAAGCGATCTTAAAGGAAGCCGATACATTGGTCAAAGATCGATGACTCTTATAAGAAGCTAGCAACCCCACAAGTTAACAACATCGATTTGCCAAACGATGTATTTTTGATATAACAACATTGTTTTTTACATGCTTAAAACTTATATTGACTATGCCAACTTTTAACATCACCGATTATGACATCGGTCGATTTTCACATAGACATCGGCTAAAAACCGATGTCTATGGGCATTTTCTTGTAGTGAAAAGTGATACCTTAGACTATAGGTAGCACGAGCAACTACATCGCCATAAAAAGTGTTACATTGTCTATAATAATATTTTATGGCTATTAGGTAATAATTTTTAGGGTTACCATATGTCACTTATGTTGTAGTATTTTTCTCGGTTGATTAGAATGAATCGATTGTGGTACTATTTGGTGGGTAGATTGTCTGTGAGAATGATGACCATATTTGGAGGGGTTTATATTAGGTGGTTGATTGAAGAACACAAAAAAGAAAAATATTGCAGAACATGATCAATAATCATAATAACATTTTTCAGGAAAATACTAATATTTTTCAGAGATAAACCTAATACTTTTCAGAGAAATACTATTACTAGAGTTATTATTTTAAAAGAATATAATTTTTAGAATAAAAGTGATACTTTTTAAATAAAAAATAATACTATTTAAGAAGGTCGTATGTAATTTACAAGTAAATAATCAATTTGGTTATGTATGTTTTTCAGAATAAAAGTTATATATATAATTTTTTTAATAAAAAAATGATACTTTTCGAGTCTAAAGTGATATTCTATTAGGGGAACTAATAATGTAATTTCGTTACTTCGAAAACATATACCTTGATTCTCAAAAAAAAAAAACTTATACCTTTTAGAGTAAAAGTTTAAAAGTGATACTTATTTTAATAAAATGTGCTACTTTTGAACGAGTTGTATATAACTTTTCAAGTAAGTAATCAATTTTGTTACTTTAAAATTGTATACTTAATTTCCAAAATAAAAGTGATAGTTTTCGAGTTTAAAGTGATCATGTATTTTTTTTTTACTTTGAAAGTATATATTTTTTTAGAATAAAAGTGATAAGAAAAAGTGATACTTTTGAACAAAACTATATAGCTTTGTAGTACATGACCAGTTTTGTTCATTTGAAAATCTATACTTTTCAAAGTAAAAGTGATACTTTTGAGTCTAAAGTGATACTTTGCCACCACATAATATTACAAAAATATCGTTTCCTTATAGAAATATTATTCCGCTTTGAAATATGTCGCTTGTGAGTTGACCCACATTGATTAATTAGAAGAAGAAAGCCTTGTTTATAAGTCAAGTGAGCTACTCCTCATATAATCAATTGATATTAAGATAGAACCTCACTTGGTGAGCATGACTCTCCCCGTTTTTAAACGCTTCATATGTGGGACCATACTAAGTCCCCCGATTTTACATAGTATCGAGTAGGCTCCATGCTCAGCCCAAGATAGGCGATCACTATAATGTGATGGAACAAAGATGATCTTGTAATGATGATTAATGAATTGACGAAGGACTCACAATGGCATGTTGAAATTTGTCACTTGTGACTTGTCCCACATTGATTAATTAGAGGAAGAGAGCCTTATTTGTAAACCAAATAAGCTACTCCTCTATCACCAATTTGTATTTGGATGAAACCTCACTTGGTGGGCTTGACTCTCCCCATATTGAGTATGCTTTATGTGTGGGATCGTAACAAGTCCCCCAAAATAATTACAAAAATGCATCCCTAAGAGATATTGGGTTGGATTCGTCTTATGCTTAAGAGTATCATATATGAGTTTTTACCATTGAAATGATGGTGCAAAATCAGCCACAAATTGAAGATAATATGCAAAAGCCACGATAGGCAAGCTGTTTGGCGACCTTAAATAAAAGTGGATGCTAGAATATTAGGTTCAGGAAGAAAGACAGCTACTAAAATTACTTTACCTTAAATGCTAAAGCATTGTAGCTTATCCAATGCTAATGTATGGAGGTGAATGGAGTGGAGGCCATTAATAAAACCTGCAGCCTCAACATATTAGAGAGGTAATTTATAGTGTAGATTAGAGAACTAATAAGGTTGGTTCGTCCCGATAAAGTCATTAATCTAACAGGCCCTAGTCTTCAAGGGCTGGGCCTAAAAAGCCCTCAAGTCAAAAGAGCTTGGAAAATCTAGACCCAATTCTAGCCCTTTAAGGTCAGGGTTGGGCCACCCTATAATTATTTTTTTCTTTTTGATAAAGTATAACTTTATAAATTTAATGTTTTTAATCAAATTAAATACTAATTTAAAATAATCTAATAAAAATTTAGTAACAATAAATGAGGTTTTCTCTTAAATAATTTTATGAATTAATAAAATAACATCAATAATCTAATTTTCTAACAATGGAATCGTGGATCATAATATCGCATTCCTTCATCTTCATCAATTATAATTTGCCACTAACATTGATCAAAACTATGTTATTTTCCTCAAAATTATTCTCCCAAATTTTACAACCTTAAGCTAATATCCTAACGCCGTTATCAATCCTTTTTGAATCTAAAACATCATATTATTTCCTAATGAAAAAACCGATTATTTTCCAACATCATAAAATTCAAATGAACTTCAATTAACTTATTATTCAACAAATTACCAGAAGTTCTACCAAATTTAGTACAAGTCAACATTACATTAATATCAACCAAATTTGGAAATCAAAAAAATAACCTCCCGACTCCAAAAACTCCCAATCCATCAACAAAACTTCAAGTTGTGTACAATATGTGTTGATCTCTAATAATATTTATGTTAAGATAAAAATGAAATAAAATAAAATAACAACAGATAAATAATTTTTCATTGCCTGGGCATCGAAGAGAATCAGTTCCATACTTTTTCTCTCTTCAGGATTGTATTGCGAGTGAGTATACAATAATCGTTCATATCGTACCTTAATTTTTAATGTTTCTTTCTCAGGAGTGATATGGGACATAATGTTCACTTTGGTAGTCATATCAAACAATAGTATGCCACGAAGTATTTATTTTTCTCGATAGTTTTCTACAAAAAATATGTATTTGGAACTAATAGAGTTTTTTTTCCAATAAAAGCATCGACTTTTCCAATGAGATTGTGAGAAAATCCTTTATAATTAGGATTATAATTTATCTTTTAGAGTTGAGATTGTGAGAAATTTCTTTACTTTGGGATTTATATTCTATCTTTAGAGTTAAGATTTGGATCCTGTAGTGGCAAAAATTGGAAACTAAAAGGTGCATATAAACCAAATATATTTTCCAATGAGATTGTGAGAAAATCTTTTATAATTGGGATTATAATTTATCTTTTAGAGTTGAGATTGTGAGAAATTCCTTTACTTTCGAATTTATATTTTATCTTTTAGAGTTTAGATTTGGATCATGTAGTGGCAAAAATCGAAAAATAAAAGGTGCATATAAATCAAATATATTTTTGAAAGATAATATTTTTAAATGTATAAATGTCAAACCCCAATTACTCTTGGTTATTAGATTCATTGATATGTTTATCAAATTTGTTGAGAAACGTAGTGGTTATTTGATAGGATCTTGTAGTAACATAAATCAGAAACTAAGAAGAGTATCTGAACCAAATATATTTTTAAAAGATAATACTTTCAAATGATAGTGTACATAAAATCCTTGATATTTAGATTACTTCTTATCTTTTAAATTTGTTATTTTTCAAATTCAATATATATTATCAATTCACCTTTAATTTGTAGATAGGAATGTCACATGGATAATTATGAAGTAGACATGTGGAATTAGGAGAATGAGGAGTCGACACATATTGTTAGGAAATTTATTTGATAGATTTTGATGATACCATGTAAAACTTAAACTAGGAAGTTGGCACCCCATTTTTCTTGTAATTTGTATTGTAATAGATAGGACTGAAAAAGCTGAGTCAAGTCAGCTATGTCAAAGATTACAAGAAGTCAACTACGGACTATGTGAAGACTTTGTTGTGTGTCATCTGAGTAAGGCCATGAAAGAAGTCAAGGACTCGACTGAAGGAGAGTCAGCTGAGGAACATCTGTGAGAAGTGTCAGTCAAGTCAACTCAAGAAGCCAAGTCTACAAGTTGAAGTGACAGTTGAGTCAATCCAATGATTGAACAGACTCAAGTCACCTGAGGTAAATGCAACAGCCAAGTCAAGACAACTGACTTAGATCCGTTGATTAAAGTCAAGAATATTACTTCATTTCGTAATATAACAAAGTTGACAGGTCTAAAGTGTTTGACCCTGAATTGTGCAAAAGGAATAAGCCAATGATAAACACTGCACCTTGTGTCAGGCACCTGCAAACACTGAAATGCCATTAATACGAGAAAATATCAACATCACCAAGGCTGCAGACCAGAAAAGACAAGCCAACGAACACAATGTGATATTAAAAATTAGCCTATCTCTTAAACGGGCAAAATTTCAAATGGCCATTATAAAAGGCTGAGGAAGCTATTGAGAAAAGGTTACCTTGCACACTTGAGAACTCAAGCAACATTCAAGCATTTAACCTGCAAAACTCTCAAAGCTTATTAAGATATTCCTCAAGCCTGAAACTTGAAGAAACTCAATCTAACACAAGTTGTGAATGAGAGATAACTTCAAATCTGTTGAAGAGGAAACTTTTGAAGAAAACAAAAGGGGTCTACTTTCCAAGTCAAGATTGTAGAAGGGTTCAAGGTCGAACAATTATCAAGTTTGTTGGAAGGCTTCGTGATCAAATCCAAGAACTTGAGAAGTGAGTTGAAGTAGCAAGGCAACTGCCCTGTGAAGAAGCTGAGTCGCAAGAGAAGCCATTTGTGTGATCAAGGCTGTCTCGGATCGATAATCGCTTTGTAAACTGATCCGTTACATAGTGGATTCCTCCAGGAGTTGGAGAAGAGAGGATTAGAAGAAATACCCCATCTGCGAACCTCTATAAAATATTTGTGTCATTTACTTTTAGCAAACTTACTTTCCTGAATATATATTTGCTATCCAACTGATCAATAACCAAGTGCTAAAAATCAAGTGTTAAAAGCAAGCTTAAAACAAAACAAAGGGTGTTAAGTCTTCCGTTGTTAAAATCAAACTAGCCAAGTAAAGTATTTGGCTTAAGCAGCCGAGTTATACTATCAACAGCTCTATCGAGTCTGTTGAGTGGGTAACTTAGCTGAAAAGCCAACTTAGTTGTCCATCAAGGACACAACTGTTTGAGTCAATTCTGTTGAATAATTTTAAAGGACTAAAATTGAAAATTTGGTAAGGTCTATTCAACCCCACCCCCACCCCCCACCCCCTTGTAAACCTTATTTCACAACCTTTGGGATGTACACATATCAAAATTAATGAGGTGATGACACGTGTCAACTTTATTTTCTCTTTTAGTATATAGGGTTTATTTATGAGGAGATATAGAAAAGATAGTGATCACATTATTAAATTTGTCACTATTATTCAGTTAGTAAAAACATCTTTTATTTCGTAATTCTGATAAGAAATATATGTACTCGCGCGTCACTATTATTAATAGTAATCATATATGTTATGTTAATATCTTTGGAATATTTGTATTTTTTTTATACATGTGTAATTTTTAGTAATACTTTATACAAAGTACAATTCTTATCTTTATTAATTATAAGATCCTGAAATACAAGGCTAAATTGCAAAATATGCCTTGTAATTATTGAGTGGCGGCAAAACAGGACAATAACTTTTTCAACTTCAATTTAGGATAATAACTTTTAAAAAATTGCAGATTGAGGACTAAAATGGCCGCGAATTTCAAATTTCTCCCGAAATCGATTATCAATTTGGGAATTTCATTTTTCCCGGTCATAATGCTAACTGAACATATGACCTACTAAATTCACAATGACTTTGATGAAAAAAAAAGAAGCACAGATTCAATTTTCTGGATTTTCTCTAACTTATTTGGGGCTCGATTTTGCTGAGGGGGTGGGTAGTTTTATTTATGATTCATTTTTTTATCCAAGTCATCGTGAATTTATTATTGTAGATTATCAGGCCAATAATTTTCATGTTTAATTTGTTAGTTCATAATTCCGGAGATGAGATCTAACATTAGATGACGAATTCATAAGATAAATGGGTGTAGAGTCGGAAGGCTTACGATGTTTGTCGGGGTTTACTTAAATTATCTATACTTTTGGGTGTTGATATTGATTGTTGAGTATGGATATTAGCAATTCACTATTGATCTATAGTTTTCTTTGCTTCAGAAATTAAACACATAGTTACCTAAAACCGGTTATTGTGAAACAATAATTGAAATCAATATTGATTAAGCATGTCAAGATTATAGTCCTAGGATTATTTTTGCGATTGATTGAATTTCGTGAAGTTTGATGATTTACAGTAATTTCGTGAAGTTTGATGATTGGCAAATAGAATGACTAATGAGGGCTTAAAAGTGGGCGACTATTTAAAAATTTCAATTATGTTTGATTTTGCAAAAAGAAAACAAACCCAATTATATTTTTGGTTTTGCTAAAAGAAAAAAAAATCAAATAGATACAAAAAAAATTAGTTAGATAGAAAAGCGGAATAAAGATTCAATTATATAGAAAAGTGCAAAAAAAAAACATTGGTTTTTGTTTTGGTCTTGAATTGATCTCAAGACCTTGAAGTACAAAGACAACACAACCATTCTAACAAATTTTAGAATAATTGCCACGTGTTTTTTGAACAGTTACTACATATTGCCTTATAAAATCAACAATTTATGCTTGAAAACTAATATGATAATTTTTGTAAACTTGGCAATCATATGTACGGTGTAGTAGGAGATGAAATCATTATTTTCATCTCTTATTGACCGACAAATGATATAAAAATTATCGTATTAAGTTTGAAGCATACATGAAGTTTTATTTAAGTGTTTAATTCGATAATTTATATATATGTGGTAATTACCCGTGCAATGAAGTAGGAAATGAAATACCTTTCTGAAAAAGAATGAAGATCCGAACCGGTACATATATACTCACTATTCAAGAAAATCTGCTGAAAAGATCCTAGGCCTATGAAAATCAAGTGAAGATCTTGAGTTGACTTAAATAAAGATTTGAGTAGTAGTTCTAAAAATGACATGCCACACTATTAAAATCACAACTCACAACTCGGAAATATATTGTATAAATAGTGTTGGTTCCCTTTCCTCCTATTCTCACAAACTTCTTCTCAAAACAAATTTTCTCTATATATAAATCACGCACTCTATTTTTTTGCATCAATGGCGTCGAACTCGACTTTATCGTCTCCGATGGGTCCTCCGACAATCGAGAAAGACGTTGAGGCGCTTCAATTCATCGAAGAGATGACCGAAATGCCGATGTGGTACAACAAAATGTGTTGGCCCAAATCCTCACTCAAAATGCCGAGACCGAATATCTTAAGGGTTTGATCTATGTGGAACCACGAACCGGGAAATATTTAAGTCTAAAATCCCGGTTGTTACGCATTTAAGACCTCCGACCATTGATTCAAGAATAGCTAATGGCGATCGCTCTCCAATTTTATGTGCACAACCCATAACCGAATTCACAATCGTGTCATATAATTTTTTTCACCGAATTGAACTTTAAAATTGGGCTTTTTTTTTTTTCTATACAAACTTAAAGACATCATAAAATTACAAAAGAAAGAATAATGCGTAGTATATAAAATAATTCTATTATAGTTGAATAATATATAATCTTCAAAAATGAAAATACTTATTTAGAGACAACTTGTCTTACTAATTTGACGGCAATTTTTTTAATGAAATCATTATAATCAAATAGTTCAATAATATCTTGTGAATTGATTTTGCCGGTAGTATAATGGCTTTTTAATTTCTTGCCTTTTAATTTGAAATTTTTTTAAATGAGGGCCTTAATAAAATTAAGTGTGATAGTTTTTTAAGCAATGTTGCAAAAGAATACTAGGGCCTTTTTTTTCTTGGCGGGAAAGCTAGCTCGACCACAAGCCTACAATTGAGAACATTACTTTATCCATATAATAAAATAAAATAAAAATTATTGTGGACAACAAAACTTGAACTAGGTCATCTTTCAAAGTCTTAATTAAAAGTGGCAATCATTCAACCACTAGTGCTCCACGGCACTAGATTTATTCTTAACGCAACATTTTATTTATATTTTATGTAGGCACTATATAAAAGTATATAGACTTTGGGCTCTAAAATTTCGTAATTTATTTCGTTATATATGTTTCTCTTTTTAAACAGCACTGGAACTTCAGGCGCTGAAGCAAAACTGATTCCAACTACCAAAGAAGAATTCGATCGCGGCCGTAAGCTGCTTTGGACTCTTCCAAAGCATGTTATGAATCTGTAAGCGTAAATAAAACAAAGGACTATTTTCCCATTTCTCTTTTATAATGATTGTACTTGTGAATTATTTTGTGATGCATGTTTTCTTTGGAAAAGGCACGTCAAAGGACTCGACAAAGGCAAAGCGCTTTATTTCTGGTTTACCAAGTCCACGAGAAAGACTGAAGGTGGAATCCCAGCACGATTCGTAACCACAAGCATAATGCAAACATTCTTCAAGACCGAACCCTATAACACGTACACGAGTCCGTATGAAGCTATCAACTGCCCCGATGTCTTTCAAAGCATGTACACTCAAATGTTGTGCGGACTTTATGACCGTGAACATGTCCTTAGGGTTGGGGCGATATTCGCCTCGAGCCTTGTTCGGGCCATCAGGTTCCTCCAGCTCAACTGGCAACAGTTGACACATGATATCCGAACCGGATCACTCAACCCAAAAGTGATCGACCCGGCAATCCGTGAATGCATGACCCATATTCTACGGCCCGATCCCGACTTGGCTGACTTTATTGCCCAAGAGTGCGCAAAGGACAACTGGGAGGGGTTTATCACTAGAATTTGGCCAAACACAAAATATCTTGATGCAATTTTTACTGGCGCGATGGCTCAATATATCCCAACTCTTGATTACTATAGCGGAGGATTGCCGATAGTATCCATGCTTTACGGATCATCCGAGTGCTTTTTTGGGATCAATATAAATCCCATGTGCAAGCCATCCGAAATTTCCTACACAATCATGCCAAACGTGGCCTATTTCGAGTTCTTTCCACATGATCCCAATTCATTGGAACTCACTAACTCGGAATCCGTTGACCTCGTGAACGTCGAAATTGGCAAGGAATATGAAGTAGTGATCACCACATATGATGGTTTATATCGATACCGAGTCGGTGACATCCTTCGAGTCTCTGGGTTCTATAACTCGGCGCCACAATTCCAATTTGTCAGGCGCAAAAATGTGTTACTCAGTATTGATACTGACAAGACCATGGAACCCGAGTTACAAGCTGCAGTAGATAATGCTTCCCAGTTGCTTCGTGAATTCAACACAAGTGTGGTTGACTACACGAGTCATGCAGACACAACGACAATCCCGGGCCACTATGTGATATATTTGGAGCTACTAGGGAAGGACTCAAACAACTTGCCTCGTGACAATGTGCTAGACAAATGCTGTCTAGCCATGGAGGAATCACTCGACTCGGAGTACCGACGATGCCGAGTGGCGGACAAGTCAATTGGGCCATTGGAAATCCGAGTTGTGAAAAATGGGACGTTTGAAGAGCTAATGGATTATGCAATCTCAAGGGGTGCTTCCATAAGTCAATATAAGGTGCCCAGGTGTGTTACGTCTAAGCCAATAGTGGATCTACTTGACTCGCGAATCGTATCAAAACATTTTAGTCAATCATTCCCACATTGGACCTCAGAAAAACGTCTCTAAATTGAAGACAATTCAAGAATGACAGACAAAACTAAGTCAATGAAATATGCATGTTGTTTTGTTATATTTTTAATCCCATGGTTTAATTTGTATTGAAATAGTAATGATTGTATGAGTGATATCCATAAACATTAGTGTGTGAGTGAAATAACAATAGTGTGTTCAAATATATTCATTTCGTAGTTAATTTCTTTATATAGTTATCAAATAACGGGTTTTCATGTTGGACCTATATAGCTAAATGCGTCGGACCAAATTACGAATTAGTATTTGTCATATTTATTATGTATTATTAGTATTTCATGTCTCTAGATTTTGTGAATAGTGTTACAGATGAGCTAATTTTTCCTTTTTTTTTTTTACAAATGAGCTAGTTAATTACAAAGGAAAATATTTACGCTATTCCCTATGACGGCATTTGGATAAGTGTGTGAGTCGTAAGTATGTATACAATAATAATGTCATTAAAGGAAATAATATACATTAGAATTTAATATCATGGTTCGAAGGCGATTAAAATGTTGTCTCAGATGAGTCGCCCCGAAACAAAACGGGTTGATGGTACTCAAGTTGTTACTTCTTTTAATTACCTGTAAACATGAGTATGCTAATTTTATTTGACAAAAACTTCTATCAGACTATCTAACGGGTTAAAATCCGTTAGACGGACCCCAACCCGACTCAGTAACAATAGGCGGTGGCATTTTTGTAGTTATAAAGTGGTGGTGTCATTTTTGTGATTTTGAATGCGGTGACATTTTTGTAATATTTTGGGGGTGGTACAGTATAACTGGATCGGTGCATTTTGTAATATTCAGGGGGTGGTACAATATAAGCTGGATCGGTGGCATTTTGTAATATTACGCGGTGATGTAGTGTTTAGTGTGAGTTTTGCATGTATTTTGGGCATAATTTTGGCTATAATGAGTTGATAAACACACATTACCTTAGTCTTATGGGGCGTGTTCTCAATATGTGGGAAAGATATTACGCCTTTCGTTTTGCGGGAAAATCAATATTTTTGTAGCACTTTTGTGGCAATTGGGAGCATTGCGAACGCTATTAGAACTATTAGAACGCTTGTGAATCGTGGAAAGATATGGGAAAGCCGTGCGTATAGGCACGACACTGTGCGTGTTGTCAAAAGTTGATATATGGTTCGTCATGACACACGTGCAGCCCGTGCGCATAGGCACAGTTTGTACGTCTGTGCGAGATTTCAGAATCTGACTTTGTATTGATTGTGGTTTGGCCCGGGAATATGATAAATAAAGAGGAGGCGGCCCCAGAAGAAGAAACACTTACTTTTACCCTAGAAAGTACAGAAAAGAGCACCCTTCTACTGGAGGAATCGAGAGAAAGATCGAGGTCGCATCCACACTTGAGGATTGAAGATTAATCGAGAGATCATCGATATCCCTGAGTTTTCTTACTCCATTGTATTTTTATTTTTATCTAGTTTGATATGAATATGAACAATTTGTCTATGAGTTGTTTATACCCCATGTCCGGCTAAACACCATGTGATTCCGGGATTTGGGATTAGGTTAATTGACTCTTGTTTGATGTTTAATTTGAATTGAAGTTATTACTTCAAACTCTATTCGAGTACTTTGCTTTATTACTTGTTTTATCATATGGCCAATGGTTTAACATACTTGATGTATTGATTCATAATTCGAGAGATGATTTTCAATACTAGATTTTGAGTGCTTGACATGAATATTTTGCATGATTGAGAAGCCTATGAGTATTTGTGAGGATACCTGATCTTTTATACTTTTGGGAGTTGTTTATCTTATGTTGAGTAGAGATGCTAGCATAGATAATTCAATCAACGTATTTATTGTGTGTCGAGAGAGAGGATAAATTACCTTTGTGATCATCTTATAGGGAAGATATATAATAACTTTGGTTTTGATTAATCGGATAATAAGAGGAGATTAATCGAAACCATAACCTGGAATCCATTCATCTACTTGATCTTTTCAATCGTAGCTTTTGCTTTGTTTTTTTATGATAAAATATTGTCTTAGTTTTATAAAACAAGAATCACCTTTCGATCGTCTAAATAAAAATAATAATATTACAATCTCAATACTTAGTGCATCAATTTATTAGTATATGTGGTATCGACCTTACTTACCCTAACTATTAACTACGCCGTTCACTTGCGGTGAAACGTAAAATAAAGGCGAACAAGTTTTGGCGCCGTTTCTAGGGGACAAATTAAATTTTTAGTATTAATATTGCAATAAATAGTATTATTTTTATTTTAGATATTTTTTTCTTTTATTTTGTTGAATTCCACTTACGAGTGTTTGATTTGTTTCTTTTAGTTGGTTCGGGTAATGCATGAACACTCACTCAAAGCGAAGAGAATTAACAATGTTCATACTGGAAGTTGAAGCTTTCGTCAGGCGAATAAGTGCAACTACTAAACGAGCAGAAAGAAATCAAGATCATATTATGGAGGTTGTGAAAAAGAACAACGGGGGTAACAATGGAGGAAACAATGTGATCAATAGGATCAATAATAAGGTACAAATACCGAAGCTCCAAGCAATTCCAACAATAAGCGATTCATGATTACTTTTGCCCTCGGACAAATTGCAACTATAGTGGAATTTTCCATGTCTCGATTAATGCTAATAACTTTGAGTTAAAGCGGTGTTAATTTCCATGATTCAACGAACCAGTTTGGGGATTTGCAAGCGAGGATCCCAACTCTCATCTTGCACACTTCATGCAAATCTATAACACGATCAAGATGAATGGAGTGTCGGATGATGTTATACGTTTGCACCTATTCCCTTTCTCTTTAAGGGATAAGGCAAGAAATTGGTTAGTCACATTGACTCAGGGCGGTGTTAATACTTGGGATGAGTTAAGTTAATTCAAGTTCTTATTCAAATTCTTTCTACCAAGCAAGATATTGTAGCTTAAGAGCGAGACCACTTAGTTTAGACAATTTGATTATGAGCCACGTGCACGAGGCCTGGGAAAGATTGAGAGAATTATTGAGGAGGTGTCCATAATATGTTTTTCCAGAGGATCAACAACTATGTTTCTTCTACAACGGGTTGATGGGACAGACAATATCATTTGTGGATGTCGCAGCATGAGGAGCTTTGCTAGCAAAGTTCCCGCAAGATGCCTTTAATTTTCTTGAAGAGATGGCAATGAATAGCTATCACTAGCCCTCCGAGAGGACAAATGTGAAAAGAGTAGCCGAAGTTTCTGATTCGGACCCAATAAAAGCATTAACGGCTCGGATGATAGCATTGACAAATTAGATAAGTGTTTTAACAAAAGGGACTGAAGTAAACACAGGTGCAAATAATGGAAAAGTTCATTAAGATCCTATTTAGGAAGCTAACTATGTCAATAATCGGAATTTCAATAATTTCCAGAATAATTCGACTCCCACGCATTATCGTCCGAGTTTGAGGAATCACAAAAATTTCTCTTATGCGAATACGAAAAACATGATGCAACCAAAGACCTTTGGGCTTGAGTGTGATGAATGGAGTCATTAATGTGGAGGCTAAGCCATCTTTGGAGGATGTTCTTACCTCGTTCATGAGTTAGACGAGTTCGTTTATGAATGAAACGATGAGCGATTGAATAAATATGAGGCTAAAATAGACAAGATCGAGGAGTGGCCAATTAGCTACAATCGTCGGTGGACAGCATCAATAGGGACAGTTTCCGAGCAACACTGAAGTTAATCTTAAGGAACAGTGTAACATCATTCTTCTGAGGAGTGGTACAGAATACGAGGCGCCGAAGATTCTGGAAAATAATGAGAAATCGCGATCACGCACGACCCATGTGTCGACGCATGAGCTACCCATGCGTGGTGCCGAATAGCGATTTTGACCCTTGGGGATAGAGACACCTGTAACAAATGGCAATGATGAGGTCGAGAATGGAAACAAGGGACATAATGATAAACAAAAAAATTTGAGAAGCTTAAATCTTCTTCTAACTCTGATTTTTCAAACTTACTACTCCCCTCCCTTTTCCTCAACACTTAGATGCCCAATTTGCTAAATTTCTAGACATCTTTAAGAAACGCATATTAACATACCTTTTTGCGGACGCATTGGAGCAAATGCCCAATTATGCAAAGTTTTTAAAGGATGTGATATCCAAGAAGAAAAAAATTGGTAGAGTTCGAGACCGTTAACTTGATCGAAGAGTGCGGCGCCATCATTCGAGAAAAGTACCTCAAAAGCTCAAAGATCCGAGGAGTTTCACTCTCCTTATAAAATAGGGGTGTTTTCTTTGATAAAGCATTGTGTGATTTAGGAGCAAGTATTAATTTAATGCCCTTGTTCATTTTTGAAACTTGGATTGGGAGAGGTGAAGCCATCCACGGTCACTTTGCAACTTGCGAGATAGATCACTCACATATCTAAGGGGATCATGAAGTTGTGCTCGTGAAAGTCGAAAAATTTATGTTCCCGTGGATTTCTTAGTGTTTGACATAGAAGAAGATCGCGACGTGCCTCGGTACTTGGGCATCCATTCTAGCCACCGCAAAAGCCTTGATAGATGTGCAAAAGAAAGTTCACATTACGGGTTAATAGTGAGCATGTTTTATTTTCTATCTATAAATTTGTGAAAACTCATGATAATATAGAGAGCTGCAAATCCTTATCGATCGTTAATTCATGTACTAATGCTCAAAACTTGCGTGATTGTGTGTGTGTGCTTTAAATCTATGCGGGAATTACTTAAAAGTGAACAAATGCAAGGGCGTGAAGAAGAAAATAGGAAAGGACTGCATTGCAAAACCGAAGCACGAATTCGTCGTGCGTGTACGCCTGAGCAGCCCGTGATGCCGTGTGAAACAATTTGGAACAAAACGAGACAAGCACACACCATGTTTGGTTTACGGGCAGCCGTGCGTGACCCCAGATCATTACTGATCCAACCCCAGAACTCAAATCCTCGCCTGAAAACCTCAAGTATGCATTCCTAGGTGAAAACGATGCAAATATGGCACATGACCTATGCGTGAGGCAGTCAATAGAGGCATTTAAAAGGGGTACTAGTTTATGCAAGTCGAAATGGCAGGGAGAAGTGCATAAGGAGGCTACATAGATCTCTCATCAGTGGACCACAACGTCGGGTAGACGTTGGGGTCACTACCCACAACCACCTTCCCAGTGATTCAGGTTGTCTCCACACTTCTTTTGTACTGAAATCCTATCTTTCCATGTGTGCGACATAATTTCATTCAAGTTTGGGGGAGAGATAGTTAATTTTGATATAAAGGTGTGGAGAGAGAAAAAATAAATAAATTTGCATTTCTATAGTTGCGTGTAGTGCATTTAGGTTATATTGCATTAGAGGCACGTTTACAATTTGAGCACGTTTATTGCTTTAGTAGGTTTTAGGGAGTGAGTAAACTTGGATTTGCTGTTGTGATGAGGGGTATATTTGGAAATTTTTGTGCTGTTTTGATTGGGTATTGAGTGCAAAGTGATCAAACTGAGAAGGGATGATATAGAGCATGTGAATAATGAAAACATGGATTTTATGCTTTGATTTACGATTTTGCAAGCCAATGAGTTTTTGAGCCTTTGCTGCTTTCATTATATGCAGACTTGTATGTTGTTTTGAGTGTATTGTTCATGATGATAGAACTCTAGAACTTGCCCTGGTATCTCTGTCAAATCCACAAGTTATATGTGATTTGTGAAAATGATCTAATGCCATTTTTGTTAAGTCTTTCGAGCCTTTGGCCTATCAAATGATATTTAATTCCGTAGTTAGCTAATTTGAGCCTATTGCCTTATCTTTTGATAGCCACGTCTTTAGCCTTAACTTAATATATTTGTTGCCCTAAACTTGAGCTTATAGCATTGAGTAAGTGGGTTGAATAAGGTTGAGCGGATGAGATCAATAATATAGAGAATTGGGTGAGAGTTGATTTATGGGAATGAAAGAAAAGCAAAAGGAGGAAAATAATGACGAGTACTCATGAAAGAGTCGGAAAAATAAAACAAAACAAAAATCGACTTTGTGAGTGGGTTTGGTATGAATAAACTTGTAGAAATTTGGGGTTGTAATATGATGTGGAAAAGTTGAGTTTTATGAAAGAAGAAAAAAAAAGGGGGATATGAGGAATTGATAAAAACAAGGGGTGGTTTGAGAAGCATAGTGGTTTGATGTGAGGTTTGATAATTGAATTAAAAAAATATACTTACCAATCTATATGCTCGAGTTTGAGTCACTTTATCTATATTTCTCTACCCTAACCAAAGAGCCTTCATTACAACCAAATGACAAAGTCCTTTTTGATTCATGAATTGCATACACTTTAGTGGCGAGATTTAAGACGATCTGCAAGCTTATGGTAGTTCTTCATCACTAATATGATTGAGCGTAAACACGTTCGTTAAACTTGAAAGGAGAGCATACACTTGATCGATCGTGATTCAAAGCATTTGTCATGGTTTTATTGAAATGTGTTTTATGTTAGATATTTGAGGCTTGGTTGATTCATTGCTTGATACCTATGGATAAGATGCATGAGTTTTGTTGTGTTGTTCTTGATATGTGATAGGTGTGAGTTTTGCATGTATTTTGGGGCGTATTTATGGCTAAAATGGTGACTAAACGTGCATAAACTCATATGAAATGATTCATATTTGCTTTTTGTGGGAAAGATATTATGCTTTGCTCGTTTTTTAGGAATTTAGTGATATTTGAAGTAATTTGGATACAAATACGAGCATTGCGGAGAAGAAATACCACAAATGATGGAAAATACATGACACACGGGTAGGGCGTGCGCCTAAGCACCACCCGTGCGCCCGGGAAAGCGAGAACTAAAGGTACGGCAATGCGCACGGGGGTAGCCCGTGCGTATACGCACCACCCGTTCGCCACTGAAGGATTGAAAATATCCTTACGGCAATGCGTGTATATTCTTGGAAGAAGACATCAAGGAGACAATCGGGTTGCATCGGAGCTCAACGAACGGAGATACATCGAGAGATTGTCGACTTTCCTAAGTTTTTCTTGCTTCTCTTGTAGTTTTCATCTTTCATTTTTAGTTGTCATGGCTATGAACAATTTGTATATGAGTTGTTTAGAAATCATGTGTAGCTAAACTCTTTAGATTTCCGAGTTTTGGAAGTAGATTAATGAACTCTTGTTGGATGTTTTAATCTTAGTTGAAGTTATTATCTTGAAGCTTATTTGAGTACTTTGAGCTTATACTTGTTTTATCACTTGATCAATGATTTAGCTTGTTTGATATATTGATTAATAATTCGAGAGATGAGTTTCAATATTAGATCTTGAGTACTCGACACAAATATTTGCATGAATGAGAGGTTTGTAAATATTTGTGAGGACATTGATCTTGTGCACTTTTGGGAGTTGAGTACTTCATGTTGAGTAGAGATGCTAGCATAAGTATTTCAATCTACGTTTTATATGCATCTCGAGATGGAGGATAAAATATCTTTGTGATCGTCTATAGGAATATTGATAATAACTTGGCTTGGATTAAATGGACAACAAGAGGGTTATTAATCGAAACCTTAACGGAAATCCATTTCATCTTCTTGATACTTCTATCAATTGTGTTTTCTTAATTTTGTGTTTTAGTAGTCCAACTTGTCTTAATCTCACAACAACAATCATTAAATTACGATCGTCTAAATAAAAATAAAGCTATCTTAGTTCAATACTTAGTACATAAATTTATTAGTCTCTGTGGATACGACATTGCTACCATTTTCTATAACGTACACCGTACACTTGCGGTGAGCTAAAAATAAAGGCGAACAAGTTTTTGGCGCCATTTGGGGACTAATACATTTTTGGTGCTAATATTGCGATAGATAGAATTATTCTTAATTTAGACATTTTTCTTTATATTTTGGTTTGACTCTAATTCTACATTATTTGACTTGTTCCTTTTAGTTTGGTCCGGGTAGTGCATGAACACGCGCTCTAGGAGAGGGGATTTAATACCGCTCATCCAGGAAGTTGAGGCTTTTCGTGAGAAGAATAAGTGCTACCACTAGACGGGCGAAAGACAACAAAATCCGATAATGGGGATTTGGATGAAGAACACAGGGGTAACAATGGGATCAACAGGATCAATGAGTTACCAATACAGGGTAACAATGGAGTAAACGAGTTACCAATACCGGTTCAACAACAAGCCATTCATGATTACTTTTGACCACAAACGAATCGTAATTATGGTGGTATTGCCCATATTCCGATAAATGCCAACAACTTTGAGCTCAAACCAAAGATCGATCAATATGGTACAATAGAACCGATCTGGGGGTTCGTGAATCAAGACCCTAATTCTCACCTTGCTCATTTTATCCAAATATGCAACACGATCAAAATGAATGGAGTCTCGAGATGATGCCATAAGATTGCGCCTATTCCGTTCTCTTTGAGGGATAAGGCGAGAAATTGGTTGGGTACTTTGTGAGGAAGCGTCACACATGGGACGAATTGAGCCAAAAGTTCTTGTTTAAATTCTTTCCACCGAGCAAAACTTTACAACTCAAAAGCGAGATTACTCAATTCCAATAGTTTGATTCGGAGCCTTTGTATGAGGCTTGGGAAAGATTTCGGGATTTGTTACGAAGATGTCCACAACATGGGTTCCGGATGATCATGATTATGTTTCTTCTACAATGGTTTAATGGGGCAAACGAGGGCCTTTGTTGATGCCAAAATGTGGGAGGAGCATTGTTGGCAAGGTTTCCACAAGATGCTTTGAACCTTCTTATAAAAATGGCTATGAACAGATTACAAAGTGGCGTCTGAAAGATCCAATGTACAACGAGTAGCCAAAATTTTGGACGGAACCGATTAAAGCGCTAATGGCACAAGTGGCGGCTTTGACAACTCAATTGAGTGTTTTAACGAAAGGGCGAGAAACAAGCACGAGCACGGGTAGTCAAGCTCTTCTATATCCGATGGAGGAGGTCAATTATGTGAATAACCGAATTTCAACAATTTTGGAACAATTCAAACCCAACACACTACCATCCAGGGGTTGAGAAACCATGAAAATTTTTCCTATGCCAATACAAAGAATGTGTTGCAACCTCCACCGGATTTAATGCTTCAAATGGAGGTGGAAATATGGGAAGGCAAATCATCGTTGGAGGATGCACTCACCTCCTTCATAAATCAATCGAATGCATTCATGAGTGACGAGGAGTCGCTTCAGCTAGGCAAGATTCTAGGATGGATAAGATGGAACTACAAATGACCCAAGTGACAAGCTCAATAAAGAATCTTGAAACTCAAGTGGGTCAATTAGCTACAATTGTGGGTGGTCAACATCAAAAGGGTCAATTTCGAGTAATACTGAGAGATGAATCCTAAGGAATAATGCAAGGCTATTCGCTACGGCGTTCACGAAATATGAAGGGCCTAAAGAAAAACTGCGGAAATCTGAAAATTTGGAGGAAGCATCTAAGCCGGGAGAGGATGAATCGATGATGAAAGATGGTTGTTAGGAAATTTATTGTTTATATTTTGATGAATGCCATGTAAAACTTAGAATAGAAAGTTGGCACCCCAAAATTCTTGTTGTAAAATGCATTGTAATAAATAAGTGCTAAATATCTGAGTTAAGTCTCTTACGACCTAACTTGCAAAGAAGACAATTTCAAAGAAGGAAGAAAGCTTGAGACAATTTGAGTATGGCAAAGAAGAGAGACGGGAATTTAAGAAATTGAAGAACGGTGAGATACGGTGAGTGGAGTATCAATCAAGTCAACTCGAGAAAAGCCAAGTCTTAAGGAGTTGAAGTGATAGAAGAGTCATCCAATGATTGGAAGGCGACTTAAGTCACCTGGGGAAAGCAAAGAAATGCGTCAAGTCGAGATAATCGTAAAAGATCGTTTGCCTAAATCAAGAAAATTACTTAAACAAGTAATATCTCCATACCACCTTTTCAGTGCTATCCGAGCGTGCAAAAGGAATGAACCAATGGGAAGCACTACCGTGTGAATCCGAAAAGGTGAAAGAAACATTTGATGGAAATGGCAATTCCAATTCTTTCGACAACAAGACAAGCCAACCACGGTTACATTGCAAGTGACTTTCAAAAATAACCTATCTCTTTCAACGGGCAAATTTTTGAAAGATCACTATAAAAGTTGAGGAGTTTATTTGAGGAAATGAGATATATGAGAGTGACACAAATTTTCTGGACCAACCAAACAACGTTCAAGCAATTATTAGAAAATGCGAAACATTCTCAATCCTCAAGCCTACAGATATGAAGAACATCAATCCAACACTCACTGTGAAGGAAAGATAACTTCAATCGGTTGAAGAGGAAAATTTTTGAAAAATAAAGGGTTCTACATTCCACGAAGGATTGTAGGAAGGTTCAAGGTCGAATCAAGTCTTAAGCTTTTGGAGGCTTCGTGATCAAATCCAAAGAGCTTGAGCAAGTGAGTGTAGTAAATGATTTGCCATGTGAAGAAGCTGAGTCAACCCACGAGGAAGATCAATGTCGAGTGATCAAGGCTCTGCATTGAGTCCCAAAGGATCAAGTTGTGTGACTATGATCAAGCTTTAGATCATCCGGGACTGAATTACCACTTCAGATAACGATCATTACCTAAAGTGGATTCCTCCGGAGTTGGAGAAAGAGGAGTAGAAGAATTACCCCATCTTAGGACCTCTATAAAAATTTCATTGTGTCATTTACATTTCAAAGACTTTAATTCTGCATTTTTAATCGCTTATATCTGGAGGATAAATTTGCTATCCACTTGATAATTTATAAGTACTAAACCAAGCACTAAACTCTTGCTTAATCAAACTTAAGGGTGTTAAGTCTTCCTGAAAACAAAACCACGGTTGAGTTAATTTAGAGCCAACGGTGAGTTATTCCATCAACAAGGGGTCTCGATTGAGTCATTGAGAGATTAACTCTATTGAGTGGCTAAATTGAATCCATCAAGGACACAACCTCAGTATCAACTCATATATTTAAAAGGACTAAATCGAAAATTTGGTAAGGTTTATTCAACCCCCTTCTAAACCTTACACTTACACCCCTTGGGACCTACAATGGTGTTGAAGAAAATGGGGAAAAAAGAGACAAGAGGCGAAACAAACAACAATGGTGGGAAGCTAAAATCATCGTCTAACTCTAATATATCTAAGTTGCCTATATCTCTTCCCTTTCCCAAAGATTTCAAAAGAAAAAGTTTGATGATCAATTTGCAAAATTCCTTGATATATTTAAGAAATTGCACATTAACATTCCTTTTGCAGGATCACTGCAGAGCAAATGCCAAATTATGCAAAATTTCTTAAGGATGTTATGTCGAAGAAGAGGAAGATGACAAGCTTTGAAACGGTGAATTTGACGGAAGAATGTAGCGCAATCATCCAAAGAAAGCTACCACAAAAACTGAAAGATCCGGGGAGTTTCACTATCCCTTGTGCCATTGGTGGTAACTTCTTTAATAAAGCGTTGTGTGATTTGGGGGCAAGTATTAATTTGATGCCTTTGTCCATTTTCAGGAAGCTTGGACTAGGCGAAGTGAAGCCAACCACGGTTACATTGCAACTTGCGGACCGGTCACTTACTTATCAAGGGAATTATAGAAGACGTCTTTGGTAAAAGTTGATAAATTTATATTCCTGTGGATTTCTTGGTTCTTGACATGGAAGAAGATCGTGGCGTTACATGATACTTGGCGTCATTTTAGCTATTTGGGGTAAAGCCTTAA
The DNA here is from genome assembly GCA_016081115.2 of Rehmannia glutinosa. NCBI lineage: Eukaryota > Viridiplantae > Streptophyta > Magnoliopsida > Lamiales > Orobanchaceae > Rehmannia > Rehmannia glutinosa. The sequence goes on from CM071937.1 coordinate 83,032,601, forward strand.
TAGATGTACAAAAAAAGAGCTCACTTTACGTGTTAATGATGAGCACGTTTTATTTTCTATATATAAGGCGATGAAATTTCATAATACGGTGGAGCATTGTCATTTTTAGATATAGTTGGTTCATGCATTGAGGATTATGTTGAGCATACATTGTCTCGATGATGATTTAGAATTTGGTCTAACCCACTCGTGCTCAATGTCGAGTGTTGTGCTTGATTTTGATAACCAAGATTTGTACGACTATGTTTGTGATTTAGATCATACGCGATGGAACTACCTAGGAGCGCAAGAGGCGTGAACGTAAAGTCAGAAATATGGGAGCGAACCTCGGGCAAATGATTGACCGTGCATTCATGAACTTACCAACCTCCTACAAACAAAAAGTGAGAACCCTGAAGGGCGCACTACCCGTGCGTCCATAGAAGGTTGCCCGTGCGTGTTCTAAAAGGTAGGATTGAAAGCGAGGAGGAAGGAAAAAGGGTCGGGTGGTGCTTTTTTAACACGGGCAACCCGTGTGTATTCAAGGCATGATTGAAACATTGAAGAAGGCATTGGTGACAACACTTATACTTGTCGCCCCATTGGAGTCAACCATTTGAATTGATGTGTGATGCGGCGATTTTGCGGTAGGGGTTGTCCTCGGTCAAAAGAGGGAAAAGTTGTTCGAGATCCATCTACTATGCTAGTAGAGCGTTGGGCCGTGCTAAGCGAATTACACCACAAAGGAGATCTTTGGCGATTGTTTTCGCATTTGATAAATTCGATCATACTTGATTGGGACAAAAACGATCGTTCACACCGACCATGTGGCCATCAAATATCTCTTTGACAAAAAGGATGCGAAACCAAGATTGATTCGGTGGATCTTACTATTGCAAGAGTTTGATGTGGAAATCAAGGACCGAAAAGGATGCGAGAATGTGGTGGCGGACCACTTGTCTTGAATTGAAAATCAAGAGGAGCGCAAGGAAGCATGGGATTAATAAAAGAGGAATTCCCGATGAACGATTACTCATGCTTGAGGCAAAATTTCCATGGTATGCGGACTTTGTCAACTATTTGGTCATGGGAGTTTTACCTCCGGATTTATCGCCATATCAAAGAAGAAGTTCTTACATGACGTAAAGTTTTACATGTGGGGACGACCCCCTACTCTTTAAGAGGTGCGCGGACAAAATCATAAGAAGATCGTACCTCAAGAAGAATGGGAGGAGTCTTACAATGATGTCATTCTGCACCCTCAGGAGGACATTTTTGCCCAACCGCACCACAAGGAAGGTATTGCAAAGTGGGCTATATTGGCCCACTTTATTTAATTTATGTTATTATTTGTTTGTGCAACAATGTGATAGGTGTCGGCGGATGGGCAACATTTCAAGGTGACACGAGATGCCAATGACAAATGTAATCGAAGTGGAATTGTTCGATGTGTGGGAATTGATTTCATGGGCCCCATTCCTTCATCTTCGGGTTATCAATATATTCTACTCGCAGTGGAATATGTATCCCGTTGGGTAGAGGCGATTCCATCCAAAACAAATGATACTCAAGTTGTGATGCGGTTCCTTAAGAAAAATATATTTACTAGATTCGGCACTCCAAGAGCTTTAATTAGTGATGGAGGGTCGCATTTTGTAAATAAATTGATGAGCAACTTGTTAGCAAAATATGGGGTGAAACATAAAGTCGCATTGGCATATCATCCTCAAGCCAATGGGCAAGCAGAAGTGGCTAACAGGGAGATCAAACAAATCCTTGAAAAGACGGTGAACATCAATCGAAAGGATTGGGCGTTAAAATTAGATGATGCTTTATGGGCATCTGATGCATATAAGACACCGTTGGGCACTTCCCCATACCAGCTTGTTATTGGGAAATCGTGTCACTTGCCGGTGGAGTTGGAACACAAAGCATTTTGGGCGGTCAAGAAGTTAAATCTGGATTTTCAAAAAGCCGGTGAAGAGAGGTTGCTCCATTTGAATCAGATGGAAGAGTTTCGGGATGAAGCTTACGAAAACTCCCAAATTTATAAAGAACGAACCAAGAGGTGGCATGATAAGATGATCAAGAAAAGAGAGTTTTTACTAGGGGAACCAGTCCTCTTGTACAATTCACGCCTTAAATTTTTCCCGGGAAAACTCAAGTCTAGGTGGTCGGGGCCATTCGTGATAAAGAAAGTATTGAATCCTCCCGGAATTGTGGAATTGTTGACAAAAGACGGTGAGACTTTCATGGTAAACGGCCAACGGATTAAGCATTACTTCCACCGAGGTAATCAAGAGGAGGTGACATCCATCACCTTGCGCGACTGTGGATCGAACGAAAAACAGGCGTCAAGGTAAAGACGTTAAATATAGCGCTTGTTGGGAGGCAACCCAACGGTTTTTCGTGTGCATTTCATATTTTCGTGTGTGTACTTTATTTCATTTTCGTGTGTTTTGTGTGAAAAAAAAAGAGAAAAAGATGAAAATCCTGAAAATAGCTGCCCAGGTACGCACGGGTAACCCGTGCCTATGCACACCACCCCGTGCGTCCCTGGAAGGGAACAAGAGTTGCTCGCAATACGCACGGGCGCCAGTCGTCTCACGCACGACCGTGCGCGCATTCTGAAGAAATTGTTTTTAAGGCTACGGCATGACGCACGCCCGTCGTCATCCCGATGGGACGATTAAGAGGTGCAGCAGACTCAATTTTTTCAAAAATCTCATCCTTCTTCAAACGAAACAATCGCCCACCTTCCCACATTGTGGTAAACTCCCAATTTCTTTCAAAATCCGAGCATAACAACATACTCTTATCATAATTCATTCACAAATTGCATCAAGTTAGTGTTTGAATTCAAGAATTGGGAGAAAAAGCACCTAGGGCTTAAAGTTCTTCCCCTTTGTGAAATTTAGAGAATTTCGGTAAGAATTTCGTTATTTCTTATAAAATTCTTGGGAATTACATGTTAAGGATGATATTGGGTGCTTGTGGTGATATTTTTGCTATGTTTTGGATGAATTCTTCTTTAAGGCAAATTATCAAACACCTTGGGCATGTGAATTGGGACATATTTGAAGGAATTGATGATGAATTAGGCTTGAGCTTTGAGTAATAGGGCTTTTAAATGATGATTATCTATATTTGCACTATTAGTTGATTGTGTGAAGCACGCTATTCTTACTTGTGATTGTATTTGGTTGTCTTGGGTTACTAATACATGTTATTCAGTACTCATTCACAAGTGATGGCAAACCGACAAAACCTCAAGGTAGGAGAGACGCGACCCGGGAGGAACCACCACAGAAATACAACCCGATAGCCCGGCGGCCTTTGGAATAGTATTGCGAATGCGGATGCTTTGGAGCGGTGGAATAAGCTCATCGTTCGACAGATGAGTCCTCAAAATACGCCGATGATTGCACCCAATTTCTTGGGATACACGAGGATGTGTGGCGATTATTTGAGAGAGTTGGGTGGACAAAGTTTATGAGGAGAAGATGGCCAAGTTACAAGAAATTCACGCTCGAATTTTTGAGCACGAGTAAAGATGATCAAAAATATAGGCGGCAAGGTCATTGGGGTAGAATTTCGGTTGGGAACAGGATGAGACAATTATCCACGAGATGAGTTAAATGCAATATTTGAAGTTCCCACAGCGCACCTTTTCCGACAGATACGGATATGACCAATACGACTTTTGGCGCCTTCTTGTCCAAACGCTAGAAATGGGTCCCATGCTCTCTACGAGCTGCTCGTGACCGCAAAATCTTCTTGGATCCGAATCCGGTGTTACAGTATATCTGACGGGTTACGTCGGCTTCGATCTTCGCGAGGAAAATATGGGGGGTATGACGGTCATGAGTTATATCTATTGTGGTGTATGTTGACGAAAGTACACCTTACAACAACATTGCGTACTTCATAGAGCAAGTGGATAATCTAGCTAAGCGGGAGGTGGTGCTATTTCCATAGGGGTTCGATTACCCTATTGCCCGACATTTCAACATCGAGTTTAGAGGCCGGAGCCTATAACAGCAAGGTTAATTTGGCATCTTTGCACCACATGCGCTTTCTCGCCAATGAAGACAATACGCTAGTTCTTCTACAGAAGAAAGGTGCCTCATTTCCATTGCCCAACCCGACATACACCACTGTCGATACCCTGGCGGACACAACGAACTTCCTAATGAACTCGGAAGCGCATAATAGAATTACGCGCGCCATAGATGCGAGGAAGAGGCACCGAGTTCACGGCTTCCCGGATGTGGAGGATATGGTAGCAGAGGAAGAGGAGCTACATAGAAGCGAAATGGGGGTGGAACCTCATCTTCCCCAACTCGGATATGACATTCCCGAGGCCTCACACGGAGGAGATTACCCCCAACGCTCACATAGTGGGGATCGTCCGATACCTCTCATGGTGGCGAGCCCCAACGCGACAATGACTTTCAAGATATGTTATATGCGTTTGGGAAGATTTGCATCGTCAAGCTGACGAGTTGTGGCAACAGGGGAGGATTTGAGGCAAGCATCGGGCTGATTTTCTCGCATTCCGTGAGAACTATGACAGAGGGCCGAAGAGACGTGTCAAGTGCTCCAAAGGTTGCAAATGTGGCATATCTCACAAGGCCACTTTCTACCGCCACCTCATGATGATTCGGGTATATCTCCACTTTTCACTATTGAAATTCTATTTTCCCCTCTAAAAAAACAAAAATATAATTTCATTCAAGTTCGGGGAGAGGTAGTATTTCGATAAATAAAAAGTGTAGATGCAAAAAAAAAAAAAATATATATATATATATAATAAAAATTTCTTTGCATTGTGTGTTTTTGTGTGTTTTCATATAGTTGCATATAGAGCATTCTAGGTTGCATTGCATTAGAGCACGTTTATTGCTTTCATAGAGGTTAGAGAGTGAGTTGACCGGGCTTGTTGCAACTTGATGTTTGTGTGTTGATTGAAAAGTTTGTATTATTGAGATTGGATGTTATGAGTTGATTGAGCCTTGAATAGATAACATTGAGCATGTTGATATGGAAAACTTGGTTTGATGCTTTGAATTACGTATCTGCAAGCCTGTGAGCTTTTGAGCCTTTACTGCTTATATCTTTTGCAGTCTTGTTGTGATTTGAGCGTATCATTCATGTTGTTAGAATTCTAGAACTTGCTCGGGCATCTCTGTCAAGGCCACATGTTGTATGCAAATTGTGAAGGTGATTAAAGGCCATCTTTGCTAGCCTTTCAAGCCTTTTGCTTACCTAAAGATGTTGAAATTCCTAGTTAGCCAAGTTGGGCCTATTACCTATTTCTTTGATAACCACAAAATTTAAACCTTGAACTTGATATATCCATCACCCTAAACTCGAGTGTATAGCGTTGAGAAAAGGGAATGAATGAGGTTGAATGGGTGGGAATTGTAAAGTAGGATAATTGGGCATATTTGGTCAATTGGAACAAAAAGAGGAAGAAAAGGAGTTGAACAGAAGTGTGAAAATTCACAAAAGAATCGGAAAAAAATCGACGTACAATGTGAATTTTCATCTAAAAGAACTTTTGGGGGGCTAAGGATTGTAATTTGAGGCAATTCTCAATAGAAATGAAGGAGATGGAGATGAGTTAAGTGGTGAAAATAAGGGTTGATTGGAGTAGCATATGGGATTATAATGTCAAATGATTGATATGCTCATCCGTCTATATACTCGAGTTTGAGTCACTTGATCCAAAATTTCCTTCCCAAACCAAAGAGCCTTCATTACAACCAAATGAGAAAGACTTTTTGATTCACAAATTGCATACATTCGAGTGGCGGAGATATGAGACGAATTGCAAGCCTATGGTAATTCTCGCAACATCGAATTGATTTGAGCGTAAACACGTCTTATATCCTCGTGAGATGAGAGTATACACTTAATTTTGAGGTTGTAATTGAGCATTTCACCAGGTTTTGTTTGATGCATGCTCTTTGAGTAGATATTTGAGGCTTGATTGGTTTGTTGCTTGACATTCATGATGAACAATATGAATTTTGCATTTTTTTTTTTTTTGGTCTCTTAGTGTGCGCCATACTTCTTATCTCCTGTTATGTTTTATCTTGTTTTCAAAATTATTGATGGACGGTCAACAGTTTAAGTTTGGGGGATTTTGATAGGTGTGAGTTTTGCATGTATTTTGGGGCGTATTTATGGCTAAAATGGTGACTAAACGTGCATAAACTCATATGAAATGATTCATATTCGCTTTTTGTGGGAAAGATATTATGCTTTGCTCGTTTTGTAGGAATTTAGTGATATTTGAAGTAATTTGGATACAAATACGAGCATTGCGAGAAGAAATACCACAAATGATGGAAAATACATGACGCACGGGTAGGGCGTGCGCTTAAGCACCACCCGTGCGCCCGGGAAGCGAGAACTAAAGGTACGACAATGTGCGGGTAGCCCGTGCGTATACGCACCATACATGCGCCACCGAAGGATTGAAAATCTCCCTAAAGAATGTGCACGGGTGACCGTGCATACCACGCCGACCCGTCGCTGGTTGGTGAACAGAGCAATTGCCTATGGCATGACACAAGGGTAACCCGTGCGCCCACGCACGGCCCGTGCGCCCCTGCTGCATCGCAATATTTTGACAGCAACATGACCTAGACTTGGAGGGGGTATATAAACACTTTTGGGGCGCACACCAAGGGGATTCTCGACAATTTTGGGATCTACAACACAAGACAAAGGTATATTCTTGGAAGAAGACATCAAGGAGACAATCGGGGTTGCATCGGAGCTCAACGAACGGAGATACATCGAGAGATTGTCGACTTTCCTAAGTTTTTTGCTTCTCTTGTAGTTTTCATCTTTCATTTTTAGTTGCCATGGCTATGAACAATTTGTATATGAGTTGTTTAGAAATCATGTGTAGCTAAACTCTTTAGATTTTAGGGTTTTGGAAATAGATTAATGAACTCTTGTTGGATGTTTTAATCTTAGTTGAAGTTATTATCTTGAAGCCTATTTGAGTACTTTGAGCTTATACTTGTTTTATCACTTGATCAATGATTTAACTTGTTTGATATATTGATTCATAATTCGAGAGATGAGTTTCAATATTAGATCTTGAGTACTTCGACACAAATATTTGCATGAATCGAGATGTTTGTAAATATTTGTTAGGACATTGATCTTGTGCACTTTTGGGAGTTGAGTACTTCATGTTGAGTAGAGATGCTAGCATAAGTATTTCAATCTACGTTTTATATGCATCTCGAGAGGGAGGATAAAATATCTTTGTGATCGTCTTATAGGAATATTGATAATAACTTGGCTTGGATTAAATCGGACAACAAGAGGGTTATTAATCGAAACCTTAACTCGGAAATCCGTTTCATCTTCTTGATACTTCTATAAATTGTGTTTTCTTAATTTTGTGTTTTAGTAGTCCAACTTGTCTTAATCTCACAACAACAATCATTAAATTACGATCGTCTAAATAAAAATAAAGCTATCTTAGTTCAATACTTAGTACATAAATTTATTAGTCTCTGTGGATACTACTTGCTACCCTTTTCTATAACGTACACCGTACACTTGCGGTGAGCTAAAAATAAAGGCGAACAATATGCTTTTCATTCCTCCCACTTGTGTTTTATTTGGTTTATAAAGCGTTGGCCCGGACTGTCAACAGTTTAAGTTTGAGGTTTGTTTAGTGTAAGTATTGCATGTATTTTGGGCATAATTTTGGCTATAATGAGTTGATAAACATGCATTACCTTAGTAGTATGGGTTGTGTTCTCAATATGTGGAAAATATATTACGCTTATCTCGTTTTGCAAAAAAAATCACTATTTTTGTAGCACTTTTGTGGCAATTGGGAGCATTGCGGCTATTGGAATCCTTGTGAATCGTTGAAAGATATGTGGAACAATGAGTACACGAAGTAAGGAGTTGATACGAGAAATATCGGCTGAATCGGAGTAGAAAATGACCAAGCTCGGGCAGCTCGTGCTTGTAGGCATGGCCCGTGCGTGTTGTGAAAAGTTGATATTTAGTTCGGCATGACACATAGGCAGCCCGTGCGCATAGGCACTACTCGTGCGTCGAGCGGGATTTCAGAATCGACTTCGTATAGATTGTGGTTTGGCCAGGAATGTTATAAATAAATAGGAGGCGACCCCAAATGAAGAAACACTTACTTTTACCCTAGAAAGCATACAAAAGTGCACTTTTCTACCAGAGGAATCGAGAGAAAGATCGAGGTCGCATCCACGCTTGAGAATTGAAGATTGATCGAGAGATCATCGATATCCCCGAGTTTTCTTACTCCGTTGTATTTTTATTTCATATAGTTTGATATGAATATGAACAATTTATCTATGAGTTGTTTATACCCCATGTCCACTAAACAACTTGTGATTAAGGGGTTTGGGATTAGGTTAATTGACTCTTGTTTGATGTTTAATTTGAATTGAAGTTATTATTTCAAACCCTATTCGAGTACTTTGCTTTATTACTTTATCATATGGCCAATGGTTTAACATACTTGATGTATTGATTCATAATTCGAGAGATGAGTTTCAATACTAGATCTTGAGTCTTGACATGAATATTTTCCATGGTTGAGAAGTCTATGAGTATTTGCGAGGATAAGCGATCTTTTATACTTTTTGGAGTTGTTTATCTTATGTTGAGTAGAGATGCTAGAATAGATAATTCAATCAACGTATTTATTGTGTCTCGAGAGAGAGGATAACTTACCTTTGTGATCATCTTATAAGGAAGATAGATAATAACTTTGGTTTTGATTAATCGGATAACAATAGGAGATTAATGAAACCATAACCACGAAATCCATTCATCTACTTGATCTTTTGAATCGTAGCTTTTGCTTTGTTCTTTTTATGATAAAATATTGTCTTAGTTTTATAAAACAACAATCACCTTTCGATCGTATACTTAGTGCATCAATTTATGAGTCTTCGTGGGATCGACCTTGCTTATCCTATCTATTAACTACGCGTTCACTTGTGGTGAAGCTAAAAATAAGGTGAACAAGTAGTCATTAAAAGTATTAGTTTTTTCTCTAAAAAAGAATTAGTAATCTTCTTTGAAAAGTATTAGTAATCCTCTTGACCGATTTTTTATTCATCCTCATGAAAAATATTTTTTCTTTCTATTAAGAGTATTAGTATTCCTACTAAAACGTATTAATAGTCTTATTTAAAAGTATTATATTTTCCAATTAAATATGCTTTAGTATTCCTCCCGAATGTAATAATTTTCTCATGGAAAGTATTAGTAGTTCCCCATCAAAGTATTAGTTATTCCCAAAAAAAGTATCATTAGTCATCCTGAAGAGTATTTGGTAGCACCCTAAAAAAGTTAGTTTTCCCTCAGAAAAGTATTAGTAGTCCTCCTAAAAAATATTAGTTACACTCCTAAATGTATTAGTAGCTTGAGATGTGGTATTAGCGGTTGTCTTTTGTTGATGTCTTGTGGTTCAAATATTTACATCTATCTAGCAGTTAGATCAGTTAGACCATCCGATAGTGAGGCTAACTCTTTTTATTTATGGTATAGTCGTGGCTTGGAGCTCGGCTAAATTGCAAAATGAGGACACTAATAATATCCCAATGACAAAAAAGAGGACTAAATTAGTGAGCTTTCAATTTAGGGCAATAACTTTAAAATTTTAGCAAATTGATGATCAATTGAGCCCGAAATGCCACATGGACCTCTATGTTGAGCCGAATTGTCCAAATTTAGGCTAATTGCTTATGTACAAATAAATTTTTTGCTATGTCACGTAAAATAAGTCTAAAAATTATTCTAAACATTTACAAATACATCGAAAATCTATAACCAATTTAGGAATTTACAAACTAACAAATAGATAGTCTAAATGTATGAAAATAAATCGATAATTGTTTTAAGAATTTACAAATTAAAATTAAGGGAAAAATAAGATTTTAAGTTCTTTAACTTGGACCCATTTGTAAATTCGTCATTTAAATTATCACATTAGAATTTTAGTCATTTAACTTTCAAATCTCTAGATATTCAGTCCTTTAACTTAGAAAATTTACTTTTGGTCCTATTACTTGATAATTTTCAGCAATTTAGTCCTATATAAACAATATCAAACTTTTGTCTTGGACTTTTAAATGGAAATATTCATTACGTGCTTCCGTACAAAAATTAAACAATCTCTTAATGAATTTTGTACCTAGTTTAGCGGAAGCGCACGGGTGTGATGATTCGCAATGCCATCGATCAATTTTCGATCTTTTCGGGATATATTTTCAATTCTAGGTCATGAAATTGCGTGTCCAGATCTTCTTATCTCGTGTACATTTTTTAGGAGTTCGTTCGTTTAGTGAATGGATTGATGCACTTTCTTGTCTCAATCCTTCACCACAATTGACCTATTATTTACCAGGATTCATTCTTTGGTTTTTTGGTATGTTGTTTTCTGGTGATTTATCCGATTTATTGGTAAGATCTCGATTTACCCATTCATAATGTTGCAATATTTATGTTCTTACTGATCATGTGATTGCTTGTTTGACATATCACTATCATGATGTTCTTATTCATACATCGTCAAAATTTGATGACATCTCTTGTAAAGAATACATCTTGGACACTGTTGTGTGTGAGTTTTGCATGTATTTTAGGGCATATTTATGGCTATAATTGTTTATAAACATGCAATAACGTGTATGAAATGGTATATATTCGCTCTTTGTGGAAAAGATATTACGCTTGCTTGTTTTGTAGGAATTTAACGATATTTGGAGTGATTTTGTGACAAATACGAGCATTGCTACCTAGAATCATCAAGAATCGAGCGATTACACCCAATTGGAAGCCAACTATATGGATTCTAGAGTCATAGTGATAAGTCGTGTGGCAAAAGAAGCATAGATTATCAAACAACAAGGAGATTTATCTCAAGGAACATCCAAACGCGTATGGAATTTCCAAAGATTGGCGGAGGGTTTAGTATTTTGGTCATAACTCTCTCTACAAAATTGATATTGAGCTGATTCAAGTGGCTATGGAAAGCTAAAAGAGAGGGATACAACTCTTATGAAGACCCCGCAAACAAATTTGTACGATCCGCGTGCCCTACAGAGACTGGATGTTTTTACGGGATGGCGCACGGGTAGCCGTGCGCCAACGCACGACCCGTGCGTTATTGCGAAAAACTCCAAAAATGATAGCAAATTGACTAGGCTTCTAAAAGGGTATAAATACCACTTTTTGGGGTGCACACCAGGGGAAGAAAGGTCTGGAAAAGATCCAAGAACACAAGAAATAGCTCAAATTCATCAAGGAAGAATCAAGGGGAAAATCGGGTCGAATCGGAGCTTGAGGATTGAAGATAAATCGAGAGATTATCCATTTCCCTAAGTTTTCTCACTCTTTGTGCTTTAATCTTTCATTTTAGCTTGTCATGAATATGAACAATTTGTCTATGAGTTGTTTATTTGTAATGAGTAGCTAAACTTCTTGTGATTTAGGGTTTTGGAAGTAGATTAATTGAACTCTTGTTGAATGTTTTAATCTTAGTTGAAGTTATTGTCTTGAAGCCTATTTGAGTACTTTGTTCTTATTCTTGTTTTATCACTTGGCCAATGATTTAACTTGTTTGATATATTGATTCATAATTCGAGAGATGAGTTTCAATATTAGATCTTGAGTACTTGACATGAATATTTGCATAATCGAGAGGTTTGTGAATATTTGTGAGGATATTTGATCTTTTGTGCATTTGGGAGTTGTGTATCTTATGTTGAGTAGAGATGCTAGCATAGATATTTCAATCTACACTTTATATACATCTCGAGAGGGAGGATAAAATACCATTGTGATTGTCTTATAGGTGTATTGATAATAACTTTGGCTTTGATTAAATCCAGGACAACAAGAGGAATATTAATTGAAACTATAATCCAGGAATCCATTTCATTCTCTTGATAATTCCATTATTCTTAGTATCTTTTATTCTTGTGGTTATTCATGTCTTTACCTCCACAACAATCATCAAATTAAGATTGTCTAAATAAAAATAAAACTATTTTGGTTCAATACTTAGCGCACTAATTTATTAGTCTCGTGATACGACCTTGCTTACCCTATTCTATAAACTACACCGTACACTTGTGGTGAAGCTAAAAATAAGGTGAGCAGACACTTGTCCATATCTTTTTGGAGATAATTCTTCTCGCCAAGAGTTAATTGCAAAAATATAATAAATAATTATTTAAAACAATTCTTAGTAAACCTAGGCCCCTGCTACCATTTCTAAGAACTGGGATAAAGAGATTTGGAAAATTGAGATAAAAAGTCCATTTTAAACTTAAAGGACCAAGACATACAAATTCTTAACATATAGGATGAAAAATAAACTAAAGACGCAACGTGCGGGACCTAAAGCTAAAGATTCAAATATATAGGACTAGATATCAAATTTCATGCAAATTTCTAAGACAAGTAAATGACCGAATCTCAAAGTAGGCCAACTTATGGGGATCAGAAAGGACCGAGAAAAATGCAAGTGAAGTACGATTGTTTTAGTCTTAGCTAGTTATTACGAAGATTTATCCGAGGATTTACCCAAGATTGCGCAGGACCAATGACTCGACTAACCTAAAAGGATATAAAGTTCCAGTGGACAAAGAATGCGAAGATAGTTTCCAAGAGTGAAGCAAAAATTGGTTACGACATCAATTTTAGCTATGCACGATAGGTCCGAAGAATTTGTTATTTATATCGCGCTTCAAAATCGGGCTCCGTGTGTGCTCTAATGTAGCACGGAAAGGTTATTGCTTATGCATCAAGACAATTGAAAACTCATGAGTTGAATTACCATACCCATGTCTGGAATTAGCAGCAGATGGTACATGCATTAAAAATTTGGTGTCATTATTTGTATGGCGGCAAATGTGAAATTTACATCGATCACAAAAGCTTGGAGTACTTCTTTACACAAAAGAAACTAAACATGCGCGGAGGAAGATGGATGGAATTAGTTAAAGATTATGATTGTGCGATTCATTACCATCCAGGTAAAGCGAGTGAAGTAGTTTACGCATTAAGTAGAAAGACCGAAAGATAATCACCTAAACTACCTACGCAACAAGACTTCCTAATACGAGGAATAAGCCAAATTAAATCTCATCTTTATGGAACCTTCTAGCACCACTATTGCAATGATAGCAACACTAACTTTCAACCTACCTTAAGGGACCAAATCAAGGAGGCTCAAAATAATGATGGATTTCTATGCAAGATAAAAGTTCGAACACTCACTAGTAATATTAAAGATTTTGCTATTGTACCGGATGGAATGCTCATGTACGAAAAAAGGTTATGTGTGCCCAAGGATGAAAAGTTAAAAGGAAATTCTTAAAGAAGCTCATAACACTACATATTGGCTCATCTCGAAGGGACGAAGATGTATAAAAATTTGAAGGACACCTATTGGTGGCGGAACATGAAACATTCAATCGGAGAATTCGTAGAATGGTGCTTGACATGCCAAGCGGTGAAAGCGAGAACATGAGCGACCATCCTGAGTAATCCATCGCTAGAAATCCCCAGGTGAAAGTGGGAGCACATTACTATGGACTTTCTAACGGGATTGAAGAAGCAACAAGGGATTACCAAGCTATTTGGGTTATCATTGATAGAGTCACAAAGTCAGCACAATTCTAACTTTGTAAAGATGACTTTCAACATGGAACGTTTCGCCCAAATATATATAGAAGGGATCTCGGATTACATGGAGTTCAGTATCTTTTATCTTAGACCAAGATCCTAGATTTACTTGAATTTTGGAAAGAATTGGAGATGTAGCCTATCGTTTGGCTTTACCCCGAGACTTTTGCTATCCATAATATCTTTCATGTTTTGATGCTCGAGAAAGTGTATTCCAAATACTAGTCATTGTAAGTCAAGCGGCTACGATAATCTAGAGGGGGAGTGAATAGATTATCTCCATTTTCTCGATTATGCCCTCGTTTTCGAATCAAACAAGCCAAGACAAAGAATGAAGGTGTGGGAAGTAAATAACACGCGTTGATTTATAGAGGTTCAACCCACCTAGGGCCTAATCCTCTACCACCCCAAAGTATTTAGGGATGGATTTGAGAAAAAAAAAATAGATTTTGTTAATTACCACAATTAATACAACATCACCTTACAACACCTCTTTGGAGATTACCACTGATCTCTCTTGAAGATTACCACAATCTTCAACGGCACCTTGTGAAGATTACCACAATCTTCCGACTTGAAGAATACCAAATTCTTCAACACCTCAAAGAGCACCACACTCTTCAATAAGAAGATTACCACAATCTTCTTGCACTTAACCCCTAGATCACCCAGTGTGTTCTTACCACAAGAACACTCACAAGGATATCTTGTGTTGAATGATGACCACAAATTCAAGATTACAACTCGATAATGAATAATACAATTTTGAGTGCAAGTGTAATAAAAAATTGAAGCCTAGAACTCAAGATGTGAAAGTGTAAGACCTTAGGCTATTACAACAAGAATATAGCCAATGAAAGAACAAGTATTTGCTTTGAGTGTATCTTGTTGTGTTGTAATTGGTTTACTTGTTGCTTCAAAACTTTCTCTATTTATAGGAGATGATTGATCATGGATATGCTCCTCTTGGGGATTAAAAATCTCTGAGAAAAATACAATTAAAATCAAGAATATATTTGTTAGAAATCAATCACACAAATTAAGGAAGAAGTTAATCTGCTTTGTCAACGACTAGAATATTGTCTCAAAATGGTAGGGCGACCGATCGCGTAGAAATAGCGTTGAAAAGTAAAATCTCATTTTTACAGGCGACCCGATCGACGAAGTCGGCCTGGTCGACCTGTGTTGGACCGGTTGGACATAATGTAAGCAATCTGAGAGAAAAGCGAGTCACTTGCACCGACCTCATGTATTTTACTTGATTCCATTTTTACGTTTTCAAAACACATCTTGAGTACGGGTTGCCTATAGAGGCAGGTCCAACACGAGACGAAGTGTTGTCCAATTATTATCGAAAATAAACTTCAATAAATACTCAGAAGAATTAGTAAAAATATTTTATATCGATTGGGAGTATTTGGACAACATTTTGAAATATTGTTTTGGTGTAAAAACACTTTAAACAAAATCATCAAAATCATGATAAAAATATTTATCAAACAATCTCCCCTTTTTGATGATTACAAACCAAAACAATTTTAAGAAATTTTAAGAGGTCGATTTTGAAAGCAAAAACGATTTTCCGGTAAAAGATAACTAGCCGTTTGAAGCAACAAGTTTCCAAACAAAATAGGCACAAGGAAAGGAGTAAGGATTTTCAAAATATTTTTGCCCCCTATCAACATGCACATCAAGATAAGTAAATAAACAACCATACAAAAGCTAAAAACTCTAGCTTTTACAATGTAATCAAAAATCACGAGCTTAGAAGCTCCCCCTGTCAAAGACAACCATAAAACAAGTATCACAAGTCCAAGATATATCCAATGGACTAGTTTATATCCATAGCTTTTGGTTTTAAAGAACCATAGCTTATAGCTTCTTTCGTGAACTTATTTTAGCTTCTTTGAGCTAATGAGCTTATAACCTATTTCTCCCCCTTTGGAATCATCAAAAAGAATATTAGCACGATAAAAACATCACATTATCATATCAAAGTGCGCAATTTTACCGATTTATCGAGCTTTAGATCGAGCTTCAAATTCCAAAAGCTAAGGGAATAGTTATCAAATAACTTGTAAAGGTTTGTAAAATCTCATTGGATTTGCAAAATATGATTTCTATAAATATAGAATCCTTTTGAAATCGAGAGAATCATGTGGGCGATGACTTTTCTTTGAAACCTTTTATCGAATACTTGGCCGGCGTCAAATAATAAAGAAGATGTATATAGCCCTTTGTAAAAATACCCAAGCCAAATTTTTCATCACCAAAAGCAATAACTAATACATCATTCAACCATCAACATAAACATCTCATAGATACATGAATTTCATCAAAATATCAAGATATGAACATATTCTCTAGGGTTCAACCCAATTGAGATAAATCTATCCAACTAAGCAATATAAGAAAGGCATTACAATTGCCACAAGCAAAAAGAAGCACTTTTACCATCAAGTACTTCATACCATCCATCCAAGCAATATACCATTCAACCCTACTCAAGCACTTTACTCGCCTTTTGAAAACAACAACAATTCATTAGTGCAAAAGAGTTATACAAAAAGTAATAAAAATGCAATAGATCAAAGTCACAAAGAAAATATGCAAAGACATTTTGAAAAAGCACGGGGGTAGGGACATCAATCCTCATCCGAGGAAAAGCAAGCTTTAGGGAGAAGCTCCTTGATGAATTTCTTAAGTTTCCCATTTTGCTTTTCATTTTCGCATTTTCTTCCTTCACTTCTGAGCTCTTTTCTAAGAGATGCAACATCACGAAATGTTTCCCTTTCCACTTTTTCCATTCTATCTTTAAGACTCAAATCCTCAACTTCGGTTCATTATCATCTTCTCCATCGTCTCCTTCATTATTTTGCCCTTCTTCATCTCCCACATTTTCTTCTTCCCTATCTTCTTGTTCCCCGACATTATCACCTCTTCCTACAACATTTTCAACCTCTATGTCATCAAAGAAATCATCCCGAGATTGTCGCGATTTTGAGCATGTCCCCTAGCGGCTCTAGTGAGAACCCGAGGTAATGATCGTTTCATTCTTACCATTTGAAGTATATTGTCATTATCAAAATAATGATGACGAATTTCAGTGTTCATCTCATTTTTCGGGTAGCCCGATAGAAAAAGAAGTCGACAAATCAAGTTCCCCAATGTATATTGCTTCAAGGAAGCTTAGTTGATTCGGTCAAACAATACACAAATACGGCCGCATAATTGACCCTTTCGCCCGGGACGATCTTATAAGTAAGAAATAGTTCGAGATTACTAGGGAGTTTTACTTCTTTACCACTTACGCAATAAGAACATATAATAGACACAATTTGTAATTCGCGGCATTGCGAAATAGGTTTCCTCCGAAAAAACTCCCAAAAATGTTTTCACTTCATCTAGTGAAACACCAAAAATATCATCATTCCAATGAGTACAATCCACATTAACAACTCCATCATTAGGCACATTGAAATGATTACAAATGTCGGCATATGCCCAAGCAAAATGTCCGCCATTAACAATAGTGTGAAGTTCCAAGGTCCATATGCCGTAGCATCGACAATCCATATGTTAGCATAAAATAGTTTAATGAGTTCATCATCATCATAATGCAAATTTGGATTATCCCAAAGTGACACCAATCCTTGAATTTCAAAATATGCCCTAATACCTGGGATATTCATCATGAAATGTCGAGAATCGAACAATACGAGTACGAGCAATTTTCTTATCATTCACTTCAATATTTTCATAATGCTCCTCTGCAAGTTTATTCAAAAATCGAAACCTATTTGCTCTGCAGAAGTAGGCTTAGAAAGAAGTGACAACTTACTAGAATCCCAATGAATATTCGATGTTGAAATCTCTCTCAATTCAACAATCTCCTCCTCCGTAGTAAGCGGTTTTGATTATCTCTTTGTGGAACATCATCTTGTTGGGGATTAGAAGAAGATTCTCTCCTTTGCTTCCTTCTTCTCTTTTGAGGATTTTGTTCGGTAAATTGACGGGGTGCCATGAAAACAAGATGAAATGGGTGATATAAACTCAAAGATTGAAACGATTTGAGAGATAATGAGAGGTTTTGAGAAAATTTTGGAGAGAAAAAGTTCTAGGGTTCAAGCTTTTGTGAAGAAATGAAGAAATAAAATGTCCCTTGTTTTTAGATGTTTACTACCCGTCTGTTTTACCAGGTTGACCGGTCAATGTGGGTGTCGGATCGGCATGGTCAACCGGTACCTGCTCCAAAGTACCAGTTTATCCGAAAAACTTGTTCAAAAGTTGCAAATCGAACCCCAAAAGTTTTAAAAATGTGCAAAAGTGAAAGTATGAAATATATTAAAAAAATTAGAGACTCAATTAAAACACGTTTTGAGTGCCTTTTAAAAACAAATCGAAAAGTTCATTTAACGGCACATTTTAGAGATGCTTTGAAATAGTTTGAAAAATAAGCACACAATAATACATCATGGAGAGAATCGTGTTTGAAGTAAAAGTAATACGAGTGAACGTGCCTCGATAGTTTATGAACCTCTTGATGAAGATGAAGATATATATATCTTACACAATTCTCAAACAATTTTTGCACAAAATATAATGGTAAAAGTGTAGGCTAAAGCAATAAGAGATGTCACAAGTATATTATGCTATAAAACTCCATAAAACATATTAGACTAGGTAAATGCACAAAAGTTTTTGCAAACATCAAGCAAGGTTTTCTTTCCAAAAGATTTTAAAAACACAAATATTTATTGAGGACCTTAATTTTAAAAATAAAAATTTGAAAACTCATTTTGACAATTAAGACACAAATAAAAACATGCATAATAATAAAATACAATGCATATTTAAATAGGGAGATACAATTTACCAATTACGCCATTTTCCATGGGTTGTGTCTTTTCCTTTGTTGGTAGTATCCTCTTAAGGAATCACTTTGTTGATGATGGTTTCTCCAATTGCTTCATTTCCAAGGTTTGTTACCTTCCCATTGTTGATCATATTTCTTTCATGGAAATTCATTATGGTGATGTATTCTCCTTTGATCAAATGAAACGGGCATTTGATATCTTCTTGGCGGTATGACTTTTCTTTGATTATTAATTCGTCGGGTACCTAATATGATATCGTTTTGTGGTACCCTCAAGTGTTTGGGTCCTAAGGGATTAGCTTTGAGACTTTTAGGTCTCCAATAATAATTAGAGCTATTTCTAGCCCGACAAATATTTACCTTATGACCCTTTTTCCAAAATAGAAGCAAGTAACAATTCTAGAAGTATAATGATCAACATCTTAGAGACTTGACTCTTTTCATTTGATTAACAACATTAGGCTTATGATCAAGTCCTTGTTTCAATTTATCACAACTATGAACATCAACAATTTTGGTCATTTTATCGGCACTTAAGTTGAATTTCGATAAATCCTTTTTCATGCAATTAATATCCTCAACAAGAGTACTATTTTATTTTTTAAGGATTCTAACCTTATCAAGTGTGGTGGTGTGAGCACATGAAAGTGATTCATAAGAGGAAAATAAATAATCCTTATCATTTTTCAAAACATGGAATTCCTTTTTCAAATTTTTGTATTTAACAAGCAAGCTTTGGAATTCATTTTGAAGCTTATCAAAATCATTTTGCAAATCACTATAATCATTTTGTAGTTCATTTTCATAAGAAATAGAGGGTTTAAAGCGTGCCTCGTTTTTTCTTCGATGTCCATAAGACATTGTTCGACTTATTCATTATTAGAAGTTGTAAGAGGCTTATACCATGTTGTTGGATTTGATGTTGTATCCAATTGAGAAGTAGATGCTTTTGAGTAGCTCCTTTCATTTGCATATACTTCATAGATGGCTTCTAATTTTCTCCATACTTTATGTGTCGATCAATTCCTACAATATGATCATATTCCAAAGTGGTAAGTGAACAATAAAGAATATTAAGAGTTTTACCGTTTAAGGAAATGATTTTCTTCTCTTCATCATTGAGCTTATTGAGGACTTTGGAGGTGAGTGGTTCGTCTTCCATCGGAATGGATACTCCATTAATGACCGTGTTCCAAATATCGAACCCAACTTTGCAAATATCATTCCATTCTATCTTTCCAAAATGTATAATTTTGGAATCAAATAGTGGTGGCTTGTTGGTGGAGGCGCCGGTAAGGTAGACTTCATTTGTAGTCATTGATTGTTCCTCTTTACTCGCGATGTGGAAGCAGCTTGCCAAAGAGTTTGGCTCGATACCACTTGTAAGTCCAAGCAGCTACTATAATCTAGAGGGGGTGAATAGATTATCTCCATTTTTTTCGATTATGCCCTCTTTTTCAAATCAAACAAGCCAAGACAAGAATGAAGATGCGGGAAGTAAATAACACGCGTTGGTTTATAGAGGTTTAACCCACCTAGGGCCTAATCCTCTACTACCCCATATCTCGGGATGGATTTCAAAAAGAAAAAAAAAGATTTTATTAATTACCACAATTAATACAACATCACCTTACAACACCTCTTTGGGGATTACCACAATCTCTCTTGAAGACTACCACAATCTTCAACGGCACCTTGTGAAGATTACCACAATCTTCAAACTTGAAGAATACCAAATTCTTCAACACCTCAAAGAGCACCACACTCTTCAATAAGAAGATCACCACAATCTTCTTGCACCTAACACTGTATCACCCAAGTGTGTTCTTACCACAAGAACACACACAAGGATATCTTGTTGTTGAATGATGACCACAAATACAAGATTACAACTCGATAATGAATAATACAATTTTGAGTGCAAGTGTAATCAAGAATTAAAGCACAGACCTCAAGATGTGAAAGTGTAAGACCTTAGGCTATTACACAAGAATATAGACAATGAAAGAACAAGTATTTGCTTTGAGTGTATCTTATTCTATTGTATCTCAATTGGTTCACTTGTTGCTTCAAAAACTTCCTCTATTTATAGGAGATAATGATCATGGATAGGCTCTCTTGGGGATTGAAAATCTCTGAGAAAAATACAATTAAAATCAAGAATATAGTGTTAGAAATCAATCCCACAAATTAAGGAAGAATTGTCTGTCATTGTCAACGGCTAAATTTTCTTTGTCAAAACGGAGCGATCGGTCGCATAGAAATAGGCGTTGAAAAGTAAAATCTCATTTTTACACAGGCGGCCGGTCCACGGGGGTCGACCAATCGACCTGTGTTGGACCGGTTGGACATAATGTAAGGCAATACGAGAGAAAAGCGAGTCGCCGAGGCATCGGTCGACCGGTCGACCTCATGTATTTTACTTGATCCGTTTTTGTTTTCAAAACACATCTTGATGCGGGTTGCCTATAAGGGGACCGGTCCAACACGAGACAGAAGTGTTGTCCAATTTTTATCGAATATAAACTTCAAGAAATACTTGAAAAATTAGTAAAAACATTTTATATCGATCGGAGTCATTGGACAACATTTTGAAACATTGTTTTCGGTATAAAAACACTTTAAAACAAAATTATCAAAATCATGATAAAAACATTTATCAAACAAGAATACCACTAACTATGAAAACCTTGAGAAAGTATATTCCAAATACTCTTATAGCTATTTTTGGAAAAAATGTTCACACCTTAAAGAATAGAGAAATAGCTTTGGTCACAAATTGTCGTCGCAAAAGCTTGAAAGTCGTCACAAAAAATGTTTTTGCGACAACAAGTAAGTCGTCATAAGTGAGTTGTTGCCAATATCTTGACGCAATTTTTTTTTTTTTGTGATGCCTATGTTGTCACAAATGCACTAGCGGCAATTTGTTGTCACTAATAAGCCTCCGTCGCATTTTCTTCAACCTGATGTGTCGACAGTATTTGTGACGACATTTGTCGTTGCTAATACTCAAAATTTATTAGGGACAACACTTGTCATCGCTAAAGGTCGTTTTTTTTTATTTTTTTACTTCTATGTAATTCATGGTATAACTCATATATCATACTTTACACAAATAAAAGACATCTTCAATTTTGACATGATATAATTACTTAATTGTGTTCTGAATTAGAAACCAAATGTACACAATGTATGAATAGTCAAGAAAAAAGAAGAGAAACATAAAGATCCAGTGACGGAGGCACGTTTCCCTGGGGGGCACGTGCCCCCTAAGTTTTGACATGATATAATTACTATATATTTATTTTAATTGAAACAAACTATATTTTAATTAGGTAAAAAATCAAAATATTCCCATTGATTATTTTTTATGTAGTTACTATTTATTATTTATTTTTAAAAAACTGTATTAATTAGGTTAAAAAAAAATGTGCCTCACTAATTGTCTTTGATGTAATTTGTAATTATATTTAAGGATAATTACAAAAAGACTCCATGGGTTTGGGCTAATTACAAAAATCCAAAGATATTTCAATATTACAAAAAGTCTCCTCAGGTTTGATTATGTATTAAATTTAAGGGCGTGATTTGTAATATTTCTATAATATCGGGAGTTGAAATGTTTTGCCTTATGAAGGAGAAAAATATAAAATACGAGTCAAATTTCAATGTTTTTTTTTGTTGTAATTTACAAAAACCTCTTGAGTTTTTTTATAATTAGTCTAAACCTCATGGAGGTTTTGTAATTATCCTTATACTTATATTGTGCCTTCTTGTGAAAATTTTGGATCCGTCCCCAGTAAAGATCCAATATTATCCTATATTTGCAATATCATGGTAAGAATACAAACATGTTGAGCAAATATAATCATTGTCACAACTTAACTTGTTATGTGATTAATACAAAAACCAAGCAATATGTCAGCTCTTTTATACTTAAATTCGATCACCTCCAACCTTTGTCGAGAAA
Organism: Rehmannia glutinosa; assembly: GCA_016081115.2. Lineage (NCBI taxonomy): Eukaryota > Viridiplantae > Streptophyta > Magnoliopsida > Lamiales > Orobanchaceae > Rehmannia > Rehmannia glutinosa. The sequence continues at coordinate 83,055,151 of CM071937.1, forward strand.
AGAGACCACGGATAATTTGTAATTATGCTAGAAAAAATATTGAATAAGTTAGCAAATGAAAAGGGAAGGGACCTTATGGATTAAAATACATCCTACGGATAATCAAATTGACAAGTTTTTTTCGATCGAACTTTGAAGTCGTTCTCAGCATGCCTCAACCACTACTAGAAAAAGTGTTTTTGTGACAACGAAACGTCGTCACAAAAGATTAGTATTAGCGACAAAGCATTGTTGCTAAATATTTTTGTCGCATTATCTTGTGTTATCGAGAAAGAAATATCGGCCAAAGCTATCTAAAATCTAAATTCTAAAATTCCCGCGAATGCTCTTCTTCTTCCTCGCGCCAATCTTTCCCGCCGCCGCCACCACCACCCGCCATCGCCGCTTTTGTTAGAGTAGTTTAATATTTTGTTATTATTGTGATTTATTTGTATTGTTAAGGATAGTATAGTCTTTTTATCTTTCTTGTAAACCTAGCTCTATTTAAGAGGTTTCATCCTCATTTGTAATTGTTGTCTTGCTTCTCCCAAATTGCAAGAACACATTTTCTCTCTTCATTTTGCAATGTATAACCATTTTGTTCTATCATGGCATCAGAGCCAAATTTAATCCCATACACAACGTTCGCGGATCCAACTGGCAGTTGATAGTTTCAGTAGATCGGAGCGTATCGAAAGTAGATCGGGCGATTCGTTGATATATTAGGGCATATCGAGTAGATCGAGCGGATCGAGCAATCGGCGACTTCATAGTTTTTGATGTTTGGGTAATCTTCCTTACTACTGTTTTCTGTCAAATATTTCGGGTTTGAATCTGTTTTGTTTGTTTGGGTTTGGCCTCTTTTGTTGGTTTTGGTTGTGCTTGTTTGTTGGTAGTGCAATATGAAGCCACAAAAGGATGATTCGTTTGCAATCTATTGGTGTTCGATTGGATGGAAAAAATTACACGTATTGAGTTATGTGATAAAAAAATTTTGAGGGGAAAACGGATGTGGAGTATCGTAAATGGTACTCAATCTAAACCTAAGAGTGAGAATAATGACAAATATACTGAACAACTTGAGGCTTGGGAGGTTAATAATTCGAAGATTATTACTTGGATTAATAATTCTGTTGAGAGTTCGATTGGTATGCAATTGGCAAAATATGACACCGCTGGGAAGTTTGGCGAAGACTTAGAACGATTGTACACACAATCTAATTTTGCTAAACAATATTAGTTAGAAATGGACATTCGAACTCGCAATGTGAGAAAGACATGAGTATTCGGGAATTCTATTCGGCAATGACAAATCTTTGGGACCAATTAGCTCGGCGAGAATCAACAGAGCTTAGTGCATTTGCTCCTTATATTGCCCGAAGCGTAATGAACAACGGTTGGTTCGTTTCTTATGGCTCTTCGTGATGATTTTGAGTCTTTACATTGGGAATATTTTGCATCGTAGTCCTCTTCCAACTATTGATTCGTGGTCAATGAATTAATTGGCGATGAAACACGTCACAAGTCTCGCATCGATAAAGGGGATCCTTCCAACACCCGGTCCCATCTTTATTGTTCCAAACCGCCCCATTCGAAGTATCCGAATAAGCCAAATCCCAAGGCTGTTGCTCCAGATGAATGTAGCTTTTGTAGAACTCCGGGTCATTGGAAGGCTCAATGTCCGAAGTTGATGAATCGATCAGCCTCGCGTACCCCTCATCCTCAATTTCCTCAACGTGGTCCTAGACCACCTCCACTGAATAATCTTTTTGCGGTGTCCGCCATCACCGCCTACTCTTGTTGCAGATAATCTCTACGAGCAGTTCCAGAAATTTCTTAGTCTTCAACCACATGTTATGTCTGCTGCAGGTTCATCGGCTCCAAGCTCCTCAGGTATATCTTCCTCTATTTGGTTATTAGACTCAAGAGCTTCTCATCATATGTCCCCAATGCGAGAATCTTTTGTTTCTATTTCTCCTTCGAACTCTGTGTCTGTTATGACTGCTGATGGCACGCCTATGCATTTAGCAGGTGTTGGTTCTGTCATCTCACCACATGTGTCTTTACCTAGTGTTTATCACATTCCTCAACTTACTTTAAATCTTGTTTCGATTGGTCAATTATGCGATTAACGGTTATTCCGTGACTTTCTCTTCCGATTCTTGTCATGCAGGATCCTCACTACCGAGGGTGATTGGGACAGCCGTAGGAGTGGAGGGTTATATATTTTGGATGAACTTGAGTACCGGATGTTGCAAAAGCATCTCTGTTGATTTGTCTTCTTTTTGTTTGGGTCCATCTTCGTCGATTTTTATTAATGGCATTCTCGTTTGGGTCATGTATCTTTTTCTCGTTTGAAGTCTTAGCCTCTCTTGGATGTTAGGGAACTTGAAAACTCATGATATTTCTAGTTATAGTGGTTGTAAACTTGCTAAGTTTTCAGATTGCCTTTTAATAAAAGCATGTCCATTTCTACTTCACCATTCGATTTGATTCATTATGATGTTTGGGGACCTTCTCCAATTGCCACAAAAGGAGGGTCTCGATATTATGTTTCTTTTATTGATGATCACACACGTTATTGTTGGGTTTATCTAATGAAACGCGTCTTTCCGATTTCTTAGGCATTTATACCTCTTTTCGAGCTCTTGTCAAAACACAACATTCTTTGTTATCAAGTGTTTTCGATGTGATTTGGGTGGGGAGTATACCTCTAATAATTTTCGTGAAATGCTTGCTTTAGATGGAACCATATATCAAACTTCATGTACGATACTCTGAACAAAATGGTGTTCTTTGAAAGAAAACATAGACATATCATGGAAATCGCTCGTTCTCTTTTATTATCTCGCCTCTGTTCTAGCGAGTGCGGGGAAAGCTGTTCTTCTTTGTTTATTCAATCAATAGGATCCCATTTTGCCCATACCTTCGGTGTGTCACCATTTGAGAAATTATTTGGTTGCACTCGATTACTCTTTCTTACGAGTTTTTGGTTCTACATGCTTTGTTCTTCGTCCTCACATAGAACGTAGTAAATTGCCATCTCGTTCGCCATGTGTGTTTTCTTAGGCTATGGGGATGGTCAAAAGGGGTATCGTTGTTATGATCTGTTGCACAAAAATTATATGTCTCACGTCATGTTTTCTTTCTTGAGCATATTCCTCTTTTCTCCATTCCATCTAGCTCTCACAATGTGTCTAAATCGGATCTTTTCCATATTGATCCTTTGCTTGTGATATAGATGATACTTCTGCAGAATCTTTGGTACCGATGCTTCTACGTGATACTATTGTTCCCTCTCCTCCTACGACTATCTCTCGCACCTCCCGCGATCGTGGATCCTGCTCCCGTTATCCTTCACGTGTTCGTAAGTCTACTCAATTACCACGATTTTGTCTATTCTTCTTATTCACCATCTTTTACATCATTTTTGTCATCTATTCACAATCTCTCGAGCCAACTTCTTACAAAGAGGCGACTCTTGACCCTCTTTGGCAACAAGCTATGGTCAAGAATTGTCCGCTTTGTCAAAAATTGAAACTTGGGATTTGGTACCTCTACCACAAGGTAAAAATGCAATTGGTTCTCGTTGGGTGTATAAAATCAAAACTAAATCGATGGTTCAATTGAGCGGTATAAGGCACGATTGGTTGCTAAAGGTTTTTCTCAAAGAAGTATGGTTTAGATTATGAGGAAACTTTTGCTCTGTTGCAAAGATGACTACAATTCGTACACTTATTGTCATTGCATCCGCTCGTAGATGGCATATATCCCAAATGGATGTCGAAATGCCTTCTTGAATGGAAATCTTCAAGAAAGAGGTTTATATGGTTCCTCCATAGGGTATGATCCATTATCGAGGAGAGGTCGTAAACTAAAGAAAGCTTTGTATGGTCTCAAACAAGCACCTCGTGCTTGGTTTGAGAAGTTCTCGATTTCTATTCTTTCTCTTGGTTTTCGTCGTAGTGATCATGATTCTCGCTCTTTTTATCAAGAATGTTGCAACCGGTATTATTGTGCTCTCCTTATATGTTGATGATATGATTATTACGGGTAATGATGTTGATGGGATTACCTTTGCTAAAATCAGAATTGTCCTCTCTTTTTGAAATGAAAGACTTGGGTTCTCTACGTATTGAAGTCGGGTTGGTCACCTAAAGGTTATCTCCTTTCCACCCAAGTATGCAAGCTGGTATTCTTGATCGTGCTCGCTAACCGACACTAGGGAGTTGATTCTCCCATTGAAGTTAATGTTCGATATTCTTCTTGGATGGCACACCTTTGGATGATCCTACTTTGTATCGTGCCATTGTTGGCAGTTTGGTTTATCTCACTATTACACGCCCAGATATTGCTTATGATGTTCACATTGTTAGTCAGTTCGTTACTTCTCCTACCACTGTTCATTGGGGAGCTGTTCTTCGTATCTTACGCTACCTTAGAGGTACCATCTTTCAAAGTCTCTTATTTTCGTCTACTTCCTCTTTGGAGTTACGTGCCTTCTCGAGATCTTGATTGGGCGGTGATCCAAAGAGATCGTAAATCTACTCTTTGGATTTTGCATTTTCTTGGAGATTCTCTTATCTCGTGGAAGAGCAAGAAGCAAAGTGTTATATCTCGTTCTTCTGCGAAGCCGAAATGCAGAGCTATGACTTCTACTACCACCGAGATCGTTTGGTTACGATGGCTTCTTGCTGATATGGGCGTTTTTCTTCATCATCCCACTCCTATGTACTGCGATAATAAGAGTGCCATCCAAATTGCCCACAATGCGGTGTTTCACGAAAGGACAAAGCATATTGAAATTGATTGTCATCTTACTCGTCACCATCTTCAACACGGCACTATTACTTTGCCGTTCCTTACTTCCTCATCACAAATTGCAGACTTCTTCACTAAAGCACACCCGCTTCCTCGTTTTCGTTTTTGGTTGGCAAACTCTCGATGCTACTTGCATGTGATCTTGAGTTTGTGGGGGGATGTTAGAGTAGTTTAATATTTTGTTATTATTGTTATTTATTTGTATTGTTAAGGGTAGTATAGTCTTTTTATCTTTCTTGTAGCCCTAGCTCTATTTAAGAGGTTTCATCCTCATTTGTAATTGTTGTCTTGCTTCTCCCAAATTGCAAGAACACATTTTCTCTCTTCATTTTGCAATGTATAACCATTTTGTTCTATCACCGCCAACACCTTCATGTTATAGGTTCTCCCTTTCCCTATCATCCTATTTTCGCCAAACTTGACGCATTCGTTGATAAACCGGGCACATTCGCCTGGACGCGTCACCCCGCATACTTGACGCCCAACTGTTCAAATCCAATCCGTCGGTCCACTCGCCGCCCAACAATCCAGCTAACACTATTCGAATTTAGGTATTATTGAGCTTCAATTGCCTAATTCCTTTTCACGGTTCTTTTCGGATGGGTCATGCCGAGAAATCTTAACTTGTTAATTAAAATTTCTTTACCGTTTTAATGAAAGTAGAAACATGATATATGTTTTATAAGTTATAGGATGTGTTGTAGATTGTTTTATTGAATCCTATTTTTATAAAATTTGTGTTAGTTGGGCTTGCTCATTCGCTACATTAATATGGAGGCATGCGGTTTTTCTAGATTTGGTTCGAAATCATATTTGTATTATTGATTTTATATCATTTCATGGAATTTCCTTTCTTCTATAATGGCCTTTACTTGAGGGGTGACAAAATGACGAGTTCAATTATATATATTTAATAAGTACGAATTATTTGTTTCCGGAATGTTCTTGAGATTTGCATATTGTGTTTGTCTTGAAGATAATGTGATTGAAAAGGCTTAATGTTTTGAGGGGAGAGACATGACTTTGGTGTCTTCTTGGTCTTGCAAGAGGTGAAATTGCCCATTGATTTATAATTCTTTATATTTTTGGTTGTGTTAGTAGATGCTATATATTTTGAGATGTTAATTTGTCGACCTTCAAGTGAAATTCATAATGCACATTTTATTTGTATCCTGATTGATCCAGAGGAAGAGCGCCAAAACTATTCTATCAATCCTAGCCAAGCCGAGTACCTGTGGGAGAAACCGGGCCGTTATGTTTCGATGATGGAGGTGCCCTTCTAACTTTTGAAGCCATGGTTTGAGGCACAAGCCACGACCCGACAAAGAACAAGAGTAGGTCGGACTTTGTGAAAGATAGACGAAGAGTTAAAAGAGAATACAATGAATTCAAGAACTTCTTTTCCATGATAATCAAAAACATAGCTGCATAAGAGTTCATTTGCAAATGATTATTAGTGCAGAATTTTAGAATCAACCAAAACATTCAAGTACTACGATATAGGCCTTAGTATAAGAATAATTAAACTATAAAATGTACCCCTGAGATTTAGCTTAATTATAAAAAACTCCAATTATCTTTCAAAGATACAAATACCTCCTTATTGTACTATAAACACCTCTTGAGTTTGTATTTATTTAACAACTACATCGAGAGTGCATCTCGTAAAATAAAAACAAATATTGTATTCGTAATTTGAAAGATTGTTGGGTTTTTCTTGTAATTACATTGAACCTTAAGGGTATTTTTGCAATTAACCCAAATTATAACCACAAAAGCATTAGTTCTTAATTCAATGACAATTTTCAGGGATTCTAATACAAACAACAAAAGCAAACAAAAGCAATGTAATAGAGTATAACTTTTGGAGATAATTAACAAAACTATCCCTCAAGTTTAGCATAATTACCAAAAAAACCATTTTATCAAAGCATTAAAATACAAATTATCCTACGTCAAAAACAAAATATTAAAATGCTAGAAAAAATATAGAATAAGAAAGCAAATGAGAAGGGAAGGGACCTTCGGATTCAAATACATTCTCTTTTTCGGGCACAAAAAGCATTAAGAATGTTTCCACCCCTTGGAAGCTATGCATTCGATAGGGTAAGTTGCAATTTTAGTCATGTAACTTTGTGGTAGTTGCAATTTTAGTCCTTCATTTTTAAAAGTTTTAGTTTTGGCCCTAGATAATTTTGCCCTTCGGCTAAATAGCATTTTTGGTCCTTTATCTTTCTATATTTAGCAATTTTATAGTGATGGCAATGGAACGGGTTGGCCAGGACCCAAACCGACCCGTGCCTAGAACGGGGGCGAGACGGGTGACCCGTTCGCCCCGATTTTAAATTAAATTAAATTAGAAAAATAAAAAATATATATTTATAAAATATTATTTACAAAATTTATTATTATCAATTTATAAATAATATAAAAATACATAAAAATTATATTATAATATATAATATATATGCAAAATATATATTAAAATATATTTTACAACTAAAAATTTTAGACGGGGTGGGGCAATTTACTCGCGGGCGGAAGTGATACCCGCACAATATGTTGCTTGTTTTTCGCATTGTATCAAGGTTCTCTATCGAAACTACGTAGGGATGGCAATGGGTAGGATTCGGGTAGGATTCTATATCCTCCATCCCCATACCCATTTATTATTATACCCATACCCATACCCATACCCATACCGGGTATTCTCGCTTTCATACCCATCCCCAATACCATCGGATGATCGGGTATTCATACCCTACCCATACCCTCTTACCACTTACAATTGTATTTTTTTCAAATTTAACTTATTACTTTTTTAAAGAGAAATTTGAGTTATTTAAATAAATATATTGATATTTACTAAATTCTTAAGGAAACAATAAGGAAAAAAGAATACAAATAAGAATTAGCGAACTAAATATTATAAAAATATAGCAAAATATTAAAAAGGATTAAACAAAAGTGTTAGTGGGTTTGTAGATTTTGGTTGAGACTTGGGGAAAAAATCTTTTTCTTTAAATATAAATAAATAGAGTTGTATAAATAAAAAAAATATATGTAAAATATTATAAATAAATATATATGTAGATATATTATATATATATATAATATTATTATTTAATCGGGTATCGGGTAGGGTATGGGTAGGATGTACCTAGACCCACCTCCATACCCATACCCGAAAAATACCCATACCCACGTACCCATTTATTTAATCGGCACAAAACTACCCTCCATACCCTCCTCCGTTAGGCTTCATGAGTTCTTTTAATTTTCAACATATTGATTATTCCAATATGTTATTTTGTCCTGGTGTTCTTGTGCATACATCGTCAAAATTTGACGATATCTCCTGTAGGGTATACATTTTGAACACTCGTACAGATCCATTTTCTCGGAGAAAATTCTCCTCACCAATTGTCTCTAATGCTACCTGCAACCTTTTATTGGCATCAATACTTATCCAACTATTGTTTTCTCTTCATTTTCCATGCTGTCTGCTTTTATTTAATGTAGTTGAAATTTTTGTGGGCAATACATATGTAGGATGTTATATTTTGAAATCAATCCCCTGCAAGAAAAATGGGCTGCACATCTTCTGTGTATGCAGTTGGTAAAAAGAAGAAGAAGATTATCCCCGAAGTCTCCGTATTTGTCCCTTTTTTACGCAGAGAACACTCATAGGCTTAATTCCTAAGGATCTTGCTGATAGAATTACTTCACTCAGAAATCAGATTGTTTTAATTGCTGAGGACACTTGTCCACTTTTATACTCTTTTTTGCTCAGTTCTTCTATGATCCTGAGTTGTTTTGATTAACCAATTTTACTGACATTTTTGATTCTCCAGGCGGGTCGACTATCAGTGAACTTACAAAAGCATTGAACAATACTTATGCCTTGTGATTGGACTGACAAAGAAAGGTTCGTATATTCTACATTTGTTCATAGATAAAAGCTTCTAGAAGCGTACAAATATGTAAAATTTGATGCATTTGGACTTGATAAAATAGAATATGGTCTTCAAGACTTGGTGGAGTTCAGATAGAAAGAATTAGAAGATGGAAGACAGGTTAGAATCTGACTAGGAAATGTGAGTTGCCTTTTGATTTGGTTGAATTTTGAGATGGATGTAACTTTGCTGAGCAGGAAATATGTGTGGCAAACTCTTAGTGGAGGCAATCTAAAGCTGATTCCCAAAGACTAATGATCTTACATTCTCTATTCCCAAATTCTGTAATTTACAAGTACTTTCTTTTCAAATTATCTTGTTCTCTATCCCCAAATTCTTCTATTTTCAGCTTTTATGAATTTAAATAATGCCTTAGTTGCCATGCCAGATGGAAGTGAAAGTTTATGAAACCCTTTGTACAGGACAAGTCATCAAGGGATGGTACCAAGGTATCAAGACCATGAAGAAGGGTGAAAATGCCATCTTTACCGTACCACCAGAGTTGGCATATGGTGAATCAGGCTCACCTCCAAATGCAACTTTGCAGTTTGATGTTGGATTACTGTCCTGGGTCAGCGTCAAGGATATCTGCAAGGATGGCGGGATATTCAAGAAGATTATCAAAGAGGGCGAGAAATGGGAAAACCCCAAGGACGCTGATGAAGTGGTTGGTATGCTGACACTCGCAGCTGAAACCATTGAGTTTTATATATCATTAAATTATTACTAACTCTATTGTTACCTGTGATTCAGTCAATTATGAAGCGAAACTGGATGACGAACTTGTTGTTTCCAAATAAGATGGTGTCGAATTCACTGTTCATCCTTTTAAGGAAAATGTTGTTGTCCTCCTTTGGTTCCTAATGTTTGTAACTTCGTGATCAGGTCACTTTTGCCCTGCTCTGTCCAAGACTGTGAAAACAATGAAAAAGGCGAAAAGGTCCTTCTGACTGTCAAACCACGATGTTCTTCTTCAGCTACTACCTGAAATAAAGTGTGTAAATCAAGTTTCAGAACATACTAATGATCTTAGTCATGCACATTTTGGTTATGGCCATTATTGATATCTCTTTATGGACAGGAACAAGTTGCCTTCTTATATGCAGGGGAGTGTTCTAGAGGCGATTTCACATCAAGCCCTGGCGCATGCAGGTATTTACTGTTAGATGAGCACAAAGATTGTATAGGCGAGCTTCACAAATTGTACAAGTGCTATACAAAACTTTTGTACAAGAGAAAAGAGAGGTATGAGATTATTGTGTGATTTAGAATTTTTGGCCGGCGTTTGCAAACTCACAGCTCCCATTTTCTCACTTCTCTATGTATGGTGAAATTTCTTCTACTACACGCGTGTTCCATATTTGAGAATTACTGATAATTATTAATGTATTGATTTTACGCTGTTTTCAATTTTAAATCTAGTGGGTGGTAAATTTAGTTTATTTTTCCTCTGATTATAATCAAATGAATGAAAAAGCACTTTCGGAATAGTTTCCCATTCTGCATATCGAACTAATAAGTTTATTCATGAATTACTTATTTCTGCTATAATATTGAAAAGTTGAAATTATATGATGCGTGAAGTGCGTTTATACTTGTCTAATATAAAGCCTTTTGCATCTAATGTTTTGAATTGGTATAATGTTGTGAACCAACTGCATAATCTGCATTGAGACTCATGCTGATTTATTGTAACAAGATGGCATGAGAAAGAAAATGCAATTTTCAGAATGAACAAAAAAAAGAAAATGATGGTTTTATTAATTATTTGGTATTTCCACTAGAAGTATGTTTGAATAACTCAGACTGAATAAGCTTCATACTAATAGACTACCTATGTACTGAGTTGTTAGGGATTACTGTGTCATTTGGAAGTTAGGGGATGACCCTTCAAGGTAGTACTTTCTGTTAAATAAATTGTACTTTTTGATCATTTTCCTCAGATTTTTCACCAGCTTTATTTATAATATTTTGTTGAATTATTATTCGTGTTTTTCAGATTTATTGAGTGGGGCGCATGCTGTTGCAGTGGTGGAAACGGGCCTGAAGATATCAAAATATTTATTGAGTGGATGAAAATGGTTTAGAGAAGCATTTGATTGGTGAGTGCAAGGATTTTCTTTTCATTGTGTTCTGGGTAATCAACACTTGACCTAATATTTGAATGCAATTTTCTTTTCTTTTTTTTTACATATGTATATGTGTGTGTTTAGTTCTGTTTAAGGATCAAAAAAGTTCGTCAATGAATTGCAGGGTGATCTTGAAGTTGTATATGTGGGACAAATGTAAACCGACATATTTGCGACGATTTGTTGTCGCAAAATTGCTCTTTGCCATGACTTCCCAATTTTTGCCACCACAAAATATCGTCCCAAATACCTGTTTTTCCTGTAACTTCTTTTCCATGATAATCAAAAACATAGCTGCATAAGAGTTCATTTGCAAATGATTATTAGTGCAGAATTTTAGAATCAACCAAAACATTCAAGTACTACGATATAGGCCTTAGTATAAGAATAATTAAACTATAAAATGTACCCCTGAGGTTTAGCTTAATTATAAAAACTCCAATTATCTTTCAAAGATACAAATACCTCCTTATGGTACTATAAACACCATCTTGAGTTTGTATTTACTTAACAACTACATCAGAGAGTGCAACTACATCAGAGAGTGCATTTCGTAAAATAAAAACAAATATTGTATTCGTAATTTGAAAGATTGTTGGGTTTTTCTTGTAATTACATTGAACCTCAAGGGTATTTTTGCAATTAACCCAAATTATAACCACAAAAGCATTAGTTCTTATTTCAATGACAATTTTCAGGGATTCTAATACAAACAACAAAAGCAAACAAAAGCAATGTAATAGGAGTATAACTTTTGGAGATAATTAACAAACCTATCCCTCAAGTTTAGCATAATTACCAAAAAAACCATTTATCAGCATTAAAATACAAATTATCCTGCGTCAAAACAAAATATTAAAATGCTAGAAAAAATATAGAATAAGAAAGCAAATGAGAAGGGAAGGGACCTTCTGGATTAAAATACATTCTCTTTTTCGGGCACAAAAAGCATTAAGAATGTTTCCACCCCTTGGAAGCTATGCATTCGATAGGATAAATTGCAATTTTAGTCATGTAACTTTGTGGTAGTTGTAATTTTAGTCCTTTATTTTTAAAAGTTGTAGTTTTGGCCCTAGATAATTTTGCTCTTCCTGGCTAAATAGTTTTTTTGGTCCTTTATCTTTCTATATTTAGCAATTTTATAGTGATGGCAATGGAGCGGGTTGGCGGGACCCAAACCGACCCAGGTGCCTAGAACGGGCGAGACGGGTGACCTGGATTCGCCAGATTTTAAATTAAATTAAATTAGAAAAATAAAAAATATATATTTATAAAATATTATTTACAAAATTTATTATTATCAATTTATAAATAATATAAAAATACATAAAAATTATATTATAATATATATTATATATGCAAAATATATATTAAAATATAATTTACAACTAAAAATTTTAGACGGGGTGGGGCGGGTACTCATGGGCGGAAGTGATACCCGGACAATATGTTGCTTGTTTTTCGCATTGTATCAAGGTTCTCTATAAACCTGCGAGTTCTTTTAATTTTCAACATATTGATTATTCCAATATATTATCTTGTCCTGGTGTTCTTGTGCATACATCGTCAAAATTTGACGATATCTCCTATGGGGTATACATCTTGAACACTCATGCAGATCCATTTCTCGGATAAAATTGTCCTCACCAATTGTTAATAATATAAAATAATAAATATAACTTAAAGTTCTTAATAAACCAGCGAGTTACGATATCATTTTAGGCAAAAACTTATTCAAATAAGCCAAATATGTGCATAAGGGTATTCTTGGTATTTTGAAAATATAAAATAACTCCAGGGGACCAATTTTGCAACAACTTGAAACTTACAGGACCGAAATAACTTAGGTATAAAACATATAGGACCAATTTTGCAACAACCTTCAAACTTACATGATTAATTTTGCAAACTCAATAGTTACAGGACCGAAATTGCAAACTGCTTATAGTTACAGGACCAATTTTGCAATTTTCCCCACTCTGATAATTTGGCCACAATTCCTACGTACAATACAAACAGGTCAAGGATTTCATCTCCCTACTAAGTCTTCAATGATATCAAATAATAAAAAAAAAAAAAGTTAAATTTTTTATTTAACCTTAAGTCTACAGAGACATGATAAATGGTCACAATATATCAAGTCAACATCATCTAATTTGTCATCTTGTCTTAAAAATGTGGCTATGTTTATTACATTAACAACTACAAATGAATACACAAACTCTCATCATTCTTCTGGGTTCTTCCTAATATTAGATAGTGCAGCAATAAGTCAATATTCATGACATATCTTGAGTTACCAATTATCATGTTAGAAGTTACTTTTGTCCAGAATTATATATCTCCAAACACGAACTGAAGAGTTGACATATCTAATAATGTTTGTCCAGTAAACCCAGAAACATATTTACTATCATATAATCTAAAATCTAAACTGAGTTTTCTTTACCAAAAAGATCACTACACAGTATCATATGTGAACAAATCTTCGATAAAACCTACTAAAGCATATTCACCAGGGTAACTTGCATAAGATGTTGATTACATAGTAGCATAACCAACCTGCGAGGATCCTGTGGAGGTTATGCTCCACCAAACGAGCCGACACATGTAGCGACTGGTCCTGACATAATGTGCACACGTTTTAAAATATAACAAATTAATTGCATAATTATCATTTATTATAATATTACAAATCAAACGCAATCATAATGATACACAAGTATAATTAACTACAAATGAAGGACAAGGTAAATGTATATCTAACATTTCATTCAATATCATTATCAATGTCTTTCATTCCAACATCATCTAAGTGATAAATGGATGTGAGAAAGCAGTCCACTTTTGTTTTTTGGGATAGTACTTCGAATGAGTGAAATGGCATTATATTAAAAGGCAGCTCACATCAATTATACTAACAACCATGTAATGTCAGTATCACCTCCAACCTTTGTCAGAAAGAACTCCCCTCCATGTAATTGTACTAAGCCTGGGCAAGTCTGTCATCTTAACCGCAGTCTCTATGGCCTTAAGCAGGCTTCTAGACAGTGGAATATTGAATTGTGTAAGAAACTGGTGGTTTTTGGGTTCACTCAGTCTGAGTATGATCATTGCCTCTTTATTAAGTCTACAGCTGATTCCTTTCTTGCTCTCTTGATATATGTGGATGATGTCTTGGTTATGGGTTCACACCCTACACAGATTGTTGCCCTTAAGCGTTACATGGATGCTGCTTTTACTATCAAAGACCTTTGTCTTGCAAAAATATTTTCTTGGCTTGGAGATAGCTAGAAATGCGGATGACACCTATCTTAATCAAATGAAGTACATTTTGGACATTTTGGAGGATGCTGGGATAATGGACTGCAGGCCTGCTACTACACTTTTTCCCCTGGCTTAAAATTGGTTGGTCAGGCAGGCACACCTTTACCTGATGGATATCGATATCGACGGTTAGTTGGACGTTTGTTGTATTTGAACCTTTCCAGGCCTGATCTTACACATAGCATTCAACAATTAAGTCAGTTTGTTAACAATCCCTTCAGTGCACATTGGGATGCTGCCATCCATGTGCTTCGTTACCTTAAAGACTCACCTTCACAGGGTTTATTACTCGAGCCTCTGTTCCATACAAGCGAATCATAAAAGCTTCTATCCTGCTAGCACCTCTTCTTCTCTCACAGCATACAACGATGCAGACTGGGGCTGTTGTTTGGAGACTAGACATTCCCTGAGTGGATTTTGTATCTTTTTTGGTGATTGCCTTATCTCATGGAAAACTAAAAAACAGGTCATTGTGGCTCGTTCTTCAGCAAAGGCTGAGTATCGAGCTCTTGGTTCTACGGTGTGTGAACTTCTATGGCTATCTTATCTTGCTACTCACTTTCAGATTTTGGTCCCTATTCCCATTCCTTTGTTCTGTGACAACCAAGCCGCTCCACACATTATTGCCAATCCTATTTTTCATGAACGCACCAAGCATTTGGAGATCGATTGCCACCTTGTTCGCCATCATTTTAAGTCTGGGTTCATTCTTCCTTCTAAAGTTTCTTCCGCTCTACAGTTGGCTGATATTTTTACGAAGTCTTGGGGCTGCTACATTGCTTATTGGACCTCCACAAGTGCCAGCTTGAGGGGGGATGTTGAGATTTTTTTTTTTTTTTTGAAGTATTTGTTCGATGCCAGCTCATTAGTTGTTAGTTTTAAAGTTGTTATTTGATGTGTAACACTTTAGCAGTTATTTTCTTTTTTCACTATAAATACTGCATGTATCCAGCTCACTTCAATATCAATAAATACTACTCATCAGATTTCCACATTTTATCTCTTCTTTTACTCTGCGTTTGAACAAAAACGCTCTCCACTTACACCCATTTCCCACCTACCACCACAAGAACACGGAAAACATGGCGCCACCATCACCAATCAGCTTCGGGATCCTGGGTTGCGCCTTCGTAGCCGGAAAGGTCTCCCCGGCCATAACTGTATGTGAAAGTCTATTATATGTTTTATATATAATGACATGATCATATTGTTCCTTCAAGTCCTCGAACAATCAATAACTAACTAATTTTGAGGGCGAATATTCAAAATTCGGAATAACGAAAACAATCCGAAGCTTTTGCTCTCCAAATTTCAGTTCGACCATTTTAATCTCTACAATATGGAATGTGCTCTGAAAATGGCGTCTTCGTCAATCTGTTCTTTGCCCAAGATTTCCACATTTCATTATCAATCGCGTCGCAACTCTAGGTTTCTTCGTTATACGAGCTACGAAAATCGCATGAACGAAATGGGATCGGCCTCTTCACTCGTTCATGCTCCCCTCTAGTTAGTGCTTCTAATTCGAATTCGCGTTTGCTGCTTTGTTTATCATTGTTTTTGGCACTGGTTTAATGCGTATCTAATTGTAGAAGTAGAAATTGTTTTCCCTGAAATAATATATTTAATGTATGTTCAACCTATAATTTGCCAACTGTCGTATTTCTAAGTGCAATAATTTCAGTGATGGTGACTATGTGAATTTGATTGTTGTATTTCTAATTGATTACAAAATTAGGAACATGAGAAAAAATGAGGGTGTTAGGGCGTTAATTTTCGCCCAAGTAATTTCCTAAAATAAAAGATTGGATTTTGATTTGTTTTGCCTTTCTAGACTTATGGTAAGATTGAGTTGTAAATAGATTAGGAAAGATTTCATATTGATATGGTATAGATATATTAGGACTCTTTGATATTTATCTTGTTTCCTAACATAAGTGATATACTTGTCATATATTTGTATATATATTCTTTCCATGTTTATTAGGACTCTTGAAGGGTTTGGACGCCTATATAAAGAGAAGAGGGCGTCCATAATCAATACACAAGAAATACACGGAGTTACAAGAGTCTTGAGAGAGTTAGAGTCATTCAAGCACAAGGAGTCCGAATCGCCCTGGATGCGATCTCGAATGTGACTACATACGAGATCACATTCAACCTGCGACTTGTGTTTGTTAGCTTTTCATCCATTGTTTTTGTATTGTGATTAACGAAGTTCATACACATCTATTGTTGGATGAGTTGAATTACATAGATTAGATATACTCGAGATAGGAGTTTTTCGTTGAATTTCTACTAGTTGGATTTGAGTATTTTTGTATACGGAATCAAACCGATTTTACTAGTGGAAAGTTTTGCCATATTGGCACGTCTACAAGCTTGTTGGCTTGTAGACAATTTTACTCGTGTGTCTCTTTATTGTTTTCAAATTTCCATTTGCATGTGGTTGTGAATGTGATCACATCCGCAATCACATCCTTACTCTACAAAACTTTTAGTAAATATCCGTGCTTAAATTTTTTCAATTGGTATCGAGCTACACTTGACGACTAAGTGTTGATCCCGTATGTTTGTTAGCATGGAAATTCCTAGTGTCCCTACTTTTCGTCCTTGGTTGAAAATCGAGAAAAAGTTTGATAAAAAAACTCTTGATTACATTAGATGTAGGGCTTGTTCGGATATGGTCATTATGTTAAAAAATGTGCAAATATTTTTGTGAAAAAGGGAATGAGTTTGAGTGTCACCTTAAGTGACAATGAGAACGCTGTCCAGAAAGAAGATCACAAGGTTCTGACCACCCTGGTGAAAGATCGAATGTCTCTCCAAATAAATCCTTCAGGTGTTGCCAGAGGTGTGGCCCGAGATGTGATCACACCTCCCTAATCACATCCGAGGTCACATCCAAGATCGGGATCTCTTATCGACTCTAACCTTTTTGTTTCAATTCTACCTCTGCTCCTGACGATATTGAACAGGTTGATGAATCTGATGGTGAAAGTTTGGAAGACACATACGCGAGTCTATATCAGGATTGGCTGAAGAGGATTAAAGTGAATGAAATGATGAAGAAGGAGAATGATCGACTCAAGAAGGAGAATGATGATCAAAGGGAAGTGATTACCAGTTAGAAGTCTCTCTTACCAAGAAAGAATCGAGTTCGGAAAGGTAAAGTCTAAACTTGAAGAATCTCTTGAAAGCATGAAAAAGTTTAATTTGGGAAAGCTAAAATGGATGATATTCTCTCCATGAGTAGTGGTGATAAAGCTAGCCTTGGTTATAAACTCCCGGTTTTTGTTAAAGTCAAGAAGAACAAGGAGAATCCTCGGATTCCTCCAACAATAAAAGGAAATTTTCCCTAAATCTAAACCATGGAAGCGCCACTTTATTGTTGTCAATATTGCCATGCTCCTGGACACATTAGGCCATTTTGTTTCAAAATGAAATCGATTGTGACGTAAGTTTCGCATGTCGATGTCATCCGAAATGTTACGACATCCTCGTAATCACATTTCAAAAATTTCCAAATTTTTTGGGTTAAGAAATCGATGTTAAATGTCATGTTATCTATACTTCTTTGAGATCTAACATTGCAGGATCTTGGTACTTTGATAAGCGGGTGTTCACGACACATGACAGTACTTTGGAGTATTTGACTCGACTATGAGAAGCATGATGGTGGTAATGTGACTTATGGAGGCGGAGGTAAAAGAAAAATTGTTGGAAAGGGAACTTTGAATGTTGATGGCCTACCTAGGCTACGGGATGTATTGCATGTGGATGGTCTAAATGCTAATCTCATTAGTATTAGCCAATTGTGTGATAATAACCTCTATGTTAAATTCAACAAAAATCTTGTGAGGTTTTTAATGAATCTAACACGCGTATTTTTGTTTTGGTTTGAGATCATCGATAAGCGCAATTATCGTATGCTAATAAACAAATGTGTCACACGCACACAGATGAATCGACCTATGGCACGTAAATTAGGTCATTTAAGTTTTAAGAAAATGAGGGATCTTGTGAAATTTGAGGTTGTTCGTGGTTTCCGAGATTTTGCATGAAGAATGCTAATGTGTGTGGAAGTTGTCAAAAGAGTAAACAAAGAAGAGTGTCACACCAAATGTTATCTCATTTCAATACCACACGGTGTTTTGAATTGCTTCATATGGACATTATGGGTCAAATCGAAGTTGAAAGTCTTGGTGGAAGGAAATACTTTTTGTGATTGTTGATGACTTTTCACGTTTTACTTGGATCTATTTTTACGTGAGAAATATGAAACATTTGAAGTATTTAGAAGTTGGCATAGAAGAGTTGTTAATCAAGATATGCTACCAGTTGTTAGAATTAGGTCGGGCCATGGTAAAGAATTTGCAAACTCTTCTTTCTCGGCTTTTTTGTGATAGAAAGAGAATTTCTCATGAATTTTTCGTACCTAAAACTCCACAAAGTATAATGGAGTGGCAGACAGGAAAAAATCGTACATTGCATGAGACATTCTATGTTATGTTGAGTTCTAAAAGACTTTGAAAAGGTTTTTGGGCGTAAGCTCTAAAAATCTTTGCATGTCATATTGCCAATCGTGTATATTTGAGGCCTGGAAGTTTGATGACCCTTATGAAATTCTTATGGGAAAGAAACCTAACCTCAAATATTTTCATGTTTTTGGGTGTTTGTGCTATGTTCTTAATGATCGTGATAATCTTGGTAAATTCGATTCCAAAAGTGACTAGTGTATTTTTCTAGGCTACACTTCGAATAGTCATGCCTATCGAATTTATAATCTTCGTACTAAGACGATCATGGAATCAGTAAATGTTGTCTTCGATGATCTCTCGGATATTGGAAAGAGTGAAGAAGATAATGTGGTGGATCTCGCCGAGTTTGTTGAGATCGCCCCAACAAAGGATGTAGGCACAAATGTAATGGAGAATGTGGTCAAGCTCCATCCACGGTTGTCTCAAATGCGAACCAAATGTGACGGCATCTCGAGCCCACATCCGTGTCGCTGCAACCGGTGAGTCAAACTCGATTCGACAATGAACCTGTTGAAGAAACCAATAACCCAATCGTGGATCGTGGCGTGACATACCTACAAGGATTCAAAAGAATCATCCAATCTCTCAAGTCATAGGTGATGTCTCCAAGGCATAAGAACTAGAAAGAAAGAAAGGGTAAACTATCGAGATATGGTAAGACTAGTGTGTTTGTCTTCGAGGGAGTAAGAATCGAGATCGTGTCATTATCGAAATGCGAAATGTAGTTAGTTGGGAGATGGTACATTTGGTGACATTAAGGTTGCCTAACCGCGTTACTCAACCCACTTTTATGAGACTGTAGCATGGTCGTATGATCAATTATTGTGGCTGTTTGATTCTTGAAATAGCATTGATTGTCGTGGTACAATCCATATTGATTTATTATATAACACGATTCAACAAAATAGTGTGTGTTATTGTTGATCCTTCATTTACGGATGATAAATTGCGTTCTTCGACATTTTCGTCGATGTGCTTTCACCGAACATATGGCCACATCTTTGGAAAAGAAATTGTTCCACAATGTTTTGGTATAATACTTTAGCGAGAATGTTGTTATTGTTTTTTTTTTCAACGATGGACATTTCATAAAATAAACTCAAAGAGTGCAGTACAAACAATAATCGTAGCCAATGGACTAAGAGCCGACAAGGCTTAACAAGTGAGTCAAGCGGGAATTAGTCAAGAAGTGGATTCTTCTCTCATTTAGCGAACTCAAACCGTATGTGAAAGTCTATTATATGTTTTATATACCTCTTGTTTGTTACAACAACAACATCAAACTAAGCCTTAATCCCACTACGTGGGGTCGGCTATACGGATCATATCGCGCCATCATTTACGGTCATAAGCCATATTTTCATTTATTTCTAGGTATAACATGTCTTGTTTAATAGCTTCTTTCCAAGTCTTTTAGGCCTACCTCCGCCTCTTTTGATTTGTGTGAGTGATTCCCTACCTTCTAAACGCCGCACAGTGCATCTAAAGGTCTCCTATAAACATGTCCAAACCATCTTAATCGTGTTTCTCTAATTTTCTCATCTATTAGTGCTACTCCCACTTTGTTTCTAATGTGTTCATTTCTTATTCTATCTAATCTAGTGTGTTCGCACATCCATCTTAGCATTCTCATCTCTCGCTACCATCATTTTTTGTTCGTGTTCATATTTAGTTGCCCAACATTCTCGCTCCATAAAGCATTGCGGGCCTTATGGCCGTTTTATAAAATTTTCCTTTCAGTTTTAATGGTATTTTACGGTCACAAAGGATAGAAGATGCACTCCTCCATTTATTCCAACCCTCCCGGATCCTATGTGTGACATCTTTATTGATTTCTCCGTTCTCTTCAATTATAGATCCTAAGTATTTAAAACTCTTTGTTATACTCACTTCATATCCATCAATTTTAACCTTCGTCTCATTGTTCTGTTGTTTTTACTAAAGTGGCATTCCATATATTCTCTTTTTTAGCCTCTACTTATAGTAAAACCTTTTGAAAGTGCTTCTCTCCAAACTTCCAATTTTGCATTTACTCATTCCCTTGTTTCATCAATTAAAATTGTATCGTCCGGAAATAGCATACATTCGGTATGGATTTTTGTAAGTGTTTAGTGATTTCATCAATTATTAGGATAAAAAGGTAATGGCTTAGAGCGGACCCCTCGATGCAAACCTATAGTGTTTGGGAATATTCACTAGATATTCCCTGTTGTTGTCCCGATACTGTTGTTATATCATCATACATATCTTTTATGGTATCTATGTAAGCTATTTTTATTCTTTTTTTTTTTTCCAATACGCGCCACATTATATCCCGGTTGACTCTATCGTATGCCTTTTCAAGGTCAATAAAAACCATATGTAAATCTTATTTTTCTCGTTATATTGTTCACATAATCGTCTAATTAAGTGTATAGCTTCAATTGTGGACCTTCCTAGCATGAAGCCAAATTGATTATCTAATATACTAGTTTCGTTTCTTATTCTTGCTTTTATAACTATTTCTCATAGTTTCATTGTATGACATATTAATTTAATTCCCCTGTAATTTGCACAATTTTGTATATCCCCTTTGTTTTTATATATAGGTATCAATATACTTTTTCTCCATTCATTAGGCATTTTCTTAGTTTTTAGGATAACATTAAATAATTTAGTGAGCCATGCAATTCCAACTCAACCTAGACATTTCCATGCTTCAATTGGTATATCATCTAGGCCAACCGCTTTGCGCGATTTTCATTTTGTTTAGTGCTTTTTGTTTTCATGAAGTTGAATCCTACGATAAAAGGTACGGTTTCTATTTAGTTGATTGGCCTAGTTCCCTAATGTGACTTCATTACTCTTCGGTTCGTTAAAAAGATTATTGAAATACCTCTTCCATCGATCTTTTACGTCCTCGTCTTTCACTAAAATATTATCGTTCTCATCTTTTATACATTTAATTTTGGTCGATCTCTTGTTTGTTTTCTCTAAATTTTTTGTTTTATATATATCTTTCTCTCTTTCCTAGTATCTAGTTTTTTTATAGAAATCTTCATATGCCTTGGTTTTTTTGCTTCATATATTGCTCTTCTTACTTCTTTTTTGGCGTCTTTATATCTTTTAAGATTTTCTTCGTTTTTACAGGAATATAATACTTTATAACTAGTTCGTTTTTCCTTTACCTTCTCTTGGATTTCTTGATTCCACCACTATGACTCTTTATTCCATTTATTACCATTTGACACCCCTAATGTTTCTTTTGCGATCTTTTTCATTTGAGCAGTTACATAGTTCCATGTATCATCGGCTTTGTCTTCCACTTTCCAATCAATGGTTTCTACTAGAGATTTGACAAAACTATCACTTTTTCTTTATTCTTTAAGTTCCACCACTTAATTCACGGTATGTTAATTTTCTTTCTCTTTAAGTGTATGTTAATAAGTTTGATATCCAAAACTAGTAGTCTATGTTGGGCGGTGAGGCTTTCTCCAGGTATTACTTTGCAATCTTTGCATATTTTTCTATCGCTTTTTTCTGGTTAGGAAGTAGTCAATTTGTGATTTGTTATGACCATTTTTAAATGTAATTAAATGTTCGTCTCTTTTTTAAAGAAGGTATCACCTATAATGAAATCATAAGCAACTACAAAGTTTAGGATGGTTCTACCCTCATTGGTACGCGAGTGAAGCCATATCCTCCATGGACCCTTTCCTAATCTTCATTATCCTTCCCACATGTCCATTTAAGTCTCCACCTATGATGACTTTTTCATTTTGAGGGATTGATTGCATTAGAGTTTCTAAATCTTCCCAAAATTTAGCTTTAGTAGCATCATCTAATCCTACTTGAGATGCATATACCCTAATAATATTTATAAGTTCGATTTACCTACTACAATTTTAAGGGCTATGATTCTATCTCCTTTTCTAGTTACTCCTACTACTTGATCTATGAAGAGAAGATCTACAATGATACCCATCCCATTCTTAGTTCTATCCTTTCCACTATACCAAAGCTTATAACTTGTAGTATCTAGTGTCTTAGCTTTCTTATCTACCTATTTAGTCTCTTGGATACACATAATATCTATGTTTCGTCTTTTCATAATATCTACTAGCTCTATAGTTTTACCTCACAAAGTACCTATGTTCCAACCGCCAATTCTATACTTTCTAATTTTCTTGTTATCATTTGTGTTCCTCTTATTAATGTGTGAGGGCTCTTGTGTATTTTTCACTACACCCAAGCCCTTATGGAGGTGTAGCGGTCCTTGCCAAGACACCGCAGTCGGACCCGGCGACGCTCCTTGCGGGGAGCATCTTGGCCTTATCACGATGTCTTATATGATCCATACCATAAGAAAATGACAAGAGTTTTACGCTGGCTGTCGACCTAACGCAACCCTCCTCCTTTATCCGGGCTTGGGACCGGCAACATATAGACAGGCAGGCGGAGTTATACCTCTTGTTTGTTATCTCTTTAATTTTGCCTTTTTTTCTTGTTAATTGGAGTTGGTATTTCATTCTTTTCTGAAGTTTGATTAAGAAGAATTTCTAGTTTTAATTCTTAAGGTTTCTTGGTTAATATTGGGAAGATAAGAAGATTAGTGTTAGAACTGATGAAGGTGTCAAGGATTTGTTTTAATTATGAATGACTGGAGTGGTATTTAGTTTGGTGAAGTAGTGAGTTGTTTACTTCATTAGTTAAATGGTTTTTTATTTTTAAAATGTTAGGCATCTTCATGTTTTGAGTTGTTGTTTACTGATGACAGATTTAAATGAAGGAGCTAGATGACATTGCACAAGCTGCTTTTCATGGTTACAAGTCTTTGAACCAAAAACAGAGCAGAATATTCCAAACAACTTACTACACTAACGAAAACATTCCGGTGAAGCAAATCCCATATTTTATGCTTTACTTTGGTATTTCATGAGAATAGTGTCTTTAATATCTCGAAAGTGATTTTTATTTGCTTGCAGGTATGTGCACCAACCGGGGCTGGAAAAACAAATATAGCTATGATTTCTATTCTACATGAGGTGTGCACAATACCCATCCTTTATTCTCTCCTGTGATAGATATACTTGCATGCTGTAATGAATGTCGTGTTCTTCCATTACAACATTCTTTGTACTTGATGGCTTTGGTGGAGCAAGTGCAGCAAAACTTCTTCTATTTTGTTCCTTGCATGAGTAATTTGCTAGCTTAAAAAAACTTGTCTTTGATTGGTTCTAACATATTGGACAACACTCCAGATATGGTTATTTGCATAAAGATGAATTCAAAATTGTTTATGTTGCTCCTATGAAGGTAACACATTTCATATAACTAACCACAATCTTCTATTCGTTGCTAATATTTGGTCAATCATTTCTAAGCATTAGCTGCAGAGGTCACTTCAACCTTCAGTCACCGATTATCCCCTTTAAATGTAACTGTGAGAGAACTCACTGGGGATATGCAACTCTCCAAAAATGAGCTTGAAGAAACTCAGGTTATCTGTTAATGATGTGGCCATCTGTTTAATTCAATTATTTTTAGCATTGGTATAACTGAAGATTATTTCATTGTTTTGCTTGAATAGATTGTAGTTGCACTCTTAAGCTTCTTACATTCTATTTCTGTGATTCAGATGATTGTAACAACTCCTGAAAAGTGGGATATGATTACTCGTAAAATCAGCGATATGTCACTCTCCATGCTAGTAAAGCTTCTAATCATTGATGAAGTACATTTGTTGAATGATGATAGAGGTCCTGTGATAGAAGCATTAGTAGCTTGCACTCTTCGTCAGGTATGACATGGTCGCTATACTTCCATTCTATCATACAAATAAATAAAAAGTTTCAGAGTAAATTAAGTAGAAATTCTTACATAGTTTTAGAAGCCACTCCATCCTTTTGAGAAATTTGAGAATTAAAGAAATAAAGATAATGCTTTGCAAATAATAGAAGTAAAAATTATGAGCCAGGACATTAAAGGGTGCATAGAACTTTTGAGGTTGTTCTCATTCCTCTGTCTTTATCTCACTTGGTTGTAGATCTTGGGTGGTTTCAGTACTCCTAATATCTTATGATGGTATCGATTCTGGTCTTATAGAGAGCTGTTGCCTAGGACATGCTGAAAATTATAGCAGTTTTAATGAAGGTCAAGAAAGATGCAGGTATAATTAATATTGCTTTTTTGTCACCTTTATGAGTAGCGCAATATACATCATAAGTGATGATCTAAGTTAAAGACCCCATGCGAAAAACTGGAAATCAGAACTGTATTATGATGTTCCTTGTAATGGACTGGAAATCAGAATTGTATTATTCCAAGAGATAGAATGTACACTTATATATAAGTTGGATAGCAACTAAAATAAGGAAAGTAAATCAACAGGCTAATCGACGGGATTCTAATAATCTTCTAATTATCTCTTACCTAATATACCATATATACATTAACACTCCCCCAAGGTGGAGCATATATATTAATAATACCGACTTGTTACAAATATTGTTCATCCGTACTCCATTTATTGCTTTAGTGAATATGTCTCCCAACGGTCTTCGGTTTTGACATAGCCCATAGAGACGAACTCTTCTTCGACTTTATCACGAACAAAATGTCAGTCTATTTTAATATGCTTGGTTCGTTCATGAAATACAGGATTTGATGCAATGTGAAGCGCGACTGGTTGTCACACCAAAGTGTAGCATGAAGAGTAAGCTCATACCCTACTTCCTTTAGTAATCGATGTATCCATACAATTTCACTTACCAAATCAACCATGTATCGATATTTCCGCTTTCAAAGAATCGAGCGAGAAATAACATTTTGTTTCGTACTTCTCCACGAGACTAGATTACCTACTATAAAGATACAATACCCTCGAAGTGGATATTCTATCATCTTTACAACCCGCATAGTCGGCGTCGAATATGATTCAATTAACCTAGTATAACATTCT
The DNA here is from genome assembly GCA_016081115.2 of Rehmannia glutinosa. Lineage (NCBI taxonomy): Eukaryota > Viridiplantae > Streptophyta > Magnoliopsida > Lamiales > Orobanchaceae > Rehmannia > Rehmannia glutinosa. The sequence continues at coordinate 83,080,841 of CM071937.1, forward strand.
ACTTTTGAATGACCATGTCGCCCATAGAATAATCCGCGTCCGTAAGCCCCTTTCGATAACACAAAATATGTTCAAGAAGTGCCCAATGACTAACGGTAGGAGCCGACATAAATCGGCTAGCAACACTTACATCGCAAACGCAATGTCGGGACGTGTTACGTAAGATAATTCAACTTCCCCACAAGTCTTCGATACCACTCGGGATCATGGAACGGGGACCACCTTGTCTTTTTCGGGTTGCGAGTTGGGAGCCATTGGGGTATGCAAGTGCTTATCCCCTAATTTCAGATTTTCTCGAGAGAGGAAGATTCTCTCTTGCTTCTCATTACTTCCACTCCTAAAAATACTTGAGAGATCCCAAGTCTTTTGTCCGAAAGTGGGAGTGGAGGAATGACTTTAGCCCCAAATCCCTACACTATCATTCCCCGTAATTACAAAATCATCAACATAATCAACCAAAGAAAATTATCCCATGCTCGAGAGTGCCTGTAGAAACACCGAATGATCAGATTTACATCCTATTAAGCCATATTTCAATGATCGACTAAATCGTCGAACCAAGCCCGAGGACTGTTTTCAAACCGTACAATGATTTGCGAAGATGACATACTTTCCCATACTCCCCCGAGCAACAAAACCAGGCGGTTGCTCCATATAGACCTCCTCTTGGAGAAAACCATGAAGAAAATCATTTTAATGTCTAATTGGTGCGAGAGGCCGGTCAAAAGTGGCAAAGACACCAACTGAGAATAGGCCAAAGCTTCACCAACAGCTTTTAGGAATAGATATATAGTCTATTTTCGCAATAAAAGAACAAGAAGAGGCGAGACAAATGGTCATAAGAAACACCAGTAAAAACAATAGGATAGGTACATGATCTTCCACCAAAGCAAAGAGACAAAGGATGCCTCAACTATTGAGTGGTGGTTGGCGTCGAGTGTAGACTTAAGTAATCGGGGTCGAGGAGCTTTCAAGAATCTTGTTCGGACATTGGGGAGGGAATGACAGAACAAAGTAGACCAATACATCGTCATCCTCCTCCAAATGACGTGACACATAATTTGAAAAGTATGGGAGATGTTCATGGAATGTAACCTCCCGAGACACAATATAGTGGTTGAGTGTAGGAGAAAAACAACGATATCCCTTTTGCACACAAGAGTACCCGAGGATGACACATTTGAGAGACTTAGGATCTAGTTTGGTGAGATAAGGTCTCGTATCACGAACAAAGCATATGCTACCAAATATCTTAGGTGCGATTGGGAAAACAGTTTTGTCGGGGGAAAGGATAGAAAAAGGGACATCATTGTCTAAAATCACTGATGGCATACGGTTAATGAGGAAACAAGCAGTGGAGACAGCATCGCCCAAAATGGTTTAGAAACATTCATGTGAAACAATAAGTGCTCGAGCAACCTCGGGAGATGCCGATTCTTTCGCTCGGCAACATCATTTTGGGCTGGTGTGTCCGCACATGAAGTTTCATGCAAAATACCATGCTGAAGCATATATGACTGAAATATAGTAGACAAGAATTATTTAGCATTGTCACTGCGTAACGTGTGAATATTTGTAGAAAACTGAGTTTGAATTTCAACACAAAAGGAAGAGAAATGATGAAATACTTCAGAACGACTTTTCATAAAATAAATCCAAGTAACACGAGAAAAATCGTCAACAAAAGTAACAAAATATTTGAAACTAGACTTAGAGGACACATAACAAGGTCCCCAAACATCGAGTAACCTAATCTAAAGAGGCGCAGCCCGCTTATTTATTATAGGGCTTAAATGGACACAAGAATATTTGGCGAATCGACACGACTCACAAAATAAAGATGATATAGAAAACAACCGAGGACACAACTTCTTGAGACTGCGAAGAGAGGGATGGCCAGCGACAGTGCATCTCAAGTGCGGACAATGAAGAGACTTTGGTTGGAGTGTCAAGAAGATAGAGGCCATCGATTCACGTCTTTACCAAGGATCGCTTGGCGTCGAAAGATCCTCGAAAAACACAAGAGTCGAGGAAAGAATGTTATGCTACAGTTCAAGGACTTGGTAAGCTTACTAACCGAAAGTAAGTTGAAGGAAAAACTAGGTAAACTCAAAACAAATTGTAATGAAATAGATGGCGTGTGGTGAATAGAACCGTAACCAAGGACACGGGGGTAGACCCATCGGCAGAATAGTAACATGAGTGGAGTGTGCATGAGGATGAAATGTGGAGAAAAGGTTTGAGTTACCGTCATATGGTCCAAGCACCGAGTAATCAATGACCCATTTAGATCCTTTAGAGACAAGATATGTAGCGAGTTACCGATTGCCAAAGAAAAACGGCAAAAGTAGGAGGTGGTTGGGGGTTCACGATCTCGCATGAAGTCGAGCATACTCCTTACTCGAAATCGTGACCATATCGAGAAGATGATGCAACATGGGCGAAGAACTTTTCCGGTTCTTAGCATTAAGTTGCGGACAAGTATACTTAGTGTGTCCATATTCATGACAAGAAAAACACTCCACTTCATCGAGACTGGAGGTGCGAGAACCACGAGAGGTGTAAGTCAGCGACTACGATAATCTAGAGGGGGTGAATAGATTATCTCCATCTTTTCGATTTCGCCCTCTTTTTCGAACCGAATGCTCAAAGACAATAATAAAGGTGCGGAATGTAAACAACACACGTCGATTTATAGAGGTTCAACCCACCTAGGGCCTAATCCTCTACCACCCCAAAGATATCGGGATGGATTTCAAAAAAGAAAAAAAGATTTTATTAATTTACCACAAATTAATACAACACCAACTTACAACAACACCTTGAAGAGCACCACACTCTTCTTCAACACCACCTTTGATATTACCACAATCTCACTTGAAGATTACCACAATCTCCAACGGCACCTTGTGAAGACTACCACAATCTTCAACCTTGAAGAATACCAAATTCTTCAACACCTCAACAAGAAGATTACCACAATCTTCTTACACATAACACCTAGATCACCCAAGTGTGTTCTTACCACAAGAACACTCACAAGGATATCTTGTGTTGAATGATTAGCCAAATTCAAGATTACAACTCGATAATTGATAATACAATAGAGTGCAAGTGTAATCAAGAAAAGCCTAGACCTCAAGAATGTGAAAGTGAATAGCTAGGCAAATTACAACAAGAAATGAGACAGTGTAAGAACAAGTGTATTCTTGAGTGTATCTTGTTGTGTTGTAGTTTTCTCTCTTGTAGTTGTGCTTCAAATATTCCTCTATTTATAGGAGATGATTGATACTTGATAGGCTCCTCTTGGAATCTGATTTCTACAAAAAAATTGCAATTAAAATCAAGATTATAGCTGTTTAGAAATCAATTCCACAATTTAAGGAAAAGCATCTGTCACGCACAACAGTTAGAACTTTTCTTTGTCAAACTTAAGAGCGGCCGTCACGTCGTCAAGACAAATAGACGTTTGAAAATGAGAAAACACATTTACACAGGCGACCAGGTCGATGGGGATCCGACCGGCCGACCTTACGCGCATGGGCCGAGCAAGACCAAAAAACGAGTCGAAGCTCTGTTTGAAATTGCTCCAGTGCACCGTCACCCGCCGGCCGATCGGTCGACCGCACCGGTTCTATAGGGCGACCGGTTGCCCGACCATTTTCTCGCAAACATGAAGTTTTTCTGTTTTCCTCAACTTTCAGTACGGGTTGCCTTCAGACGGCGACCGGGTTGACCTCAAAACAAAAGTGTTATCCAATTTTATATCGAAAATAAACTTCAAGAAATACTCAGAAAAATAGTGAAAATATTTTAGACCGATCGGGAGTATTAGGACAACATTTAGAAACATTGTTTTGGTATAAAAACAAAATTATCAAGATCATTAAAAGTGTTGTCCAATTTTATCTAAAATAAAACTTGAAGAAATACTCCGGAAAATATTAAAACCATTTTAAATCATTTAGGAGTATTTGGACAACCTTTAAAAACATTGTTTTGGTATAAAAACAAAATCATCAAAATCATGATAAAACCATTTATCAAACAATCTCCCCCTTTTTGATGATTACAAACCAAAACAATTTTAACGAGGTCAATTTTGAAAACAAAACAATTTTACCGGTTAAAAAGAGCTATCCGTTGTGAGCGACAACATTCCGTGCAAAATAAACACAAGGATGGGAGTAGAGATATTCAAGCACATATAGCAAATGCTCCCCCTATCAACATGCACAACAAGAGTAATATAGAAGCAACTTCAACATAAGCTAAAATCTTAGCTTTTCGATATTGAGCTTAAGTATCAAAAACTTAAAAGCTCCCCCTGTCAAAGATACATCATTAGAACCGTATATAAGTTCATACTACAACCAATGGACCATGATTCATACATAACCATAATGCACCAAGTGGACTAAATATGATCCACAACTTATGGCTTTATGAAGCCATAGCTTATAGCTTCTTTTTTCGTTAAGCTTATCTTAGCTTTTATGAGCTAATGAGCTTATAACCTGTTTCTCCCCCTTTGGAATCATCAAAAAGAGTGTTAGCACGATAAAAACATCATATAATCATATCAAAGTGCGCAACTAAACCGATGTACCGAGCTATTTGAACATTGAAGCTTATAGACCAAATGGGAGGGAAAAGTCGAATTATACGATTTGTAGAAGTTTATGAAAACTCATTTGAAAAGCAAAACATGATCTCTAAAAATATATAAGACTTTTGAAATCGAGAGAATCATATAAGTGATGAATTTTTTTCATTGAAACGTTTTATCGAACACTTGGCGGGCGTCAAAAATTGAGAAAGATATATATAACCCTTGTAAATGAAATCAAGCCAAGTTTTTCATCACCAAATTCAATATAACAAATATCATTCATCAACAATCAATAAGCTCATCACAAATATATATGAATTGTATCAAGAAGAATACATATAAGCCACAAACTCGAGGTTCAACCCAATTGAGCTAAAGTAGAATTAGAATTTACCATTTGATCGGTAAAGATGAGCATCAATGATGATAACCGAGCTAGATAATCCCCAAAATGTATAATTCATGCATCAAAACTCATTTGAAGTGAATTGTGTGTGAAATTTGCAAAGGGGACGAAAAATGAACCAAAAAGCCAAAAATGCTTAATCTGGAAAATGTAACCATTTTTAACAAAAAATCCCTTAGGGTGACCGGTCATGGGCAAGGGCGACGGTCGACAGCATGGGCGACCGGCCGGTCGGCCTTGCCCTGAGCTTAGCCCATTGTTTGAGTTCGTCTCAAAATTCAAGTTTGATCCAAAAATCCAATTTTTCGCCCCTAGATTTTAAAAACGTGAAAAATGCAAACGTAGACCTCATTCAATATACATTATGTCATGATCAAGCTCGAAATGAGGTAAAATACTCGGCGGTGGGCGATTAAAAAGTCCGCGAGTTATCCTTGAGACGGAATTAAACACATCACAAGTTTTTGTTAAAAACTTAATCCCCTTTTTTTTAAAAAAACATCGAATCTCAATATATTTAGTTCGATTATGACGAACCATATTTTGAATACGAATAATCGTATAATAAATACCGGACTTGTTATCCCGAAAAATAAGAACGTTTTAATACTTTGGATATACAAGTCATAAGAAGAAGTGCCTTTCAAATATTTGAAAATTTCTTTTAAATTGCACTTTAATGAGATTCATTGGGATAATTTTTGAAGTCGAGCATATAGACATAAGGCATATGGAATGTCGAGTCTATAGAAATAATACAAGAACACATACCTCGAATTTGTTTGTCAACCGACATGCCTTTCTCAACCTTTTGTCAATCTCTTCATTGGTAGCCATAGAGGTTGAGATGATTCTTCCTTCTTCAATGCCTAACTCCTTCAAGAGTTCTTTTGAAATGTAACCATCTACTTGGCATTTAATGATTTGAAGTCCAAGCAAGAAATTGAGCTCCCCATCATGCTCATTTCAAGTACACCTTGCATCAACTTGGAAAAATATCTTGCACAAATATTCATTAGTAGTACCAAAAATATTCTCATAAATATGCACAAGTAAACAATCTTGCCCTTTTTTTTTTTTAAAAAAGAGTAGTATCAACTTTACCTCTTGTAAAATCATTTAGCAAAAAAATAGCTAAGTCTATCATACCATACATGGGGTACTTGTTTTAAACCATACAAGGCCTTTTATAAAAAATCATTTGGCCTAGAAAATTAAAAACCCGGAGGTTGTTTTACATAGACTTCTTCTTGAATAAAACCATTGAGAAAATTGGATTTAACATCCATTTGGTAAAGCTTGAAATTTCCTTAAAACAGGAATGGGCAAGTAAAAATGCAAATAGCTACTAAATGTGCTATGAGTGCAAATATTACATCAAAATCAATTACCTTCTTCTTGAAAATACCTTCGAGCTACTAACCTTGCCTTAGTTCGACCAATGTTGCCTTGGTCATCGAGTTTGTTACGGAATACCTTTTTGTCTTCTTCATTACTATCATCATAGGGCATCCAATTGATCTAAGGTGTTCATAATAGAACATTTACATCCAAATATTTTGAGGTAACAATATTTGGAGTACTTCGCTTCTCATCTACACAACTAAACAAACTCATTACCTAGACGCTTATATAAGCAAGAAAAAATAGCCCAAGTGTAAAAATATGCCTCAATCATCAATCACAAAATATCTTGCATAAGAGCATAGTAGAAATAGACACTATATGACCATGAAGCAAGAAACACATACTATGCATTTAGAATATCATCAAAAGTCTAATAAATCATGCAAGTTCAAATAAGCTTAAGAAAGCTATAAAAGGTCTCTTTTGAAATTAGAAAATCCGATAGCATATAGTTGAGACCTCATTTAAAAAAGTATTTGAACAAGAGTTGACAAAGCAAATATGTGCAATCAAATATCAAATAGTGCCTTTCAAAAAATCTAAAAATTCTCTTAATGGCACTTGTATGAAATACTATGAAAAACAAGCACATAGGCATATGGCAATATATATATCGAGTTCTATAAGAGTAAGAATAACACAAGTAAACGTACCTCGATAATTTATGCCTTTCTTGACAAATAATGACGTAGATGGCCATTTGTGAAAAATGTAAATCCTACACAATTCTTAAAATAAATCTAGAACAAATCATTATGATAAAAGTGTAGGCAAATAGATATCACAAGTAAGCTCATGCCATAAAAATCCATAAGATATGATAAACTACTTGAGTCTAAAAATGCACAAGAGTTTTTTTTTTTTTTAAAAACATCATATAAGGTCTTCTTTTCAAAATATTTTAAAACCACAAATATATATTGAAGACCTTAATTTTAAAATAAATATATGAAAACTCATTTTGCAAATAAGACACAAATAAGAACATGCATAATAGACAAATAAAATGCATATTCGAATGGGGAGATACGGGTTACCAATTACGCCATTTCCATGGGTTGTGCCGTTCCCATTGTTGATGATATCTTCCCCTTGAGAAGTCATTTTGTTGATGATGACTTCTTTGATTACTCCATTTCCAAGGTTTGTTACCTTCCCATTGTTGATGGTCTCTTCCTCTTTGAAAATCATCTTGTTGATGATGTCTTAGCCATTTCAAGGATTGTGTTCTTCCCATTTTTGAGTATATCCTCTTCTTGAAATTTGCTTTGTCGAAAATAGTTTCTCCTTCTTTGATCAAATGAAACGGTCATTTGATGTCTTCTTGGCGTTATGAATTTTGTTTGATCATTATTCCACGGGTACCTAATAAAACATTATTTTGTGGTACCCTCAAGTGTTTGGGTCCTTTGGGATTAGTCTTGAGACTTTTAGGTCTCCAACAATAATTAGAGCTATTTCTAGCTCGACAAGAATTAGCCGTATGACCCTTTTTACCGCAATAAAAACATGTAATAATTCTAGGAGCATAATGACCAATGTGCTTAGAGACTTGATTCTTTTTCATGTGATTGACACCCTTAGGCTTATGATCAAGTTCTAGTTTCGATTTATCACAACAATCAACAATATCTGTCATTTTATCGGTACTCAAGTTGGATTTAGATAAATCATTTTTAAGAAATTTATATCCTCAACAAGAGTACTATTTTCTTTCTCAAGGTTTCTAACCTTATCAAGAGTGGTGGTGTGAGCACATGATAGTGATTCATAGGAAGTAAATAAACTATCCTTATCATTTTTCAAAACAATGAATTCCTTTTTCAAATTTTTGTATTTAACAAGTAAGTTTTGGAATTCATCTTGTAGGTCATCAAAATCATTTTGCAAATCACTATAATCATTATCATAGGAAGTAGAGGGTTTAGAACTTACCTCGTTTTCTTCTTCGATGCCTATGAGGCATTGTTCAACTTCTTCATCATGGGAGGTTATAGAAGGCTCATCCCATGTTGTTGGATTTGATGTTGTATCCATTTGTGAAGTACATGCTTTTGAGTTGCTCTTTTCATTTGCATACACTTCATAGATGGCTTCTAATTTTTGCCATACTTCATGTGCCGATCGAATACCTACAACATGATCGAATTCCAAAGTAGTAAGTGAACAATACAAAAATCGAGAGCTTTACCATTTAAGGAGATGATTCTCTTCTCTTCATCATTGAGCTCTTTGAAGCCTTTGGAGGTGTGTGGTGTATCTTTCATTGGAATGGATTCTCCATTTATGACGGTGTTCCAAATATCAAACCCGCAACCTTGTAAATAGCATTCCATTCTTTCTTTCCAAAATATAAAATTTTTAGAATCAAACCGCGGTGGCTTGGTGGTGGAGGTGCTTAGGAGAGTTGAGCTTCGTTCAGAGCCGACGATCGTTTCTCTTCACTCGCGATGTGAAACGAGCTTGCCAAAGAGTTTGGCTTTGATACCACTTGTAAGTCCAAGCGACTATGATAATCTAGAGGGGGTGAATAGATTATCTCCATCTTTCGATTTCGCCCTCTTTTTCGAACCGAATGCTCAAAGACAATAATAAAGGTACGGAATGTAAACAACACACGCCGATTTATAGAGGTTCAACTCACCTAGGGCCTAATCCTCTACCACCCCAAAGTATATCAGGGATGGATTTCAAAAAGAAAAAGATTTTATTAATTTACCACAAATTAATACAACACCAACTTACAACAACACCTTGAAGAGCACCAAACTCTTCTTCAACACCACCTTTGAGATTACCACAATCTCACTTGAAGATTACCACAATCTCCAACGGCACCTTGTGAAGATACCACAATCTTCAACCTTGAAGAATACCAAATTCTTCAACACCTCAACAAGAAGATTACCACAATCTTCTTACACCTAACACCTAGATCACCCAAGTGTGTTCTTACCACAAGAACACTCACAAGGATATCTTGTGTTGAATGATTACCCAAATTCAAGATTACAACTCGATAATTGATAATACAATAGAGTGCAAGTGTAATCAAGAAAAGCCTAAACCTCTAGAATGTGAAAGTGAATAGCTAGGCAAATTACAACAAGAAATAAGACAATGTAAGAACAAGTGTATTCTTGAGTGTATCTTGTTGTGTTGTAGTTTTCTCTCTTGTAGTTGTGCTTCAAATCTTCCTCTATTTATAGGAGATGATTGATACTTGATAAAGCTCTCTTGGAATCTGATTTCTACAAAAAAATTGCAATTAAAATCAAGATTATATTTGTTTAGAAATCAATTCCACAATTTAAGGAAAAGTTGTCTTGCACAACGGTTAGAATTTTTTGTCAAACTTAAGGGCGGCACGGTCACAAGACAAATAGATGTTTGAAAATGAGAAAACACATTTACACAGGCGGCGCCGGTCGACGGGGTCCGACCGGTCGACCCCATGCGCCGGTCGAGCAAGACCAAAAAACGAGTCAGAAGCTGTTTTAAATTGCTCCAGTGTACCGATCACCCGCGGTCGGCCGACGGTCGACCGCACCGGATTCTACGACCATTTTTCGCAAACATGAAGTTTTTTTGTTTTCCTCAACTTTCAGGCACGGGTTGCCTATACGGCGACAGTTGACCTCAAAACAAAAGTGTTATCCAATTTTATATCGAAAAAATTCAAGAAATACTCCAGAAAAATAGTGAAAATATTTTAGACCGATCGGGAGTATTAGGACAACATTTAGAAACATTGTTTTGGTATAAAAACAAAATTATCAAGATCATTAAAAGTGTTGTCCAATTTTATCTAAAATAAAACTTGAAGAAATACTCAGGAAATATTAAAACCATTTTAAATCATTTAGGAGTATTTGGACAACCTTTAAAAACATTGTTTTGGTATAAAAATGAAATCATCAAAATCATGATAAAACCATTTATCAAACACGAGGTGGACCCACCTCGAGAACCACCCCAATTACCACCACGAGCCACGGACGAGAACCACCATGAGCACCGCCACGACTAATAAGAGCTTTAGGTTGAGGGGTGGGATGTGGTGGTTTAATATCCTCGACGGAGAAAGCGAGAAAAGGTCTCCTGGAATGAAGGGATAGCGATTTGGAGAGAAGCCGAGACTTGAAGGTGTCGAACTCGGGGACGTAATCCCGTCAAAAAAACTCATAAAAACAATTTGTTCTCGTTGTTGTTGCATGGCCTTCACATCTGCGCTCAACGAAAAGAAGAGAATTGAGTTCTTCATAAACTTTATTGAACTCCATAACATAAACAGTGGAATTTTTATCATTTTGCTGCCCCGATGAAAACATTTACAAAGCGAGTAAATTCGAGAAATATTAGTGCGATTAACGCAGTATAAGAAAGCCAAATAATCCATAAGCTCTTTGACAAATTCACAATGGTTGATTAAAGAGAGTATCTCCGGCTCAATAGAATTCCGAATTTGTACAAGGAGTTTGGCATCATCGCGCAACCAAGCCCGACGGGCGTCATCCTTAGGAGGATCAGAGTCAAGGTGGTCGTCCTTGTCAATACTTCGCAAATGTACAATAACAGTTTTACTCCAACCAAGGTAATTGGAGCCATTAAGCTTAACATCGGTAATCTTATTCATCATGGGAATGACCTCGGACACAAGCTTAGTAGTTTCACCCATTAGAACAGCAAAACAAAGCGACAAAAATATGCAACAACCAAATTGCAGGGCTGACAGGAACAAAAAACTGAGGTCGAAAAACCAAAAAATCGAAACGAGTTCAAACCGTGCAACGAAATACCAAAGCGAGGCCAGAAACAAGTACGCTGCAAGAAACCGAGCAAGCTGTTGTTTGCCGGAAAAATTCCCGTGGCCCACGCGCCCTCACGCGCCTGCGCGCGTGCGGCGTGCCAAAAAATGATACCGGCGCGTGTGAACTACACGCGCCGCCGCCTGTGAGCGGGCTGGGCTGGGGGTCGCCTGGACGAGCTGAAGGTCGGGGTGTGGGAGGTGAGAACTAAATCTCACCCGAAATGGGTCACTCGAAAAACCCTAAGAAAACTCACTGTTTGAAACCAAAAAACTGCGGAAAAAAATTTGAAAACCCTAATCCGGCTTGGTTACCATGTAATGGACTGGAAATCAGAATTGTATTATTCCAAGAGATACAACGTACACTTATATACAAGTTGGATAGCAACCAAAACAAGGAAAGTAAATCAACAGGCTAATCTACGGGATTCTAATAATCTTCTAATTATCTCCTTCCTAATATACCATATATACATTAACATTCTTGAAACTTAGAATGAAAATAAAATGTAGATGATATGGAGCATACACCTTAAGATTTACAATTCGAATCAGGTTTACATGTGTTTGTGATCCATTCTCGTGTGATCTTTTAGACTTTGATGAATGGGAGTGGAAGGTATATTAGAAACAAGAAAGGCTTATTTAATGAAGATTCTTGCTATAGCATGTTAGAGCCTAGAATATTCTTTCTCAAGTACATGAGTTGAACAATTATTTTTGTTAACAAAATGTCAAATAATGCAACTCTAAGATCTCGAAATGATGTTTTTAGCCAATAAAAATCTTCAATCTTTTTAAAGATAAGAAATGGAAGGGTGAATTGATTCCATTTAATGGAGATGGAGGTGAAAGAAGAATAAATATTCCACCACCAATGAAGGAAAGGACCACCAGGAGGATCACACCAGGATCGCATTGTACGATCAATGAGCTGGAGAATACGGCATAACAAATTCTGATGATATTACCGTTGCAAGAATATTTAGCATAGATCTTTATTTATAATAGCATATTCCTTATCTACCAATAAGTAAAGAACACATGGCTTCATCTAGATTATTCTGTAATCTATATAATAGGTAGTATATGCTGTACATGAATTAAGAAAAGAAAAATGGCAAGCATTCACTTTATGAAAATCTCAGAATTCCTTTTTGGCACTTTTATTATATTATCCATTTATATGAAACCTATGAAACCTTTTATGGTATCAGAGCTACAGGTTTAATAGCCTGTAGCCTCTGTGCCATACCTCTTATCCTTTTTCAACTTTTTTTTTTGTTTAAGTATTCCATAGGTCCATGTCTAATATGTCTTCTTCCAGCAACATGGACCAAATACATGTAATCCAACCTCATGGTCAAATCATCACTGTCAAACTCACAGAAACAAATTATCTCATATGGCGCCAACAAGTTTTTGCTGCAGCTAAAGGTTATGGGCTGGATGGTCATCTTACTGGAGATAAAAAAACCCCTCCTCGTCGTCCTCGAGTCACTCTAAGTAATGATGATGAGCAGGAAACATTGAATCCTGATTATGTCGTATGGGAAAGACAAGATCAATTGTTAGTTTCATGGTTACTATCCTCATTATCTGAAACCATTTTAATTACCACTGTTGGTCTAAACACAGCTTATGAGATTTGGGAAGCTCTGCAAATCAATTTTTCTAGTTATTCCCAAGCAAAAATTATGCAATACAAAGCTCAGCTTCAAACTCTTAAGAAAGGAAATCTTGGTATGAGAGAGTACATTAACAAAATGAAAGTGTGTTGTGATTCCTTGGCTGCAGTTGGTAGTAAGATAAGTGATCTAGACCAGCTTATGCATCTTTTAACAGGATTGTTGCCTCTATCACATCCAGAGTTGAACCTTGTTCTCTTAGAGAAGCTCATGCCCTCTTGCTTAGCTTTGAGAGCAGATTGGAGCTCACAGAGAAAAGTATTATTGAACCATCTCCTACTGTCAATATTACTCACACTACAGGCAGTTTTAGAGGAGGAAGATCTTATAACAGAGGTGGTCGAACTGGAAATCAACAGGGTAATGCTAGAGGGGGCAGAAGCTATGGAAGAGGAAATTTCTTTAGAGGCAGAGGAGGAAGATTTAACTACTCCAATGGAAGGCCTAAATGTCAGATTTGTGGTTACAACAACCACACTGCTGAAAAGTGCTTTTACAGATGTGATCTTAGCTTTAATCCTGGACATTTCAATGGTAGCAATCAAGGAAACAGTCACCAACAAAGCCAAGGACCCTCTGCAAATTATACAAATTTCAATAATCAAGCTGCTAATACTAACTCTGATATAAACTCAGAAGTTTGGTATCCTGACTCGGGAGCTTCTTCACATGTCACCCCGGACCTCAACAATTTTAATAGTGCAGCAGAGTATCAAGGGACAGAGTCAGTCCAAATTGGCAATGGTTCAGGTATTGGAATATCTCACATTGGTATGTCTACTGTTAGATCTTCAAATTCTGAATTTTCCCACAAATTTCTCCTTCAAAATCTGCTCCATGTTCCTTTTATAACCAAGAATCTTATTAGTGTATCCCAATTTGCTCTTGATAACAATGTCTTTTTTGAATTTCATCCTAATTTTGTGTTGTGAAGGATGCAACATCAGGTACGGTCCTTCTTCAAGGGAATGTTGAAAATGGCTTATACAAATTCCATCTTGCCAGAACAAATGATCCTCAACTCTCACTGTCATCTTATCAGTCCATTTCCTCCAATCCAACATTCACAGCCAGTATTGCTCAAGCCAAGTCAAGGGAAACATTAGAAAGTTGGCATTCTAGACTAGGTCATCCTAGCTATGAAGTTGTTAGAAAAACTCTTATGAGATGTAATGTTCCTTTTCTTGCCAATAATAATAAAGAGCAATTGTGTTCAGTATGTTTACAAGCTAAATTTCATAAACTCCCTTTTTGACCTTCTACATCTGAATATAATAAACCTTTCGATCTCATACAGACGGATCTTTGGGGACCCGCTCCAGTTAAATCATTCCATGGATTTTCCTATTATGTTAGTTTCATAGATAATTTCAGCAGACACACATGGATATACCTTTTAAAAAATAAATCAGATACTCACACAGCTTTTGTCCATTTCATGGCCCTTGTCAAAAACCAATTTCAATGTAATATTAAAGTTGTCCAAAGTGATGGTGGAGGGGAGTTTCAAGCCCTCAACAATCTTTTCAAACAACATGGCATTGTACACAAAATCTCATGTCCTTACACTCCCGAGCAAAACGGTCTTGCCGAACGAAAACATAGACATATAGTAGAAAAGAGATTGGCATTATTAACTCAAGCTCGTCTTCCATGTAAACATTGGGATGATGCTTTTTGCACATCAGTTTTTCTCATAAATATAATAGCATCCAAGGTTCTAAATTTCATATCTCCTATTGAGTTGCTGACAGGAAATAAACCAGATTACTCCCTCATTAAAACTTTTGGATGCCTTTGCTTCCCGTACTTGAAACCTTACAACAAGCATAAGTTAGAACCTAAGAGCCAACCCTCCATCTTTCTTGGATATAGTCCACATCTGACATCACAAAGGTTATAAAGTTCTTCTTTCCAATAATAAGGAGATAATATCCAGGCACGTTCTATTTGATGAATCGCAATTTCTTATCCTCTCCCTTCTTTCCCGCCACCATCTGGTCCATCTCACAGCACTCATACCTTGCCTCCACCTATAATACAACACATGCCACAGCATGTTACCACTAATTCTGCACCAAACACCCCTACTGACTCTTCATCATCGACATCGGACAAAACTATTCCTATTAATTCAGATGGAGATCTATTTGTTGATTTACCAATTGAGGATATACCCATGCCTGAAAATTTGACTAATGCGGATGTTGAAGATGGTGTTAATGCAGGTCATCATATGATTACTCGTTCGAAAGCTGGGATTAGCAAACCACGAATATTAGTCACCACCTTGCAGGAAGAGGTTGAACCCAAGTCTGTCACAGAGGCATTAAAAATTCCCCACTGGAAGCAGGCAATGAAAGAAGAATATGATGCTTTAATGAGGAATAATACATGGACATTGTGTCCCTTGCCACCTGAAAAAGATGCTATAGGATGTCGGTGGATATTTAAAATAAAAAGACATTCCGATGGATCTATAGCAAGATACAAGGCTAGGCTCGTGGCCAAGGGATACACACAACAACCTGGAATTGACTTTCATGAAACTTATAGTCCTGTTTGCAAGCCTGCTACAATCAGATTAATTCTATCTATTGATGTGGCTCATGGTTGGTATATTAGGCAACTTGATTTTGATAATGCATTCTTAAATGGAGAATTAGATACCATTTTATATATGGAGCAACCAATTGGTTTTTCGCAAGGCACTGGGTCAGACTTGGTATGCAAATTAAACAGATCTTTATACGGACTAAAGCAGGCATCCAGGGCCTGGTCTTTTAAGTTGGGGGTTGCATTATCTTCTTTGGGTTTTTGCGGTTCAAAGGCTGATCCATCTCTATTTTACAGAATTCAGGGGGAAACTCGATTGATCATTATCACCTACGTGGATGACATCCTTATCACAGGAAATTGCACTTTGGCTATACAACATGTGATTTCTCAACTTCAAAAATATTTTGTTCTAAAGGATCTAGGAGATCTTAATTATTTTTTGGGAATCCAAGTCACCAAAACAGAGCAATGACTTCATCTTAACCAAAGAAAATACATCTCTGAGTTGTTGGAAAAAGCTGGAATGATTAATGCTAAAGGCCTGAAAACACCTATGGTAAGCTCACCACCTTTATCTAAATTTCATGGAAATCCTACAGTAGATGGCAAATTATATAGGAAAATTGTTGGAGCTTTGCAATATGCTACCATAACGCGGCCAGACATAAGTTATGCTGTAAATAAAGTGAGCCAATATATGCAAGCTCCTCTTGACACTCATTGGAGATCAGTTAAAAGAATTTTCAGATACTTAGGAGGTACTGCAGACTATGGGTTACATTTCGTTACATCAAAACATCCATTAATACTGACTGCTTTTTCGGACGCGGATTGGGCTACCGATGTTGACGATAGACGTTCTGTTAGTGGATTTTGCGTTTACTTGGGACCTAATCTGGTATCGTGGAGTTCTAAGAAACAAGCTACGATATCTCGATCTAGCACAGAGGCTGAATACCGTAGTTTAGCCAATGCGACATGTGAAGTACTTTGGATAAGGTCCATACTCAGTGAACTTGGAATGAAGCAAAAGTTGGCTACTACAATTTGGGTAGATAATCAAGGAGCCGTGTCTTTATCTACTAATCCGGTATTTCATTCTCGAACAAAACATTTAGAACTTGATCTTCACTTCGTCCGAGAAAAGGTTAATCAAGGTGAAATTTCTGTTAGGCACGTTCCTTCCCAAGATCAAAATGCCGACATTTTTACAAAACCATTATCCGGACAATTCTTCACTCGGCTAAGAAATAGGTTGTGTGTTAACAGTCTCTCCTCGCTCGAATTAAGGGGGCATGAAAGAAGAATAAATATTCCACCACCAATGAAGGAAAGGACCACCAGGAGGATCACACCAAGATCGCATTGCAAATTCTGATGATATTACCGTTGCAAGAATATTTAGCATAGATCTTTATTTATAATAGCATATTCCTTATCTACCAATAAGTAAAGAACACATGGCTTCATCTAGATTATTCTGTAATCTATATAATAGGTAGTATATGCTGTACATGAATTAAGAAAAGAAAAATGGCAACCATTCACTTTATGCAAATCTCAGAATTCCTTTTTGGCACTTTTATTATATTATCCATTTATATGAAACCTATGAAACCTTTTAGTCAACAATACAGTATTATCAACTACTTTTGGTTGGGACTCTTTTTCAATACTTATTCATGGATGCCTTATCTTTATATGTTACTTTTCTAGTGATAGAATTATATTTGAAAAGTTACAGTTATATGTGAAGATTCTAAGTGTTTCATGGCATATCAACTGCATCTTGGTCACAAAGTCTTTTTCATAGTCTTAAAGTTTGGTTCTTTTCAGTATGTGTTTGCACTTTTTTTCCTCACTTTATCTGATATTTTGGATGTTATTGTAGCAGGGATACTTTTTAGTTATTTTTTCTTTTCTTATAATTTGGATCAGATGACTGCAATTGTTTGATGAAAAATGTTGCATGATACATGCAAGTATCTTGTTACTTTTTCTCCTGTTGGGAAAGGAAGTGGTTTATCATCCTTGTCCTATTTGAGGTGATAAGATCTTTTGAAATGAGAGTCCTTTGTGTGACACATTCATCTCAGTTTCTGAACTTTTTCATATGGCCCTATCCATGAATTAGCTAATGCAGGAAGCTTTTTAAGTTTTTACATTTGCGCTTAAGTCGGTGTATTGTTTGCGGGTCCACCCTTATTATGTTATCTTAAACCATAGTTTTGCCACCACCAATGTCAGCCGCATATGCTTTCGTGACTAAATGACAGGCTCTAGGATAGTTGCGTTCAAAACCAATCTGATAACCTGCTACTATGGAAGATAACTCTACGACTGCAATTATAGGAAACAATACCACTTGGAAAACATACAAAACAAGCTAGAGAAGACACCAAAACCACAGTTTCAGGTTCCCAAAAATTGAAGAATTCATAAAAATGCACCATGAACTGTAGGGTGTATTGCAAACTTAACAGTTACAGACCCAAAATTAATCAAGAACGTAACTCTCCTATAGGAAAATCACTTATCCTCCTCACCCCCTCCCATAAACCTTCTTATATATCATATATGTCACCTTATAACCCTAATGATTTTCTAATTGTTACTCTTTCAGTTTTATTGTACCAGTTTTTGCATGTGATATGTGCCATTGATGTGCATAAACACCATCGCACCAAGATTTGGTTGGGACTTTTGGTCGGATTTTTGGGATTCTGAGAGCAAAGAAAGAAATGGGATTTTTAGGGGTGTTTTTGGTCTTCTGTCTTTTGGAATCTCGATATGTGCCAGAAATTGGGGGATTTTTTTCCCTCCAAAAAGAATATACATGGCATTAAAAATAAATCAAAATTCCACATAAATATTTTCTTTAATTTTTTAATTTCCATGTCAGCTTATTTGGGCTGATATTTGAGAAATCCCCAAATTAGGAACGCACGTGACCGTTGATTTATGGCAGAAATTAAAGATTCCAGCAAAATGTGTCCTTAATGTGCGAAAAAAATTAATTAGAGGACCAAATTTGCTATACCAATAAGTAAGTGTACCATATTTGCCTGGACCCTAGAGTTAGAGGACCAATTTTGCAATTTAGCCTATAAATTTTCATCTGTATGTCATTTTGGTTCACTGCCTTCATTATATTCATCATTTATACAATTACTTTATTATACAATTTATAACCGTTTGATTGTTGTGGTATTATTTTGTTCATGTACTTAAAAGAATCGATGCTCTCATAGGTAGTTAGAAATTTGTTGTTAAGCTGATTGATAAAGATGGTGGAGCCAGGTGTTGCATTAATAATATAGCAGTATAACATAAGTAGCTTACTCCTTTTTATATCGACCGAGTATTTTGGGATTTTGGAAGTGCTAAGATACATATGGTTTATGCTGGAAGAATGAGTTATTTTTTCCTTTTCTTCTGGTTATTCTATTTATAACACATTTCAGTATGGAATTGCTTATAAGGTTGCAAATGTAAGGACAAGAATCGGGGAGAGACAAATATTCTTTGTGTTTCCAGGCCTTGGGAATGCCACAAGAGGCTATTGTATGTTATCAACGAGCGCTGCAGTCACGACCAGACAATGCTATGGCTTTTGGTGAGTGATTTTATGGGGAATGTTATCGTGGTATACATGCCAAACTGTTCTTTCATTTGAGAAGGGGCATGCGTTTTTTGAGAGGCACTGTATTGCTCAACTATTTTAGTACTGTATGTGGCTGCAACTAACTATAACCCTAAATGTAATATAGATGTTGACAATGTCTTTTGCATTTTATTGGCATGTCTGGAATATCATTGGTGCAGGGGAAGTTAACACTTAAAGTTGTCAAGAAAATGAGTCCTGTTTGGGGGTTTAGTAGGGAAGTTGTGCTTTGAATGGTTTAGATGCACAAAACCAGAAGGGGTATTTGAATTTATATCTATATTTTAAAGATAATAACTTTTTTGTGTCAACCATCAACACAAGTTTACAGTGATAATGCAAATAAGCAATCAGGCATAAGTTCTTCTTCCCAATAATTAGTTGTAATAATTTGAGGACTGAGGAATGCTTTTGATCAGCACAAGTCTCTTATGAAGTAATATTTTCCTCTTTGATTGTCCTGTAACACACAAGGTTCAAGAAGATTAGGAAATTGTGGAAAAGAACACGAATTTGAGAAAGAAAAAAAAAAAAAAAAAAAGAAATAGTAATAGATTTCTGATTTTGATATAGAAACCAGTAGTAATTTCATAAGTTACCAGAAGGAAATAGGTAGTCAAATGAATAAAATGAGACTTAGAAGAAAATTTGAAGTTTTTTCCTCATAATGAATCTTAATAAACACCCCATATGAGTTCTGCCTTAGGGCAACGGGGTGGGTTCATACCTGGACCCGCCGTGAATCCTCGTTGTTTAGGGTGGGTGGGTCTGGACCCGGCCAAGCAGGTAACGGGGCGTGGTACGGGTTCTTTTTGGGAGCCGGTCGGGTGTGGCTAGACCCGCCCCCGACCTACCCCGAATATATATTAGATTATGCATTTAACTGAATAATTGAACTTCCCAAAAAATATGTCTTACATTTTATTTCTTTTGTATTGATCTTTCGTTTAGATTTGAAATCATTTGGCTTGATTTGCTTGAAAACTAAGTCTGAGTAATTGAATAAGGCATGACAGATGCATTGAGGTTGAGTACTTTTGCATAATATTTGGAATTGAAATGATTGCATTGAGTTTCAAATCACAAATGTCATCATCTTTCCCCATAACTTTTTTAATCATTCAGCAACAATATTTATATTGTAAAAATAATAATTTATTTGTAAGTTACTAATAATCCCCGCGCGTTGCGTTGCACGTGTATTATTATTTTAATATTCATACAAATTAAATAAATATAAACATTTATATATCAAATTATACTTTCATTTATAGACTTATTTGTCAAATTCAGCTTGTTTAGATTTATCTATCACTTTTATCTATATATTTTCATTTATAGACTTATATGCATATCTCTATATTACTATTATATCTATCACTCTTTCTCACACACAATGTACCTCTCTATAAAAATTGCAGATAAATTTTAGACATATATTTTCATATTGAACTAGTCTTGTAGAAAAATTTTAGAATCCGATTTTTTTTTTTTCGTGAAGTTTATTTAAAAATGCAATGCATAGACGAATGTTATGTTTAGTTAATATTTCAATAAGATTTTTTCTTGAAGGTAATGCATAGCTATACGTTTTGAGTTGTATACTGAGTTTGGAAAAATTCTAGCATTGTTCAAGTTGTCCTTTTATTGTAAGGCAATAAATTTGTAGATTGATAAATCTTTAATATTAAGATATCGTTTTCTCAATTTTTCCTAATTAATATAAAGTTATGATTTTCTCAATTTTTTCTAAACGAATTTTTAATATTTTCCTAACAAATGAACAAAATCTTTGAACAAAATATTGACTTTAGATATATTATTAATGAAAAGTCGTGCATCATTATATTGTACTTAATGGACAACATTCTCTCTTAATCGTCTCTGCAATCTCTCAGTTCTTGCCTCTACCCTCGCATATCGATCTCGCTTTTGCCGTTGTCTCAGGCTCGTCCACCCGCTGCCGCCTCCCTCTGTTGCCCACCACCATTATTGAGGTATTGTGAGAAAAAATCCCAATTTCAAACCCTAAGCCCTAGCCAACAAAAAGTAGGTATTAAAAATTGAAATTTTATTTTGTTTTGTGTGTGTGATATGCATCAGGTTGCTATTCTTTGTAGGAATTTATAATTGTTTGTAGAACTAACAAAATAAATGGAAGAACACTTTATTTATATTTCATGACTATTCGTGTTTTTCCTTTCTGGACAAGAGGACTTCGAGGCTGTTCAGTTTTACATTTCTAAATCATGGGAATCTAATTGAAGTTCTTGTTTAATTATGAACATTTAGACTTGATAGAGTTTTTAAGTTACATGCATTTGATATTGAATCATTTTAATTAAAATATTTGTCAGACAATGAGATTTGTACAAAAGGTGTTGTGGATTGAACTGCTAGTGTAGAAAGATGATGAACATGCTTTGATTTCTTTTATAATAGTTGCATCAACTCTTTTTCTCTCTTGCTTGATTAGAATTTTGTGCTATTTTGTATTCTGATGATCAACTTTAATATTGAAATTCCTGTTTGAAATCTTCACACAGCAATTTTATTATAGACTTCTTAAGAGCAAATAACACTTAGGCTGATGACCTGACATATACACTTAAGTTCAAAAGGTTTTATGATAATTAATAATCTCTGACACAAGAAGAAGATTAAGAATTTTTGAACATATTCAAGTGATCCCTTCAATGATATGAAGTTGTGCCATGTTCTGTTTGCTAGCATTCTTAATTTCATATGTTAACTTATCTGAGTTGAATTCCTTTCCTATAGCGTAACATCTAGAACTTATCAGCTCTTTATGAGCGCAAGCAAAATGTTTTAATAAAGACGGGAAACAGGAACTCAAGATGAAAGTGCATTTTATTCATGATATAATATAGCATTTATCTACACCATAAATATGGAGGTAAATGGATATGTTTTCTATTGTGAAGTTTTGGATTTTCACAATTATGAGTACCCTGATAACTCATGTCTAATTCTTAGCAATAGCCCTTAGGCAATACTCTACAAAGACTTAAAGGTTATGTGAATTTAAGCCTTGAATTGCAACCTAGCAGAATCAGGGGAAGCATAATTTTTTCAGAGCACAACAAATGAAACCGTTCACCTGTAGTAGTATCCTTTTTACTTCCGATGGCCTCAATGCTATTTATGATCAATCTTGAGCATACGTTTCTTTTTCATGCGTTATGTTTTTCGAGAATAAACCAATGATGAAGGAGACCAACCCTGATTAACAAAATGTATGTAGCTAATTAAAAATGGAAGTTTAAAGGTAATGGGAACTTGGTACCAAACACACAAATACGTCTAGGCAAAGTGGTTTCATGATCTTGTAAACATAGTACTTTTTAAAATCATCCCCATCAGCCTGCAAACTACAAATGTGGATTAACTAACCATTTCTTTGTGTAGATCAGAAAATAGAAAATAATTAGAATTGTTATTTTTTCATTTATCTTGTTACTAGTATTTTTTTAATATATTGTAGAATTTTTTGATTTATTAGTTGGGCTAGCTTTAAAAACCTGATTTGTTTGTTTATCAGATAAAGATATTACTATTAAATTGGTTAGGATGAAATCTGTCAAGCATGTTAATGTTTCTCTATTTTCACTAATCTCCAAATCACTCTTTGCTCATCGTCTAGTTTGCTTTAAATATGTTAGCTATATTCCGTATTTCATGTCTTCTTGTTTGGCTATATATAACAATGTATTAGTGACACAATTTCCATGTGGTTTTCTTGTCACACTCCTGATATGAGTCATCATTTAGATAGATGTATTAGGATTTCTAATTAAATATGCACATAATTTAATAAATAAAAATCAAAAGTGGAGTTATTAATAAGGATGTTGTAGCTTAATAGTTAAAAATAACATACTCTATTATGGAACAATGGGCAGTTGGATGTCTTTCTAATTGGTGGTCATCTCCATATATGTAGCTAGAAGTTCCAGCAAAGTATTCTCCTACTTTTTGTTCTTTCTGATCTTCGCTCATTATCACAATTTTTCTGCCTTGTTTCATAATGGAATTATTGATGTGAATATTGTCCCTACAGAGGGAAAGATAGTTATTTTCTTTTTTTTTTTTCTCCCCCAAATAAATGAACATTTCTAACTCTATTGAGATAAATATTGTTGCATTTGTCCAGTTTCTCACTAATTAAAGTATAGAACTATAAATTATTTGGTTAATCATAGTACTTGAGTGGTTGGATTTTGTCATTTGTTGGAACTTGGAAGTCAGTCTCATAAATCCTCAAGAATCATATAATTCCTTTCTTGTTATTCTACATAATTTGAAACAAATAAAAAAATTATCATCTCTAATGGTCAAATTTTTAGGTTTTTTGCGGGAAGAAAGTTATTAGTTTTTGCATTATATTGTTTGTTAGATTTCCTTACATTGATTTCACTTGTATCAATCACCAATTAGTGAGCTCGTTGCAACTCTAGAATACCCTTTTGTCTATAATATTTCTTGCGATTGCAACTTTGGATATTATTGTTTTCTATTGGGATTCTTATATATCTTTTATGTATTTTCTTATAGATTGATTCATGCATAAAGAAGAATTCAAGTACGAATGAGGAATTGGTATACGGTATTTGGAGCGACCAAGTGATTCACCTGTATGGTGCTCAAATATATTTTCACACCATGGAGTAGTATTAGTAAATACTTTAGTAATATGTTGAGATGAAACTAATTTTTGGAACAAATTACTATTGTATATATTTTGAGCAAATGAATAGACGTGCAATTGTTCATATAAAAACTGTTGTTCGAAGAATTTACCTGTTCTTGAATATTTAGTGATATTAATAGTTTATTAGTAGTGATGTATTTTTATGCATTTAGCAATTCCTATGAGATTATGATTCTAAATTTCATAATAAAATTTAATTTTCAATGAGATAATTATTGATTTATGATGGATAATTTTAATGCTAAACTAATTTTCTTGACGGGCTATCAACTAATAATGATGGTAATCTTTATCAATAAAATTACAACTAATTTATTAAAACGGTAATCTTTTCTAGTAAGTGTCACTAATTTTTATAATTTACATTGATTTTTAAAAAGCGGTCATTAAATACTTATTTACAATGACGCTTTTTGGTAGCGTCGTTAAATTTGTGTTGGGATAGACCATTTTTCTTGTAGTGTTCCAATGTAGTTTTCAATGTCTCAATACAATTTTTACCTATTTTTAAGTTTTTTTTATTCATTACGTTGTTTCTGGGTTGTTTCTATATTATTTTAATGTTGTTCTTATGTTTGTTTGCAATTTTCATGTAGTTTTTTGATGCTTCAATGCATTTCTTTTAACTGTTTTTAATCTCTTTTTGTTCATATAGTGATTTTTATATTGTTTTTGTTGTTTTTGGGTTGTTTCTATATAACTTTCAATGTTATTGTGTTGTTTCTTGGTTGTTTTTCCATGTTTGTACATTTTCAATACATTAAATCAAAAATTCAATTGTGTTTTCTTATTTTTGTGTTATTTATATATTTATTTTAAATTTCGTTTATTTTAATATATATACATATATATATTATTTTATGTGATATTTTTTTATTGTTTATAAGTTTTTTGATGGATGTAATTTAATTTTTTCACTGGAATTTTATTAGATGAAACATGTTCGAAACAAACCTTAAAACAACGTAAAATATTTGAAAACAATTATTCGAGAAAAGCATGGGAGTCCGGAAAACGGCCCGGAGCATAAAAATGTGACTTTTTCCCAGAATGTTGGGCAAATGTATTCTTAACCCTTTTTTTTTGCAAATGTGCACGATTTCAACGCAATCCCAAATAATCCCATTTAAGTGTCGTTAAATAAATTTTTCGATATCTGAAAGACACTATCTCTTGTGGCTTGTTTTATCTAAAGAATGATAATTTTTCTTTAAAGGGATATAGTGACTCGAATTATGCCGGTAATATTGATGATCGTAAAACTACATATGGCTCATGTCAATTTTTAGACAATTGCCTAGCTCGTTTAAGCATAATGCATATTGAATAAGGTCTAAAATGCTTTTTAAAAGCTTGAGGTGAAAAATCACATCTTCAAAACCTCAAAATTCGGACAGAAGGATCGCACTAAAGCACGGACAGTCATGTGGAGTGCGACCGGTCATCGTGTTTAAGCACCGGTCGCCCATCGTGTTCGTGCACCGATTGCCCCCTATAGCGACACCCCTTTACTTGTAAAAACTGTGTTAAACTCGTCTATCCTCCTCCTTTTCGTGTTTTATTTTACAATTTACACACCATTCGCTCCATTCACACACATATCATTCAAAATGATCTTTTCTTACATTTGTTATTGTATTGGGCTTCATAAATGCATTTACTATCTATATTATGCTTCTTTCACTATGATTGGTAAATTTGGTTCTACCTCTATCATTTCAATTGGATTGAACCCTTGGATATTTTCTCGAATTTATTTGTATTTGATGAATGTTGAATTCTTTTTCATTGAAAGTATTTACATTGTTGGATTATTGCACTAGAATTAGGATTAGTATTGAAATTTTTGGCTTAATTCGATATAACAATTGCGTATATCTCCTTGTTTTATATCCATGCATATGCAATATGTTTGATAAAATGCCTCAATGATTTCAGTATTTTTACATGCTATCCTTGATTAAATTGATTGGAATGCACATAATGATCATAATTGTATACCTCTATCATGGTCTTAATATGCTATTGTGATTCATTAAACTCCTAGCATGATTTTCATCATGATTATTGCTAGTTTTTTCTTTCCTTGCGCACTTTGATATCGATATATGATTTTTTTTCATTATGCTTATAGTCTTTTTAGTGATTCCAAATGGGGAGAAAAATTCAATAAGCTTATAAGCTAAATGGTGAGTTCAAAGGAGCTTGAAAAAGCTCAAAGAAAAAAGCACGCATAAAAAGCTCATTGATAAAAAGCTAAAAGTTATTAAGTTGTGGAGTATTGCCCTATTATTCTTGTAATATGTTGGGCTTTGTGATTAATGAGTTATTTTAATTGGGGGAGCTTTTAAGCTATTTTAGATTTTACGCTATTTTGAAAAAGCTAAGCTTTCAGCTTGTAAGTTTTTTAGCCTTTTGTTTTTTATTCCTTAGCCTGTTGACAAGGGGAGCTTTTAAAACTTGTTCTGAAAAACTTTTGCTCCTTTCTCTATAAATTCTTGTTTTGATAAGTGTGGGTTAAAATAGATATATTATTTGAAAAATTTACCGGTTCTTGAATATTTAGTGATATTACTATTTTATTAGTAGTGATGTATTTTTATGCATCGAGCAATTCCTATGAGATTATGATTCTAAATTTTATAATAAAATTTAAATTTCAATGAGATAATTATTGATTTATGATGGATAATTTTATTGCTAAATTAATTTTCTTGACGGGCTAACAATCGATAATGATGGTAATCTTTATCAATAAAATTACATCTAATGAGGGAAAATCGACTATAGAATGACGAAAATTTTTGTCATAAAAGTATTATTAGTGAGGGCAAATGATATTATTAATGAGAAAATATATCATCATTGAAATTTATTTTTAATGTCGATATAATCTCGTCATTATATATATTAAAAATATAATGACCGGACCTATTTCCCGTCATGATAAACTTTTACCTAGAAGGGCTATAATGAGGGGTCGATGACGGGAAATTCCCGTCATTGAAAGTATTTAATGACGGATTTTGGACATATAATGATGAAAGTTCATATCATTATAATTCAAATTTCTAGTAGTGTTTACTAAAACGGTAACCTTTTATAGTAAGTGTCACTACTTTTTATAATTTACATTGCTTTTTAAAAAGCATCATATACGTATTTACAATGAGGCTTTTTGGTAGCGTCGTTAAATTTTTTTTGGGATAGACCATTTTTCTTGTAGTGTTCCAATGTATTTTTCAATGTCTCAATACAATTTTTACCTATTTTTAAGCTTTTTTATTCATTACGTTGTTTTGGGTTGTTTCATCTTGAATAACGTTGTTCGTTGTTTGTTTGCAATTTTCATGTAGTTTTTCGATGCTTCAATGCATTTTTTTACCTGTTTTTAATCTCCATTTGTTCATATAGTGATTTTTATATTATTTTCGTTGTTTTTGGGTTGATTTATATAACTTTCAATGTTATTATGTTGTTTCTTGATTGTTTTTCCATGTTTTTACATTTTCAATACATTAATAAAAATTCAATTGTGTGTTCTTATTCTTGTGTTGTTTCTATATTGTATTAATGTTGTTATGATGTTTGTTTGCAATTTTCATGTAGCTTTTTTCAATGCATTTCTTTTACATTTTTAATCTCCTTTTGTTCATATAGTGATTTTTATATTGTTTCATGTTGTTTTTGGGTTGTTTTATATAACTTTCAATATTATTTTGTTGTTTCTTGATTGTTTTCCATGTTTTTACATTTTCAATACATTGATAAAAAATTCAATTGTGTGTTCTTATTCTTGTGTTGTTTCTATATTTACTTTCAATTTTGTTTGTTTTAATATATATACATATATATATATATTGTTTTATGTGTGTATGTTTTGATTGTTTATAAGTTTTTTTATTATAAAATCTATTATTTAATGGATGTAATTTAATTTTTCACACCAAATTTTATTAGATGAAACATGTTTGAAACAAAACCTTGAAATAACGTAAAACATCCGAAAAATGATGGGAGCATAAAAATATCCGAGAAAAGCATGGGAGTGCAGAAAGTCCGGAAAAAGCCCCGGAACATAAAAATGTGACTTTTTTCCGGAATGTTGGGCAAATGTATCCTTAATCCTTTTCTTCGCAAATGTGCTTGATTTCAAAGCAATCCCAAATAATCTCATCTTTAAAGGGATATACCGACTCGGATTATGGTGGTAATCTTGATGATCGTAAAAAGTACATCCGCTCAAGTTAATTTTTAGGCAATTTTTAGTTTCATAGTTTTTAAAGATGCAAAATTGTGTATCTTTATCAACGGTCGGGGTTTAATATATTTTTACAACTTTTTGTTTTACCAATTGCTTTGGATGAAACAAACCTTAGCATATTACAATTTTCTTTCGAAAATATTCCTATTTCTCCGATAATACCCCGATTTCAATATTTCTCAAAATCTGGTTCATCATAATCGAACAAACATATTGAGGTTCAATATCATTTTTGAAGGGATTGTGTTTCTAAACAAAAAATTGAGAAATGCATTGTTCTGTCTCAAGATCAACTCGGTAATATTTTTACAAAACCATTAACTACTGAGTCTTTTAACTCAATTCAAGTTCGTTTAGGCATAATGCATATTGAATAAGGTCTATAATGCTTTTTAAAAGCTTAGGGTGAAAAACCACATTTTCAAAACCTCAAAATTCGAACAGAATGATCGCGCTGAAGCTGGGACAGGTCGTTGTGGAGGGCGACCAGTCGCCCACTATAGCGACCAGTCGCTTAACTTGTAAAATCTTTGTTAAACTCGTTTGTCCTCCTTTCCGTGTTTTATTTTACAATTTACACACCATTCACCCCATTCACACACATATCATTCAAAATGATATTTTCTTACATTTGCTATTGTATTGGACTTCCTAAATGCATTTATTATCTATATTATGCTTCTTTAACTATGATCGGTAAGTTTGGTTCTACCTCTATCATTTCAATTGGATTGAACCCTTGGATATTTTCTGGAATTTATTTGTATTTGGTGAATGTTGTATTGTTTTTCATCGAAATTATTTATATTGTTGGATTATTGCACTATAATTAGGATTCATATTGAATTTTTTGGCTTAATTCGATATAACAACTGCATATACCTCCTTGTTTTATATCCTTGGATATGCAATATGTTTGATAAAATGCCCCAATGATATTTCACACTTTTTACATGCTATCCATGATTAAATTGATTGGAATTCATATATTGATCATAATTGTATACCTCTCTCATGGTCTTAATTTGCTATTGTGATTCATTAGACTCCTAGTATGATTTTCATCATGATTATTGTTAGTTTTTCTTCCCTTGCGCACTTTGATATCAATATATGATTTTGTTTTATTATACTAATAGTATTTTTGATGATTACAAAGGGGGAGAAAAATTCAGTGAGATTATAAGCTAAAAGGTAAGTTCAAATGAGCTTGAAAAAGCTCAAAGAGAAAGCTCACAGAGAAAGCTCATTGATAAAAAGCTAAAAGTTATTAAGCTTTGGAATATTGCCCTATTGTTCTTGATATGTTGAGCTTTGTGATTAATAAGTTATTTTTACAGAGGGAGCTTTTAAGCTATCTTAGCTTTTACGCTATTTTGAAAAAGCTAAGCTTTCAACTTGTAAGTTTTTTAGCCTTTTGTTTTTTATTCCTTAGCCTGTTGATAGGGGGAGCTTTTAAAACTTGTTCTGAAAAACTTTTGCTCATTTCCCTATGAATTGTTGTCTTGATAAGTTTGGCTTAAATGGATAGATTATTTTGACCGTAATGAATTGTTCGCTCTCTAAAAATTATTTTGGGTTGTAATCATAAAGAATGAGTTTTATACAAAAACAATATTTCCAAAAGTTGCCCAAATACTTTAAAATATTTCAATTGATTTTTACTATGTTTCTGAAGTACTTTTTGAACTTTATTTTTGACAAAAATCGGACAACATCTCTGTAAAGAGGTTGATTGGTCGTTCTATAATTTTTCTGCCTTGTTTCATAATGGAATTATTGATGTGAATATTGTCCCTACAGAGGGAAAGATAGTTATTTTTTTTTTTTTTCTCCCCCAAATAAATGAACATTTCTAACTCTATTGAGATAAATATTGTTGCATTTGTCCAGTTTCTCACTAATTAAAGTATAGAACTATAAATTATTTGGTTAATCATAGTACTTGAGTGGTTGGATTTTGTCATTTGTTGGAACTTGGAAGTCAGTCTCATAAATCCTCAAGAATCATATAATTCCTTTCTTGTTATTCTACAGAATTTGAAAATACATAAAAAAAATTATCATCTCTAATGGTCAAATTTTTAGCTTTTTGCCGGGAAGAAAGTTATTAGTTTTTGCATTATATTGGTTGTTAGATTTGCTTACATTGATTTCACTTGTATCAATCACCAATTTAGTGAGCTCGTTGCAACTCTAGAATACCATTTTGTCTATAATATTTCTTACCATTGCAACTTTGAATATTACTGTTTTCTGTTGGGATTCTTATATATTTTTTATGTATTTTCTTATAGATTGATTCATGCATAAAGAAGAATTCAAGTACGAATGAGGAATTGGTATAGGGTATTTGGAGCGACCAAGTGATTCACCTGTATGGTGCTCAAATATATTTTCACACCATGGAGTAGTATTAGTAAATACTTTAGTAATATGTTGAGATGAAACTAATTTTTGGAACAAATTACTATTGTATATATTTTGAGCAAATGAATAGACGTGCAATTGTTCATATAAAAAGCGTTGTTCAAGAATTTACTGTTCTTGAATATTTAGTGATATTAATAGTTTATTAGTAGTGATGTATTTTTATGCATTTAGCAATTCCTATGAGATTATGATTCTAAATGTCATAATAAAATTTAATTTTCAATGAGATAATTATTGATTTATGATGGATAATTTTAATGCTAAACTAATTTTCTTGACGGGCTATCAACTAATAATGATGGTAATCTTTATCAATAAAATTACAACTAATTTATTAAAACGGTAATCTTTTCTAGTAAGTGTCACTAATTTTTATAATTTACATTGATTTTTAAAAAGCGGTCATTAAATACTTATTTACAATGACGTTTTTTGGTAGCGTCGTTAAATTTGTGTTGGGATAGACCATTTTTCTTGTAGTGTTCCAATGTAGTTTTCAATGTCTCAATACAATTTTTACCTATTTTTAAGTTTTTTTTATTCATTACGTTGTTTCGGGGTTGTTTCTATATTATTTTAATGTTGTTCTTATGTTTGTTTGCAATTTTCATCTAGTTTTTTGATGCTTCAATGCATTTCTTTTAATCATTTTTAATCTCTTTTTGTTCATATAGTGATTTTTATATTGTTTTTGTTGTTTTTGGGTTGTTTCTATATAACTTTCAATGTTATTGTGTTGTTTCTTGGTTGTTTTTCCATGTTTGTACATTTTCAATACATTAAATCAAAAATTCAATTGTGTTTTCTTATTTTTGTGTTATTTATATATTTATTTTAAATTTTGTTTATTTTAATATATATACATATATATATATATTATTTTATGTGATATTTTTTTATTGTTTATAAGTTTTTTGATGGATGTAATTTAATTTTTTCACTGGAATTTTATTAGATGAAACATGTTCAAAACAAACCTTAAAACAACGTAAAATATTTGAAAACAATTATTCGAGAAAAGCATGGGAGTCCGGAAAACGGCCCGGAGCATAAAAATGTGACTTTTTCCGGAATGTTGGGCAAATGTATTCTTAACCCTTTTTTTTTGCAAATGTGCACGATTTCAACGCAATCCCAAATAATCCCATTTAAGTGTCGTTAAATAAATTTTTCGATATCTGAAAGACACTATCTCTTGTGGCTTGTTTTATCTAAAGAATGATAATTTTTCTTTAAAGGGATATAGTGACTTAATTATGCCGGTAATATTGATGATCGTAAAACTACATATGGCTCATGTCAATTTTTAGACAATTGCCTAGCTCGTTTAAGCATAATGCATATTGAATAAGGTCTAAAATGCTTTTTAAAAGCTTGAGGTGAAAAATCACATCTTCAAAACCTCAAAATTCGGACAGAAGGATCGCACTAAAGCACGGACAGGTCACTGTGGAGTGCGACCGGTCACTGTGTTTAAGCACCGGTCGCCCACTGTGTTCAGGCACCAGTTGCCCCCTATAGCGACCAGTCCCTTTACTTGTAAAATCTGTGTTAAACTCGTCTATCCTCCTTTTCGTGTTTTATTTTACAATTTACACACCATTCGCTCCATTCACACACATATCATTCAAAATGATCTTTTCTTACATTTGTTATTGTATTGGGCTTCATAAATGCATTTACTATCTATATTATGCTTCTTTCACTATGATTGGTAAATTTGGTTCTACCTCTATCATTTCAATTGGATTGAACCCTTGGATATTTTCTGGAATTTATTTGTATTTGATGAATGTTGAATTCTTTTTTCATTGAAAGTATTTACATTGTTGGATTATTGCACTAGAATTAGGATTAGTATTGAAATTTTTGGCTTAATTCGATATAACAATTGCGTATATCTCCTTGTTTTATATCCATGCATATGCAATATGTTTGATAAAATGCCTCAATGATTTCACTATTTTTACATGCTATCCTTGATTAAATTGATTGGAATGCACATAATGATCATAATTGTATACCTCTATCATGGTCTTAATATGCTATTGTGATTCATTAAACTCCTAGCATGATTTTCATCATGATTATTGCTAGTTTTTTCTTTCCTTGCGCACTTTGATATCGATATATGATTTTTTTTCATTATGCTTATAGTCTTTTTAGTGATTCCAAATGGGGAGAAAAATTCAATAAGCTTATAAGCTAAATGGTGAGTTCAAAGGAGCTTGAAAAAGCTCAAAGAAAAAAGCACGCAGAAAAAGCTCATTGATAAAAAGCTAAAAGTTATTAAGTTGTGGAGTATTGCCCTATTATTCTTGTAATATGTTGGGCTTTGTGATTAATGAGTTATTTTAATTGGGGGAGCTTTTAAGCTATTTTAGATTTTACGCTATTTTGAAAAAGCTAAGCTTTCAGCTTGTAAGTTTTTTAGCCTTTTGTTTTTTATTCCTTAGCCTGTTGACAAGGGGAGCTTTTAAAACTTGTTCTGAAAAACTTTTGCTCCTTTCTCTATAAATTCTTGTTTTGATAAGTGTGGGTTAAAATAGATATATTATTTCGAAAAATTTACCGGTTCTTGAATATTTAGTGATATTACTATTTTATTAGTAGTGATGTATTTTTATGCACTGAGCAATTCCTATGAGATTATGATTCTAAATTTTATAATAAAATTTAAATTTCAATGAGATAATTATTGATTTATGATGGATAATTTTATTGCTAAATTAATTTTCTTGACGGGCTAACAACTGATAATGATGGTAATCTTTATCAATAAAATTACATCTAATGAGGGAAAACTAACTATAGAATGACGAAAATTTTTGTCATAAAAGTATTATTAGTGAGGGCAAATGATATTATTAATGAGAAAATATATCATCATTGAAATTTATTTTTAATGTCGATATAATCTCGTCATTATATATATTAAAAATATAATGACCGAACCTATTTCCGTCATGATAAACTTTTACCTAGAAGGGCTGTAATGAGGGGTCGATGACGGGAAATTCCCGTCATTGAAAGTATTTAATGACGGATTTTGGACATATAATGATGAAAGTTCATATCATTATAATTCAAATTTCTAGTAGTGTTTACTAAAACGGTAACCTTTTATAGTAAGTGTCACTACTTTTTATAATTTACATTGCTTTTTAAAAAGCATCATATACGTATTTACAATGAGGCTTTTTGGTAGCGTCGTTAAATTTTTTTTGGGATAGACCATTTTTCTTGTAGTGTTCCAATGTATTTTTCAATGTCTCAATACAATTTTTACCTATTTTTAAGCTTTTTTTATTCATTACGTTGTTTTTGGGTTGTTTCTGTACTGTAATAACGTTGTTCTGTTGTTTGTTTGCAATTTTCATGTAGTTTTTCGATGCTTCAATGCATTTTTTTACCTGTTTTTAATCTCCATTTGTTCATATAGTGATTTTTATATTATTTCTGTTGTTTTTGAGTTGTTTTATATAACTTTCAATGTTATTATGTTGTTTCTTGATTGTTTTTCCATGTTTTTACATTTTCAATACATTAATAAAAAATTCAATTGTGTGTTCTTATTCTTGTGTTGTTTCTATATTGTATTAATGTTGTTATGATGTTTGTTTGCAATTTTCATGTAGCTTTTTTCAATGCATTTCTTTTACCTGTTTTTAATATCCTTTTGTTCATATAGTGATTTTTATATTGTTTCTGTTGTTTTTGGGTTGTTTTATATAACTTTCAATATTATTTTGTTGTTTCTTGATTGTTTTCCATGTTTTTACATTTTCAATACATTGATAAAAAATTCAATTGTGTGTTCTTATTCTTGTGTTGTTTCTATATTTATTTTCAATTTTGTTTGTTTTAATATATATACATATATATATATATATATATATATATATATTGTTTTATGTGTGTATGTTTTGATTGTTTATAAGTTTTTTATTATAAAATCTATTATTTAATGGATGTAATTTAATTTTTCACTGAAATTTTATTAGATGAAACATGTTTGAAACAACCTTGAAACAACGTAAAACATCCGAAAAAATGATGGGAGCATAAAAATATCCGAGAAAAGCATGGGAGTGCAGAAAGTCTGGAAAAAGCCCCGGAACATAAAAATGTGACTTTTTTCCGGAATGTTGGGCAAATGTATCCTTAATCCTTTTCTTCTGCAAATGTGCTTGATTTCAAAGCAATCCCAAATAATCTCATCTTTAAAGGGATATACTGACTCGGATTATGGTGGTAATCTTGATGATCGTAAAAGTACATCTGGCTCAAGTTAATTTTTAGGCAATTTTCTAGTTTCATAGTTTTTAAAGATGCAAAATTGTGTATCTTTATCAACGGTCGAAGCCGAATATATTTTTACAACTTTTTGTTTTACCAATTGCTTTGGATGAAACAAACCTTAGCATATTACAATTTTCTTTCGAAAATATTCCTATTTCTCTGATAATACCCCCGATTTCAATATTTCTCAAAATCTGGTTCATCATAATCGAACAAACATATTGAGGTTCAATATCATTTTTGAAGGGATTGTATTTCTAAACAAAAAATTGAGAAATGCATTGTTCTGTCTCAAGATCAACTCGGTAATATTTTTACAAAACCATTAACTACTGAGTCTTTTAACTCAATTCAAGTTCGTTTAGGCATAATGCATATTGAATAAGGTCTATAATGCTTTTTAAAAGCTTAGGGTGAAAAACCACATTTTCAAAACCTCAAAATTCGAACAGAATGATCTACTAAGCCGGGACAGGTCGTTGTGGAGGCGACGTGCCGCTTCACTATAGCGACAGCCGCTTAACTTGTAAAATCTTTGTTAAACTCGTTTGTCCTCCTTTCCGTGTTTTATTTTACAATTTACACACCATTCACCCCATTCACACACATATCATTCAAAATGATATTTTCTTACATTTGCTATTATTGGACTTCCTAAATGCATTTATTATCTATATTATGCTTCTTTAACTATGATCGGTAAGTTTGGTTCTACCTCTATCATTTCAATTGGATTGAACCCTTGGATATTTTCTGGAATTTATTTGTATTTGGTGAATGTTGTATTGTTTTTCATCGAAATTATTTATATTGTTGGATTATTGCACTATAATTAGGATTCATATTGAATTTTTGGCTTAATTCGATATAACAATCGCATATACCTCCTTGTTTTATATCCTTGGATATGCAATATGTTTGATAAAATGCCCCAATGATATTTCACACTTTTTACATGCTATCCATGATTAAATTGATTGTAATTCATATATTGATCATAATTGTATACCTCTCTCATGGTCTTAATTTGCTATTGTGATTCATTAGACTCCTAGTATGATTTTCATCATGATTATTGTTAGTTTTTCTTCCTCGCGCACTTTGATATCCAATATATGATTTTGTTTTATTATACTAATAGTATTTTTGATGATTACAAAGGGGGAGAAAAATTCAGTGAGATTATAAGCTAAAAGGTAAGTTCAAATGAGCTTGAAAAAGCTCAAAGAGAAAGCTCACAGAGAAAGCTCATTGATAAAAAGCTAAAAGTTATTAAGCTTCGGAATATTGCCCTATTGTTCTTGATATGTTGAGCTTTGTGATTAATAAGTTATTTTTACAGAGGGAGCTTTTAAGCTATCTTAGCTTTTACGCTATTTTGAAAAAGCTAAGCTTTCAACTTGTAAGTTTTTTAGCCTTTTGTTTTTTATTCCTTAGCCTGTTGATAGGGGGAGCTTTTAAAACTTGTTCTGAAAAACTTTTGCTCATTTCCCCATGAATTGTTGTCTTGATAAGTTTGGCTTAAATGGATAGATTATTTTGACCGTAATGAATTGTTCGCTCTCTAAAAATTATTTTGGGTTGTAATCATAAAGAATGAGTTTTATACAAAAACAATATTTCCAAAAGTTGCCCAAATACTTTAAAATATTTCAATTGATTTTTACTATGTTTCTGAAGTACTTTTTGAACTTTATTTTTGACAAAAATCGGACAACATCTCTGTAAAGAGGTTGATTGGTCGTTCTATAGAGAGACCGCTACTTGAATGTTTCAAACAAAAAAAAAAGAGAGGGCAACCGGTGACTGGAAGTTGATTTTTTGTTTTAAAACTTTCTGTTTGTCAAGCGAACAGTCACTATCCACAGCAACCGGTTGCCATAGATAGTGACCGGTCACCTTAGATGCCTTTCTCTGTCAAATCTTGATTCAACAGTTTAAACTTTAGAAATTTCAACATAGCAACCGGTCGCTATAAGGTTTTTGACGGTAAATTCTATTTGTTGCTTAAGTGTAGGTCCCAAGGGGTGTAAGTAAGGTTTAGAAGGGGGGGTTGAATAAACCTTACCAATTTTGATTTTATTCTTTTTAAAATATTACGAGTTAATACACGCCTAAGTCCTTGAGGGACAACTAAGTTAGTTAATCAAATAGAGTGGCCACTCAATGCACTCGATAGAGCTATTGATAGAATACACTACAACAAAAATGGTAATACACAACACAATAACGACAACGGTTTTACGCTAAATTGTTGTAATTTATAATATAGACTACAGTTTTTACGTAAACTGTAGTCTTTGAGCGGCTCTTTTCCGCAACGACAACGGTTATTGAGCGACCGTTGTGTGTGAGCGGGTTTTCTGAAAAACGACAACGGTTTCCGCAACGACTTTTACGACGGTTTAGAAAACCGTTGTATGTGTTTAAGACAACAACGGTATGTACAACGGGTTTAAAACCGTTGTTAATCAGCCGATTTTTTTTGAAACAACAACGGTTCACAAAAACCCTTGTAAATTTGTGTCTTTTTATAAACGATAACATTTTCATGAAACCATGGTATATTAGCGTGTTTTCTAATCTACAACGGGTGTAATAATGGTTTAAAAATCGTCTTTCTTTTCTTTAAAAAAAAGGAAAATAATGGCAAATATGAATGATAGAGAATGAGGACTTACTTCAATTTTGTTTTTGGCTTTGCAAAAATCAAAGGGAAAAAATATTGTGTTCGATGAAAGGGCAAAAAATCAAAGGAGAAAAAAACTTTAATAGTTAAATTAAAGGGAAAAAATCAAGGGAAAAAATCAAAGGAAAAAAAATTGTTATGAAAAGGGGAGAAAATTAAATCAATGACTTATGATTCCGCTAGAATCGATACGATGACCTCTACCAATGGCCAATGAGAATGATACCCAAGTCTTTACGCCAACTACTGATTTATTACGGGTAAAAGTTTATTTTATATAAATATATATATATATACATACATATATAAAAAATAAAATAAAAATTTCCAGTGCCCCTTTCCTAGGGGCCCTATGCGGAGACACCACCTTGGTTGCCCAGGGTCGCCCTTATTAGTGCGTAACGGATTGCACAATGACTTACCGAAACTATTATTATATATAAGTGCATTTTTATTAGAGGCCAAGCGGTGCTAGCCCGTCCCAGGCCAAGAGAGGAAATTGGTCGGGCTAGAATTCCATTGGGCCGCAATTTTGGAGGCCCAAACCCGACTCAATCCATGAAAATACACATAAAAATCGCCACATCGGGCCAACCGGGATTTCGAGCCTAATTGGCCGGGCCAAATAGTCTTGGGCTCTTTTCGGGCTACAAAATCACAACCCGACCCGACCCTATCACTAGGCCGAGCTATTTTGATAGCCTTAATTTTTATAAAGGACAATATTTTGGCGAAACCATTTTGTATTAGTGTGACTTTTAAAACGACAATGATCGAGTTTCACAACGTTTTACCGTTATGTATTGTACATTTTTATAAATGTTGTGGCAATGATTTGAAAAATCATTGTGTAAAGTCTTAAACATGGATTTCTAGTTTATAGGTAAATAAATATTTTTTAACCTAATTATTAACAAAATCCTTCCTATTATAATTAATTCCTATTTATTTATTTTTAATATAATAGTTAAATAAAATATCAAAGAATTACCTTAATCAGTTAATCAAACACAACTGTGAACATGTGGGTATATACGGTCAACTAATATTCCCTAAACAATCACTATATGCTCATGTAATATATTAATTTTATTAATACATTTTATAGTAATATGTATATGTATATGTAT
Source organism: Rehmannia glutinosa (assembly GCA_016081115.2). Lineage (NCBI taxonomy): Eukaryota > Viridiplantae > Streptophyta > Magnoliopsida > Lamiales > Orobanchaceae > Rehmannia > Rehmannia glutinosa. The sequence continues at coordinate 83,119,537 of CM071937.1, forward strand.
ATTGTTAAATATATAAAAAATAGTCTACTATATCTGAAAGGAAAAAACCGAAAAAAAGAATTTCAGAGAAGGAAGGCACGATCACCCCCAGAATTCTTCGCGATCCTCCCAAAACTACCGTCTTCTCTGGAAAGCAGAAAGCAGAAACTTCCTTCTCCTCGACTTCTTCGGAACAACATACAATTGATCTTGGGAAATCAGAAATTATCGTCCTCTCCGGAAATCAGAAATCTCCTCGGCTTCTCCAAAATTCCGATCGCTGCTCCTTGTTTATTCATTATACAAGGTATCCTAAAAACCGTAAAATTAGAAAATACTAACCCCCAAATTTAATCCTGATTAATACAGGCCTAATTTAATCTATTGTCAGACTCCAATTTTATAAATAGTTATGATTTTTGATGTTTTATATGATGATTTTCTTTGTTGAATGTGTTTGCTAATTCGATTTTTAGTGTTAATAATATTATGTTTCTATTGTTTGGTTTTTCTGGCTTCTCCATTTGGCATGCTTCTGGTTCTTTTCGAGTTTTTGATGATATTTTTCTATTTTTGAATTAGGATTTTATTTTGATTTTGGCTTCTCCCTTTGGCATTGATTTGATTTTGTTTTTTGTTTTGACCTCGTTATCAATGCTATAGTAATTGGTATCTGTTGCTAGATACTGTTTTCCTGATTCTTTTAGTAGATATATTGAACAGTGTAATTTGGATTGATGGATATGGTAATGTATGGTGGTCTGCTTTCATGTATATCTTGCTGAGATTGCTTGTATTGTGATGCGGTTTTAGTAATTAAATAGTCTTGTTTGGTAGTCATCAAGGAGGTTCCCTGTTTTTCATTTTTCTCATTTTAAATAAAATGATTTTTACTTTTTAGGACTTTTGTTCTGTATTAAGCAGGGAGTTATTTTTTTATTAAGTTACAATTTGTTGTATGTGTTTATGGTAACTTGAGATTTTTTCTGGAGTGATCCTAGCCAATGCAAATTTGTTGTATTGCTTGTTGATTTTATGGTGGAGTTCCAGTGGCACCACCAGTTGCTGTTGGACAGCATACCCAGTCCTCAGGGCAACATTGAGCTTGATAGATTATTTACTGTATTCAGTTTCTTCAGTTTCAGAATTCATTTATTTCATTTGTTGTATTTCTTGTTGATTTTGTGACTTTACTTTTCACAATACTAATATTTATAACTTAGGATTGAACTCTTGTAAGTTAGGCACTATGAATACGCATATAACTTAGCAACTGATTCTTGGGTAGTTGGATCTTTGACAAAAGAAAATTACAGCTGCAGATTGCATTTTGATCTACCAAATATAAGTGTTTCTTTTGTTCCAAAGGAAATTTGCAGGGTTTTAAGGTGAACGACATGTACAGATGATTAGATTCTGTGGGCAATAGTAAATCCCAAAGTCAACTATTGAGTATTTGTTGTTATTAATAGAAAACAAAGTGACTAATTGATTCTGATGTTTAATTTGATTAATTCCATCAAATCCTTGGGGCATAACTTGGGAAAATGTGCATTTTGTCCCGAATGGTGAAAACTTTGCCTCAGAAAGTCTTGGCAAGATTCGCTGGTGTCATCATGATCATTGCCTTTCCTTTCTTTATTTTATGGATGTAAGTTTACATCATGAAGCAGAACACTAGCATAACTTTGCCCCGTGTCTAAGGATTGCTTCTCCCAATTTACAATGCCCTTTTTTAAGACTTGCCACTGTCATGATTTTAGTTTCTCTCATAATTGTTTGGCATATATGTATCTAAATAAACCATTAACTGTGTATATATTTTCTTGTGTACATAGGCTCCCATTCAACCAGATAAAAACAATGTGGTTTCTTCATCATGCGATATATGAGACAAATTATTGAAGGCGTTGCATCTAGTGATAAGAGTTCACTCCGGAAATAGTAATTTTATAAATATTTTCAGATTTGCTTATTTAAAATATTTTCATAATTTCTTGTTTCAAATATTTCACTCTTATATTCTATATGTTTGTTCACAGTTCACGAAAGCTGAGTACTCTAAAGAAGATATTGATGAAGTACGTGCAGAGTGGGCGGAATGCCTACAAGATCACACATATGATGAGTAGGGAAAGGTATATTCATATATCTATTGGTTATGAGTGGATATTTGCATTGAAATTATTGGTCGGATTTTGTATATCTGCAAATCTGCAGCAGCTCTCTTTATCATCTCATGGAAATAGGTCAAGCACTTCTCCATGCACTTGTTTTCTCTCTGCTTAGCTTCATGGAGATTTTGGTTCACATTCATTAATAGATATGGAATCCCTAAAGAGAATAAGAATGGTCAAACGAGTACTAGTGGGTTTAGCCTCATGTATTTTCTATCCGATGATAGAGATTTAATTTGTTCTTTCGTTAATATAAATAGCGATCTATGGGCGTAGATATTTGAATTATATATATATATATATATATCGAGAAGTACAAATATATAATCATATATATTTTGTTGTGTGCATGCAGTTGAATTTTTCGAAAGTGGTCGAATGGAAAGGAATTTTGAAGAAGCAACATTTGCGCTTGATGTTGAGCAAATTTTGAAGAAGCAACGCTTTTCGCTTGATATTCTAACTCTGGATTTTATTTTTTCGCTTGATGTTAATTAATTTGCAACTCTTGATGTTAGGTACATTTAATTTGTTGATATATGTTGCTTTTAGACATTATATATTAATCAATTTGAAGTCCCGTTAGTTGAATTTGATGGTTTAATTTAGTTTTGTAAGTTTAAATTGTGCTTGTAATAGGATAATATGAATTATATATAAATAATAAATCAAGCTATATATATGCAACAATTGTGACAAATAGAAAAGACAATGAATTTAAAACAGTTGTGAAAGATACTAGACTTCAATTTCAAAACCATTGTAAAACAAAACAAATACAACAGTTCAGATAAAACGACAACGGCTAAAAACCGTAGTGAAACCAAACAATCACAACAGATTTGCAACCGTTTTCTTTGACAAAAACGACAACGGTGTTATATGTTGTCTTTTACAAAATGAATCTGTTGTAGATGGAGGTGTTGTAAAAAATAAGCAAAACAACAACGGTTTTAACCCGTTGTATATGTCAACACGACAACAAATGTGCAACGGTTTCTAACCGTTGTCGCTTGTCATAACCACAACGGTTAGAAACCATTGTTATTTATTGTCAATTAACGATCTTAACCATTGTCGTTTATCCTATAACACAATGGTTATAAATCGTTGTAGTTGATGGCAAAGACAACATGGTTTAACCGTTGTCGTTGTGGTACATCTTTCGCAACGCCTTCATACACAACGGTTCGTATGCTTAATGGACAACGGATAAAATCCGTTGTGTATTAGCGATTTTCTTGTAGTGATAACTCAGCCTATTTAGTCTAAACCTTAACTTGGGTGTGATGAGTTTTTCAAATGGAAGACTTAACACCCTTGAATTTGTTTTAACTTTGTTTTAACACTTGATTTTAGCACTTGTTATTTTATCAGTTCGATAGCAAATTGTCAGCAGATATAAAATATGTGTGTAGGAATGTAAATATGCTGAAATGTAAATGACACAAGTAAATTTTATAGAGGTTCGAAGATGGGGTAATTCTTATACTCCTCTCTTCTCCAACTCCTAGAGTAATCCAATAAGTAATGATCAGAGTACAGAGTGGTTATCAGTCTAGAGACAAGTCTTGATCACGCAGCTGAATTGCTCCTTGGACTCATTCTGGAGATGCCTTGGTCACACAGTTGGCTTCTCGTCCGACTCAGCTTCTTCACAGGGTAGTAGCCGCTTTGCTACTTCACTCACTTTCTCAAGCTTCTTGGATTTGATCACGAAGCCCTCCAATAACTTGAGATTGGTTCAACCTTGAACCTTCCTACAATCCTCCTAGGAAAGTAGACCCCTTTTGATTCTTCAAAAGTTTCCTCTTCAACAGTTGAAGTTGTCTTTCCTTCACAGCTTGGTGTTGGATTGATTTCTTTCGAGATTTAGGTTTGAGGATTTTTGCTTTGAATAACATGAGAATATTTTGCAGGTTACAATTTTTAATATTGCTTGATTTCTCAGGTGTGCAAGGTAACCAAGGTAACCTTTTCTCAATGTGATTCCCCAGCCTTTTATAGTGAACTTTCAAAATCTGCCCGTTGAAGAGATATGCTAATTTTCAAAAGTCACTTGTGTTTATTGGCTTGTCTTTTTTTGGTCTTCAGTCTTGAGATGTAGACCTTTCCTCGTATTAAATGAATGTCCAGATTTTCAGATTCTGCCACGAGGTGCAGTGCTTCCCATTGGTTTATTCCTTTTGCACGCTTCTGGGACTGAGCACTTTAAGACATGACAACATGGAAGTATTACTTATTTAAGTAATATTCTTGACTTTTGTACAATGAGATCCTTTTCGATTAATTCCTCTTGTACCGCTTTTCCCAAGTGACTTGAGTCTTATCCAATGACTGAGAGACTTATCTGTCACTTCAACTTGTGACATGGCTTCTTGGGTTGACTTAACTAACTCTTCACACAACTGTCCCTCAGTTGTTACGTCTTCAGTCGAGTCCTTAATCTTCTTTCTTGGCCATACTCAGCTGTTCCTCAGCGGAGTCTTCACTTCACTTCTTCAGTTGACTTCTTGTATTCCCAGGCATAGCTGACTTGACTCAGCTCATTCAGACCTATCTTTTTTTTTTGGGGGAAAAACATTTCATTACGACTTCATGAAGATAATACATCACTCAAAAGTGAAGAAAAAAAGAACGGCAAAGCATCCGTCTAAAGAGTGGTGCCCGGTGATGTAACCTCCCATCTAGCAATCCTATGAGCAACCTCATTTGAAGATCTAAAAATATGCTTACAAACACCACATTCCAATTGCCCAAGAAGAGACAGAATGTTGGAGATGAAACCCAGCGGCTGCTGCGAACCAGAGTCCAAATCTGATGGCAAGAGACTCTGCCGTTGTGGAGGAGAACGTGCCAACCAAATTTGTTGCAAAAGCAGCTAGCATTTGCCCTTCAACATTTTTTATCCAACCCCCCAAACCAACAATCCCGTAAAAAACAGTCGCATCGCACAAGAGCTCAATACCATTCTGACATTTACCATTCCCAACCCAGAAATTTGGTCGACTCCGCAAATTCGGACACATCTGTGCTTGAGAGGACAATTGAATGGATTCAAATTCACCAACCAAGAATAACCTCTTTGTAAAACATCATCCACTGACTTCGGGTCTTTACCATGCAAAATAAGATTTCTTTCATGCCACAACATCCACAGAAAAATAACAAACAATTTAATATCAATCCCATCATCACCCTACCAAACAGCCCGTATTCGAGCAACCAAACTATGCCCCGTAGACTTCGAAAAAATGTGCCACCAACCAACCTTTTTCCAAAACGACTTCGTCCACCAACAATCAAAGAAAACATGTGAATTTGACTCCCAACACCCACATCGTGGGCATTTCGCATCTGCCCGCAGATGACGACGCAACAAATTTTCACCAGAAGGAAAAGCCGATTTGATCAATCTCCAAATGAACATTTTAATTTAGGGGGTACGTTGATATTCCAGATTGATTTCCAAAAAGATTTTGGGGAATTTCTACTCAAATTTATTGTATCTAGACGGGTATTCTTAAGTAGATGATACCCACTACGAACCGTATAACGCCCACTCTTCTCAAAATGCCATATGAGACGATCTAAAGTCGGAGGAGAACCAAGATGAATCGAAAGAATTTTCTCTGCATCAAATGGGGAGGAAAACCTGAGTTATAAGCTCTCTATTGCAGTTTCCGTGAACGCCAATGAGGTCACCAACAGTCATCAGTCCCAAAATAGGTGGAGTGAAAGTTCGAAAGTATTCATGCCTTGGTATCCATGGGTCTAAAAATATATTAATATTTAAGCCATTCCCCACTCTCCATCTAATACCCCGCTTGATGACTTCACTACCCCACATCAAGCTTTTCCACACGAATGAAGCATCTGGACGCGACTCCCCTTCGAGAACATTATGGCTGGGAAAGTACTTAGCTTTTAGAACTCGGGCAACCAACGTATCAGGATTTAATAAAATGCGCCAAATTTGTTTTGCGAGCATTGCTTGATTGAAAAAAACTAGATCCCGAAATCCAATGCCCCCTTTTTGTTTTGCTTCACACACATCCGTCCACTTAACCCATGCCATTTTATTTTCCCCATTTTTTTATCCCCACCAATAGTTTCGAATAATGCCATTAATTTGTTTACAAATGCCACTAGGGACACGGAACAGGCTCATAAGGTAAATTGGCATAGCTTGAATGATGGCTTTGATCAATATTTCTCTACCCGCTGCAGAGAATAGATTCCTACTCCACCCTAGAAGTCGTTTTCGAATTTTATCGCGAATGGAAGAGAGAGTACGTATTTTGTGATGACCAATCACTGATGGTAGACCCAAATAAGAGTCATGGGATTGAATTTGTTGGATACCTAAACAAGATAAAATATCAGACCTCGACGATGACGTAACACTAGGAGAGAAAGTGATGGCCGTTTTCGAGATGTTCACCACTTGCCCAGAAGCCCGTTGGTAATGGAGAAGGATTTCCAAAATTTGTTCTACCTCAAATTTATTTGCCTTTGTGAAGATGAGTGAATCATCCACGAAAAAAAGGTGTCAAATCCGAGGAGAAAGCCTGGAGCACCGAAAACCTTCCAATACGCCGCGATTTTCAGCCTTTGACAGTAAAGAGGAAAAAACATCAACGCATATGATGAAGAGGTATGGAGATAATGAAACACCCTTGCCTCAAACCTCTTGTAGGGGTAATCCGACCGTGAAGTTTCCCGTTAAAAGAGACTGTGAAACACACCGTAGAAATGCAGTCAATAATAAGATTGATAAACCGAGATGGAAATCCTTTCTAAACTAGAACCACTTTCACAAAATCCCATTCCACCCTATCGTATTCCTTACTCATATCAAGTTTCAAAGCCATCCATCCCGTGTGACCAGTACGCTTTTTCGACATCGTGTGCAGCGATTCGAAAGCAAGGATGGCATTATCCGTTATTAGTCTCCCCGGGACAAAGGCGCTTTGATTTCCAGATATAATAGGAGCCAAAACTTTCTTCAACCTATTAGCAATTGCTTTGGAAATCAATTTGTACAAAACAGAGCATAGACTGATGGGACGATAGTCTGTTATACCTTCTGGATTTTTACATTTAGGAATAAGGGCTATTATCGTTTCGTTAATATCCTGGACATATTTTCCTTGATTTAAGACCAACAGGCAGGCCCGAACCACTTCCATTTTCATAGATGACCAGTGATTCTGGAAAAACAAAGCGTGAAATCCATCCATCCCCGGAGCCTTGTGGGGACCAATATTACGAAGGGCCTTCTCTATTTCTTCCTCAGAAAAAGGTTGGTTGAGAAACTCCACATCTGTTTGTGAGATTTTTCCTTGTAAATACCCTATAACACCATTTATTTCATCATTAGAAGGATTCCCACTTTTAAAGAGATTGGAGAAAAAGTCAACAATGTGAGCAACAAGCTCTTTAGGCGTTGAAATCCACTCTCCTGACTGATTTTTGAGCTTCAGAATTCGATTATTAATAGATCTTGCTTTTGCCCGAGAGTGAAAAAACTTTGTATTCTGATCACCTTCTTTGAGCCAATCAACTCTGGCCCTCTGTCGCCAAAATCGTTCCTCCATAATTAAGCCCGGGTTCGCTAAATTATACAAAGATGTTAAATGGGACCTTTTTTGTTCAAGTTCTTTTTTCCAACATCCAAACTTCATTTTACTCCAACATATGAGCCCCCGTTGACATTCCAGTAATTTAGAACTGATCGCACAAAATGGATTAACACCTTCCCCAGAACACTCCACTGACGAACACCATGAAGACTCCAGTACGGAAAGATAACTCTCATCTCGAATCCAAAATGGCTCAAACTGAAACGGGATTCTCTTCCCATTACCATAAACCTCGAGCACAGGCCCCCCAACTGAACGACAATGGTGTTGGTCCCAGGGGTGTGAGTGTAAGGTTTAGAAGGGGGGTTGAATAAACCTTACCAACTTTTCTAATTACTCTTCTTAAATATTCGAGTTAATACTTCACAATTTGTGTGTCCTTGGTGGATAGCTAAGTTAGTTAATCGTGAGTTAGTCACTCAACGACTGATTGTTTGTTGATAGAATAACTCAATTTAAGACTAAAGACTTAGCTCAACCGTGGTTTGTTTTCAGCGGAAGACTTAACACCCTTAAATTTGGTTTAGTTGATTTAATACTTGGTTTTAGCACTTAGATATTATCAAGTGGATAGCAAATTTATCACAGAGTTAAACAAATAAGATGCATGAATTAAAGTCTTTGAAATGTAAATGACACGATAAGTTTTTATAGAGGTTCAAGATGGGTAATTCTTCTACTCATCTCTTCTCCAACTCGGGCCGGAGGAATCCACTAACTATTGATCAAGATATGAGTGGTAATGATCCCGAAAAAGTCTTGATCACACGGTGACTTGATCTTTTAGGACTCGGTCCGGAGATGCCTTGATCACGCACTTGGCTTGGCTTCTCGTACGACTCGGCCTTCTTCACAGATACCGCCATGCTACTACAACCCATTTGCTCAAGCTTATTGGATTTGATCACGAAGCCCTCCAAAACTTGAGACTGGTTCGACCTTGAACCTTTCTACAATCCTCCGTGGAATGTAGACCCCTTGATTCTTCAAAAACTTCATTTTCAAGCGATTGAAGTTATCTTTCCTTCACGGTGAGTGTTGGATTGATTTCCTTCTTCGTAATGTAGACTTGAGGATTGATCTCGAATGATTTGAGAATATCTTAGGTTACTGATTCAAATGTTTGCTTGAATGTTCGTGGTTCGTAACCTTCTCTTAGAGTTATTCCTCAGCCTTTTATAGTGATCTTTCAAAAATCTGCCCGTTGAAGAGATAGGCTTATTTTTTTTGAAAGTCACTTGTGGTCGTTGGCTTGTCTTTGTTGCAGTCCTTGGAAATTACATTTCCTCGTATGAATGATTCTTCAGCTTTTTAGAGTTCTCGACATGGTGCAGTTGCTTCCCATTGGTTTATTCCTTTTGCACGCTTCGGGGACCGAGCACTTCAAGAAAGGTAGTATGGAGGTATTACTTGTTTAAGTAATTCTCTTGATTTTCGGCAACGGATCTCTTTCGATTGTCTTGACTTGACCGCATTTCCTTAACATCCCCAGGTGACTTTGAGTCAACTTCCAATCATTTGATGACTCTTTGTCACTTCAACCTGAGACTTGGTCGTCTTGAGTTAACTTGACCGATACTTCACTCACCTACATCTCGGTTGAACCTTCATCGAGTTCCCATCTTATCTTTGCCATACTCACCGCCTCGCAATGAGTCTTCCTTCTAGTCTCCAGTTGTCTTCTTGCATGTTTAGGCATAGCCGACTTAACTCGGCTTGACCTAAATTTCTATCTATTACAATGCGTTTACAACAAAAATGGGGTGCCAACTTCCTATTCTAAGTTTTACATGGCATTCATCAAAATCTACAAAATGATTTCCCAATAATTTCCCCTTTTTGATGATGCCAAAACTTAAAACATTCATACAATTATTTAACAAAGAAAGATACATTGTTGATTTAATGTAGAACCACGAATGTATGTTTAGAATCGATATTTTATTGATCATAACATTCTTGTTCTTTACATAGTCTGTTTTTCTGAGTGTATCGAGCTTAAGCCCAAAAAAAAATATCGAGCTTAAACGGGGCTTAGACTAACCATGTTGTTCTATATCTACTCACGCACTTAAATTGCATAATTTTATTCAATGTACGTAAGACTTACATTAAGTGTATTTACATAGTAAAATACATGAAGGGGTGGATAAAGAACACTTCATCTCCTTCACGCCTCCTTCTTTCATCTTCTTCACTCTGTCATCTTCTCGATCTTCTTTCTCTTTTTCTCATTTTCAGCCTTTTTTTTTTTCTTTTCATACGCCTTCCGGCGCAGCCTTCATCTCTTCTTAGTCTCTCTTGTCCCTCCTCCCATAGCTGAGTTTGTCTTTTATTTTCTTCTTCAATTCTTTTCACATACTCAAGCATTGTTCTTAGCCACTTGAAGATTGGCTACTTCGTCAAAACCAGCCCAAGAGATCCCTCCTTTCTTGCCTGGATCTATGTACTCAATGTTTTTGGGCAGAGATCTAGGTCCGAAACCTCTTCCTCCACCATCGCTTCTTCCCCTACCTACCGGGCGTGTATTGTATGGGGTCTTTTTTTCCACTGAGTGACTAGCGGAGTGACCAGCAGAGTGATTGCCGTGTAGTCCTCGCCGCTCGTCGCCTTCTTCACATAGTGTGAGACCATTTTCCCAAGATAAGTCCTAGCTTGAGCCATGGATATGTTTGCGAAGTATCCTTCGATGCGAGCGTTTTAAATTCATCAAGCGATCTTCGCTCGGTTCCAAAGATTCGAGATGGCATAAGTGTCTCGCTTCACTTGGAATGCCTCCATGTTGTTTCGAATATCCATAACTCGGGCATTCATCCTTCCTTCCACTTCCTCCATCCCTTCTTCAATGTCTTTCTCTTTTCAGCCATTGGTACAAGCAGAGTGTTGGAGTGGCGAGTCACTTAGAGTTTCTTCGATAATATCATTTGTGACAAGAATTTGTTGGGGGGTTTTAGCAATCATCAAGGTCACATCTTTCGATTCTTCCCCTCAACAGACTTCCCTTTCTTTTCTTTTAGTACTTTATCAACTGTCTTTGGCTTCACAAATGCTCCTCCTTCTCAACTTCGGATCCCTTTGCTTTTAGGTATTCCTCTTCCCCATTTTTGGCATCATCAAAGGAGAGAGGAACCCGGAAACAAACTAGCAAGCAGGAAGTCGAGTCTGCCGATAGCCGAGTTCTCGCTTCGAAGTCTCCGCTGCAGAGTATCTTTGCGAAACTCATAGCGAGTAGCGTTGGATTCACTTTAATTAACTTCATCTCGGCCATTAGAAGGTGAATTTTCGATCCATGTTTTCTTCCATACGTAGGAGCTCATTATTATTTTGCTCACGCAGCAGCCTTTATCTCAAAGAAGTGTGAGATTCATGCATTTGCTCAATGTGTTCTTTCAATTTTGTCTTTGCATCAGCATTCTCAGCTCGCCAGACCAACAGCTTGTTGAACAATGTTCTGAAATATCTAGCTTGTTCCACACGCATTGTTTGCTGTTGTTGCCACCACTCCCGGATTCTGACTATTATGCCTCTCAAGTCAGCAGTGAGGTTGGCATCCCTGTTATCCAGTCTCATGTCCATCGAGGCCTGGTGCCTCTCCATCCGTTCAATTTCAGCAAATAATGCTTTGAACACCTCCCGAACTTCAGCTGTTACCTCTGTTTGGTGACGGCCAAATGACCTCAAAATCATAGTCACCGAACGATGGTGTCGATGGAATGACAGGATCTGGTTTTGTGGAAGCGCTCGAGATCTCTTTTCGATTCTTCAGGGAGGTCGGGTACCTCCAGAGAGAAGGGAAATGATTCTACAAAGGGATCATCACGGGCAACTGGGATTTGTTCAATGATGAGTGGTGCTCGTGAAGTCCTCTGTGAAGTCGATCCTGCTGCAGCTTGGGGAGCCTGAGCAGTGGACTCTGATTCAGCTCTGGTCTGTTGTGAAGTCGACCCGACTTTGTCGAGCCTCATTTGCTTTAAACCGTTGGTCTCGGTGATTTATCCAAGTTAGTTGGATGGTCCTCGGCCTTATCGAGCGTCATCGGACGATGATGAGATTTCCATGGGTGGCTCATCATCAAAGTTGAAAGTTTGGCGAGTAGTCTTGAGGTCGACTTACTCGTGGTTAGAACATCCTCAATCTTTTGGATCGAGTCACGGGGGATGACTCGGCTTCATCGTCTCCTTCCGATCCCGCAGAAAGGTTACATCGGGATTATCCTGGGAATCGTGAAGTGCACTTATCTCATTTTTGGATCAGTCCCAAGGGATGTTCTCAGTACTTGACTTCTTTACCCCGGGAAGTCTCAACCTCCCATTGGCCTTCATTACCTCCCGCAGTCTCATTGCGGCAAGGCCTTGACATCCCTTTCGACATTGTCACTGTCTTAGGGTCTTCGCGGTGGCATCCATTGAGTCTCAAGACCATGGATTGCACTTTCGCCGCCTGCAGTGTTAACTCCCGGGGCTGTTCGTTCGTGCCTCGACCGCATTAGCGCGTCATTAGCCTTCGTGAGCAATTGGCACTCTCGAGACAGTCTCAATCGCCTCCGAGCCTCGTTGATGACAACTTTCTTTGGTACTTTGTGTTTGTTCCTTCTCCATTTCGCCTCCTAGATTCATTGTGGAGTCACCGCAGCAACCTCCGACCTTGCCTGCAGGTGGAGGAGTTTCCCCCCGGTGGCATACCACCGAGTGACTTGGAGTGGGGTCACTCGTCTCCGGACTCACCGCTTTAGCTCGTTCATTTTCTTTTTTCGAATCTCAGTATATTGATGCAATTATCCTCGTCGAGGGCTTGCAAAGATCGTGTCCACCTCAAGAAATCAAGAGTTCTTCTTCCTCAAGAATGAACTCGGATTTTCAAACCGCATTCGGATAGGCTCGGCTTCCATTTTCTCCACTCTCGCAGACGATTTTGGATGTCCGGATACAATGGAGAGTGCATGATTACATCGTCTTCATCATTCTCTTGATGGCCCTCGTTTCCAGGTATTAATGGTAGCAGACTTGACGCCGCCGACACCTTCAAGCCTCATTACGGGTGGAGAGACAACCCTGTTAACAAGTGTGATTTGGTTGTCTCGGTGTGCCTTGTTCTCATTTATTCTATCTACTGGTGGGTCATCGAGTTGCCTCGCCGATCGGCCTCAAAGACACTTGGCGTTTCATCAATCACTTACGGAGACTCCACTTCTCCCGAGAGTCTCGGGTATGTTCTCGGTGAGTGGTGACTCGGCCCGGTTTCTCAAGCTTAGAACGCTTGAAAAGTCTTCTTCTTCTTCTTGTTTGAACTAGAGGGATTTCCGGTTCGACAAGGTTTCTTCGAAGTCATGGGCGGCGGGGCCGTCCGCGTTGTTTTTTCTTCGAGAGTGGCCGTCTTGGCATATCGTTCTCCTTTTCTTGACAACCGCAGAGAAGGTATTTGAGATTTCTTCTGCACTTTAGCTGCGAGGGCGGGTGACTAGCTGCGAGGGGGGAGCATATTTCTTCTTCTTTGCGGGCAGAGTGATCTTCTTAGTGCGCAGAGCAACCTTTTTCTTTGGAGGAGAGGAAACAAGAGTTGTATCTTGGTCACCGATTCCCCTCACTCGTATCAACTCTTTTAGCGTAGGCTCTCTTCTGTGCGCCAGAGAGGTTTGATCTCGAACATTCTCTTGTTTACATGGAACGCCTTTCCATGTCGAAGAGGGGCTCCTTTCACTTCCATCATCGGCCAATCACTGGCCATATCCCAGGATCCTCCAAATACACCATTCTCCTTGAAGGATTTGTTCCTACATTCTCGCGTAGTCCTGCATAAGTAGACAAACTCGGCCAGTTTATTTTCCTTTCTTCAATGATCGCGCCATTACGATCAATTTTGCTTTGACGATTGGTCAAAGCTGCCAAATTTTATGTCTATGCATTTGGCAACGATGTCCAACAATTTGTGGTAGTCCTCCTTCAGCCATCTCTTGTTTGTTAGTAGACTATCTTTTTCAAAGACAATCGGTCTTGGCTACTTCCTTCCAAGCAAAGCCCAAGTCAACATCACTTCATTGATTTATGGTGTTCCTTCCGCGTGCAGCGGTGTTTCGCCAAATCCTTGGCGTAATGATGAACTCCTTCCCGTGAACAGAGGATTTGATCCCCTCATCGTGAATCTCGGCGTTCACGAGAATCGTGCAACCTCTTCCACATAGGTCATCGGAAACTCCATCATCGAAATGGTTTTAGCCCGGATGTTTCTAGTTTTCAGCGATCTTCTTTACGAGGGCATCATCGGACCCCTGTTTGACCATTCCCTCGAAATCCACAAAGAGACCGGTGTGGATTTGCTTTCCTAGCTTGACAAAATCATGAGTAGATGCCATTTTTCAAGATTTCACCGAACGAAACTTAGAAGGTGATTTGAAGATTGATAGGGTTTTGAGAGAGAGTTTTTGCCTTTGCTTTTGAGAGAGAGAAATGAACAGTTTTTGGTAATGTGTGAGAGAAACGGACGAAAGAGTTTAAGTACGGTTCATGAAAGGACGTGCGGGTGGTTTTTTGAAATGTGATCGAAATCAACGGCTTAGATTTTGCACGCCGATTAGCATTTAATGTCTCGTATTTAATGCGGCGGCAAAGATTTATATCCAATCATAAGCTTGGTGTGCGGCTTTTGCCTCAGAACGCGTCATAATTGCCGACGTCATTCTTAAAAACATTCCCGCTTAGTAAAAACGACTGCATTTTTGTCACTTTGCTCATAAATGACTCAGCTTGTCCCTTAGCTGATTTAACTCTTCTTTCCTCGCATGTAAATACTCAGTTGTCAGCTAACTCGGTACAACTGTCTTTCCGATAGACTAATTCACTTAGCTGATTTGAGAGTTCAACTCTTTTTCCCTTTTCGTGTTTCATATCTTTTCTTTGAGTCTTCTGAGTGTCAGCCACCAATTAACCCTAACTCATGCTTGAGTTCTTCAAATCTTGACTCACACAATGGTTTTGTGAATATGTCAACTGTTTATCGTTGAAATATATTCCAAGGTGATGTCCTTCTTTTCAACATGATCTCTTATGAAGTGATATCTGACATCGATATGCTTTGTTCTTGAGTGCAACACAGGATTTTGAGTGATTGCAATTGCACTTGTGTTATCACACATGATTGGAATTTCCTTTTCTTCAACTTCATAGTCTCTCACTTTGTCTCTTCCATAGGACTTGGGCACAATAGTCGCCCGTATGTATGTATTCTCGCGTCAAATTTGTAGAGGTGGCTATTGAATTTTGCTTTTTCTAAACCAGAAATTAGCCTATTTCCAAGCATTTGACATGTGCTCGAGGTGCTCTTCTGTCAACTCTACATCCAAAGATAGTCGAGTCCGAATAGCCAATTAGCTTGAATCCACCTTCATTTGGATACCATAAGCCAACTTCTTGGCTTCCTTTTAAATATCTCAAGATCCTCTTGGCTGCAGTCATATGGCTTTCCTTTGGAGCAGATTGAAATCTTGCACATACACATACGGCAAAGGCGATGTTTGGCCTACTTGCTTGTAAGATAGAGCAATGATCCAATGAGTGCTCAGTATCTTGTTTGATCTCTGTGCTTGCCATCCGCATCCATGTCCATTTTGGTGATGTATTCATTGGTATTTTTATCAAGACTTCTCCTCCATACCAAATTTCTTCATTAAATCTCCGGTGTATTTTGTCGACTTATGAAGGTTCCATCCTTGTTGTTTCACTTGGAGTCCAAGGAAGAATGTCGACTCTCCCATCATGCTCATTTCGAATTTGCTTTGCATGAGATTTGAAAATTTATCACTGACTCTTCGTTTGTGGATCCAAAAATAATGTCATCCACATATATTTGAACAAGCAATATACTCTTCGCATCTTGAATTCTGAAGAGTGTTCTATCCACTTTGCCTTTTGTGAATCCTTTCTCAGTCAGGAATTGTGACAAAGTATCATACCATGCTCTGGGTGCCTGTTTCAATCCATATAGAGCTTTCTTGAGTTTGTATACCTTATCTCCAAGAGTCTTCTGCTCAAATCCTAGAGGTTGTTCAACATACACTTCTTCTTCCAATAAACCATTAAGGAATGCACTCCTTACATCCATTTGACATACAATAAAATTCTTGTGAGCTGCATAGGCAAGAAACCTCCTTATAGCTTCCAATCTTGCTATAGGGGAAAATGTTTCATCAAAATCTATCCCTTCTTCTTGGCAATATCCTTTGGTTACTAATCTTGCTTTGTTTCTTACCACAGAACATTCCTCGTTCATCTTGTTTCTGAACACCCATTTAGTGCCAATAACATTTTGATGGGTGGGTCTTTGAACCAATTCCCATACTTTATTTCTTTCAAACTGATTCAACTCTTATTGCATGACTTGAATCCAATGTGTATCATCCAGTGCTTTTGACACATCTTTAGGCTCTATTTGTGAGATGAAGCAGGTGAACATTGCTTCTTGTTGAGTTCTGGATCTTGTTTTGACACCTTCTCTTACATCTCCAATGACTAGTTTCGTGGATGGTCTCTCCCATCTTACATCAAGGTTGGAGTAAGTTAGTGGATTGATCGTCTTGCGGCTATGTTGCTTTGATAAGCTCTCGTCATCACTTAGCTACATGGTTGGTTGATTCACTTATCAACTCTTCAATGTCTTCTCCATTTACATTTCGCTCATCAAACACCACGTGAATGGATTCTCTTCAGAACCATAGTCCTCTTGTTGAGTACTCAGAGGCTTTGCTTTTGTTGAGTATCCCAAGAAGATACCTTCATCGCTTTTAGCATCAAAAGCTTTTAAATTATCTTTGCCATTGTTATGGATGAAGCATTTGCATCCAAATATTTTAAAATATGCAACATTTGGCTTTTCTCCTGTCTCCAAATCTCATAGGGAGTCTTTGTTGTTTGTTTGTTTATCATGCATCTATTTTGAGTGTAGCATCTTTGTGTTTATTGCTTGACCCAAAATATTTTAGGTAGCCCCCGCTTCACTAACATGGTCCTTGCCGCTTCTTTAAGGGTTACGTTCCTTCTTTCGCAACTCCATTTCATTGTGGAGTCCTTGCCGCAGATAATTCATGACCAATACCATTTTCAATACATTATTGAGTTATTATACCATTGACAAACTCAGTTCCTCTGTCAGATCTTATTTTGATAATGGTTTGACTTTTCTCATTTTGAATCCTCTTCATCAGCTGTGGTAGTTTCTGTAGAGTTTCTTTCTTCTTACACATGAATATTGTCCATGTATATCTTGAGTAGTCATCTACTATCACCAAGGTGTATTTCTTCCCACTTATGCTAACTACTTCAACTGGACCAAAAAGATCCATATGTAGGTGCAATATTCTTGTTGAAGATGGACATGTCTTTTCTTTGAATGATGATTTGATTTGTTTTCCCATCTGGCATGCATCACATACACTTTCTTTCTTGTATACTGAGTCTGGAAGTCCTTCTACAAGATTGCTTCTGGCAAGCTTGTTAATTGTTTTGAAATTCAGGTGACTCGGCTTCTTGTGCCTGACCAACTTGATTCAAATTGCGGTGCTCTTTGCTAATAGACAGGTGTTTGGTGTTGCGATTGACCAATCCACGACATACATGTTCTTTTTGTCTCCGCATCCTTGCAACACAATTTCATTTGATTCAATATCCTTGATTTGGCATATACCCATGTTAAATCCAACATTATATCCCTTGTCACGAGTTGGTGATGCTTAGCAAGTTGAAGTTGAGTCCTTGAACATATGCAACATCCGTGATTTCTAATCCATTTTTCTTGATGGATTCAATGCCTCTTATTTCTCCCGAGCTTCATTTCCTCCAAATATGACTTTTGCTCCTTTGACTTCCTTGAATTTTGACAGATTTTTCTTGTTTCTGTCATGTGTCCGGGAATGCCACTATCCATGTACCAGGTTCCTTGGCACTCATTACATTCCTTGAACCGCAAACAAGGAAATTAAGTTTTAGGTACCCATACTTGCCGGGTCCCGAGGGGTTAGTATTGTAATATGATCCAACCAACCTATAGCCAAATGATTTGACTCTAAGGGGTTGCCATCTATTAGTCCCATAATCATAATTAATTTTTGGCAAATTGCTTGGGGTTCTAGGTTCATACATCCGTCTCTTTTGTCAGTATGCCTGTGTATGTGTTTCAAAGAATTGCCTTCTTTGGGTAGTTGTGATGTCCGAGTGTAGTGCCTAGGTGCATATGTGTCCGATGAAAGCTCTTATACCTTTGGAATGGCCTTTTTGAGTTCTAGGCCTTTGCCATTTGGGCTTATATTCCATAGGTCTTTCTTTGATAGTTCACATTATTCCAATCGCTTGCTTTGGTGCTTTTACCATTCCCTTCATATGTATTTCTTTTATTGAACTTCTGGGGTTTTGGTAGCTCTGTTTCTTCTTTCTGAGTATTTCTGTTTGTAGTTTCTTTGAGGAACTCATTTGGATTTCTTCTCTTTGTCCTCTCAAAGACACTCAATCGGCCGTTTTTCCTTTTCCTTTATAACCAAGGCCGGTTTGCTTGTGATTGTGCTTTGGAATAAATGTGTGTGCACCATTTGGAGTTTTGGATTTTTGAGATACTTCATTGCTTGAAGATCCTTTTTCCACAATCACTTTTGGAGCTTTTATATAGCACAGAGGAATTAAATCCTAAGCCTGTCTTGTCTCCACAATCTCTTTGACTCATGATAAGATCATCCAATGATTTAGATGCCTTAGTGAATGAGGCAATCACATTTTTGAGGTCATTTTCCCTCTTTTCTATAGCAGCTATCTCTGCTATTAGCTTAGCATTTTCAGTCTTTAGATTTTTATTCTCATCAGCTATTTGACTTAGAGTACATCTGCTCCTTAGTTAGCTGTGAGTTTTGGCTCTTGAGTAGGCTGTTTTCCTCATTTAGTAGTGTGTGTAAGGATTTAATGTGTTCAAAATCTTTCATCATTTTGCCTAATGAATCATAAAGATCAGTGGGTGATGAAGTGTGTGTGTACATCACTATCACTAGAATATGAGTGTGATGAGTTAGAGTGTACCTCATCTTCTTGGTTAGGTTGGTCTTCTTTGCTTGGCCATCAAACGATCAAGGCTTCTTCTTTGAGTCACTTGAGTAGTCACTTCACTACTCTCAATCACCATTTGTGTCTCTTGACTTGTTTATGAAATAGATCTCTGCGGCCCAAGATTGCCTTTTTCTTTTCTTGTCTTTTTTTCTAAAGACTTTTCTTTCTTCTTCATTCATGTATTTGTTGACTACAGTGGTATTGACAATCAATCGCATAGTGACCTGGTTGCCTGCAGTTCCAGCATAGATTTTCAGCCTTTTGATCACTCTTTCCATTCTTGGATTGTCAACCCTTTGATATTCAACTTTTTGATGCTCGCTCTTTTGGTTGGCCTATCTTCCTTGTTTTGGAGGGAGCCGAGTGTCTTCTCGGAGGATTCGCCCTTGCCTCTTTTGTAGTTCTTATTGAAGAACTTGTTAAACCTTTTAACCATCGGGCTATTTCTCTTGGTCAATGACTTCTTTGACCTCGACTCTCTTGCCATCCTTAACAATTAGAGAGCATTTGTTTTGGGTACAATGTCTCTTCCTCGGTCTTTTTTCTCACCAAGTTCAAGTTCAGTAGGCTTTGAGATCCGAGAATAGCTCATGGTTGGATGTCTTAGATAGGTCCATGGAATGTCTTAGTGCCATGATCTTCATTTCCCATTCATTTAGGGGAGACTTCTTAAAATCTTCATACACATTTCCTTCGTGTATATTCATTTCCAAGTGCGATAGCTCGTTGGTAATTTTCGTGAACCGAGCATCCAGTTGATCCAAGGTCTCTCTGCGATCATTTTGAAATTCTCAAATTTCAGACAAAGAATCGATAATTTATTTTCCTTGATTTGCTCGAGCCTTCACAAATCAATGTTAGCTTGTCCCAGATTTCTTTAGCCGTTTTGCATGATTTGACTTTATTGAACATGGCTTTGTCCAAGGTTTTGTAAAGAATGTCCTTGGCCACATTGTCCAGGTTATATCTTTTTCTGTCATCATTTATCCATTCGGCTCTTGGTTTTTCAACCATAGCCGTCCGGGAGCAACATCCTCTTCACCTTCACCGCAGACTCTCCTTACTGATTGTGTTCACTTTTAAAATTTGCAGTGGCCCATCCTCTATCACTATCCACATCTCATCATGTAATCTTTGATAGATGAGCTCGCATACGAATTTTCCAATCATCAAATTCTTCAATTGTGAACATAGGGATGCGTGTCAAATTTGCTTCCATGATAATAACTTTTGATGGTAAAAGGAGTTTTGAAAACCTAAGTGCTAAAACAGACTTTGAAAAATTTGGAGATCTATTTCACTAACCAGTGCGGAAGGCTCAATGAACCAACCGCTCTGATACCACTTGTTGGTCCAGGGGTGTGAGTGTAAGGTTTAGAAGGGGGTTGAATAAACCTTACCAACTTTTCTAATTAGTCTTTTTAAATATTCAGAGTTAATACTTCACAGATGTGTCCTTGGTGGACAGCTAAGTTAGTTAATCAGTGGAGTTAGTCACTCAACAGATTCGACTGAGCTGTTGATAGAATAACTCAGCTGTTAAGACTAAAGACTTAGCTCAACTGTGGTTTGTTTTCAGCGGAAGACTTAACACCCTTAAATTTGGTTTAGTTGATTTAATACTTGGTTTTAGCACTTAGAGATTATCAAGTGGATAGCAAATTTATCAGCAGAGTTAAACAAATAAGATGCAGGAATTAAAGTGCTAAAATGTGAATGACACGATAAGTTTTTATAGAGGTTCAAGATGGGGTAATTCTTCTAATCCTCTCTTCTCCAAATCCTGGAGGAATCCACTAAGTATTGATCAAGATACGAGTGGTAAGCACCCGGATACAAGTCTTGATCACACAAACGGTGACTTGATCCTTTGGGACTCGATGCCGGAGATGCCTTGGTCATGCGGTGGCTTCTCGCACGACTCAGCTTCTTCACAGGGCGCTACCTTGCTACTACGCCCACTTGCTCAAGCTTCTTGGATTTGATCACGAAGCCCTCCAAAACTTGAGACCTGGTTCGACCTTGAACCTTTCTACAATCCTCCGTGGAATGTAGACCCCTTGATTCTTCAAAACTTCCTTTTCAACTCGATTGAAGTTATCTTTCCTTCACAGTGAGTGTTGGATTGATTTCCTTCGTAATGTAGACTTGAGAATTGATCTCGAATGATTTGAGAATATCTTAGGTTACGTTCAAATATTTGCTTGAATGTTCGTGGTTCGGGTAACCTTCTCTCGAGTTATTCCTCCTTTTATAGTGATCTTTCAAAAATGCCCGATTGAAGAGATAGCTTATTTTTTTTTGAAAGTCACTTGTGGTCGTTGGCTTGTCTTTGTTGCGATCCTTGGAAATTCCATTTCCTCGTATGAATGATTCTTCGCTTTTTCGTAGTTCGACATGGTGCAGTGCTTCCCATTGGTTTATTCCTTTTGCACGCTCGGGATCGAGCACTTCAAGAAAGGTAGTATGGAGGTATTACTTGTTTAAGTAATTCTCTTGATTCGCGGCAACGGATCTCTTTCGATTGTCTTGACTTGATCGCATTTCCTTAACATCCCCAGGTGACTTTGAGTCGCCTTCCAATCATTTGATGACTCTTTCGTCACTTCAACCTTGAGACTTGGTCGTCTTGAGTTAACTTGATCGATACTTCACTCACCGCATCTCGCTTGCACCTTTCGAGTTCCGTCTTATCTTCTTTGCCATACTCACCGCCTCGCAGGAGTCTTCCTTCTAGTCTCAGTTGTCTTCTTGCATGTTTAGGCATAGCCGACTTAACTCGCCTTGACCAACCCTATCTATTACAATGATTTACAACAAAAATGGGGTGCCAACTTCCTATTCTAAGTTTTACATGGCATTCATCAAAATCTACAAAATGATTTCCCAACAAATGGAACGATGGTCCGAACTTGAGAAAGGAATGTGATTAACTTCCGCCCGGGGGAACAAATCCTTCCATCAAAATGATCCCACAAACCGATCCAGCCATGGTTGAATATTTTCCTTACCTGCCCTCTTATTATTCCATGTAAACTGATTGCTTTTATAATGTATATCCAATAAACCACAATCTTCAAACGCTTTTTGAAAAGCTTCCATAGTTGATAGCGGCCTAACTCCACCACCTATCCTCTCCGATAAGAAAAGTGTCTCATTAAAGTCACCTCCGCACACCCACGACATTGTAAGGCTAGACTTGAGACGTCTCAAAAGTTCCCATGTATGTATTCGATATTGCTGTTGTGGATGCCCATAAATACCTGTGAAACGCCACATTTGTTTGTCTGAATCCCAGATAACCGCATCGATATGCCCAATTGAAAATGATTTTATTACAACATCCCATCTACTCGACCATAATAACATTAAACCACCGCTACGACCGACGCTTTCCACCATAAAATTGCCACAGAACCCCAATTTTAATCGAACATTTTCTGCCTTAGCATAATTCAACCTAGTCTCAGACAGAAAAACTAGGTCAGGGGATAGATTGCGGACAAGAGTACGCAACGAGTTGAACGTACCAGGGTTCTCCAACCCTTGTACGTTCCAGCACAGACAACTCATATTTCTTGGCGGCTCTACTTCGCAGAGACCGCCAAACCATCTGGAATAGTCACTGAAAAATCCTCTATCCCACTTCCGCCAATCTTTGGTCGTTTTGGACTCCCCCCATTCTCATAATCAACTACCAACAATTTCCGCTTGCTCGCCAGAAACTTACTACCCCTTCCTCGCAATCCAATACCCTTATTTTTTGATGGGGAATGGAGCAATAAATTTTTGCATTTCCATTGGAATAATGCCCTTGGGCTACCAGTTTTTCTCCATAATGGTTTCATGTACCCCTCGCTTGCCTCGTTTTGGCCGAGTCCAGCTTCGCAGTAATCCCCACTTCCGCCATCATGGGTTTTGAACTCAGTCCTTCCATAGGGGAGGGTGGAACTGGATGTGGAATTCCCTTCCCTCTTTCTTTAATTGAAATGGGAAAACCAGGAGGGAAAGAGAGACTTTCCGTGAATTCTTGCTATATGATTCTTCAAACAGACAAATTGGCATTCCTTTGAAGCTACATGTCCGACTAACACTAGGTTCGCTAGATTGTTGTGACCCTGAACCAGGTGGCCTAGATGACTGAGAATTAGAAAACCTCCTTTTTGGGTTAGACGACACTACCCGAAGCCAATCTCCAAATCTCCTAGCACATTCCGGCGTAGAGCGAGCGGACTGTGAGGGACATTCGAAAAGGCGGTGTCCTATCATCCCACATTCGAAGCAGAAGTTGGGAAGTTTTTCATATTGAATAGGCAATGTAAACTCCTCCTCTATCGCCGCCAAGAAAACTCGAAGCCCTCTTTTTAACGGTTTTGAAATGTCAATTTTTACTTTCACTCTGGGGGGTAATTCCTTCCAAATCTACTACCAATACCTCCCCAACAGCTACCAATCGAATCAACATTCTTTTCGCTTAAACAAACAAACGGCAAATTAATAATATGGACCCAGAATGGAACCATAATGAATAGCATAGAATTTATGGCTCCCGCCCCTGTTAGTTTGATCAATGAGACAAGTTGTTTGTTAAAAATCCAAGGGCCCCCAGAAAATACAAAATCACGGTCCTCAACAAAACCAAACTGGAAGAGGAAGGTATTAACCGCGCCTTTTGCCTCAATCTGAAAGGAGAACTTTGTTTTCCAAATGAGTCGAAGCACCGATTCCAAACCCTCCTTATGCACATTCCTACTACTAATGATTTTACCAACCAGAGTCGAGGTTAGCTTCTTCGTCCCCTCCACAGATTTGTCCATTGCCAGTGTGCAATGAGGAGCAGCCTCTTGATCCAGATGGAGTCGATCACAAAGTTTCGCGATTTCTTCCGGGTCCATGGTTAAAAAACCCCAAAAGAAAATCCCCCACAAGAATAAAATCAAGCCCCTAAATAGCCAAGAGCAACCCTTACACTTAGAAGTAGTCGTAAAAACAGACACTAAAAGGTCCTAAAAACGCAGGGTCGCGCGTGAGCCACAACAAAAAGCCGAGAGAAACCCTAATCACCCTTCGAGAAGAGAGATAGGTAATGGTAGTACTTCCTTGGAGATTCAGACCTATCTATTACAATAAGAATTACAAGGAAAATGGGGTGCCAACATTCTAATCTAAGTTTTACATGGCATTCATCAAAATCTACAAAAATAATTTTCCCAACAATTTCCCCCTTTTTGATGATGCCAAAACTTAACAAAATTAAATAAAATGTAAATAGCACATATACATATAGACAATGCAGAAACAAAGAATGTATGTGTTGAATTGATCGTTTTATTGATCATATCATTCTTGTTCTTTACACAGTTGTTTACAAGGTGTATCAGAGCATACTCATATCTAGCAAATTTCACACATCTATGCTAGGATACAAATACAAGGTGAGATGATTCAAAAACACTTTATAGAGTGTACATATGACTTACAAAAATGTATTTAAAAAAGTAAAATACACGAAGGGGTTGACAGTAACACTTTATCGCCTTCACTGCGTCCTTCTTTCCTCTTCGGCTCTGTCATCATCAGCTCTCTTCCTCTTCTTTTCTTCTTCAGCTGCTTTCTTCTCATAAGCTCTCTTCGTAGCTTCATCTTTTCTTTTTCTTTCTTGCCTTTCTTGCCACAACTGATCTTATCTTTTGTTTTCTTCTTCAATTCTCTTTACATACTCAGCATTCTTCCTAGCCGCTTCCCGATTGGCTACTGCATCATACCCAGCCCAGTAGATCCTTCCCTTCTTGCCTGGATCTACATATTCTATGTTTTTGGGTAGAGGTCTAGGTTGAAAACCTCTTCCTCCACCACTTCTTCCTCCTCCTCTGGGCGTATATTGTACTACCAGTTGAATGGCTGCTAGTAGTCTGATGCCTATCAGCTTCTTCGCATACCTTCAGACCTTTCTCCCAGTACAAATCCCAGGCTTGGGCTAATGGCATATTCTAGAAATATCCTTCGGATTCGAGAGTTTGAAATTCTTCAACCGATCTTGGATCGTTTCCGTCATCTGGAATGGCATATGTGTCCTTCCTTGCCGTAATGCCACCGGACTAATTCATTACTGCTTCAACGTGGGCATCCATCTCTTTATCGAACTCTAATTGTTCTGCTATTACCATTTTTCTTTTCTCCGAACAACAGAATGTTCGATCGGCAGAGTTACTTGAAGTTTGCTGAGTATCGATGTTGTGACATGAACTTGCTGAGGGGTTTCAGCAAGCATTAAGGTTACATTCTTTGGCCTTTCTTCCTCAACAACTTTTCCCTTCTCAGCTTGTTTTATCCTTTTGCTTCTCATTGTTTCTTCCTTCATTTTCTCGGGTATTCCTCTTCCCCTTTTTGCATCATCGAAGGAGAAAGGAACAGGGGAACATTCCTCACGAGCATAAAATCTAGTCGGCCGAGAGCCGAGTTCTCGCAGAGTCTGCGGCATAAGCTTTGGGAATTCGAGCGAGTGGCTTTCGATTCACTGCCACCAATTTCATTTCAGCTATGAGAAGGCTGAACTTCAAATTCATGGTCTCTTCATCATGCAAAATTTCTTTGCTATGAAATTCACGCAACAACTCCATTTCAGTTGTATGAGAGGCATGCAATCTCTCCATATAGGTCTGCATCTTTTCCTTCATGTCAAGATTGTCGCATTGTCGCGACTCCAAACCAAAGATTCGTTGTATAGTGCCTTAAAGTAGCGAACTTGCTCGAGACGCATGGCACTCTACTGTTGAGACCATTTCCGTATCCTGACCACCACTCATCTCAAGTCTGATGTGAGAGTGACATCTCTGTTGTCCAGGCGCATGTCGAGAGAGGCTTTGTGCCATTCAATCTTCTCAATCTCTTCACAGATCTCCTTGAAGATTTCACGCATCTCAGCAGTCTGACTTGAGTCAGCTACCGGCCACTCTACATCGAAGTTGAAATCAGCTGGCATAATTGAGTCAGTAGGAATTATGGGATCTTCTTAGACAGTGTAGAGCTTATGTTCTCTTGCGCCTCTCTTCTTCGCACGGGCGTTGAAGTTGAAGTTGTAGCCTGCGTAGATTGAGTTGTTGCACCGGGGCGATTGATTGTTTTTGCCCAGCTGACTGAGCCTCAGCTGTCTTAATAGCTTCTTCGGTCTCAGTAGGTTTTTCCATTTGAGTAGACTGGTCCTCGGTTGTATCATCAACGTCATCGGATGATGATGGAACCGGGGCTTGGTTCATCATCAAATTGGAATGTTTGACGAGCAACTTTGAAACTTGATCGACTCGTCTGCGGAAGAACATCCTTAGTCGGGTCCTTGTGATTTGCAAGAGGGGTGGACTCAAACCATCTTCGATCCCGTAAATGATATATCGTGGTTGTCTTGGGAATCATGAAGTGCACTAATCTCTTTTCGCATTCTTCAATATGAACAGGGAGAGATGTTTTGCATTTCTTTCTCTTTACCAGGGAAGTCTCAACCTCCTCGGGCCTTCAATACCTTTAGCAGTCTCAATCTGCAAAGGTTTTTCGACATTCCCTTCGATGACGCAGCTTGTCTTAGTGGTCTTGAACCATGGCATCCGAAGGAGTCTCAACCCCTGGATTGTACTTTCAATGTTCGAGTGTTAACTCCTGGGGCATTTCCAACCCGTGCCATTCGCATCAGTCGGCGTCCTCACAGCTAGCGGCTGGTTTGTCACATCACCGGGACAGACTCAATCGTCCGAGCTTCTTAAGTGTCAACTTGTCGTTGTTGTTGTTTTTTTTCTTTCTCTTCTTCGCCTTCTTCCTTCATAGTGAAGTCATATGCAGCATCCTCCAACCTTGCTACAGTGGAGTGAGTTTCCCCCTCAGCTGGCGCACCAGCTGAGTGACTGATGATGGGGTCACTCTGCTCCAAACTCCCGGTTCCTTCCATTGAGTGCTCACCATGGGGCGGTGGTAAAACACCTTCAATAGGGGTTGGCTCAACTTGGGTGCCCAAAGTCCCAGTCTCATTTCCAAATCCCTTGGACCCATCTTCTGAGTGAACTGGGGATGTAGTTGCAGCTATAACTGTAGCAATGTGCTGCACTACTCCCAAAGGGTCTATCTCCAGGAGAGATTTTGAGGACTCTCCTGGTCCTTCCATCAACTGCTATTCGTGCATCAGCCTGGATTCCTGCATGGCTTGTTGCATATCCAACTTCTCCTTCGCAGCAATGGGAACCATGTCTTCATCACTTTCCGAAAGTGCATCGATGTGAGGATGAGTGTGCTCCAGAGTTCCAGTGAGAGGACATATGTTTGCCTTCTCCAATTCACGGGCTTGCTCTTCAGCTTTGTCTTTCTCGTCCGCCTTTATGATACGGAGGATGTCCATGCAATTCTCTTCATCAAGAGCCTGTCGTACAGTGGTAATTCCTAGGAATTACATTAACTCATCTTCCTCTTCTATAAACTCAGGGCATTCGAACTGCACCCTGGAGTTGCTTAGCTTCCATGCCCTCCGGCGCTGAATATCTGGGTATATTAGAGAATACATGATGACATCATCATCGTCATCTTGTTCTTGTCCTTCCTTTTCGGGAATGGAAGGTAGCATACTCTGCTGCTCTTCGTCTTCAGCAGCATCTGGGGCGGGTGGAGACACAACTCTTTCAGCAGGGGATTCTACTGTCTCCGCTGCTTCTTCCTCCTCAGCTATTTTTGTCACAGTTGGGTCTTTTAATTGCCTCTACTAATCCTCCTCGCAGACTTGGCTGTTTCATTAACAACTTCTGGAGACTGCACTTCTTCTGTACCAGCAGTCTCGGAAACTTTTTCCAGCTGAGTTGCAGATTCAGTTGTCTTCTCAAGCTCTGAAAGCTTGAAGATTCTCTTTCTTCTTTTTGTCCTTACCAGAGGAATTTCTGGTTCGGATTCCTCTTCTTCAGGTTCTTGGGCGGCGGGGGCCGGAGCATCTTTCTTGGATTGAGGAGCTGTCTTTCTTGGCTTGGCAGTCCTCTTCTTTCTGATGGTCGGAGAAGGTATTTGGGCTTCCTTCTCCGCCTTGGCTGCGTGGGCAAGAGACACGGCTGCTCGGGCAGGTGACTCGGTTGCTGGGGCAGGTGCGTCCTTCTTCCTTGTTAAAGGGGCAGATTTCTTCTTTGCAGCTACAAATGACTTTTTTTCTTCTTGGGGGGGAGGCAACAGTTGTTTTCTCGGGGTCAGTTGATTTCTCCTCACTTGTGTCCGCCCTCTTCGCATGGGCTCTCCTCTGGGCTCCTGAAAGGTTAGCCCTGAACATCCTCCTGTTTACATGGAAGGGCTTTCCATGTTGAAGGGGAATGCCCTTCACTTCCATTAAATGGCCAATGACTAGGCCATAGCCGAGTGATCCTCCAAAGGATCCATCTTCCTTGAATGATTTATTCACGACGTTCTGGGAGAGTCTGCTGTACACGAACTCAGCCCAATTAACTTTCTTTCCTTGCATGATCGCAGCCATGACGAACAGCTTAGTCTTTGATAGTTGATTGAAACTGCCAAACTTCATCTCCACACATTTTGAGATGACATCCATCAGCTTCGTATATTTCCGCCATACCCTCGGACGGTAATAAACAGTGCTCCACTAGGTCCTTAGTATTGATCGTGATGTCCTTGCAGTGGACGGAGGACTTGATACCTTCGTCCTACACCTCGGCGTTCACATAGAATTGTGCCACTTCTTCCAGGTAGGTGTGCGAGTATTCTATTGTCAAGAAGGCTTTAATCCCAGATGTTTCCAACATATCCTCGATTTTCTTCACAAGGGTTGCATCTGAACCCTATTTAACCATGACTTCGAAATCCACAGTCGAACCAGAGTGGATTTGCTTCGATAAATTGACGAAATCAGTCTTTGGTGCCATTTTGGAAGTTTCTACCGATTAAATATTGATAAGCTTGCTTGATGACTTGTAGGGTTTTCGAGATTGAAATGACTTGCTTTCAAATGTTTGAAGATGAACAGTTGTAAGTGTGAGAGAGAAAACTGAAAGAATGAGTATTTAAGGGTTATGAAAGGTCGTGTTTTCAGTTTTTGAATTTTGGTCGAGATCAACGGCTCAGATTTAGCACGTTACATTGCATTTAATTTCTCGCATTTTATGCGACAGCATTTATATCCAATCATATGCTTATTTGGCGACTTTTGATTTGCATCCGTCATTATTACACTGACGTCATACTTAAAAACATTACCACTTATTAAAAACGACTGCATTTTTGTCACTTAGCTCATAAATGACTCAGCTTACTCCACAAGTGACTCAACTTTTCTTCTTTCCCTTCGTATAGTGACTCAGCTGTCAGCTAACTCGATACAGCTGACTTTCCGATACTGCTGATTCACTTGGTTGAATCATGAGATTTGTTCAATTTTCATATTTTGACGTTTCATCTTTTCTCATTGAGTCTTCTGAGTGTCAACTCAACTCAATTAACCCTAGCTCATGCTTAAGCTCTTCAAATCTTGATTCACATAAGGGTTTGGTGAATATGTCACTAATCATTTGTTTATCGATTGAGAGATATTCAAGGTGATGTCTTACTTTTCAACATGATCTCTTATAAAATGATATCTGACATCAATATGCTTTGTTCTTGAATGCAACACAGGATTTTGAGTGATTGCAATAGCACTTGTGTTATCACACATAATTGGAATCTCTTTTTCTTCAATTTCATAGTCTCTCAGTTGTTGTCTCATCCATAAGACTTGGGCACAACTTCCCTTCAGCTATGTACTCACTCTGTTTGTGGATGTGGCTATTGAGTTTTGCTTCTTGCTAAACCAGAAACCAATCTGTTTCCAAACATTTGGCATGTACAAGTACTCTTCCTGTCAACTCTATCCAGTATAGTCAGAGTCTGAGTAACCAATAAACTTGAATCCACCTTCCTTTGGATACCATAAGCCAACTTCTTGGCATCCCTTCAAATATCTTAGGATTGTCTTAGTTGCAGTCATATGGCTTTCTTTTGGTGCAGATCAAAATCTTGCACATACACCTACTGCAAAGGTGATATCTGGCCTGTTTGCTGTTAGATAGAGCAGTGATCCAATAAGTGCTCTGTATCTTGTTTGATCTATAGCTTTACCATCTGCATCCATGTCCATCTTAACTGATGTGTTCATTGGTATTTTCACAGAAGACTTCTCTTCCATACCAAATTTCTTCATTAAATCTCTGGTGTACTTGGTTTGACTTATGAAGGTTCCATCCTTCAGCTGTTTAACTTGAAGTCCTAGAAAGAATGTCAGCTCTCCCATCATGCTCATTTCAAATTTATCTTGCATGAGGTTTGAGAATTTATCACACAACTCTTTATTTGTGGATCCAAAAATGATGTCATCCACATATATTTGAACAAGTAGTATACTCTCTCCATCTTGAATTCTGAAGAGTGTTCTGTCCACTTTGCCTTTGGTGGATCCATTGTCAGTCAGTGATTGAGACAATGTATTATATCATGCTCTTGGTGCTTGTTTCAATCCATATAAAGCTTTCTTGAGCTTGTACACCTTATCTCCAAGAGTCTTCTGCTAAAAGCCTGGAGGTTGCTCAACATAGACTTCTTCTTCCATAAAGCCTGAAGGTTTCTCAACATAGACTTGTTCTTCCAACAATCCATTTAAGAATGCACTTTTCACATCCATTTGATATACAATGAAGTTCTTGTGTGCAGCATAGGCTAGAAACATCCTTATAGCTTCTAGTCTTGCAACAGGAGCAAATGTTTCATCAAAATCTATTCCTTTTTCTTGGCAATACCCTTTGGCTACCAATCTTGCTTTGTTCCTTACAACATAACCTTCCTCATTCATCTTGTTTCTGAACACCCATTTTGTGCCAATATCATTTTGATAGGTTGGTCTTTGCACCAATTCCCATACCATGTTTCTTTCAAACTGATTCAGCTCTTTTTGCATGGCTTGAATCCAATGTGTGTCATCCAATGCTTGGGACACATCTTTTGGCTCTATTTGCGAAATAAAACAAGTGAATATTGCTTCT
Source organism: Rehmannia glutinosa (assembly GCA_016081115.2). Classification (NCBI taxonomy): domain Eukaryota; kingdom Viridiplantae; phylum Streptophyta; class Magnoliopsida; order Lamiales; family Orobanchaceae; genus Rehmannia; species Rehmannia glutinosa. The sequence continues at coordinate 83,150,454 of CM071937.1, forward strand.
TGCTAAGCTCTGGATCTGGTTCTCACACCATCTCTCACATTTTCAATGACTAGTTCTGGTGGATGGTCTCTCAGCCATCTCACATCAGGTTGAAGCAAATCAGCTGCGTTTAGCTGTCTCGCAGCTGTGTTATCTTGAGCAGCTCTTTCATCATCATTATTCAGCTGTAGATTTTCCAGCTGTCTTTGAGATTCAGCTATCTCATCTTCATCTTGGTTGATAACTCTTTCTTCAGCTTCAACATAAGGACTCTTCTGCATATTTGGTTGATTTAGCTTATCAGCTAACTCTTCAACAACTTCTTCATTTACATTAGGTTCATCAAAAACCACATGAATAGACTCTTCTGCGACCATTGTCCTCTTGTTCAATATTCTATAGGCTTTGCTTTCAGCTGAGTATCCCAAAAAGATACCTTCATCAGTTTTAGCATCAGAATCCTTTAGGTTGTCTTTGCCATTGTTGTGGATGAAGCATTTACATCCAAATATTCTAAAGTACCCAACATTTGGCTTTCTCCCTGTCCATATTTCATAGGGAGTCTTTGTCAACTGTCTATTAATCATGTATCTATTTTTAGTATAGCATGCAAGTGTTTATGGCTTGACCCAAAATCGCTTAGCGAGTCCAACCGGCTAACATGGTCCTTGCAGCTTCCTTGAGTGTTATGTTTCTTCTTTCTACAACTCCATTCTGCTGTGGAGTTCTTGCTGCAGATAACTCATGAGCAATACCATTTTCAACACAATACTGAGTTATTATCTCATTGACAAACTCAGTTCCTCTATCAGACCTTATCTTTATAATGGTTTGACTCTTCTCATTTTGAACTCTTTTCATTAGCTGAGGTAACTTCTGCAAGGTTTCCTTCTTTTTGCACATAAAGATTGTGCATGTGTATCTTGAATAATCATCCACCACTACTAAAGTGTATTTCTTTCCACTTATACTGGTTGGTTCAACAGGACCAAATAAATCCATATGCAACAGATGTAATATCCTTGTTGAATATGGACTAGACTTCTCTTTGAATGATGATTTGATTTGCTTTCCCATCTGGCATGCATCATAAATACTTTCCTTCTTGTACACTGAGTCTGGAAATCCTTCTACGAGATGACTCATTGCAACCTTGTTGATTGTCTTGAAGTTCAGATGATTCAGCTTCTTGTGCCACAGCCAACTTGATTCGGTTGTACTCTTTGCTAACAGACAGGTGCTTGGGGTGACAGTCGACTAGTCTACCACATACATGTTCTTCTGTCTGGATCCTTGCAACACTATTTCATTTGATTCAATATCTTTAATTTGGCACACTCCCATATTGAATCCAACATTGTAGCCCTTGTCACAGAGTTGGTTGATGCTTAACAGGTTGAAGTTGAGGCCTTCAACATATGCAACATCTGTGATTTCTAATCCATTTTTCTTGATGGATCCAGTGCCTCTTATTTCCCCTGGAGCTTCATTTCTCCTAATATAACTTTTGAGCCTCTAATCTCCTTGAATTGTGACAGATTTTTCTTGTTTCCGGTCATGTGTATGGAACAGCCACTATCCATGTACCAGGTTCCTTGGCACTCAGCTGTTTCGTGAACCTTCAATCAAGGAAATTAGTTTTTAGGTACTTGTCTGGGTCCTGAGGGGTTAGTGCTATAAGATGATCCAACCAACCTATAGCCAAATGACTTGACTCTAAGAGGTTGCCATCTATCTGTGCCATAATCATAACTCACTTTGCAAATTGCTTGGGGGTTTTAGGTTCATACATATGTCTCTTTTGTCTGTAAGCCTGTGTGTGTGTTTGAACAATTGCCTTCTTTGGGTAGTTGTGATATTTCTGAGTGTAGTGCTTGGGTGCATAAGTGTGCTGATGATAGCTCTTTTGCCTTTGGAATGACCTTTGTTGAGTTCTAGGTCTTTGCCATTTAGGCATGTATTCCATAGGTCTTTGCTGATATTTCACATTATTCCAATCAGCTTGGCTTGGGTAGTTTCTACCATTCCCATCATAAGTGTTTCATTGATAAAACTTCTGGGGTTTTTGGTAGCTCTGTTTATTGTTTGATGTACTTCCTATTTGGAGTTTCTTTGAGGAACTCTTTGGATTTCTTCTGTTTGCCCTCTCAAGATACTTAATCGCTATTTTCCTTTTCCTTTATATCCAAGGCCGTTTGTTTGTGATTGTGCTTTGGAGTGAGTGTGGGTGCAACATTTTGTGTCTTGGATTTTTGAGATGCTTCATTACTTGAAGATCCTTTTTCCAAGATCACTCGGGAGTTTGATTTGTGCACAAAGGAATGAATCTATGTATGTCTTGTCTCCACACTCTTTTTGGCTCATAATAAGGTCATCCAATGATTTAGATGCCTTAGTGAATGAAGCAATCACATTTTTGAGATCATTTTCTCTTTTCTATAAACACTATCTTTGCTATTAGTTTAGCATTCTCGACCTTGACTCTTTATTCTCATCACCTATGTGACTTAGAGTATTTAGCTCCTTAGTCATTTGTGAGTTTTTGAGCTTTAATTTGTTTTCCTCATTTAATAGTGTGTGTGAGGACTTAATGTGCTCAAAGTCTTTCATCATTTTGCCTAATGAATCATAAAGATCATTGGGTGATAAAGTGTGTGTGTCACAATCACTATCACTAGAATCTGAGTGAGATGAGTTATAGTGTACCTCATCTTTTGGTCAGGTTGATCTTGTTCTTTAGCCATTAAACAGATCATTGTTTCTTCCTCAGAATCACTTGAGTAGTCAGCTTCACTACGCTCTGAGTCTGCTGTTTATTTTGACTTGGTTGTCTCAGCAGTCTCTGCAGCTAACATAGCCTTTTTCTTCTCTTGTCTTCTTTGTCTGAAGATTCTTCTTTCTTCTTCATTTCCGTATTTATTGACTAAAGGATATGGGACAATCAATAGCAAAGTGTCCTGGTTGTCTGACGCCCAACACGGGTTCTCGCTCTTTGATCCGCTTCTCTTTCCGTTCTTGGGTTATCAGCTCTCTGATATTCAACCTTTTGATGCTCAGCTCTCTTGGGTGGCCTGTCATCCTTTGACTTGGAGGGAGCTGAATGTCTCCTGGAGGATTCACCCTTGTTTCTTTTATAGTTCTTGTTGAAGAACTTGTTGAATCTTTTAACCATCAATGCAATTTCCTCCTGGTCAATGGCTTCCTTAACCTCAGCTCTTTTCCCATCCTTTACTATGAGTGCAGCTGTTTTGGGTACAATTGTCTCCTCTTGATCTTTTCTTCTCAGCTCGAACTCGTAGGCTTTGAGGTCTGAGAATATCTCATGATTGGATGTTGTTGTGAGGTTCATTGAACGTCTCAGGGCCATGACCTTCATTTCCCATTCAGCTGGGAGGCTTCTTAGAATCTTCATACACATTTCCTTCTGTGTATATTCTTTCCCAAGTGCAGATAGTTCATTGGTAATCTTAGTGAATCGAGCATCCAGTTGATCCAAGGTTTCACCTGCAAGCATTTTAAAATTTTCAAATTTTTGTACAGCAACTGACAATTTGTTTTCTTTAATTTGCTCAGATCATTTACAAATTAAAGTTAATTTTTCCCAAATTTGTTTTGCAGTTTGACAATATTTGACTTTGATGAACATTGCTTTATCCAAGGTTTTTTAAAGTATGTCCTTGGCCACATTGTCCAAGTTGTATCTTCTGTCCTCGTTTGTCCATTCAAATCCTTGGTTTCTCAACCAGTGGTCTAGCTTTCAGACTTTCTCTCCTTCGGGCTCTACGCTGCTCTCAGCACAAGCGTGTTCATTTTCGGATTTGCAGGTGGCCCATCCTCAATCACTATCCACATTTCATCATGTAAAGGCGATAGATGAGCTGCATACGAATTTTTTAGTCATCAAATTGCTCAATAGTGAACATAGGAATGCGTGTCAAATTTGCTTCCATGATAATAACTTTGATGAATAAAAATAGCTTTTGAAATAGCAAGTGTTAAAAACTTCTTTAAAAGATTGAGATCTAGTTCATAAGAACTGGAAGGAAGGCTCAATGAACCAACCGCTCCGATACCACTTGTAGGTCCCAAGGGGTGTGAGTAAGGTTTAGAAGGGGGGTTGAATAAACCTTTACCAACTTTTTCATTTTAGTCCTTTTAAAATATAATGAGTTAAATACATGCTAAGTCCTCGAGGGGACTAAGTTAGTTAACCAAAGAGTTAGCCACTCAACGGACTCAATTGAGTGTTGATAGAATAACTCATTGTATTTAGTCTAAACCTTAACTTGGATGTGATGAGATTTTTATTGGAAGACTTAACACCCTTGAATTTGGTTTAACTTTGTTTTAAACACTTGATTTTAGCACTTTGTTAATTATCGGTTGGATAGCAAATTATCGCCAGATATAAAGTGTTATGCAGAATTAAAATGTTGAAATGTAAATAACACAATAATTTTTATAATGGTTCGAAGATGGGGTAATTATTCTACTCCTCTCTTCTCCAACTCCTGGAGGAATCCACTAAGTATTGATCAGAGTACAAAGTGGTTATCAGTCCAGATACAAGTCTTGATCACAAAGTCGACTTGATCCTTTGGGACTCGATCCGGAGATGCCTTGGTCACACGGCTTCTTGTCCGACTCACCTTCTTCACAGGCAAATGCTTTGCTTTGCTCTTGACTCACTTGCTCAAGCTTCTTGGATTTGATCACGAAGCCCTCCAATAACTTGAGACTGGTTCGACCTTGAACTTTTCTACAATCCTCCTTGGAATGTAGACCCCTTTTGATTCTTCAAAAGTTTCCTCTTCAACAATTTGAAGTTGTCTTTCCTTCACAGCTTGGTGTTGGATCGATTTCCTTCGAAATTTAGGCTTGAGGATTTGCTTGAATAACTTGAGAATATTTTGCAGGTTACAGTGTGAAAAATGTTTGATTGCTCGTGGTTCAGGTTACCTTCTCTCAATGAGATTCCTCAGCCTTTTATAGTGAACTTTCAAAAATTTGCCCGTTGAAGAGATAGGCTGATTTTTAAAAGTCACTTGTGTTCGTTGGTTTGTCTTGTTGCAGTCCTTGATGTTGACATTTCCTCATATTAAATGAATGTTGACTTTTCGTAGTCGACACGAGGTGCGATGCTTCCCATTGGTTTATTCTTTTTCCACGCTTCGGGATCAACACTTTAAGACATGGGCATGGAAGTATTACTTATTTAAGTAAGCTTCTTGACTTCACGGCAACGGATTCTTTTGATTGTCTTGACTTGATGCAGTTCTCTAACTTCCCCAGGTGACTTGAGTTAGCTTCCAATCAATGGATGACTCACCTTTGTCACCTCAACTTGAGACTTGGCTTCTTGGTTGACTTGACTGACACTTCACAAAGTTGTATCCCAGCTGATACTCCTTCAGTCGAGTTCTTGACTTATCCTCCTTTGCCATACTCAGCTGTTTCACAACGGAGTTTTCATTTCAGTCTTCAGTTGACTTCTTGTATATCCAGGCATAGGTGAGTTGACTCAGCTCGTACAGCCCTATCTATTACAATGCAAATTACAAGAAAAATAGAGTGCCAACTTTCTAGTCTAAGTTTTACATGGCATTCATCAAAATCTAAACAATAAATTTCCCAACATCTTTCCCAAGTGCTGATAGTTCATTTGTGATTTCAGTGAATCTGGCATCCAGCTGATCCAAGGTTTCACCTGCAAGCATTTTAAAATTTTCAAATTTCTGTACAGCAACAGATAGTTTGTTTACTTTAATTTGCTTAGATCCTTCACAAATTAAAGTTAATTATCACAGATTTGTTTTGCGGCTTGGCAAGATTTGACTTTGTTGAACATTGATTTGTCTTGGGTTTTGTAAAGTATATCCTTGGCTACATTGTCCAAGTTGTATCTTTTTCTATCCTCGTTTGTCCACTCAGCAAGCTCGGTACAATGTGTCCACATCGATCACGTAAAACGTGACTCGAGTTTCCAATTCCCCAAGTCTTACTGCTAGGACTTTAGAGCCTCAAGTCGCCGGGATTGTTTTGATTTATCCTGAATCATAACATTTTAAGGTTATAAGTCTTGTACAAAGTGTGCCCGACTTTTTTGAGAGTGCGTAATGGCAAGAGATTCATTGCAGACCCAGGATCGACCAGAATGCAGTTGATATACACAACCGGTCAAAAAGGGAAGTACCTTTCCCTCTAGGGGTAGGAAAATCAAGACCTAACGGAGTAATCCCTTGATCTCGGATCGGAGATGCTAACAGGGTGGGAATCAAAGTGGGGGACCTCTCTACCATCGTGTCTATCTCCCGTCAAGTATGCTCCCCGTCTGAGGGTAGTACTCTTGGAAAGATAGAATATCACCGCGTGAACTTAACATGTTGTTACGAATGTAATAAGATTTTCAAAATTTGAAAAAAAAATAAATCAATGAAGTCATCAACTAAAAAGCAAAGAGAGGGATTCGAACCCTGCATTTAATAACTCATACAACGGATTAGCAATCCGACGCTTTAGTCCACTCAACCATCTCTCCCAATTGAAAAAGATAATTACTACATTACACATAATGTAAGGAGTCTTTCTTTCTCTTACTTCCTTCTCTATTCTCATTATATATATAGAGAGATATCCACAAATCAGAATTTCCTTTATCTAAAAGAAAGGCGCGCCAACAATCGAACTAAAGAAAAATAAGAAAGACCTCTTTGCTCCTTGGTTTCTCAACCATGGTCGGTCTTGCTTCAGCAGCCTTCTTCTCCTTCACCGCACATGCTCTCCTTACGGCCGTGTTCACTTTCAAGATTTGCGGTGGCCCATCCTCTATCACTATCCATATTTCATCATGTAAAGCGAGATAGATGAGCCTGCATACGAATTTTCTAGTCATCAAATTCCTCAATAGTGAACATGAGAATGCGTGTCAAATTTGCTTCCATGATAATAACTTTGCTGAATAAAAATATCTTTTGAAAGAGCAAGTGTTAAAAGTTTCTTTGAAAGATTGGAGATCGAGTTCACTAACCAGTGTGGAAGGCTCAATGAACCAAACGCTCTGATACCACTTGTTGGTCACAAGGGGTGTAAGTAAGGTTTAGAAGGGGGAGGGGTTGAATAAACCTTACCAATTTTGATTTTAGTCCTTTTAAAATATTATAGAGTTAATACACAGCTAAGTCCTTGAGGGACAGCTAAGTTAGTTAATCAGCAGAGTTAGCCACTCAACAGACTCGATAGAGCTGTTAATAGAATAACTCAGCTGTTTAGTCTAAACCTTAACTTGGTGTGAAGAGTTTTTCAGGGAAGACTTAACACCCTTGAATTTGTTTTAACTATATTTTAACACTTGATTTTTTAGCACTTGTTATTTTATCAGTTGGATATTAAATTGTCAGCAGATATAAAATATGTGTGCAGGAATGTAAATATGCTGAATGTAAATAACATAAGTAAATTTTATAGAGGTTCGAAGATGGGGTAATTCTTCTACTCCTCTCTTCTCCAACCCCCGGAGGAATCCACTAAGTAATGATCGTGAGTACAAAGTGGTTATCGCCTAGAGACAAGTCTTGATCACGCGGTGACTTGCTCCTTGGACTCGATCCGGATATGCCTTGGTCACACAACCGGGGCTTCTCGTCCGACTCGCCTTTCTTCATGGCAGCTTGCTCTTGCTATTTCACCACTTTCTCAAGCTTCTTGGATTTGATCACGAAGCCCTCCAATAACTTGAGATTGGTTCGACCTTGAACCTTCCTACAATCCTCCTTGGAAAGTGGACCCCTTTTGATTCTTCAAAAGTTTCCTCTTCAACAGATTTGAAGTTGTCTTTCCTTCACGACTTGGTGTTGGATTGATTTCCTTCGAGATTTAGGCTTGAGGATTTTTGCTTTGAATAACTTGAAAATATTTTGCAAAGTTACGTTTTTAATATTGCTTGATTTCTCGGTGTGCAAGGTAACCAAGGTAACCTTTTCTCAATGTGATTCTCGGCTTTTTATAGTGAACTTTCAAAAATCGCCCGTTGAAGAGATAGGTGATTTTCAAAAGTCACTGTTCGTTGGCTTGTCTTTTCTTGGTCTTGATCTTGAGATGTAGACCTTTCCTCGTATTAAATGAATGTCCACTTTTCGTGTTCGACACGAGGTGCGGTGCTTCCCATTGGTTTATTCCTTTTGCATGCTTCGGGATCGAGCACATTAAGACATGGCAAAGCATGGAAGTATTACTTATTTAAGTAATATTTTTGACTTTTGTGCAACAGATCCTTTTCAGTTAATTCCTCTTTGCAGCTGCCTTTTCCCAGGTGACTTGAGTCTTCTCCAATGATTGAGAGACTCATCTGTCACTTCAACTTGTGACATGGCTTCCTGGGTTAACTTAACTGACTCTTCCCCCCAACCGTTATGTCTTGATCGAGTCCTTGATCTTCTTTCTTGGCCATACTCAGTTGTTCCTCAGCGAAGTCTTCACTTCACTTCTTCAGTTGACTTTTTGTATTCTCAGGCATAGCTTACTTGACTCGGCTCATTCAGCCCTATCTATTACAATAAGAATTACAAGGAAAATGGGATTCCAACATTCTAATCTAACTTTTACATGGCATTCATCAAAATCTACAAATAATTTTCCCAACATTAAGCACTTATCAGCCAGATTCACTTTATTATTTCTTAACCGTTTTTGTAGATCTTTTCATCCTTCTTTTGCATGACAAATTCCAATGCGGAGCCTATGTTGGAAATTAAATCTTGAAACTTCTCTATGAATGGTTGAATAAATTGAAGGATCAAAAGAAGACTTAATTTTACAATCACAAGAAGAAAAATTAAGCAAACTTCTCAAGCTTTTATTTTCATATTGTTGTTGTAATAGCCTAAGAACTAAACTTTCACATCTTGCTTATTAGGCTTTCTTTCTTTATTATACTTGTACTTACAAAGTTGTATACTTTCATTTGAGTTGTAATCTTGATTGTTCAAATCATCCAAAATAAGACATACTTGTTGATCATTGTTCTTTTGGCAAGAACACACTTAGTTGATTCTCTAGGTGTTGAAAAATTTTGGTGCTCTTCACAGTTATTGTAAGAAGAGTGTGGTGCTTTTCAAGGTAAAGTTTTAATTTTTTTAATAACAGATAATAAACTTTTTTCCTTTCAAAATCTACTCGGACATCCCGGGTGGTAGTGGACATAGGCCCTATGTGGGTTGAAACACTATAAATCATCTTGTGTTGATATATTTTTCTGGATTTCTATCTTGATTGAAAGAGTTGGCGTAAATCGAAAGATTGGGAAAATCTATTCACCCTCCCTCTAGGTTTTCATATCCACTTGAACTAACATAAATGATATTTCACTACAAGCTTTTGATATGAAAAAATGTGATTTCTCAATATTTTGCATCAATTTATGTTGCTTTAGTTCAATTCCTTGTAGACTTAGGTTACCCACTGGTTAATGTATATTTCTCAAGGATTAGTTCCAAAATCTGTATAAAAACTAAGATTATTTCAAATCAAATTTTTGGATGGGAAATTTTTCTTTTTGATTCAAAATGTGATTTGAAAACCTACTTGTTTCTTATCCCTGATTTCTTGGAATTTGTTTGTTGGCCTTAATATTTGTCCATTAGTTCCTTCATAAATCCTTGTTTGTTTTAGTCTTTAATAATTCGGCACTGATATAGCAGAGGCTCAAACCCGAGCCTTTTCACTAAAAAATAATACCATGGCCACTAGATTAACAACCCCAGCGATTCTTTGATTTCATAGCACAACCATCCTTGAGTTGTTGTAGGTTGATGGGTTTAGCTTGGGCAAACTATGGCTTGTGTAGGATTTTTTTTCTTTTCTAATTAAGTTAAAAAGTATTTATCAATTTTTCTTCTGATTATTAATATTTTAAAAGTAAATCATTAAACTTCCTAAATTGATACTACCAAAGTAATTAATTAGAATAGAATTATCACTGAATGATATTAGTATATTTTATTCATTAAGTGTTAAAAAGTCAAATATATTAATTATGGATTGAAAGTATAATTTGTATCATAATTTATAATTCATTAATATAATTAAGAAGAATTTAAGCTTTGTTTGAAATAATAAATGTAAAAGAAGGTCTAGTGGTTCTTATTTTAAATTTTACAGGATTAGTGGTTTTGATTTTAAAATCTTTGATGAAAATGATAAATAAATATCATATTTATTTCAAATTTAAAGTTATTATTTTAAAGAAATTAAACCTGAGAAATAGGACATATAAAGAAAGATGTATCCCTTATTTTTACCCGCTCTAACCTATTGTAACAGGTCATCCGTTAAGTTTAAGGTCAACTTATGATTTGGAGTGAAAATGATCAAAACAGAAAATGTTAATTAGGCACCACAATTGATTAAATTGAAACAATGGATACTAAAAGCAAAAATGTTGTAAAGTTTGGGTACTGATGTTGTCTTTTTAGAGCAGATCACTTCAAGTCAAGGTTTCTGAATATGTCCAAGTCTTCTTCTCCCAACGCTGAGAATCTTGTGCTAGGAATTTGCCTGCAACACCAACAAACATTGGATGGGAAATGGGATTGTCTAAGGGAGGCCCATCCGACACTCAAATAGGCACGGCGAACGAGAGATAATAAAAAACTATAAATGAATACTGAATATGAATTAAGTTGGGATTATGAAAGATTAACTTACATATGAAGCGGATTGACCTTTATATACATAGGTGGTGGGCCTATTGGTCGTGTAGGAGAAAATAGCTCGTGAGCTGGATCCGAAACCCATGGGTCGGGTTACTCCATCTGTAGCCCGCTAATTAATAGATAATTAATGGGTTTAAATCAATATACAAATTGAATTATATATTAATAATAAAAAGACATTTTTAGCTCCAACAAGTACCAAAAATGAAATTATCCAATTTGAAAATGTATACTTTTCATAGTAAAAGTACTACTTTTGTAACAAAAAGTAATACTTTACGAGTCTAAAGTGATACTTTGCCATTACAAAAATATCGTTGCCTCATAGGGATACTATTCCACCTTGAAATGTGTAACTTGTGAGTTGTCCCACATTGATTAAATTAGAGGAAGTTATCCTTGATTCTAAGTTAAGTGAGTTACTCATATCATCAATTGATATTACGGTGGAACCTTACTTGGTGGGTTTGACTCTCCCCCATAATGGGAGCGCTTCATGAATAGAATTGTATCAAGTCCCCCCAATATAATATGGTATTAGAGCAGGCCTAATATATGGCCCAAGATGGGCCATCACTATAATGTGATGAAACATGGATGATCCTGTAATAATGATTATTGAATTAACGAAGGACTAACAAACGACAAGTGAGGGGCATGTTGAATATGCATGTCGATTGTGAGTTGTCCCACATTGAGTAATTAGAGGAAGAGAGCTTTGTTTGTAGGCTAAGTTAGTTACTTCATTTGTATTACATTAATAGAACCTTATTTGGTGGACTTGACTCTTCTCCATATTGGCACGCTTCATGCGTGGAACCGTACCAAGTCCTCCCAAATTTAACACGCCGCCCTAATACTAAGAAAATGTTACCGCGCCTAATGATATTGTTTCACCTCCTAAAAATATAGAAGTTCTACCGCTTCAAATAATTACAAAAGTACCAACGGATATTGGGTTGGATCTGTTTTATTCAAATAATTACAAAAATACCATTGGATATTGGGTTGGATCTGACTTATATTTAGTCGTTTAAAACGATCATATATGAGTTTTTACCTTTGAAATGATGGTGCAAAATCAACAAAAAATTTGAAGATAATATGCAAAAGCCTTATAACCAACTGTTTGGCGACCTAAGCCCAAAATGTTTTTCCCCTAACTCAACTATTTTTTACCCCGTAGCCAGGCCGAGTAGTATATTAGAGGGGAAAAGAGTTTTTCCTTTGAGGCGGCTAGGGTTTCGATGAAGACTATGTGTCTTCTATTTCGATCGATCGTCTAGGATTTACGGATTATCACCATGGACTTCGATCAGTTTCTTTTTTCTGAAATTGATATCACACACAAGAATTTCATTTATGGTTCTACATTTCATGCAAAACCCAGGGTTTCCTTACGCAAAGGGGATTCGATCCTTCAAGATAACCCTGCAATTTTACAGCTGATGAGTACAACGACCACCGTTCAGACACATCCTTCCGATGGATTTCAGACTTGTCAGATGGACGAAACGATGCAGGCTAGGATTTTGGGTGCAACTTCACAGATGGGGGTTTTGGAAGGAGTGAAAGCAGCACTAAGGCCAATATCCATGTTGTTGCATATGGTTCGGAGACGTACGAGATACACGCAGCACAACACATAAGTAGCAGCCAACCATCCAAGATTCTCGAGGTTCTACAGGCTCATACTTCCCGTGTTGTGGAAGCAGCGGATACGGAAGGGTACAACATACCCGGGGGAAAATTGAAGAACCACCGCAATTTGGATGTTCATGAGGATGGCTTGCCGACTTATGCAAATTCGCTGCATTCCTGGGAGCATCTTTGAACAATCAAAAAGGGCCAGTACTTCTTGGTGACGATGGATGAGAAAATTTACCAACAACAGGCTATCGAGTTATGGAATTCGGTTATTGGGCATATTATTTTACCAAAAGGTACAAAACCATACAACTTTCAAGACCTCAAATTGAAACTGTCTTCGATTTGGAAACTTACTGATCCTTGGAGGTTGATTACGCTAGGAAGGAGATATTTTAACATTGATTCGATAATTTGGAAGAAAGGAACAAAGTATTTTCGAAGGGTTCGTGACTTTTGCAACCCAGGACAATCCTTTGATGAACTGGATTCCAGATTTCAATCCATACAAGATAAACACATCAGTGGCTCAAGTGTGGGTTCGAATTTACGAATTAAGCTATTAATATTGGCACAAATCTCTTATTAATAAAATAGTTAGTTCCATCTAACACCTATTGAGATGGATACTCATTTTTGGGGTGAAGTGGGTCATTTTGTCTAGGTTTTGGTGAAAATGGATTTGAACAATCCACTACAAGGGCATATTATTGTGGAACGAGTGGGACATTGCTCCTTCGTTTCTATTAGCTATGAAAATCGGCCAGACTTTTATGTTCACTGCCTGATTGTCGGACACAATATTAACTAATGTCGACAAGTGAAGACACATGAATAAACTGTGCGTACGGACAAGGGCAAATAAGAAGCTAGTCCGGTTTGCGGGCGTTCAGATGTCCATGAACAAATTAACAAGCCCAAAGGGAAGACTATAGAAACGGACTAGGTGCAAGTTAAACGCCGGACAGGGAGAAACATGGAGAGGGGTTTGACTTCAACAGCCATACCAACCAATGACACATTTGATATCTTACAAGATGATACCAATACAGCACCCGAATCGGAACAAACTAATATCAATGCGTCAGGTACTAATATAATTGTTGAGAGGGATAGGGCGCAGGTTAACATAGACATGCGTATAGTCGCATCGCGGTTACAGTTATTTATTCTAAATTGGATGAACATAAGCAGGCTACTCTATGATAGATATGTGTTTTGCATGTATTTGAGGCTTAATTGTGGTAAGAATTAGTTGTTATACATGAATTTCACGGCTAAAAAGGGCTTTATTTTCTATCTTGTGGAAAATGTATTATGCTTTGTTCGTTTTGCAGAAATTGACTGATATTTATGGCATTTTGGCAACTATGCGAGTCATTGTAGTTAAGGATTGCCAATATGTGAAGTAACAAACGAAGTTTAAATTTGAATTGGATAGAAATCAAATAAAACGGGAAGAAATGAGCAAGAACCCAACTTTCGGCAGGGAGCACGGGCTGGGCGTGCTCACCTAGCACATCTCGTGCTCAAAGCAATGCTTCAGTTCAATCTTTGGGCAGGAGCACGGGCAGCCCGTGCTCATGAGCAAAATGGACTCCAACTTTCGACATGGAGCACGGGCAGGCCGTGCTCACCTAGCACGGCTCGTGCTCCCTTCAGCAGAAAGAAAGAAAAAGCTACGACATAGAGCATGGGCAGCCCGTGCTTGGGGAGCACGACCCGGGCGTCCCTGCTGTATTGCTGCATCATGACAACAACATGCCCTAACTTTCTAAAAGGTATATAAACTCTTTTTGGGGCGCACACCAAGGACATTCTGACATATTTTGGCTTAATAACACAAGGCAAATTCTTATTCTTCCAAGAAGACATCAAGGAGACAACGGGTCGCATCGGAGATTGAGGAATGAAGATACATCGAGAGATTGTCGATTTTCCTAAGTTTTCTTTGCTTTTCTTGTTGTTTCATCTTTCATTTTAGCTTGTCATGGCTTTGAACAATTTGTATATGAGTTGTTTAGACATCATGTGTAGCTAAACTTCTAGAGATTTTCGGGTTTTGGAAGTAGATTAATTGAACTCTTATTGAATGTTTTAATCTTAATTGAAGTTATTGTCTTAAAGCCTATTTGAGTACTTTATGCTTATTCTTGTTTTATCATTGAGTTTATAGATGACATGCTTGATATATTGATTCATAATTCGAGAGATGAGTTTCAATATTTGATTCTTGAGCACTTTGGCCTATGATTTAACATGTTTGATATACTGATTCATAATTCGAGAGATGAGCTTCAGTATTAGATCTTGAGTACTCAACGTGAATATTTGCTTGAATTGAGAGATTTGCAATATTTGTGAAGACATTTGATCTTTTAAACTTTTGGGAGTTGAATATCTCATGTTGAGTAGAGATGCTAGCATAGATATTCCAATCCACATTTTATATGCATCTCGAGAGGGAGGAAAAAATACTTTTGTGATCGTCTTATAGGAATATTGATAGTAACTTCGTCTTTGATTAAATTGGACAACAAGAGAGATATTAATCGAAACCTTAACCCGGGAATCCATTTTATTATCTTGATACTTCTATTATTTTCATCGTCTTGATCTTGTGTTTTTAGTAGTCTTATTTGTCTTAATCTCACAACAATCATCCAACTACGATCGTCTAAATAAAAATAAGTCTATCTTGGTTTGATACTTAGCACATTAATTTATTAGTCTCCATGGATACGACCTTGCTTACCCTATTCTATAAACTACACCGTACACTTGCGGTGAAGCTAAAAATAAGGCGAACACTCTATAGCGAGCCATGGACGATATTTCATAAAGCCTCCCTATTAATGATTATGTTATCAATACGAACAATCCATCTAAAGGTTTTGAAGTTATGGCTACGGATGCTCGACAACATAGGTCAGATATGACGGATGAAGAAGAACAAGACAAATTGAAAGCCTTAAAGGCCAAGATAGGCGACTTATCAACTACTCTGATTGTCTTTCACTCATGTGATTCCTCAGAAACTATGAAGGCTATGGCAATTGCGGCTCGTGGATCCTGGGACCACATTCAACATGATACATCAGACCATGTAGAGGATACTCGAGCAAGTGCTAACAAAACTAATGATAATATCCTTCGGAAATTCTTTAGAAATAGACGCTCTTTATTTAAATTGCGTTTTTAAGTTATTTTTGTTGTTTCTTTTTCTAAAATTTAACATTGTTTTCATTTTGCTACCTTATCAACTTGTGATCACGACTTTTTCCTTTCTTTTTATATAATTTCATTTACTCAAAAAAAAAAAAAAAACTGTTTGGCCACCTCAAATAAAAGCGGATTCTATAATATTAGGTTCAGGAAGAAAGACAGCTACTAAAATTACTTTTCCTTAAATGCTAAATCTATGTAGCTTATCCAAGGAGTAGCTAATGTATTGATGTGAATGGAGGCCATTAATAAAACTTGGCTCAGCGTATTAGAGGTAATTTATAGTGTAGATTAGAGATCCCAATAAAACTTGCCTGAAGTCAATAGGGTTTGGAAGATTTAGGCCCAGTCCTAGCAATACATGATCAGGATTGGGCCAGGACATTTATAAATTTAATGTTTCTAATCAAATCAAATACTAATAAAATATAATCTAATAAAAATTAAGTAACGATAAATGATGTTTCTTCTAAATAATATTATGACTTAATAAAATAACATCAACAATCTAATTTTCTAACAATGGAATAATGGATCATAATATTATGTTCTTTTATCTTCATCAATTATAATTTGCCAAGATTAAAAAATAATTGATAAACGAGATAACAGTATTAGATTTGATAGCATTATATGTATAAATTTAAATATAAATCTAGAATGTATAAAAAACTTTATTAAGAAAAAAACTCTAATGTTCGGCCTGACCCTAGCCCTAGTTGGCTCTAGGGCCAATGGCCGGAATAAAAAACCCTCATGTTATAAGGGCCTACGAACAATCATTAACCCCAACCCTAAAACTTTTATGGTCAATCCTCAGGACTGAGTCCTTATTGACATCTCTAGTGTAGATTAGGGCTAATTAATTTCTTTTCTGATAAAAGTATACCCACACGCCTAGTTTACAGTCGCTTACACTGCTCCGGGCCTATGTGGCATAGTTCAGCTACCAATGGGACTAACACTTTTAAATAAGTAACACCTTTTTTTGTTATTTATTTTGTAACGCAAATAGGTATCACTTTATTTAAGAAGCATTGTTGGCAACATTATACTTTATTAATTGTAACACTTTTTAGGCTATATTTTAGTAACACGAAATTATATAACTATCATTAAATCATGTCAACGATTTATTTAATTAATTGATGTCACAAAATAGGTGAAGACAAAAAAAAAAATAATCACCAAACCTAAAAATTGTAGACATCATGTACTCTGTTTTTTTTACTGAATTTTTGTTTTCTTTTTATAAAGTATTTTAGTTTTGCTTTTATTTTTATTTTTTACGGAGGTAATTAATTTCGTCGTAATGCCAATGGAAAATAAGCATGTATATATTTTATTATTATTTATTAAGTTTTACTAACGGAGACCAATTTCATCGCTAATCTTTTTTTCAATTTGTTTTACTCTTTAAAAAAATTATCAATGAAAATTGATATTGTCGGTAATTACTAAGGAACTTTTCCCGTCGATAAATTATTTTTTCATTATTTATTTATAATTTAATTTTTTATACTGTTAGAATTTTTTTATCTACCGGTAAATTAATTTTTACACTTTTTTATATATATTTTATTTTTTCCAATTGAATATTGATCATTCTATAAATTCATTTTATATATTTTTGATATTTTTGATTTTTTGTGTCCTTTAATATATAACATAATATAATTTTCAAACTATATACTATATAATATAAAGTTTGATATATACATGTATCATATAATTTAATACATGTATTGTATAATATAATTTTTATTATATAAAATATATTAAATATACATATAATATGATTTGTATACAATTTTAATATATATATATGTGTGTGTGTGTGTGTGTGTTTGTTTGTATATATAAAACAAAGCAAAAGCTGTAATAAGAATCAACTTAGCTTAATGGCAAATTATCGCTTCCATACATAACAGATCGTGGGTTTGAATCTACTTGGTGGAAAAAAATAGTATTTCTACGAAGTTCTACAAAAAAAGTGTTACATAAGATTCATATGTAACACTTCAGAAGAATTTTTTTTAAAGTGCTACAAATATAAAAAGTGTTACATAAGATTCATATGTAACACTTTAGAAATATTGCTTCAAAGTGTTACCAATAGAGAAATTAATGTAGTACTTAGAAAAAGTGTCACTAAAAGCTAATAAAAGTGATACCTTCGACTATAGGTAGCACGGGCAAGTGCAGCACCATAAAAATGCTACCTATTGTGTATAGTAATATTTTATGGCTATTAGGTAATATTTTTTGGGTGTTACCTAATATCATTTATGTATAGTGTTGCCTAAGGGAAGCGTCTGCCACTAGGCCAACCCGGGGGTTAGGACTAATTAATTCATAACTACCAAATAATATTGCACAATGAACTCAAGGCTATACATTTTATATTAGCTTTTCCAAATGAACAGATATGATCAAAGTCTGGATTGAATATTTGAAATTTCTTAATGTAAGAATTTCAGGGGTAATTTTATCCAAAAATAAGGATAAAGTTGATGGAATTTATTTATGAGGAGATATAGAAAAAATAACGATCACATTATTAAACTGGGAAAATTGTGAATTTGGTCCCATAAGTTATAGTCATTCGCATTTTAGTCCTGTAATTTTGAAAAATAGTTGTTTATTCGTTAACCATTTTAATCTTATAACAAAAAATAGCATTTTAGACCCCATAACTTTTAGAAATAAGCAATTATAGTCCCATATTTTTCAGGAGGTGGCAATGTTGACCAATTGCACAAATTAGGCTAGAATGTCAAATATGTACAGCCAGGGGTGGTCCCAGGATTTACAACTGAGGGGGCCCAACTTGGGGTGATAGGGATTAGTAGACGCGGGTACCCA
The DNA here is from genome assembly GCA_016081115.2 of Rehmannia glutinosa. NCBI lineage: Eukaryota > Viridiplantae > Streptophyta > Magnoliopsida > Lamiales > Orobanchaceae > Rehmannia > Rehmannia glutinosa. Next base: position 83,168,879 of record CM071937.1, read on the forward strand.
CACATGTTCGGATCCTAATGGAATGATACCAGTGGCTTTTTCTAGGTTTGGGATCATAGAAGTACTTCCTCCTTCGCAATAAGATAGGCCACATCTCCTTTTCCGTCCATCCCAAATTATAGACTTATTTCCTTATTGAGAGTATTATTTACACAACAACAGACTAAACTACACCTATTTAGTTCACTTTGTTTGAGATCAACAATTATATGCTCCCATTTAATGCAAGGGCAAAGTAGGAAGAATATGGAAAAAATATTATGATCCCAATTATATTTATTGGGTTTTTTCTTATTCTGTGTGAAATACTCTATTTGCCTATCTATATTGGGACGGAGGAAGTAATAGCCTAATAGATATGATTTCTTAATATGGTTTGAGATAAGTACAAGTAGCATTAATATCATAGGATTTTGGTAGATATACTCGAGCGTCAACAGTTAGAACGAAAACATTTATATATATATGAAAAATATATTTAAATATGTTATCATTGCGTCGAAAAATTGTATCAATAATACATCAATAAAATCTAATCAAGATGTATACTCCACAAGTTTAAATATTATGATATATATCAAAATCTACACAATAGTTTATTAAAACTTAAAGGTAATAATCATGGGCTTGTATTTTACAACAAATTTTATTGATTAATAATTTGGGTTGGAAACAAAACACTAAAATACTACAAATACATATATTGATACATCTACATATATATATTTACACACACAAACACACACATATAAATATATATATATATATAAGTTTAAAAAGAAAAAATTTGGGGGGGAGCACTCCATAAGTGAAATCACAACTAGCTCTAATATATACGTATTAGAGTTGGCAAAATCAATCCCGACCATCCGAGAGTTTACACCGGGTTGGGCTGCGATTTTCTCCTTGATTATGGACAATGACCATGAGACCGTTTCATATAAATTTTTGCCTATTTATAGATCAATTTGTCCTTGATGATGTGTATTCAACTTTCAAGTGTCAACACTTCTTTTTTTCTTCAGAAAAAAAGTGTCTTAACCCGAAGAAGAGAGCTTTTTTTATAAGCCAAGTCACTACAAGAAAACAGTCAAATTCCAATGAAATAATTCCTACGGTATAAAAAACTGTTGGAATTTTCAAAATTCCAATGGAAATTCCAATGCTACAGCATACCATTGGAAAATTCCAACTGAATGTCCAACGATAAGCAATCCCATTTGGTCCTGTTGGAATATTTTTTCCGTAGGAATTTTCGTTGGAATTTTGTCATTCCAACGGCCATTATACCAATGGTGCTTTTCCATTGGAATTTCTGTTGGAATCAATAATTCCAATGGAAATTAATTGGCCAAATACCAACATATTTTTTTCGTTGGAATTCCCTTGTTTTCTTGTAGTGAGTATGTTATTCCTTCTATCACCAATTTGTATTAGGATGAACCTTACTTGGTGGGCTTGACTCTCTCTCATATTAGGTATGCTTCATACGTGGGACCGTACCAAGTCCTCGTGAATTTAACACGCCACCTAATACTAAATAAATGTCACCGCGCCCTATTGATACTGTTAACCTCCTAATATTACAACCCGCTCAAATAATTACTAACATACCAGCAGATATATATTGGTTTGAATTCGTCTTATATTTAGACCTATAAAACGGTCATATATGAGTTTTTACCTTTGAGATGATCGTGTAAAATCAGCCACAAAGTTTGAAGATAATATGCAAAAGACTGATGGGCAACTGTTTGGCGACCTCAAATAAAAGTGTGTGGATGCTAGAATATTAGGTTCAGGAAGAAAGATAGCTACTAAAATTACTTTTCCTTAAATGTTAAATCAATGTAACTTATCCAAGGAGTAGGTAATGTATTGATGTGAATGGAGGCCATTAATAAAACTTGCCGCGTCAGCGTATTAGAGGTAATTTACAGTGTAGATTAGAGATATCAATATGGGACCAACATAGTTTGGGACCAAAATAGAAAAAGCCCACAAATATATGGGACCAAGACGGAAGTTTCAAAACTTATAGGACTTAAATGCGAATGGCCATAACTTATGGGACTATTTTAGCAATATTCCCTATTAAACTTGTCAGTATTATTAAGTTAGTAACAACATCTTTTATTTAGTAATATAGAGATAATTAAAAATTTAATTCTATAAGAAATATATGTACTCGCACGTCACTATTATTAATAGTAACAATCTGTGGAATATTTATTATACATGTATAATTTATAGTAATACTTGTGAAAATTTGTTGAAGTTCAAGAAAACAAAAAGATTCATCCCTTAGGCATGCGAAAGTTAGCACTATACTCATCCCCAGGATTCAACATGAAGAGAACGAAAAAATATTATAAGTGTAATCCAACAGTAGAACAAGAGGAGAGAGAAAAATTAGAATGCCATTTAATTCGTATGATAATTATTTATAGAATAGAACCAACGTCTGAAAGAGAGAAAGAAAAAGGAAAATATGTTGGCAAAACCCAAATAATAAGGATACAGTTTTCTTTAGATATCAGATAAATGGAAGCCTTTGTCTTTTTGGATAAGACCAAACTTACACAATAATAGTTACCTATTCTTTTGAAACACTCACAACTTATACAACAATACTTTATACACTATTCCTATCGTTATTAATTATAAGAACATTAGATCGATACAAATAAAATTGTCTCATTTAATATTCTAACTACACTTGTTATCCTACTCAAAACGATATAGCAACTAGTGTTCCAAATACCATTCATATAAGAAGTGTATTGATGACGTCAGTAATTTACAATTAGCGTATATCCCTAGGAGGTGGTCTTATATAAGACTGTTTCATTGACTTAAGTTAATGAGACGACCCTACAAAATACAAAAAACATATGTTTTTTTCATTGGTTTTGGGTTTGGGTAGGATTTCTATTTACATATAGGATCCGTATTATGGACAATAACTATGAGATCGTCGCATACAAATTTTTTCCTATTTATATAGTTCAATTTCATGCTATGTATTCAACTTTCAAGTGCAACTCTTTTTTTTTTCTTCAGAAAAAAGTGTCTTAACTCCTTTTACTCCGATCCTCACGACCATCTTTCCTGAAATCAATGGCGGCTAACTCAACTTTGCCATTCGAGAAACACGCCAAGGCGCTTCAGTTCATCGAAGATATCACCCGAAATGCGGACGTGGTACAACAAAACGTGTTGGCCCAAATCCTCACCCAAAATGCCCAAACCGAATATCTCATGGGCTTCAATCTTGATGGAGCCATAAATCGGGCCGCGTTTAAATCCAAAATCCCGATTGTCACGTACGAAGATCTTCAGCCGTTGATTCGAAGAATAGCTAATGGCGATCGCTCTCCCATCTTATGTGCTCACCCCGTCACCGAATTCATAATCAGGTAACTATCTGATAATATTTTGGGATATTTACAAAACTACCCCTAGTTTACCTTAGTCAATTATCATTATCCATCTCGTTGACGTGGTTTAATCGTCATTTATAATATTATTAGTCAAAAATGACTTTTGTTCTGTTTTTCTCTTTTTGAACAGCACAGGAACTTCTAGCGGTGAAGGAAAGCTCATCCCAACTACCAAAGAAGAATGGGAAAACCGTTGGCTTTTTTGCTCACTACTCACGCCTGTTATGAACAAGTAAGTACTGAATAAATAAAATAAAGGGATACTTACAAAAGACCCCTTGAGGTACGGGCTAATTACGAAAATTCCCCGGAGATTTTGGAAAATTGCAAAAAAACTTTGAAATTTGATTCGTCTTATATTTTTTTCCTTAATAAGCAAAAATATTTAAAACACCCCATGATATTTTTTAGAAATATTACAGTGACCTTCTTAGATTTAAGGCAAAATCAAATCTGATGAAACTTTTTGTAGATTTAATACATCTGTAATTTTTTTTTTTTTGTAATTGGTCCAAACCTTAGGGGTCTTTTGTAATTATCCCTAAAATAAAGGAAATATATTTCTTTATTACGTTTCCTTTTCCGTTGGTGTGATGAAAGCGTTTTGTCAATGGAAAAAGGTATTTTAAAGGACTCGACAAAGGGAAAGCGCTTTACTTTTTATTTACAAGGTCCGAGAGAAGGACTGAGGGTGGAATCCCGGCACGATTTGTTGCAGCAACCTTATACAAAAATGACCTTTTCAAGAACCGACCCTATGACCCATACAATGATTTCACGAGTCCGAATGAAGCTATCCTGTGTGACGATACCTTCCAAAGCATGTACACTCAAATGCTTTGCGGCCTTTACGAGCGCGAACATGTCATTCGGGTTGGGATGGCGTTCGCCTCTGGCCTTCTTCGGGCCATCAGGTTCCTCCAACTCAACTGGCAACAATTGACACACGATATCCGAACTGGGTCTCTCAACCCAAAAGTGACTGACACGTCAATCCAAGAATGCATGGCCCGGATTCTGCGGCCCGACCCAAACATAGCAGACTTTATTGCCCGAGAGTGTGCGAAGGACAATTGGGAGAGAATTATCACTAGAATTTGGCCCAACACAAAATATCTCGATGTGGTTGTTACTGGTGCAATGGCTCAATATATCCCAACTCTTGATTACTATAGCGGAGGATTACCGATAGTATCCATAAATTACGGATCATCTGAGTGCTTTTCTGGGATCAATCTCAATCCCATGTGCAAGCCATCGGAAATTTCTTACACCATCATGCCAAACATGGCCTATTTTGAGTTCTTGCCATACGAACACAACTCATCGGACGTTAAACCTGTTGACTTGGTGGATGTAAAAATTGGCAAGGAATATGAACTAGTGATCACCACATTTGCCGGTTTATACCGATATCGTGTCGGTGACATTCTTCGAGTAACTGGGTTCCATAACTCGGCGCCGCATTTCCAATTTGTCAGGCGACAAAATGTGCTACTAAGTATTGACACTGACAAGACTAAGGAGCCTGAGCTACAAGCAGCAGTGGATAATGCTTCTAAATTGCTTCGTGAATTCAACACAAGTGTGGTTGAGTATACGAGTCATGCCGACACAACGACAATCCCGGGCCACTATGTGATATATTTGGAGCTACTAGAGAAGGACTCGAACAACTTGCCTCGTGACAATATGCTAGACAAATGTTGTCTAGCCATGGAGGAGTCACTCGACTCGGAGTACCGACGAGGCCGAGTGGTGGACAAGTCAATTGGGCCATTGGAAATCCGAGTTGTGAAAAATGGAACGTTTGAAGAGCTAATGGATTATGAAATCTCAAAGGGTGCTTCCTTGGGTCAGTATAAGGTGCCCAAGTGTGTTAGCTCTAAGTCAATGGTGGATTTTCTTGATTCACGAGTCACGTCAAAATATTTTAGTCAAGCATTGCCACATTGGACATCCGAACGACGCCTCTAAAATGAAAATAATTCAAGAATGTGTGATCAAGCAAAATCAACGAAAGATTAATAATTATTTTTACCTAAGAGGAGCGGTTTCTTTTTTTCTTTATTTTAACAAGTAGGAAATTGTATTTTGCATTAATCAATTCAAATAAGCAAGATACAAGATCTTGAAACCAATGGGGAAAACCCGAATAAATTACCAAGGGAAGAGGGGGAGTGGAAAGCAATATATATATATATATATATATAAATTAAATTGATACAGTAGACCATGAAATATCGATCAAATGGATGTGATTCTTAGTTGAATGAGTAATCGTCATCACTTACAAACAAGATTCTTCCAGATAGAATGATGAATAACTTTGAATTAGATTTACTCATATCTGAAATACAAATCAACTTATCTCTAGAGCTCTCAAAATGAGCCTCGTCCGGTAAAAGGTAGAACTCGACTTAATTTTTAGAGGCCCAAAATGAACCAGACTTATTTAGCCCAACTCATTCGGCCTGAAACACCGGCTTGGTCCAATTAACCCGATATTTTATGTGTATTTTCATGGATTGGGCCGGGCTAGACTCCAAAAATAGCAGCTCGATCACTATTTGGATCGATTTTCCCACTTGGTCCGGCCCGATGCCAGTCTATTTGACAGTTCTACTTATATCCGAAGACATCTAAAAATAGAAAAATAAATGGAAAACAAACCAACTCCCGCATAGGGAGAAATATAAAATTAGCCTTTAATCCTTTCACTCAGTACTCGAGAAGCAATTTGAAATTTTGGTGCAAAAATTAGCCACAAATTTGAAGTAAATATGCAAGCCTGATCAAGCAACTGGTTGGCGGCCTCAAAGTCGGATATAAGAATAAATTAAGACGTACAGCTACTAAAATTACTTTTTCTTAAATGCTAAAGCTTTATAAATTATCCAAGGAGTAGCTAATGTAAGGAGGTGAATGGAGGCCATTAATAAAACCCGCCTTCAGCATATTAGAGAAGTAATTTAGAGTGTAGATTAGAGCTAACTAATCTATTAACTAATGAAGAAACGGCTACATTCCACATTCTACTAGACTATTGAAAACACGTTGTATTAAACATTAGGAAAAAATTTGATTTTTTTTTTTAAAAAAAACAATTAACTGAAGATGTAATGATTTTTTGGATCTTAAAGTAATTCCTTGAACTTTTTGGATTTAGAAATTTATTTTTAAGGCGATTTCAAAAGTTTTTAAAAATAATAACAATAAATAAATAAAAGTGGTTATTAGTAGTTTTAGAGTTTGTGTTTATGTCCCACATTGCCAATTTGATGGACTGTCATCAGGGCCGGTCCTGACCTTTCGGGGGCCTATGACGAAAAGGACAAAAAAGGCCTAAAGATCACACAATGGTGGAGACAGAAAAAATATAATGGTGGATTGGTACACAAAAATAGGGATAGCGGGATAAAAAACCTAAAAAACATCTTATAAATCCTAACTAAAATATTTTTTTAAAAAAATTCTTAGTATAATATTTTTTTAATAAAATCGGGTGGGGGACCCAAGTTGGCCTCCTCCCTTTCCCATTGATTACACATACGATTTTTCATTTTTCATCATACAAAGTTTTGAAACTTGAAGGAGTGCATCACTGAAAAACATAAAAAATCAAATAGTTTATTAAAAACTTAGATCTTCTAGCATTTTGAGAAATAAAACCATCAATAAGTGCTTCAAAATCAAGTTTTTCTAACATCTCATTTTCAATGCATATGCGGAATAGTTGAACGTAAATTATGACTTTATCAATTTTGGTTTTGAAAAATATTTTTTCGTTGAGAGATCTGTTATCATAGTCTAGTCGTATAGGAGAAAAAAAAAAGTAGAAGATAATTCTAGAGTTTGAAGAATATATTGATGATATTCTAATTTTTTTCAATTTTGTTGAAATCATTTTTTAATTAAATATTATATGAGCCTCAATCTGAACAATTTTTTTCTAAACCACAATATAAAGAATAAAAAAATACCATAGAACACAAAAGTAAAAGAATACAAAAAAAAACACCATAGAACACAAAATATAGAAAAAAATGTTTTTTTCTAAACCACAATATACCCAAACTGGAGAACCACAAAAGTTTAGCATTTAAACCATAATATACCAAATCTATAATCTCCTAAAAGTGAACTGATACGCCAACACTGTCCAACTTCTGATAATTAGTGGAGTTTGTGGATACATATTTAATAAACTTGAAAGTTATGGATTGTCTCACAACAATCAAACAGATATAGTTCTCTGAAAAGAAAGAGCTTTTAGGCTCCTACTTGGCACAACGCACAAAAACAAAAGGGAAGACATCAAATTAAGGATATATCAAATTGCAACAAAGGGAACTAACAAATATGACAAGCTAATAAATTCAACTCATGCCCTTGAGGTAGTAGTTGCGCTCGCCGAAGTCGATCGAGCAGAACCAGGCCAGACCTTTAGGGGTTTAAAACCTTTGGGGATGTGATTGCGTCTTCCGGCGCGGGTGATTGTGTCTTCCAGCAGAACCATGCCCTTGATATATTTGTGGTATACCCCATCGATGTGATTGCGTCTTCCGGCGCGGGTGGAGAGGAACAGCGATTTCGAGTGGGAGAGAATTGCTGAATATAGAGAAAGGGGGAGGAAATATAATAATATGGGTTTCTGAGAGGACAGGGGAGACAGTGGGGATGCACGGCGAAGAGGTTGAAGAGGGTGGTTGGTTGTGGCATAAGAACATTTTGAGAGAAAGAGGTGCCGAATCGTACTGGGAAAATTAGATACAATTTTAATTATTGTTAAATAACTATGATACGACACCAATTTTGGGTACCGCTTACTATAGTTTCAGTAGTAATGATTAGACATTTGTTTTAGAACTCTGTCTAAAAAACTGGTGTCAAATTGCATGACCTGGTATAAATATACACTTGTGTTGAAAATCTGATGTCAAAACCTATGTCTATTTGATGATGCCCTTTATATTAGACAGTGGTTCTTGAAACCCATTGTCTATCATGAAAAGACAGCACTAATAACATCGGTTTTGTAAAAGTTGGTTAAAAAGAAAAAGACACCAAAAAAATCATAAAATCGTTGTGTTTATTTGAAGTTTTCTTGTAGTGTTTACGGGTGTAATTTTCTGGTTTCTGAACCAGGATGACTGATGCTATTTATATGAGGTCATGCACATTTCATATGACAGTGCTGCATTATATTCAACCATATTTTCGAACAAAGAAGTAATTGTTCCTTAACACGAAAATTAATGATTATTAATTGGTTCCATAGTATTCAAATCTTTGAATACAGAGTTAATTAAGTCTGGAAATATGCATATATTTATTACAGGATTCTCAAATTATAGCTATATTTTCATATGTTTGATTGTAGAATCTAATTTATTGATTTTCAAAACATTAACATTATTATATTTGTAATTCAAATTACGTAAATTATCATTTATAATACAGATGCACTATCCAAATTTTTGTAATTTCACTTTTATTATTCGAAATACAAATTTATAATTTTTAGGCAGATGTAGTATTCAATTTTTTGTAATTTCGGTAATTTGGATGTATTTATTAGGTGATTTAAATGAAGCAAATTTAAACTAAACTAGATATTCAATCTTATCTAATTAACCATTATCGATTAACGAGTCACATTTAATCCATGAAGTTATTTTGGCTTACCAAATGAACAACTACTACTACAAAAACACGTTTTTGTGACAACAATTATTTGTCGCAAAAGCACCTGTGTCGTCACAAATAAATCTTTTACGACAATATGTTGTCACAAAAATGCTACCATGAATACCTTATTGCATCCATAAGACAGATCCCTTCAACTCAGTCAAGGTTTAGTATTGGATGGACAGTGGCGAAAAATGTGAAAATATGATTAAGGTTGGATGAATGCACCATTAGAAGAACCAATATTTGTTGTGGACAACATATACTCTATAAACATTTTAGAACCTCCTCCAGATTTAGTCCCCATTGAGTCCAATGGCTGCCACCCTGTTCATAAAATTCACAAATAATAAAATATAGCAGAGCCAATAAAACATGATACTCTAAATTCGTGCATGGAACTCCAAACTTTTAAGATTCACTGATATGTAGGTCTCCACTTGGACATTATGTGAATGAGAAATTGGGAGTGCACACCTGACAATAAACAGCAAAAGGCTCCCTCAGAGGTCCATCACATGGTTGCACTTTGTATCCTCGACCTGCCATGACTTCAGCAATCAGAAGGATTCTGCAACTGAATATGCACATGCAAGGTAAGATAACTAGGATTAATCCTTGCATGAAAAAGGAAGGAAAAATCAACCAAAAAAAAAGTGCGATAAATTTGATGCCCAAATAAAATTTGATGAGCTTTTCCTCATCTCTTCATAGATGAACAGAGGTTACTGACTCCAAAAACTAATCAAATTATATAAAACAACTGGTTTCTCAGAAGTTACCTTGATTATCTTTATTACCCTACCTATTTCATCTACACTCAAGTTGTGTCTCCATGAATAAACACATGACCTCTTAATGAGTGCACATTTTGTTTGAGGTTTCAAAGCTAACCTCAGGGCATCCGAGTCAAGCCCTCCATCGTCAGCAAGGTGATAGACAATTAATCAGAAAATTAATACTTGTGAGAGAAACAGGAATATGAACTTACAGAGAATTGAAAAAGAAAGAGTATATGAGCAGTAACAAAATGGAACTTCTCTGTAATCTATAGCAAAATCTTTCAAAGAGTCTATATTGTCAGAGTCCCTAATTCCAATCACCTCCTCCAAAGTATCATAAGGAGCTCCAGCAACTGCCAGAAGCTGGAAAATAATCAGTCTAGCGTTATGGATACTGCTGAAGCACAAATGGTATGCGCAAAAAATAAATCATCAATCAAGAATTAGAACAGTGAGAATGAAACATAAACTTACCGCATCCCCTGGCCTTAGGAAAGCTAACAAAGCACATGTGATTGCATTAGTACCAGAGAAAAACTGGCATTGAGAAGAGTTAGTTAAGAAAGCATGTAACCCCGGTCAAACAAAGAAACACCGATAGGAAATGAAAAACCTGTGCTTGAACAATTGCAGATTCAGCACAAAAAATTTCTGCAAAGGCTTGATCCAGGGCTTCACGCCCACCAGGTTCTTCATGACCATAGTCGGTGCTGCCACTGAAGTGCCGATGCCAATATAAAGCATGCGTACACAGAAAATACTTAGTGTAATAAGCTAGACGGTGCATGTAATTGACCTCAAAGCCATGCGAGAGTGTAACACACGGGCTTGACAGACTCATTTTGTTTTCTGATAATCACTTGAACCGTAAGGTGATTCAGGCCTTTTAATTATCTTCTAAAATTATTATGGTTAAATCACCTCTCAGATTATCAAAATCATTTAAAATTTCTGAGTTCAAGTGTTATCATTGGGGTTGCATGTTATGTAATTGTGGTATATAATTTAGAAGTCTTTCAATCATCAAAAAATAATTGAATGGCAAATAAATGTTGAGCAAATGCCATTCATGCTCACGACTTAATATCTATACTATCCGAGCCAGCAATAAGTTCATTCCAGCTCTAAAGCATGGTAAAATAAGTCAAATAAAATCATAAAATCGTCCTTTCTATAATCAAATTATTCTGACAAGCTTCAACATATATGCATGCCTTCAAATAATACACATTATCAAACATTACACACATTCAAAGCAAAGTAGCACAATTGGTAACACTCTAAGGAAAACTGCAATTCACTTCACAAATTAATAGATTTTACAGCACATTACATATATCCAAGTCTTGTCGCATTATGCAAGACACCATTCGAGGAAAAGAAGGAAAAGAATAATTTACACTGATAGCTTTTTTCAAAACAAAAAATGGACAGGTTAGGTGAGGCATATTGTTGATTACCTGTTACCATTTTTTTTTTAAATAAATAGAAATATATAAAAGAAAAAAATGCCATGATCACAAGCCGATCATGTAGCAAATGAAAAATAATGTTAAACTTGGAAAAAAGAAAAAACAAAATAACTTAAAAATGCAATTTAAACGAATGGCGTTTATTTTTAGAAGATTTTCGAATGGCATAGTTAGTTGTTATTTTAGCACGTGCTCGAAGTATCTTCTTTGTAACACCCCATTTTCATAATTTTCAAAATAGAATATATTTATAAATTAAAAGACCAATTTGATATAAAAAGTGATTTCTAAGTATTCTAAAAGAACTTTTATCAACCAAATAATAATATTAAAAAAACTAAGTGACATTTCCAAAAACAATAATCCACAAAATAACTTTAGTTTAAAAAAAATCTAACAAAGAAAATAGTAATTAGAATTCATTATTCTAGAATTTTATTTTGGGTCATCGACACCACTTGTCCAACCAACTCCATCATCAGGGGCGTAGACAAGGGGGGGCTTCTCCGGCCCCCCGCGCACCCCAAATTTTTTTTTGTCCGGTTTTTTCTATGAAAAAAAATTTATATACTTATTTTCTAAAGGGGAAAATAGTTGAGTTAGGGGGAAAAATTTTAGACGAGGGATAACATTGTGGGCTCGCTACGCCCCTGTCCATCATCCATCTGAAATAGAAATTTATTTTGGGGTGAACATTCAATAGCTCAGTAGTGTAATATCATCCAAGCTAAATATGTAAATACACATCACATAATAACATGCTTATAATTGAAAGTTTAATCAGAAATTTGTAGCTTTTGCATTGAAACATGGCTCGCATTGCAGGGATTTCACTAGATGGAACTTTTATACCCCGGACCTCTGTATGGTCCCACACGACTATAGATACGTAGCACATAGAAACATAATTATAAAGTAACATATAAATGGCATTTAACAATGACAAATAAAAGTGGAATTTAGAAAACCCCTACCTCAATAGTAGCATAGTGTAGAATGTGATGGAGAATGCAAGTTTCAAAAAATCTTCATTGCCTAAAAATTAAATTTAAACTAATATTAATATTTTATAGCTTTTATATAATAAAATTTATATATGTATGTATGTATGTATATTTAAATTTAAGGGGCTAGGGGTTTATTGAATCAAAGTTGGGTAGTAGCTCAAAATTCGGTTGCAATCAAAATCCTACACTCTAAGTCAAATTCTACCCTCTTTTTTTCTTTTTTTTTTTTTTTTCAATTTTATTTTTCTTTTTCCTCTTTTTTTCCCTCCCTTTTCCCTTTCCTTTTTCTTTTCATTTCCTCCTTATCCTCCTTTCTTTTCCTTCAAATTCCTAGTTCCCATACACAATTCCCCACCCCTAACCACACGTCTCCACCCATGTTCACACCAACCCTTTTCCTTCCCCTATTTTTCTTTTTCCAATTAATTAACAAACTCATCTCTTCTCTCTCTCTCTCTCTCTCTCTCTCTCTCTCTCCCCTAACTCTTTTCTCATTTCTTCCCCCAAAGCTCATCTACTTCACCTTGCACACATACACACAAGTGAGCATAGCGGCGACGACAGTGAGTGGTGCGGTGGCGGTGATGAATTCTGGGCGAATGATTTGATTGAACCCACCCTATTTTCCTCCTCTACCTTTTGCACGATTTATTGCTTTTCTTTTTTTTTTTTTTGGCTTTGGGTTTGTGTTAGGCCACCCACAAAGATTGTGTTGGAATTGGTCTTTGATAAATGGGGTGTTGACCGATTTTGACCAATTAATTAAGTGGTTTCCATATGTGAAAAATGGAATTAAATTATTTGTAAAAATTCTACTAAGAGAGTAGATGAGAATAGCATTTGGAATTTCTCAAAACCGATTCCAAGTGAATGAGAAATTAATGCTAGAAGTTAGCCACTTAATACAAGTAAATGGTATGGAAAATGGAAAATGTGGGGAGGAGAGATGCTCCATCCCACATAGGAAAAAGGAGGTAAAGTTGCACACTTTATTTATCCTAAGTTGGACAAATGGGTTTGGGCCCGGGGGGCACCCAAGTTTTTAAAGGGGATAGGACCTACATGCTTGTGGGTTTGGTCAAAGCACACACGCCGCGCCGGCCGGCCCCGGTCCGTGGGCTTGGCTTGGGCTTGGGCTTCAAGGCCCTTATTCTTTTTGGACAAAAACCTTTAAAAGTTAAATATTTAGCAAGGGCAGGAGCACGGGTCGTGCTACTCGCCGAGAGTCTCGCGCTACACGCACGGCGGCGCACGCCTGGTCGTGGCTTTGGTGCCGGCGATCGAGCCGCACGCACGCCCGCGCGTCAGCCGTGCTCTCTCTCAGCGCAAGAAAAGGCCTGTTCGCCGAGAATGTGCCTTTTCGAGCCTACTGACGCGATTTTCCGTGACGGGCATTTCGTTGCTTATATTAATGGAGCCTCTACTTGATGAAACAAGACACTAAATTATTCGAAAACATAAAATCGAGCATTGCATTCTCGCATCTTGCCCATTTTCCTCCTTGAAAGCTTGAAAGTACTCAAACACTTTGCTTGTTCATTGTTGTTCCGGTTTCTTTTGCCGCTAACCGGAATCAAGTAAAGTCGTTGTATCTTAGAGGCGAGCGCGGAATCGTAAGCACTTGATACGGGGCATTTTCGTCTTGCGGAGACAGAATCCCATTCGGCCTCGACTTAGCTCCTATACACTATCCCGTACCCATTTTAAAAAAACCTTTCACCATAATTTACCCAATAGATTGAACTTTTTTGTACCATTGTGTAATGGTTCAAAGTTCAAGCTCAACTTTTTTGTTCAAGATATTGAACCAAGTTCATGTCTTTTTCTCTCTATGTATGTATGTGTATATATATTGTAGATATATAATTTATTTCTTTTTGTATTAATTTGTCATTATTGAACTTTATGTTGTTACCCATTTTTGACAGATTTTTTAATTAAAATTGTAAAATATTTTTAGTTAAATTTTATTAGTTTAAATATTTTTTATTATTCTAATAAATTATGATATATATACATATATATTTATTTTTATTTTAATTTGTCACTTAATAACATTTTTATGTAATTATTTGAACTTTATGTTGCTACCCTTTTTTTTTTGACAGATATTTTAATTAATATTGTAAAATTGATCTTTTTAGTTAAATTTTATAAGTTTAATATTCTTTATTATTCTAATAAATTATGATATATATATATATTAATTTGTCACTTAATAGCATTTTTTTGTAATTATTTGAACTTTATGTTGTGACCTTTGTTGATAAATTTTTTAATTGAAATTGTATAGCCGATCTTTTTAATTAATTTTTATTAGTCTAATATTTTTTATTCTAATATAATTATGAAAATTAAATCAGTTCTATATATATATATATTATTTTATTAATGATTTTATTAAAAAAATATATACAAAAATAACAATAAATTTATATTACCAAAAAAAAACATTGACAAATGGGACCCATTTGAACCATGAACTTAAACTTACCATTGTGGATGATAGAAGAGGGTGTAGTTCAAGTTCAAGTTTTATCTATGTGGTACTATGGGGGCCACAAAAAAACTTGCAACCACCACCATGCGATGCCCTTATGGCTAGGATTCTCGGACTAACCGAAGGATTTTCGGCTATTGACGGGGCGAAACCAGGACTTCTCATGAGGGGGGCCAATGGTAAAAATATTTGTAACCATATGATATATATATATATATATATATACAAGATAATAAAATTTAAATATATTATATATGGATAAAAAAAATACATTAATTTTCTGTAAAAATACATTAATACTCATTAGTAAATACAACAACAACAAATTAAGCATTATCCCACTATGTGGGATCGACTATATGGATCATATCACGCCATCGTTAATGATCAAAAGCTATATTTTTATTTATTTCTATATATAACATGTCTTTTTTAATAGTTTCTTACCAAGCCTTAATCAATTAACACTTAACATTTCTCCTTTGCATATCACGAAAATCATCTACAGTTGAATCTGTACTATTTTTTTTCCGTAGTTTACTTTTCAATATAAATTAGCAAATATTAATTTTTTTTTGAACACTAGCAAACAATAATTAAGATATTCATTTTCTATTTTCAATTTTGTCTTATGATGAATCGAAAAGAGAAAATTTTATATTTATTATAATAATAAAAATACATAAGGTCTACAAGGTCTCTAATTTAACTTACTAAAATTAATAGGTCAAGTTGTGGCCTTTATTAAAATTTACCAATAAATTGTATATAGGCACAAGGATTAAAAGACTAAAAATCATAACTCATACATATATACATATAATCATATATACAGTTATAAAAAAGGTGGGGAAGGGCAGGCCCCCCCAACCCTCCACATAGGTCCGGCCCTGGCTATTGGTGGTGGTTGTTCATGGTTGCCCAGTGATAGTAGTGGTTAGAGTTACTCAGAGTGAAAAAAATATCTTGCCTTTTATTTTGAGAAATTTTATGTGGGGTTGAATATTTGTAGAATAGAGGGTTTTATGTGGAATATTTTTGTTTGGAAAGAAGTAAGATTCCTGCCAAAGGATTTGCTTTTAACTGATTGAAAAATTCATTCACCTATGATTGAAAATTTGACTAAATTAAGTTTATTAATTGGATTATATAAAAATAATTTGCTGATAGTATGACTTTAAGTAAAAATGGAATGTTACGTTTCTTAAATTGCTAAATTAATTGAGTTATAAAATTAATTAGCTGAAGTTGGCAAAAATATAACTGAAATATTTAATTGTTATATAAATATTAATTTGAAGATTATTAGGATAATTGATGATTTGTTGGTGTTACCATGTTTGGATAGGGAAATATGGGTTAGGGCTTGGTAATAGGCTTAAGGTTATTTCTAATGGGCCAGGATATAAATCTTTCAAAATAAATGTTAAAGCCCAAATTATAATAAAATCATTCAAAAATCCTCAAATTTCTAAAATTCCTTATATTTAATCAAGCTCTAATTTCTATTTTGCTCCATTTTCTCGGGTGCCACATATTATTCCCCTAAAAATTAATTTCGTTCTCGAAATTCGAATAGTTGCTCAAATTTAGAAAATTCAGCACTTAGATATATCATCTTCTTCTTGTTCACGTGGCTTCATTGTTATCGTGTCGTCTTCATTGAATTTTGATTAGTGCCACTTCTTTACTTCTCAATATGTGTAATTTTCATTCCAAGATAACCACGGTACTTTTTTAATTTTTTTCATAAGTCAAGTCATCCCTAATTTCTAATTTCGAATAATTGACGACGTGGCGTATAGTCATAAAGATATATATATATATATATATATATATATATTAGCACTATTATATGGAGTACGTTATGGTCGACGAGAATTTCGGCGATAATGGCGATTGGTATGCTTACTCACCGATGCGTCGAGAATCAGAACAAACCAATATACCTCGACTCTAATTTTTCTTTTAGCTCTCCAAAATGGAAGATACTCCTCATATGTGCCACTTCCAAGAATATGTTTTCTTTTTTTTTTTACATTAAATTGTAGATCCTTCCTCCGCCAATCTAAGATTTTGCCTACTATGCGCCAATTTCATTCTACCCCATACTTTCTTTATTTTCTCCATATTTGATTAACTAGCTATGGCACCAATCTCACCTAGAAGACATCTTTCAAATCTTGGTATATCTTTGTCCCTCATGGGTGAGCAATGTATGATGTACAAAGTGCTTATTCAATGATCTTAATTCTTAGTTCTTCATCCTTAGGAATACTCAATCTTCGTTCATAGATTAATGCACACTTAGTAGTTATAGCAAATTCTTTGATGTCCCTGTGGCAATGGTTTCTCATCTTGCACAAATACTTATTTGTCGTTTGTATCTCCTTGATTCTATCTCTAGGTACTTATCGTACAACCATTGTTGCAAAGTAATCAATTTCTATCCACTAAAAAGTGTTACAACCTCGATTCTCAACTTAGTATACTCATTCATCAACTTGTTCTTATTCTATAGGTAAACTAGCTAACTCTTCTTTAAGTTCTTGGAAATCTTCATCGCATTTCTCCGTCCGTTGAGACTTCTCATAATTTCTAGTTAATTTAGTTATTGGTGTTGAACTCTTCAAAAAAAAAAAAAAAAAACTTTAACCTTATGTGATACCTAGAGAGTCATATAGAAACTCTAAACTTCGTTTTGCGGTCATAAAGCGCCATTATTAACAACTTTGGCTTTAATCCGTGTCGACTTATATTCCTCATGCGGTAATAACATGACCAACAAATATTACATAGTCTAACCACAACTTAAATTTATTGAAATTCCATAGGTGGTATCGAGATCAAATCAGACCTAAATAAGATACTAGCTCCTTTAAGTCATCAAACGAATCATGTATCCTTAGCAAATGGGTACTTGTTTTATAATCAAATTAAATAAATATTTAATGTAGTAAATACACTTCATAGACCCATCATTCATCTTGACAAACATGATTGACTCTCCTTGTTGTGACACTCTAAGTCGGATAAGTCATTTAAACAATAATTCTTATAATTGTACATTCAACTCTTATAATTCCTTCGTCGCCATTCTATATGGTGAGTTTGATACCGGCGTTGTCTCAAGTAAAAAGTCAATGGTTCAATTCATAAGTCTATCATATGGAATCCCAAATATTATTTTTTTTTAAAAAAAATATTACATAGTATCGAATAACTAGTAGATTGACTATTTTAAAATCAAAAAAATATTGGGAACTTACTATACTAACCAAATTCTTTCGATAATTTTTTTCTTAAACTTTCTTTTGTTTTTTTCCGACACAATTCGTGGTACAAAGAGTACTAGTTTTTATTCCGTAGTAAAAAAATAAACTCATCTTCTTTATGCATTGAAATACTATCTCCTTATGTGGCATTTTATACCTTCTCGTTTCTCACTAAGTTAGTCCATGACTAAGATCCCATAAAAGAAATTGTTCATTCATAGAAATTAATTTCTAAATCCAAATCCACTAACTTTCGTTTTCACGACATTAGATACCCAAACAATAATTATTCGCTTTCCAAATACTAACAACATAACTAACTCAACATATTATCATTAACTCTAACAAAAATGGATATGACATAAATCATGAATATTTAACTTTAAAGTTACTAAAGTCTATCCAAAATATGTAATGCTAGTATTCTACGCATAGTCCATCCTAACATTTTGACTCGCCTATTGTTCAAATTATTTCTAAACGAACCTCATATTATCACAAGAGTCCTCTAGAGTTTGTATTGTCTTTTTGATCTATCTATATATTTCATCAATATATCGTAATAGTCCAATAGTCACATTATATCGCATGTGCTATGAATCAACGAAATATAATATGATCATTTTTTTACAATAGAAATCATGTAATTTGTTAATGGCAATGACAATAGCAAAGTAGTAGAAGTAGCTATAAAACTTTTGAAAATTTAACTTCGTACATTGGCTTTGGAGTTGGTTTTGATGGTGGAAGGTAACCCTTCTTTTACTTATTCCAATCTAAAAGAAAAGAATAGTTTTTTCTCTCACTTTTCTTTAACCAGTCTACAGAAATGTTGACCCGCTCTGATCTAACAAAGAAAATAGTAATGTCTCCAGGTTTGTGATGGAAAGACAAATCAAGAACAAGAATTTTGGTCAAGAAAACCAAAACTCCGGCCAAGAAACTCCTATCAAAAAAAGGTGTTGTGTCTAGGTTTGGGTCTAGTAAGAAAGGACATGGAAGTTCCTCAGAAAAGGACGAAGAGAACGAAGAGACACACCAGTTGCAACACTTTCTGAGTCAGAGGATGGGTCAGAATCGGACAACTCAAAGAATGAGGATTTCGATGTTAGAGAGAAAGATGACAAGGATGATGATATCGATCCAAATTCGGTGCCCGAGTCGAGGTTGAAAGAGTGGAACCGGTGTTCCTCGTAGTGTTAGTACTCTGTTACAACACCCGATTCAAGCAGATGATTTCGAGTCTCCGCGCAATTCCTCCCCTCGTTGCATCTCCGAGTTCTCGCTTTGCGCTTGGGCGATGCGTATGAGATGAGTGAAGCTTTCTTTGATTCTTTTTATATCGAGGCCGCTTCCACTCGATTTGAAAACCGCATGATCGAAAGTTTATTTGTGAACAGAGGATTAAGTATGATATTTTTGAAAAGAATAATATTGTTCGATTGTTTTGAAAGAGGAATCTAAGAGAGTATTGTGTCAATCGCTATGCCATTTGTTAGAAATGTGATTTTGAAATTTATTCCAATTTGGAGTCAATTGCTAAGAATAGAAGGTCAACTAGGTATTGAAAAGTTTATGTTTAAAAGAAGATTTATGAGTTCTCCCAAGTGTCATTAACACTTTTTGGAACACCTACTTTGAAGAAGGAGCATTGATACATGATTATATGAAGAATAAGGTTACCTCGCCTGTCCACCCCGACAAATTACCTTCTTCTAAGCCGACTTTCCGTATTCTCGTTCGCATAAAATCTCTATTCAAAATCGATTCCCACTTCCCATATAGACGTGGCTAAGGAACAAGCAGTGGTTTATTCAAGGTTGGGACCGAGATTCCACTAAATTTCGGGCAATTGGTATTTGACATGGTTATGGGCTTTGTGGAATCAAATGTATCTAATGCTCTTCCTTATCCTTCTCTCGATATATATGATTTTAAGTTCCTGGGGACTTAATATGTGGAGTAATCGACACTTTCTCATCGAGCTCGAACTCTTCATAATCTCTCATAATTTGTTTAAAAGAGACAAGTAGAAAGATTTACCATTAAGATTTCCGGAGACACTACAAGAAATATGAGATAACATGACGAAAAATATCGTCATATAAACTTGTTTTTTTCGTTACTAAATGTATTCGATGACGAAAATTGAGCGTCATAAAGATCGTCATTGTAGCCCCGTCATAAAAGGTATACATGACGATTTTCGCAATTTGTCACTACAAAATTAACCTTTGGTCACGCTAATAACGATTGTCACGATTTGTATCATTTATTGTGACGCCTACATCGTCACATCAACGATAAGATTTTTGTCGTCTATATTATTTGTTTGTCACAAAAAGTATCTTTTTAATGACGAACGATGTTTTGTCATCATAGCATTAATTTTTAGTGACGACCATGATCGCATTGCCAAATTCATCAAATTCTAATGACGAAATTTGGTGCGCGGTTGTGTTTATAATTTCATCATATATTACATAGCTTGTCATGAAAGAGGTGATTTAACGTTACTTAAATATTGTGTGTCACTTAATGTATATTTATAATAACAAAATAATGTGTCACCAATAATTACGATTCAACAACGAGATATGTGTTGTCACCAAAGGAATATGTAACATGATGATTTTATTTGTCATGGAAACAATTGTAATATATGAGAAAACTTATCAGCGTCGCTAATTGCGCCAAAATAATGATGAAATCGTCCGTCATAAAAATTAATATGTGGTGACAAAATGTATCGTCACATAATAAATTTATTCAATGACAAGTTTTGAAGATATTTGTGATGATACAAGTCATCATTATAGTGTATTTTTAATGACAAATTGTATATCGTCAAAGAATAGATTTTTTGGTGACGACTAAGTTTATTGTAACAGAGTGTTTAAGTTACGAAATAATTCATTGTCACCAATTTATAACTTTCTTACATAACAACATAATTGTCATGAAAATAGGTATTATAGGCAATGTAATTGGCACATTTTTTTATTTTTGTGCATATATAATGATTTAAATATTATTTTGTAAAATATTCTATCAATACATTACTAATACTACAAAGTGCAAGTTCAAATGCAGGAAAGCATGAAAAATAAAAATAAAAATAAAATCAATCATGTTTGATTAAGTAGAATACTTTATTTATTAATATAAGAGAAATGATAAGATATCCATATTTCAAATGGACAATAAACTACTTGAATAATGTCAAGTAAAAAAAAATATTAAATATCCAAACCAAAAGAAAAGAGTACTTAGATTAATTATATCGGCTTAAAGATTATTCTCCTCGCAATGCCATAAGCTTTTCAATACAAGCACTTGTCGATCGAAATGGGTCTTTCAAATCACCCACTTGTGACTTAAGCCCACTCACTTGAGATTCGATTCTTGTAACTTCTCTTGTGTCTCTTGAAGTTTATTCTGCAGCTTGTCGAGTACTTGAGTCATACGATGTGGTGCGTCTACTTGGAGGTTTTTGGGCCATAGCCAATGCCCTTTATATAACCGATTCATGGCCAAGACCTCAAGAACTATTTCGTCGACACTCTTCTCAATTCCTTCCACCGTATATTAGGCTCGCTTTGATATCATCAACTCCTATTTGAATATTCGACATACAAATATACAATTAATATCATGACACAAGTTAAGATATACAATAAAAATGTGTATGTGAATGATTACCCAATTCACTTGAGCCTCAACTCTTGACCAACCATCTTTCTCTTTATAGTGAGTACGTTTATATAATTCAATCATATCACATTCTTCTTCATTCAGTTCTTTCTCGAGACTATAAAAAAATGAAAAAATGAAAAAAACACAATCCAAAAAGAAAAAGAAAATTAAAGAAACATTATCGACTCAAGGTTACCTAAAACACTCATAATTTCATGTTGAAGAACAAGAAAAGGTGTCTCGCATGAAATATGGTGCTCATACTTGTTTGATTTCCAGTATTGGTTACACTCATAATTTCATGTTGAAACGATATTTTTTTTTTAGTCAAATTAGAATCAGGATTTATTTCAAAATCAATTCATATACACACACTTGTAAAGAACTAAGCATCCAAAGTTGTACAAAGCAAACAAAAAGAACCTCTCAAATACTAACTTCTGGCACAAAATTAGCCTAAACAACCAACAAGATTTTCAAAAGGGAAAATGAACGGAATGATGATATGCTGACTCAACAAAGGAGAAATTATATGAAATGAGATAGCTATATTTTAGGCTCAAGGGGCAGGAATTACGGGAATCTAAAAACAAAGAAGCATGGAGTAAATAAATGACTCATATGGATAGACAAGGAGCTCTTATTCCTTGTTACCGAATTTCCTAGCAATGATGAGCCGTACATCGTCAGCATCAACATAACTAATTAACTTAACAATTCAATCAGTTTTATTTTTTTTGGGTTTTTCGCTCTATAAACTATTAATATCTATTGCTCCAAAAAAAAGAGAAAAAAGAATAGATTACAGTATACCAAAGAGGAGGAATTTTTACAGCCATGGCCCATGAAAAGACTTAGAAATGTAACAAAAATTCACCATTGCACCTTTTGTATATATTACTAGTTAAACATCAAACAAAGCACATTCAGAACAATAAAATAGGAAATTAATTGAAGAGGAAAATTTTGCCCTGCTCAAGTCAAAGAGAGGGGATAGGGTTTTCTTTTTCTTTTTTGAATACAAGGGACTGACTTTTCATATTTGGTAGATGAAATAATAAGAATTCACCAGTAAACCCCAAAATCAACCCTAAACATGAGCCCATAACAAAATCAATTACTTAGATATTCATATGAACACATGTCATATACAGGAAAAGTATATTACCTCAAAGATGAAAACCCCAAAAATTCACATTCAAACCCTATTGCCAGGTCACAGCGTAATAGAAGCGTTTGCAGTTTGCAGGATTAGATATGTCGACGGCTTTATATTTTGCCAACAGACGTGTTTGAACGGTTACGATTCGTTGGATTTAATCCAAAGGCCAGGAATCAACATTAAGTGGGCCAGATTCACCAATTGTAATCCCCATAAAATGGCCGGCCCAAAGAGACTTACTTGTTGAGTTGTTGTTGTTGTTAAAATTTATAGAACAATTTACCAATTAATATTTTTGGAAAAAAAGAAATGAAAGTTGAGAAATATTTCCGAGGGATTTAGTCTTTTGGTATATATAGATTATATTTTATAGAAGTTACTTTTATATATGTTTTCATATATATACATTGTTCTCATATAGTCGGTTACTATAACAACACTGTGTGTTACACGGATTTGTCCAAAACTTAAAAAAATTTAATGGCACAAATTTGTAATAATTATAAGATATTCAAAATACTAATTAGAAACTAATTAATAGTTGCGATTTGAATCCGTAGTGGCAAAAATATCGAAACTAAAAGGTGCATATAAACCAAATAAATTTTTTAAAGATAATATTTTTTTTTGAGGAAGTAAAGATAATATTTTTAAATGTATGTAAAACCCAAATTTCTATTGGTTCTTAGATTACTTGATGTGTTTCTTGAATTTGTAGAGAAAATTAAAGATAATTTGATAGGATCCTGTAGTATAATCACTATCCGGCCGCGGATCGATAATTGAATAAATTAGTTTATTTTAATTTTAATTGTTGGGAATCCCAACTTTATTTCAAAATAAGATTTTATTTCAACAATCTTCTTTATTTTTTATTATTTTAATTACAAATTTGTCATTACTAACATCTTAAAAGCTCCATCATCTTACCTTATCCAAATAATTCAACAACTTATTCTTAAAATAAAATCTAACATCTTATAAGCTCTAAAAACATCTTATAAGATGTAGGAGCTTACAAGATCTTTAAAAAGCTCTAAAAACATGTTATAAATCTTATGATATTTCTTGTTTTTAATGATATTGTATTTAACAAATAACCATGACAAATATGTTAACCCAAACATATTTTTAATTATATTATATAAATACTTATTTTTTGGAAAATAACTTTATATTTTGGGATAATCACAAAACTCGCCCAAGTTCGGGATTATTTACAAAAAAAAAAAAAAAACTCACATGTTTTTGAAAAACACAAAAGAACCCCATGAGGTTTGATTCTGTAGTACAATCAACCCCATCTTAAGCAGAAATATTTCAAATATCCTCTCTCCCCCTATATTTGCAAAAATAATGCAATTTCACTTACCTTTAACAGAATAAAACCCCAGCTTGTTTGGTAATTTTGAAACATGTTAAGGCTTTTTGTAATTAACCCAAACCCGAGGGGTGGTTTTTGTAATTGTCCCTTATATTTATTTATTACTTTTAATTGACCATTAATGTATATACAATAATTCGGATGACTCGTGTTAAGTCTAAAAATTACGTAATCTCATGATATTTTGTTTTTCTTTTTAAATCATATTATTTTACTAGTAAAAAGTTACATATTTTGTACTACAACTTATAAATTTCATTATAACGGTATTGTAGTTAACAAATAATACCATCATAAATATATAATATAGATTTTAACTAGGGGTATCAATTTGGGTTGGTTCTCGTTCGCGCGGCCCTGTGTTCGTGTGTTCACGGCCATAATATGTTAACCCAAACTCGTTTTGTTTAATATTATTGTTAGCGCTTTTTAAACATCAGACATGGGCCATCAACTGACTAGGGACGAAGCCATGTAGGGGCCAAGGGGGGCATCGGGCCCTCATCAAATTTTGAAAAAAGTAGGGGTATTTTGGTCCTTTCACTTTTTAATCTTAAAATAAATAAAAAAAATAAAAAAAATGGGAAAAAATCTTCAATTATATTGCATTCCACTTTTCTATTTTGATTTGTGAATCTCGAAAAATATGAGTCTTGGTCATTTTTTCCATTTTCATAAAATTTTGTACGTTTTTTAAGCTCCACCATAAACTTTAACTTGATTTTTTGCATTATTCTCTTGTGCCTCTTTTTGTCCTTTTTGGTATATTGATGTAATTGTAATTTGATATTTATTTATGAATATTAAAGTGTGATTGAGTTAATACAATGACTTAATCAAAACTTCTACTTATTTTAAATTTGACATATTATTTTTTATTTTTATATGTGGTAATGGACAAATTGTCCACTTATGCTCGGTAAAAATAAAAAATAATCATAATTTTCAAAAACATGTTTCTTTAGTCAATTTGACACAGTCACACCCTTTTTGTGTTATCTGACGAGGTGCTTGATTATATTTCAAAAAATTGATGAGGTACATTTTTCAGTACCGATTTATGGACTGGTCCCTAGAAATGAAAAGAAGATAAAGTGGGAATTTGAACTAAATAATGACTAAAAAATGGTTAAAACTATTTTTATTATGGAAAAGTGGCCAAAAATCCGACGCACTCTTTTTATTTCAATATTAGTTGGGCATCCCTACCCGAAATTCATGGCTTCGTCATTGAATTCGGTCAAGCCATCGATAAGCGGTTCAATTGATGGGATCAGTTCAACTGCTGATTTTACCCATTTTAATAAAACTAATTATGTTTTTAATTATATTATATAAATACTTATTTTTTGGAAAATAACTTTATAATTTGGGATGATCATAAATATTAAATAATTTATTTTCAAATAATCCTAGAAATGTTAGGCTAGCTCTTGTTTGTTTGTTTTTCTTACAACTAATTATTTACTTAGAATTGTCTCGGGTCCGAAATTGCCACTCTTAATTTAAACCTACAAAAAAATCCAATATCATTTTCTTGGGTTATACTGCTTGTTCTCTCTCTTCAAAAAGAAAACGTTAATTAAAGCTTCTAACCTCAAAAAGATATTAGTATCTGACTACACGTTTCTATCTCCTTCTTTGTTTTTTTTGAGAAGCGTTTCTATCTCCTTCAATTAACATATCAGACTACACGTTTCTGGATTTGAATCAACATCAGCTTCTCTAAAAAGATATTAGTATTTTCAACCAAAAAAAAACTGGATATTAATATCAGACTACACGTTTCTTTCTCTTCAATTAACGTTTTTGCAAAAAGAAAACCAAAGAAAGTTTCTATCTCCTTTGTCTTCTACAGACAAATTTTCAATTTGACAAAAACCCATGACCTAATCCTTAGTATTAAACTATTAATCTCCGTCCATAGCCAAAACCTCTACCGTCAATTCTCGCCTGGGCGGCACCCTTCACATTCGCGAGATTTGCTGTTGAAACTTTAGTAAAAGTATTCTTGACATACAACCAGAGGACGAAATCCTTCTCGTTCAATTCCAGTCGCACAAGAAAATCGCCCCCTCAATCCTATTTGCCGACTGCCACCTCAAATCGCTTCGCGGTTGCTCTGTTCAGGCCAATTTCAGCGGTGAGACATGTTATGATTTTGTGTATACCTGTTGCCATTCGTGTGAATACCAAGTGTTTGTGATAATACTGAGCCCTATTTCACAATTTATATGCTTAATTATATAAATTTTTGTAACTAGCTTGTATTTGGCTAACTTGAATAACTGATGTTTGGTGTTGCTAAATGTCCATATATAATTTTTATGATCTTCTGTAAATTATGTTAAATTCTCAGTGGATTTAATTTCTTGGTACATTGCTAAATTGAATAGTGGGTTTAATGCTGGAGAATTCTTCGTGGTACTGATTTATGTGAAAAACAGGGGGAACTCAGTTTGCAGTTGACAACTCAAGAACCAGTGGGATCATTTTCATTTTGCCTACATACCTCCCTTTCATATGTGTGGAATACTTGAAGTAATTATTTTACGGGGAACATAACAATTTTGCAATCTTGGCAGGAGTTTGCAACATTCATGAGGGTTCTTGGGAGTTACCCTGCACACAATGACCTTCCATAAGTAACCTTGAATCCTTGTAAGGTGCTAATATTTATAAATAGATCCGTGGGCTATGTTTTTCTATTGGTTGTTTTTTTTATTTGGACCTGTTCACTGACCAAAATAAACATGTGCAGTTCTAGGATTCAGTTCTTAGCATTAATTAATAAAACTTTGAAGTACATCAATCAGGATTGAGTTTCACTTGTCGATAAGAAACAACTTTGTTGCAAGCATCCTTAGAAAATGAATCGTATTGCTGGAGTTGTTAATGGCTAATCTAGTGAAGTTTCTATGATGATGAAGGTGGAATATTCACATCTACATGTGTCAAAAGAATCAAAGGAATCAATTAAACTATTAATAGTAGATCCAAAGCTGTATATAATTTGCCAACTGAGGTAGACAGGATTTTGCTTGCCATTTTACTTTTGATATATGATAAAAGTTGGAAATATCGTCAAACTATGTCTGAATTCAAGAGCTAAGGTATAAATAATATGTACTTGACAAGTTCTGTTTTGAATCTGCATAGGATGATTTGAACGGATTCTTTTCTGTAAAAATAAAACTAAAAATAAAAATCCAAGATATTGCCATTGGTTGTGGTAAATAGATAGGTCTCCAATTGTAGAAACTGATTCTGTGTTTCATGAGGGACATAGATGCAATTGAAATCAGACAAGGTTTGGCTCCGATCTAAACTTAAAGGACATTAGTGTAATAACTTGGAAGTTGAATAGTGTAAGTGTAGGAAGACTTCATCCAAGATGGAAGTTAATGATAGTGTCTTCAATCAATTTCCATAATTTGCATTGCTTGGAGTGAAAATTGCATCTCAGTTGATCCAGACTCGTGTTTTCTTAGGCATAAGATAATCTTTCTTTTATATGGAAACATTGATCTGCACTATTTTTCTGACCTGCATTTTTAGGAGTCTAGTAATTGTTGATTTTTTTGAACCTAGTGCAACTTTTGGAGCTCTAATGTAATTCGAATAATTTTTTACATTAAATATGCAATGCTTGCACAAACTTGTCGAATACGTTTATGAAAACTGTAAACTGAGAGTATCAGAAGTAGCCTCAGAGAGTTTATCTGGCAATATTATAGTTATGATTTTGTGGAGTTATATTTTGCTATTTTTTTAGATTTTCTTTTATCCAACGGTCAAAGTTTGAGCCTTGATAATCTAGAGATGTTTCAAAATTAAAAAATATTTCCTCAGGTTTGATTATGTTCTTAAATTTAAGGAGGTAACTATGATATTTTTATTGTCTCGAAACATTTTTTGCTTATGAAGTGGGAAAATGTAAGATGAAATCAAACCTCAAGGGGTCTTTTTGCAATTATGAAGTGGGAAAATGTAAAAATTGGAACTAATGAGCGATTACTTGCCCTTAATTTTAAAGTCAATGGAACTAATGAACAATTACTTACCTTTAATTTTAAACGTTTACGTATAAAGAGTAAACATGAAAATTGACATTGTTTATGCCAAAATCGTAAAATCGAAATCCATAATTTGTAAAACATTTGTATGTTTGTAGTTGTTTTTTAATGTGTTTTAAAAGTCACTTTCCTTGCTAAAAAAATAAAAAATATGGATAGTTACATATAAAAACCTAATGTTTGGACTAACTACAAAGTAACCCAATGATGTTTCAAAACTTCTAAAAAGCCCTTCGATTCGATTCTCGCATTAAATTTAAGGGGTAATTGTAATAAATTTTTAAATGTTAGGGGATTTTGAAATATTATTTGCTTATGAAGGGTAACATGTAAAATGAACTCAAATCTCAAGGGCTTTTTTATAATTTTTAGAATTTTTAAGGAGTTTTCAATTTTCCACGAATTCATATTTATCGTCATTATTATGAATTTTGTTGACGAAATAAATTTGTCACTAATGTTTTGGCCTAATCAATGACAAAATATGTTGTGGTCATGAAATAAAATATTTTGTGACGTCAAATGCCATCACTAATTATTATCATTTTATCATTAAACCATTTTCCTCCAAATTTTTGTTTGAATTCCGATACAAATAACTATGACACAATTCAATTAATCGTCATGAAATATACAAATTAGTGACGAAATATAATATTGATAGTGTCAAAATTTAATGGTGTCATAAAAGAGTATTTTGAAATGACACAAATGACTTTCGTCATTATTAATTAATGAATAATGACAAATCTTTATGCTACCAAAAAAACCGTCATAGAATATGTCCTTGTTGACGAAATAAGAGTGTCACTATTTTGTTGGAGTGAAAATCGTCATAGAATATGTCCTTGTTAATCGTCATGAAATAGACAATTTAGTGACGACATCTAATACTAATAATGACGAAATTTAATGGTGTCGTAATAGTTTACTTTACAATGACAAAAATAAAAGTTGTCACTTTTAATCAACAAATGATGACAAATAGTTACGCGTCGAGAACAATTTCGTCATAAAATGTGTGATTTCTTGTAGTGAGAGGAGGAAGAAACTGAAGACTATGCTCCTGCTACTACTTCACCTACTCCTGCCAGTTCTCACGGTGTTCCCACAAGTGTTCCAACAAATATTTCCAACACCCTTGACATACCTTCACCTGCATTTGATTCTTCTTCTGCTATATCTGTTGCTATGAACTTTATGCAGGGACAGCTTGCATTTGCTTACCAGCAAATTGCATTGCAAAGCAGCATATCAAGTACTACGAACAATTCAAAGCTCATATCAATAGCTTGCTCTCACCTCTTTCTGGACAAAAGAGGGAGATGGAGCTACTGAAGGTGCTGGAATAAGTGTTGAGTCTAGCACAAGTGGAGAGGGAGCTAGTTCAAGTGGTGCCAAGGAAGGAGTTGATGCGGACATGGACATGGAATTTATTTCGAAGACGAATTGTACAAATTTGATAAATGATGTTTCTGTTGATGTATTTGACTAAACAATGTTGCTCTGATCTGCATTGTTTTGATCTTTTGATGTTTAGGTTTTATGCTTTGATATACTAATATTTTTGTTTTGATGTTCTGACATTTCATGTTTTCTGCTCTTTTAAAACTTACTGATAATAGTACTCTGAATTTGAAGTTAGCATTCTGATGACTCTTGTACATATAATCTTATATCATGTTTGAGTACTAACTATATTTGCAGAGCTTAAGTGTGCATGGAAGTGTTCTGGCATCTGTAACAACACTTGTTGAAGCAGGGCAATTTTTGATTAAGGGGGAAAATTTCTTTTACTCTGATATTAAACTAAGGGGGAGTTACTTGTTTTCTAAATCCTATGATTGATTTTCTATGTTTTGTCCAGAAAGGCAAAGAGGGGGAGACTGTTAGATCCATGTATTTAACATGTTATCTAATATTTTTCTTATTCCTTGATATTTTAGGTCATCTTGATAAGAAAAATTCCTAGAGTCCTATCTTATATGTGATAATGAATCCATGTTCTATTACATCTCTTTTTTCTTATTTTATAGGGACTTGGAGTCTTGAAGGAGTGGCTATATAAGGAGGTCGTCCCTCACATAATCAAGAACTCAAAATTACAATTGAGAGGGCATACACGAGAGAGTTCGAGTTATGCACAAAATAACAAAGGTCGAAAGTTTGCACAAGTCGAAGTGTTATATGAAGTGCTGCTGCAATTTCAAAATAATACCTTGAAGATTGAGAGTCTTTGTTTCTTTGATTTTTCGACCATAGTTTGTTTTTCATAAAAGTTCTAAAATCTGAATAGTCGATAGTCTTTCTTTTTGGACAAATTGTTTTACATAGTATAGATATACTCATAGATAGAAGCATTAATAAGTTTCGTACTAGTTGAGTCATTCAAAGTTAGTTTTGTAAACGATACTTCAACTAGTGAATTATTTCGCCTGCTGTTGACACGTTTACAAGTATTTTTATAGTTGTAGACAAATTTTATCTCTGTGTTCTTCTATTTATCCGCGCGAGTTGATATAAATATTATCGACACTTATAGCAACACTTTATTCTGAGAACGTTGGGACCTTTAAAAATTTCAAGTACCAAATACCGAATCGTATCAAACCGAAGATCCAAAGTAAAACAAATTTCTTAAAGATTTTTTTATATATACATGTATATCATTTTTTATCTCTTTTATATTTGTTATTGAATAAACTACACCTTCTTTAAAATTCAATAGTATGTAAAACATAATACTAAACATCAAATTAAAAGTTTAGCCTCTTTTATCAGTATGTCAAATAAATAACTAAATATGAATTTAATCTACTAAAGTTAAATTTATTAATTATTCATCGGAATTGGTTGTCATCATATTGAATATATCCGATGGAGGTTTATTTTTCTTTCTATGGTTGAGTTCTTGAGATTGAATTTTGGGATCTCCAAATCACGCGCTGGTTACTGAAATTTCTAAATCTTGGTCGGGTCCCATCTTGTCCCGTGTACACCCATGGTTCGCACATACAATATCATTACTGATAACATTTAATTAATGATATTTTTCTCTTGCAGTGGCGGTTTCTTGAAAATTTGATTCCCTTAATTTGTACCTTTACATATATTCAATTTGAGAAAATCAAGTGAAAATATCCTTTGATTTGAGTGATAGCTTTAAACAAATCCGTGAGAATCACGAGATATCACATTCTACATTATTATAACTCAACTCTCCCTGTTTCATTTGCCGAAAAGTCGATTTACATAAACTCAATCCAGAAGATCTGCTCAAAAGATCTTTAGTCCCTATGTAAATCAAGTGAAAAGTCTAAGTTAGACTTAAATAATTTCAGTGATATGGTTCTAAACAAATTTCCCCACGAGGAATGAGCGACAACATGCTGACATTATTACAGCACAACTTACAACTCACAAATTGTCTTTTTAAATAGTGTCAATTTCCCTTCCTCTCCAATTCTCACAACTTTCTTCTCCAACAAAATCTAGATCTCACTCTCTAGAAATCGAGTACGCATTTAATTTGTCATCTCCAATGGCAAGCGAGAAAGACGCGATGGCGCTTCAGTTCATCGAAGAGATGATGGCGCTTCAGTTCATCGAAGAGATGACCGAAGCGCCGACGCGGTACAACAAAATGTATTGGCCCAAATCCTCACCCAAAATGCCCAAACTGAATATCTCAATGGTTTCGAGCTAAACGGAGCCACGAACCGGGGCACATTTAAATCTAAAATCCCAATGGTCACGTACGATGATCTCCAGCCGTTGATCCGCATAATAGCTGATGGAGACCGCTCTCCCATTTTATGTGCTCACCCTATATCCGAATTCCTTATCAGGTCTCTATCTATTAAGTTAATTTGATAATACTTCAAGAAAATTCCAGTTTTTACCGACAGAATTAATGATAGAAATGATTTTCTCACTGAATTATACATTTTTTACAGAATACCTACGAAATAAAAAAATATTATTTTCCCCAAATTACACCAATAGGTATTTACCAACTGTTTTCTAATTTTATTAATTTGAATTTATCGACATAAATACCGTAGGTATTTACCAACTGTTTTCTAATTTTATTGGTAAAGATTTACCTACAATGAATCTGTAGTAAACTAGTTTTCCTTTTAGTGTGAATTAATAATTTCGATTCATTTCATTGGGAAATAAAAGATGTATTCCTCTGGACATCTTCAATTTTCTCAATTTAACTCCTTTAGAATACATGTATCTTAAGTTTCTTGTATCTTTAATTTGTGATGTAGATAAGAATTTAAAGATAACTTATTATATATTAAGATTAGTGTTAGTGGGTTATTTTACTATTTTTTAAGAATTTTCAATAGTTATGAGTTTTATTATGGTACGAGTGTAATCCTTTAAATATTTGCTTTATTATTATTTTTAGGCAGATTGATTATTGAAATAAAAATAGTCTAGAGATTATTCTCTCAATTATTGTTTCTCTTAGTTATTCATGTAGAATCAATAGATGGAGTTGTGTCTTTGTTCAAGCTTCTGCTTGCATAACTTTCTCTGTTTAAATTAAACTTAAATTCGTCTTTAATTTTTAAAAGAGCATGCGCAGTGCACTGCATTTGTGTTTTCTTTTTTTCATGTTATAAAAAGTAGTTATTTAAGGTTATTATTGCTTAACAAGCCTTATTTTAAAGGATGTATTTTGTAAAATGAAACTGTCATATGGATCATGATCATCATTAACAGCCATATATAATTAACCATGATTCCTTTAATAAACATCGATTTCACTGATTGAAATTTTCTGTTGATAGCATTCTTGTTCCACTTGACACATGTAACAATGATGCTATAATTATACACATGTCTTTCATCCAATATAATATAGAGAGTGGAAAGAGATCTGATCTAATTTCACTACATCTGGACAATTTAGAATTTGCTCAATATCCAATACATTTTTCGTGCCGTAAATTACGCACACACAAATAAATTGATATAATCCACCAATAACTTCATAAATACTACTCCCTCCGTCCCAATAAGATATGTCACCTTTTCTTTTTCGTCCGTCCCAAATATATGATTGTTTCCTTATTGAGAGTATTAATTAAACAATAATAGACTAAGCTACTCTTATTTAATTCACCTTGATTGAGACCAACAATGATATATTCTCATTTAATACAAGGGTAAAGTAGGAAGAATATGAAAAAGATTATGATCTCAATTACATTTATTGTGTTTTTTTAATCTGTGTGAAATACTATACTTGCGTATTTATTGGGACAGAGGGAGTAAAAGTAATCTGAATGGTTGTTTGTTGTCTTCACATCATCAACGTTACAAGCACTCAATTTGCTAATTTTTTCACTCATTCATCAATGTTCCATTAGTTATAATCAATTCATAATTCTTCTCAAAAGAAAATGTACATATATATACACAAGTAATCAAAACATAAATTTTTTTTCATATATAAAGTAGTAAGTTTAGACACCTGTTCAAATATAATATGCTTTCTTAATCCCAAAAATGTTCATTTATATGCTAGAAAGTCAATACTATTGGTAGAACATAACTTTTGTTCTGTTTCTCTTTCTGTACAGCACTGGAACTTCTAGCGGTGAAGGAAAGCTTTTTCCAACTCTCAAAGAAGATTCGGATCGCCGTGTACACATTTGCAGCCTTCTCACGCCGATTATGAACTTGTAATTATACGTAAAATAAAGAAAATATCAATTTTTCCTATTTTTTGTGGTTGGTAAACATTTTTGCGATGAATGAATGTTTTATATGGAACAGGTACATGAAGGGACTCGACAAAGGCAAAGCGGTTTTTTTCAACTTTACAAAGCCTGAGACGAAGACTCAAGGTGGAATCCTGGCACGATCCGCACTCACAAGCTTATACAAAAATAAAAATAACGTTTTAAAGAACCGACCCTATGACCCGAACGCTATTGACACGAGTCCGAATGAAGCTATCCATTGTGTGGATACCTTCCAAAGCATGTACACTCAAATGCTTTGTGGGCTTTACCAGCGCGAACATGTCCTCCGGGTTGGAGCAGTGTTCGCCTCCGGCCTCCTCCGGGCCATCAGGTTCCTCCAACTCAACTGGCAACAATTGACACATGACATCCGAACGGGGTTACTCAACCCGAAAGTGACTCACCCTCCAATCCTTGAATGCATGACCCAAATTATGCTGCCCCACCCAGATTTGGCGGACTTTATTGCCGAAGAGTGTGCAAAGGACAATTGGGAAGGAATTATCACTAGAATTTGGCCAAACACAAAATTTCTTGATGTGGTTGTTACTGGTGCAATGGCTCAATATATCCCAACTCTCGATTACTATAGCGGAGGATTGCCAATAGCATCCACAGTTTATGCATCATCAGAGTGCTTTTTCGGGATCAATCTCAATCCCATGTGCAAGCCATCCGAGGTTTCCTACACCATCATGCCAAACATGGCCTATTTCGAGTTTTTGCCACATGATGAACTCAACTCAACTGAGCTCACTCGCTCAGAACTTGTTGACTTGGTGGACGTCAAACTTGGCAAGGAATATGAAGTAGTGCTCACAACATATGCTGGTTTATATCGATACCGAGTCGGTGACATTCTTCGAGTCACTGGGTTCCATAACTCGGTGCCACAATTCCAATTTGTGAGGCGAAAACATGTGTTACTCAGTATCGACACTGACAAAACCATGGAGCCCGAGCTACAAGCAGCAATAGAGAATGCTTCCCAATTACTTCGTGAATTCAACACAAGCGTGGTTGAGTATACGAGCCATGCACTCACAACAACAATCCCGGGCCACTATGTGATATATTTGGAGCTACTAGAGAAGGACCCGAACAACTCGCCTAGTGACAAGGTGCTCGACGAATGTTGTCTAGCCATGGAGGAGTCACTCAACTCTGTATACCGCCGATGCCGAGTGGTGGACAAGTCAATTGGGCCATTGGAAATCCGAGTGGTGAAAAATGGGACGTTTGAAGAGCTAATGGACTATGCAATATCAAAGGATGCTTCCATAGGTCAGTATAAGGTGCCCAGGTGTGTAAGCTCTAAGCCAATGGTGGATCTACTTGACTCGCGAATCGTATCAAAACATTTTAGTCAATCATTGCCACATTGGACCTCAGAAAAACGTCTCTAAATTGAAGACAATTCAAGAATGACAGACCAAACTAAGTCAATGAAAGATGCATGTTTTGTCATATTTTTTATCTCATGGTTTAATTTGTATTGAAATAGTAATGATTGTAGGAGTGATATCCATAAACATTTGTGTGTGAGTGAAATAACAATTGTGTTCAAATATATTCAGTTGGTAGTTAATTTCTTTTTATACTAGTTGTCAAATAACGGCAGGTTTATCATGTGTCTTTGGATTGGTTGTACTAAACTAATCTAGAGTAGAATTCAATATAATGGTTTCATTGTTTCAAAGGCGATTAAAATATTGTCCAAGATGAGTCGCCCAAACAAAACGGGTTGATAGGTATTTAGGTTGAGTTGTGACCCCATGGAGTCTTGGCTATAATTCGTAAATTGGGTTTTCGCCCGTGTTGTATTGATTTTGTTTATAATTGCATCTCAATCCGAGTCCGTTTTCTTTTTAATGGGGAGACCTTTAGGGCTCGTTTGGTTGTGGTTTATACTAGAGATATCAACTATTTTTGTTATTAATCAAGCATATTATTTTGTTTAGTTCAAACATTTGGGCCCATGAAAAAGACAAGGCTCGGTCCCTTATCATGCTCATTTAGTGATGCCATATCCCACTATAGGGTGGGATGCCTTTTCCATCCCTTTCTCTTGAAAATGGAAATTATCCCCTTACCCCTCTTATGTCCTTACCCTTATCCCCTAACCTTCATTTCCTTCACAAGACGCACGCGAACCCTAGGCTTCTCACCATTGACGAGCGACATCGACGTATAGGTAGGTTTTGCCACTAATTTCTCTAAATTCGCAATGTAAATTTGCTTGTTCTTCTTTAACCTACCTCTGCATCGATTTAAAATTGATGACTCGCACAATTTTCAGTAACCCATTTTTTTCTGTAAATTTATTTCAGTTCATCTTGATATTGGATCAGATAGCTTTTTGAATCCAACACGAGGTAAGTGTTTGTCGGTTTTGGAAGCATGAAAATGTTCAGTTTTTAATTGTTGTTAATTAAAATATTTATTACTGTTTTATTGATTTGCTGGTTCCTGAAATTGATTTTTACTGTTTTATTACTTTGCTGTTTCACTGAATATGTGTTATGTACTGAATAAGTCTACTTTCGCAAATAAACAAAAATCGCAATTAGATTAGTTGTTTTGTTATGACATGCCTCAGTTTTTGGTTGAGCTAGGATTCAGTTTATCATTGTTTTTAACTTCTAATTTATTTATTACTGTTTTATTACTTTTTGGTTGCTGTTAATTTTTTTTTTTCTGTTTTATTACTTTGTTGAATGCCTTGTAGTCTGAAGATGTGTTATGTTTTTGAATATGCCTAATTTCGCATATAACAACTAAACATGAATTACTTGATAGATAATTATCCCAGTTATCCACAATTACAAAAACACTAAAACAGTTTGCCATACTTACTTGCAATCTTCAGACCGTAATAGTCTCATGCGCCAAATGTAAAGGAAAACAGAAAACATCAGTAACCCATTATTCTAGAATAACACATCCCAATTAAATTTCATAAAAATGTTAAAACTAAAATACCCTAGCCAGTTAAAACCATTATATTAAATAGGTAAAATATTATAAATTACATTCAAGTAACAAAAACCCATATGTTAAAACTAAAATACACTAAATTTCAGTGATTGTAGTTAAATACCCTAAAATACCATAAATAGAACCAGCTTAAAACCTATTCTTATAACAAACTTATATATTAAAACTAAAATACCCCAAAATTATCGTGAAAAAACAGACCCATTGATTAAAAAAACTTGAAAGCTACATAAATCAAAACTCGAAAATATCAAACTAAGAGTGAAAATGAATTTATAATTACCTTTGTAGCCTCGTTCACGGATTGAAAATGGAGATTTCAGTCAAAAAAGATCTTTGAGTTGAGGAATTTGTCGATGGGAAATAACATAGAAGAATGGGCTGAGGAAATGGGGTTTTGAGTAGAATGAGAACCCAGTCAAAATATGAAAAATAAACCTAATAAGTCAAAGTCTAAAAATGGTAAATAAATTGTAAGTTAGGGGTACAAAGGTCATATCCACCTTAACTAAATGTTCTTATCCAATATGAACCAAACACATTATTAATAAACCCACTTGTATCCTATATCACAATCCATCAAACAAACATGATAATAGGACATATTGTGTTCATATGATATATAAGGCTGGAAAAGGAAATGGGAATTAATCATGCACATTACTGTAAGTCCAAGCTGCTACGATAATCTAGAGGGGGGTGAATAGATTATCTCCATCTTTTTGATTTTACCCTCTTTTTCGAACAAAACAACCCAAGACAATAATAAAGGTGCGGGAAGTAAACAACACGCGTTGATTTAAAGAGGTTCATCTACCACCCCAGTAATCCGGGATGAATTTCAAAAAGAAAAAAAGATTTTATTAATTACCAAAATTAATACAACTTCAATTACAACACTTTGAAGAGCACCACACTCTTCTTCAACACCACCTTTGGAGATTACCACAATCTCCCTTTGAAGATTAACCACAATCTTCCTTCAACGACACCTTTGAAGATCACCACAATCTTCAATCTTGAAGAATACTAAATTCTTCAACACCTCAAGAGCACCACACTCTTGAAACACCTATCACCTAGATCACCCAAGTGTATTCTTTCCACAAGAATACTCACAAGGATGTCTTGTGTTGAATGATGACCAAAATCAAGATTATAACTCAATAATGAATATTACAATTTGAGTGCAAGTGTAATCAAGAAATGAAAGCCTAGACCTCAACATGTGAAAGTGATAAGTTAGGCAAAATTACAACAAGAATAATAACTATGAAGAACAAGTGTTTGCTTGGAATGTATCTTGTTGTGTTGTATCTCAATTGTTGTTATTTGTTGCTCCAAAACTTCCTCTATTTATAGGAGATGATTGATCAAACATAGGCTTCTCTTGGGGATTGAAAATCTACAGAAAAATACACTTAAAATCAAGAATATAGCTGTTAGAAATCAATCCCACAATTTAAGGAAAGTTTGTCTGCTGCACAACGGTTATAATTTTGATGTCAAAACATAGGGCGACCGGTCGCACTCAAATAGACGTTTGAAGAAAACACAGAAAATTAACATAGGGCGACCGGTCCAGGGGCTCTTCGACCGGTCGACCCCTAGTAGGACCGGTCCCCCTCTCTTCCATTTCAAGGAATCAAAGTTTGTTTCAAAACATAGCTCCCAGGCACCGGTCGCACCCTGGGCGACCGGTCGACGCCTAGGGCGACCGGTCAACCTGCTCAATGTATCCTCCGTCTCATTTTCTGTTTTCAAAATTCATCTTCAGGTACGGGTTGCCCTATAGGGCGACCGGTCGACCTCGAGACAGAAATGTTGTCCAATTTTTGTCGAAAATAAACCTCAAGAAATACTCCAAACATTTAGTAAAAACATTTTAAACCGATCGGGAGTATTTAGACAACATTTAGGAATCTTGTTTTGATAAAAACTTATTAACATAAAATCATTAAAAGTGTTGTCCAATTTTATCTAAAATAAACTTGAAGAAATACTCCGAATAAATAGTAAAAACATTTCAAATCATTTAAGAGTATTTGTACAACAATTAAAAACATTGTTTTGGTGTAAAAATAAAATCATCAAAATTAAGATAAAAACATGTATCAAATAATCTCCCCTTTTTTGATGATTACAAACCAAAATAATTTTTAGAAATATAGGAGGACAATTTTTTAAAAACGATTTTCCGGTAAAAACATCTAACCGTTTAGAAGCGACCAAAATTTCCAAAATAACATAAGCAACCAAAAGGGAGTAAATATTATCCAAGTAGCACAAGCTCCCCCTATCAACAAGCACATCAAGAGTGATGTAAATGCAATCAACCACAAGCTAAAAGCTTAGCTTTTATATATTGATCTTAAGTACAAGAGCTTATAAGCTCCCCCTGTCAACAAAACATCATAAGACAAGTATATAAGTCCATCATGCAATAATTTGACTAAGTATAGTCCACAACTTATGGCTTTAAGAAGCCATAGCTTATAGCTTTTATGTCGAGCTTTTATTAGCTTCTTTGAGCTAACGAGCCAATTTCCTGTTTCTCCCCCTTTGGAATCATCAAAAAGAATTTTAGGATGATAAAAACATCATACAAGTATATCAAAGTACGCCAAAGATACGATTTAACAACCATTGAAAAAATTAGGCTTAGAATCCGAAGAAAATGGGAGAGATGTATCTTAAAAAATCCATAAGATCGTTTTGTTTGCCAAGACATGATCTCAATAAGTATTTAAGACATTTGAGAATGAGAGAATCATGTAGGTGATGAATCTTTCATTGAAACATTTTATCGAACACTTGGCGGGCGTCAAACAATTGAAGAAAATATATATAGCCCTTGTAAAAGATATTAAGCCAAGTTTTTCATACCATCACCAAAAGCAAATTTTCACCATATATCCAACAAATAAGAGGCCCAACACGGTAAATTCTCAAGGGTTCGACCCAATTGAGATAATTCTAGACGAAAAGATCAAGGCGTTACGAATGCCATCAAGTAAAAATTTAAGAACCATCAAGTAGTTCATATCAATGCAAATAAGACATTACAAATGTCCCAAATTATCCATCCAAACAAAATGATCAAGGCATCACAAATGCATTTAAGCAAAAATTAAGAGAAGCACTTTTACCATAAAGTACTTCATACCAATTATCAAACAATGTCAAACTAGAGTATTTTTACCATCAAATACTCCATCAATACCAAGATCAACCAAAAGCCATTATCATACTTGCTATTTTATCCCCTTCAACAAACAACAAGCAAATGTCATTAGAACAAAAGAGTTATACAAAACAAGTTCATTACAAGAAAATTAAATGACATAAGAAGAAAAGCAAGAGAAGTGATAGGATCATCATTCTTCATCGGAAGAAAAACATGTGTTGGGGATGAGTTCTTTAATGAACTTCTTCAATTTGCCAATTGATTTTTGCATCTTGGAGGTCTTTTGATCCAAAGCCTCATAAGTCATATCGAGCTTCATGATATGCTCTTAGTTCATCATATTCGGCTTGAGTGTAACTCCTAGACGGTTGAGCATCGGTATTACCCTCCGGATTGCTAGTCCCGTTACCCGCCTCCAATATATCGGCCGGCATCATTAAAGAAATCGTTTGGATTTTCGGATGTAGAACCTTGCCATCTTCCTTTAGCCATTTTAGTCGGGCGGATATCCATATTTTTGCGCATGTAGACCATTTGTGAAATGTTGTCAATGTCAAAATCATTTTGAAACACCTCCGAATTACATTAGAAGAAGGTAGCCCGATTGTATAAGAAGCTTGCATATCCAATTGCCCATGACAAACTTCTTATTTCCTTGTGTGATAGACTCAATTAAGTATTGAATAAATATTGCGCCAAAATTAAGCGGTTCCCTTTTAGCAATCTTATAAGTTAAAAAGTAATCCATATTGCTAGGCATTTTACCCGCTTTACCACGTATACTGATGGCGACAATAACCGAAATAATCCTGTGCTCAAGAGTCATGGCCAATAACGAATATTTTGGCCAAACGCCCAAATAGGTCTTAACCTCTTCTATAGAGACACCCAACATATCATTATTCCAAATCGAACAAGCAAAATAATCCCAACCACCTTGTCGCACATGTAAAAGCCGACAAATGTCATTAGGAGTCCATCTAAAATGACGACCCCCCTTACCAACGAATTCAACGCAAAGAGGCTTCCTTTGAGCATCATATTCGACCCATATATTGGCATACAAATGTTGAATCACATCATCATCATATAAAACATAAGGGTGCTCCCACAAGTACATCCACCCTTGTTCTTCAAAAAATCCTCTAATAGTAGGATATTCATTTGAAAATAAATTAAATCGACAAATTTTCATACGATCTATCGATTTCGCACCCATGTTCAAATTCTCATAGTACCACTCCGCATATTTGTTGATAAAATCTAAAACATTAGTAGAGCGAGGAGCTAGATGTATAAGAGATTTCTTACTTTTTGCCCAACGACAATTTTTGAATGAAATCGTCCCGCGGAGTTCGGCAACTTGAGGATTGGAGAGTATAGGGTTTTGAATATCATCACGTTCTTGAGCTACGTTCCTTTGGGTAGCTCGAATATCCCATTGTTCGGCTTCCTCTTGCCGATTTCTCGAAGAACCCTCTCCGCCCTTTCTTCGCTTGGAAGTGGGATTTTGACTGGTGGAATTTCTTGGAGGTGCCATATTTGTAAGATTCTTGCAAAATGGAGTGCATTAGCAACAAGAATCACAAGATTTGATGAAGAAATGAAGATTATAGAGAAAGGGGGAAATATTTCGCTGAACAAGGGTTTGAGGAAGTTTATGTTCTGCTTTGAAAAATGAAGACAGACGAATTTAACCAAAAAAATTGGTCAGGGCTACCGGTCGAGGTAGGGTGCGACCGGCCGACGTGCAGGGCAACCGGTCGGCCCTGCCTTGACCGTCCCAGTGCAATTTTTCATTTTTCAAATTTTCAAAAATTCGATTTTTCACCCCAAAATTTTTAAAACTTTGCAAAAAGATAATCATGTACTAAATCCAATAAATACGAGTTTCGAGAAAACATACACTCGAGAAAAACGAGATTTTACGAGTAGTGCCCTTTTGAGAAAAATTTACAAAATCATTTAGTGGCACTTAAGGGGATGAAATGAATGACATGAACAAAATACCGAGTTCTAAAAATAATTAATACGAGTGAACATACCTCGATGGTTTAAAAAAACTCTTGATGAAGTCATAGCCAATGAGAGATATATATCCTACACAAATCTTTTAAACAAATCTTTGCACAAGTCATAATAGTACAAGTGTAGGCCAAGCAATAAGAGATATCACACAAATGCTAATGCTAGAAATCCATAAAAACACAAAAGTCTAAATAAGTCCATAACATGTAAAGTCTCATTTTTAAAGGATTTTAAAAACACAAATATATATAGAAGACCTTAAAAAATTGGAAAACTCATTTTATAATTAAGGCACAAATAAAAACATGCATACTAAAATAAAATGCATATATAATTGGGGAGATACGGTTTACCAATTACGCCATTTCTGTGGGTTGTGCCGTTCCCATTGTTGATGATATCTTCCCTTTTGAAAATCGTCTTGTTGATGATATCTTCTCCAATTGCTCCATTTCCAAGGATTATATCTTTCCCATTGTTGATAATGTCTTTCTCTTGGAAATTCATTGTGGTGATGTCTTCTCCTTTGATCAAATGAGATGGTCATTTGATGTCTTCTAGACGGTATGAATTTTCCTTGATTTTTATTTCGCTGGGTACCTAATATGACATCGTTTTGTGGTACCCTCAAGTGTTTGGGTCCTTTGGGATTAGCTTTGAGACTTTTAGGTCTCCAACAATAATTAGAGCTATTTCTAGCCCGACAAGTATTTACCGTATGACCCTTTTTACCATAATAGAAGCAAGTAATAATTTTTGGAGCATAATGACCAACATGCATAGGGACTTGATTTCTTTTCACATAATTAACAACACTAGGTTTATGATCAAGTCCTTGTTTCAATTTATCACAACTATGAATATCAACAATATCAGTCATTTTAACGGTACTCAAGTTGGATTTAGATAAATCCTTTTTCATGCAATTAAAATTCTCAATAAGAGTACTATTTTCTTTTTCAAGGTTTCTAACCTTATCAAGTGTGGTGGTGTGAGCACATGATAGTGATTCATAGGAAGTAAATAAACTATCCTTATCATTTTTCAAAATATTGAATTCCTTTTTCAAATTTTTGTACTTAACAAGTAAACTTTGGAATTCATTTTGAAGGTCATCAAAATCATTTTGCAAATCACTATAATCATTTTGTATAACAATATCATAGGAAGTAGAGGGTTTAAGACATACCTCGTTTTCTTC
Source organism: Rehmannia glutinosa (assembly GCA_016081115.2). Taxonomy (NCBI): domain Eukaryota; kingdom Viridiplantae; phylum Streptophyta; class Magnoliopsida; order Lamiales; family Orobanchaceae; genus Rehmannia; species Rehmannia glutinosa. Next base: position 83,212,545 of record CM071937.1, read on the forward strand.
TTCGATGCCCATAAAACATTGTTCGACTACTTCATAGTTGGAAGTTGTAAAAGGCTTGTTCCTTAGATTTGACCTTGTATCCCTTTGAGAAGTAGATGCTTTTGAGTTGCTCCCATCATTTGCATATACTTCATGAATGGCTTCTAATTTTTGCCATACTCCATGAGCCGATCGAATTCCTACGATATGATCAAATTCCAAATTGGTAAGTGAACAATATAAAATATTGAGAGCTTTACCATTTAAGGAGATGATTTTCTTTTCTTCATCATTGAGCTCCTTGAGAGCTTTGTAGGTGTATGGTGTGTCTTTCATCGGAATGGATTCTCAATTGATGACAATGTTCCGAATATCGAACCCGCAACCTTGTAAATAGCATTCCATTCTTTCTTTCCAAAATGTAAAATTTTTGGAATCAAATCGAGGTGGCTTGGTGGTGGAGGTGCCGGAAAGGTGAGCTTCATTCGTAGCCGACGATCGTTCTTCTTCACTCGCGATGTGAAACGAGCTTCACAAAGAGTTTGGTTGTGATACCACTTGTAAGTCCAAGCAGGTACGATAATCTAGAGGGGGGGTGAATAGATTATCTCCATCTTTTCGATTTTACCCTCTTTTTCGAATAAAACAACTCAAGACAATAATAAAGGTGCGTGAAGTAAACAACACGCGTCGATTTAAAGAGGTTCAATCCACCTAGGGCCTAATCCTCTACCACCCCAAAGATATCGGGATGGATTTCAAAAAAAAAAAAGATTTTATTAATTACCAAAATTAATACAACTTCAACTTACAACACCTTGAAGAGCACCACACTCTTCTTCAACACCACCTTTGAAGATTACCACAATCTTCCTTCAACGGCACCTTTGAAGATCACCACAATCTTCAATCTTGAAGAATACCAAATTCTTCAACACCTCAAGAGCACCACTCTCTTGAAACACCTATCACCTAGATCACCCAAGTGTATTCTTTCCACAAGAATACTCACAAGGATGTCTTGTTTGAATGATGACCAAAATCAAGATTACAACTCAATAATGAATATTACAATTTGAGTGCAAGTGTAATCAAGAAATGAAAGCCTAGACCTCAAGATGTGAAAGTGATAAGCTAGGCAAAATTACAACAAGAATAATAACTATGAAGAACAAGTGTTTGCTTGGAATGTATCTTGTTGTGTTGTATCTCAATTGTTGTTATTTGTTGCTCCAAAACTTCCTCTATTTATAGGAGATGATTGATCAAACATAGGCTCCTCTTGGGGATTAAAAATCTACAGAAAAATACACTTAAAATCAAGAATATAGCTGTTAGAAATTAATCCCACAATTTAAGGAAAGTTTGTCTGCTGCACAACGGTTAGAATTTTGTTGTCAAAACATAGGGCGATCAGTCACGCTCAAATAGACATTTGAAGAAAACACATAAAATTAACATGGGCGACCGGTCCGGGTGGGGGTCTTCGACCGGTCGACCCCTAGTAGGACCGATCCCCTCTCATCCATTTTAAGAAATCAAAGTCTGTTTCAAAACATAGCTCCCAGGGCGACCGGTCGACCTACTCAATGTATCCTCCGTCTCATTTTCTGTTTCCAAAATTCATCTTCAGGTACGGGTTGCCCTATAGGGCGACCGGTCGACCTCGAGACAGAAATGTTGTCGAATTTTTGTCGAAAATAAACCTCAAGAAATACTTCGAAAATTTAGTAAAAATATATTAAACCGATCGGGAGTATTTAGACAACATTTAGGAATTTTGTTTTGATAAAAACTTATTAACATAAAATCATTAAAAGTGTTGTCCAATTTTATCTAAAATAAACTTGAAGAAATACTCCGAATAAATAGTAAAAACATTTCAAATTATTTAGGAGTATTTGTACAACAATTAAAAACATTATTTTGGTGTAAAAATAAAATCATCAAAATTAAGATAAAAACATGTATCAAACAATTACCATCATTCAACCAAACGAGTCCTTAGTAACATTACTCTGAAGAGTGGATTGAGACAAGGTTGCCCACTGTCTCCTTACCTCTTTCTGTCATGTATTGAAGGATATTTAGCTTTTATCCGTAAACATAAATAGGCTAATTTGTCTCCGGGCATAGCTCAACTGGTAAAGCGTCTCGGTGGCATGTTGTCTACTTGCTGACACCCGCAGCGTGGAGGTTCAAATTCCCCAGTAACAGGGTGGAAGATGATTTATTGTGTGGTGACTCAGTCTATGACAACTCAAGACACACCTCCTCCACAAAGCTCAAGGGCAGTGGAAGCCCTTAGGGATGGGGTTCATCTTTTTTTGAGTAAGCTAATTTTATTCAGGGTGTAGTTGTGTCACATGGAGCTTGACTAAATTTCAAAATGAGGACACTAATAGTATCATCGTGACAGAGAATATTAAGTTTGTGGAGTTTAATTTAGGACAATAACTTTAACATTTTAGCAAATTGAGGATAAGTTGAGCATGTCTTTGCTCAAATTTGAGCTAATTACCACATGAACCTCTATGTTGAGCCTGGATTGTCCAAACATATGTTAATTGCTTATGCACAAATTAAAATTATTGCTTACGTCACGTAAAATAAATCAAAATATTATTTTTAAAAATTTACAAATAAAACTAAAAACTAAAACCAATAAATTTGATACATGTTTTAAGAATTTACAAATTAACAATTGAATATATATAATTATTTTAAGTTTTTTTAATTCTTATTTCACAATTTTAGACTTCATTTAGTTCTTTGGGATAACGTTTTTAATCAACCCAAACTATACGGGTTTTTACACTTTGCAACCCGAACTTTGAAAAGTTACTAATTGCAACCTAAACTTTACAAAATTTTACACTTTGCATAAAATTCCGGTTTTACCCCTGGTTTCAGGAAAGTTGGTTTGTAGTTTACACTCTAAACTTTAAAGTTGTTACACTTTGCAACCTGGACGATAAATTTCATTGCATTTTCTTTGATTACTCCCAAAGGTCTTGCGATCCTCGAAAATGGTATCAGAGCCTAGGTTTATTAAGAACTTTTAGTTAAATTTATTATATTTATGTAATTAACAATTGGTGAGGAGAAATTACTCCGAGATTATGGATCCGGACCGATGTCCGAGATGTACCCCTTACAGGACATATCGTCAAATATTGACGATGTATGCACAAGAACACCTTGACCAGGTTTCATATTGGGAATACCAACATGAAGAAAAGGAACAAGCGAGGAGCTCACGGGAAACCTTAAGGCAATGCAAAATGCGAGCGAATATTATAGGCGATTCGGATGCTTAACTAGACCCTATATGTTCACTTGATGAACCTTCAAGAAACGGTTCATGAAAATTCCCATCGAACAATGATTCTGATGGAGTACCAGAGTGGAACGAGATACTTCCAGACAAATCTAAGATCTCCGAAGATCTTAGAGAAATCGTAAGAAAGACGGTGCGTAATTATGGCAACCGCCATATTCATTTTAAGACAAGTTCATCAGATCCAGAACGGATGGAAACGATGGTGAAATATCGAAGGAAACCCTTGAACTCCTTCATGATATTCAAACGAGTCAAGAACCTGGAGGACAGGCCAAGTTCATCCGGAGGAAGGAAACGTATTGATTTTGGGGACAGTACTTATTTACACCAAAAGGGGAAACCAACCGAAGTCATACGAAAAATGACGGATGAGGAGAAGCTTATTGCTCTAATCAAAGGAAAATCCATCAAAAATTAAAAAGATGGATATGGAAAAGATGAATCTTAAAGATCTACACGACTGGGAGAATCTTTCGCGGGATTAGGTATTGTAGACTTAAAGATGAACGCAGTGAGGAATCAACTTTGGTTACCTATGACCCACAAGGTAGACCAATTCCTCCACCACCGCCACCGATTAATCCTAACGTCGAAGAAAGCACGGGTTCACATCATGGAGCTCGGGATGAGAGGATGCCACATTCGGGATTTCATGACCGGGAGTGATCCACTTTCGGGGACGGAGAGGTCGAAACCTCTTGCGGGAACCGGACTATCAACCGGAAGGCGAATGTTTATCGACGCCTTATGGAAGATCGCACTCGACCCAATACATCCGTATGGGTTGATGTTAAACTGGACATCCCGATTTTAAAACAGAGAAGTTCTCATTGATGAATGGGCTTCACTATGAGAATTTCAAGCAGAACCCTCGATCTTACAAAGGATTCATTCATTTTACTCCTTGAAATGAGTCTTGAAGGATCGGTGAAGATTGCTCAGGATATGATCGATGCAAGTACGAAAAGTTCGGTCACATCAGGGGAATCACTTAAAGGAATTGTCGATGGTATGGCAAAACTATTCAAAATCCAATTCATCGGCACGGGTTATTTCGAGGATTAGAGGATGATGAAAAAAGAAAGAAATATAAACAAGCCCTCTATAGCCTTGAGTTACTAGATATTTGTCATATTGACGAATATATCAAGTTGTTCACCGAATATAGGTGGAAATCCAAGATTGAGGAAAAGAAGTCACATGACCTATTCTTTGCCAAAATTCCGAGTCCCCGGAGAGAAATGCTTATCGGGAATACAAGGGTGGAGTGAAGTAGAAAGCGTGGGAGGAAAAATGTCTTTCCTAAAGGCCAAGTTATCGAATGGTGCTATCAAGCGACTCTTCACGGGAATTACAAGAGATTAAGAGGAATTAACAAAGCGGTTCCTCTATGTTGCGTGGATAATGATATCCCAACAGTTGTGGGAGGTCAACCAAGGTGGCACAAGAAGAAGAAGGAGAGAAGCCATCCATACCGCCGAGGAAGCAACAACAAAAGAAGTAGGTCTTCATGGAGACCTAGAAGGTTCTCGTCAAAACAAAAAGCCCGAAGCTATAAATCGGGACAAAGACCAAAGACTAAGAGGGAGTAGAACCTCATCATCGAGGTTCTAATCAAGCAAGTGCAGCAGAAACCCGGGAGAAGAACTTTCGGGCGTGCTCACACTAGAGCTAATGAAAGTTTCAAAGATCTGTAATTGCTGGACATGCGGAGCAAGAGGGCATATCTCAACGGATTGCCCAGATAATCAAAAACGAGGAGTCGAGACGATTCGAAGCCACACCGAGAAATCGAAGAAGCATTCTATTATCGGGATTTAATACAGGTGTATCAATTTGAGGATATTCCCTCGCAGATGAAAGCATCTATGAAGAAAAGATCTATTCGATGATGGAAGTGAATCCAGTTCAGAATCAGAGTGAAGAAGAAATTCTTCAACAGACAGTCAGAGAGGATATGTCAGGATTCCTTTCTCACACGACAGTTTCTCATAAGACTCTTATGAGAATCATGAAGGAAGATCCAAAGCTTCAAGTCTATGATGGATTTACGATCGGAGCTATGGAAAAAACATTGGATAAAATTGGGTTTCGTAACAGAAAACACCAAATTATCCACAGGGTAACAACCGGAGAATTTGCTATTCCGATGGAGTTTACCAGTAACCTGATCGAGATGCAGTTGGTCCCTATTAGAGAAATACAAGAGATCAAAAGCAAAGTTAAAAGAGAAGTTGCAAATACACTCTCATGGATTCATATCGGAGCCATAAGAGTAATTATTAAAGCAACATTCAAAGAAGGAATAGATTCGCCTCTCAATCTTGCTATTTTTGACAAGCAAAATTTGTATATCTTGGAGCGGATTTACAGAAATTTGTATGTAGGGAAATTGGCATTTAATGTCTATCCTAGAATTGCATACAATTTGGGAGATCGAGACTTGAGAGAGTCCTAACCCTTCATCAAGATTTCAAAAGAGTCGATTTAATGAAAGAAGAAAACAAGCCTTACTCGATCACATACAAGATTTCCTATGCTCTCTCGAATACCCATCATTCAAGTATTCTTGAGAAAGGAATTTATTGAAGTCCCAAGAATCTTTGAGGACTTTGCCAGAGTGGTGTTACAGAAATCATTGAATCTCCAACTATTAAGGAGATTGATATGATAATTCAAGATCAACCAGATCTTCAACAAAAGTCGGAGTCTCGAGTTGAGCCTAGAAGGATGTCTTTCCAAAGAAGAGAATGGTGAGTAACCGTTGGGAAGAAAGGAGACCAAGAAATTGATTCAAAGCGCATCCCCGATGTTTTTAAAACAGCAGGAGAGCTGAAATGTCCGAATGATGGCGAGAGGTTCAAGTAATATTCGACATCACTCAAAAGGATAACATTTTTCCTTGTGATGTTCTATATTATCTCCAACAACCAATCGTTGGAAGGTATCAAGGAAGCCTGAAGATAGGAGAAATTGAGCTTACTATCACAGAATTGCGGGAAAGATCCGAGAACAATTAATACCGGGAATTGAATTTCTTGAGGAACATAAACCTTGGGAAAGATTACAAGACGGAATGGAGTTCACAGTGGCTAATAAAAGATACTTAATCAGATGACCACTAGTCCATTCTCCATATACATTTCTATTGGAATGTTATATGCGAGAATACAAGGCCGAGTATTTCGCCGCCTATATTGATTCAGTGCGGAATATGTATCATGGAAAAAGGATGTTTTTCCTAAAGAAATTGGAGAAGATTTACCGGCTATTGCGGGAAGAGATTTCTCTAAAAGGATTCTTATCCTTAACAGGGGAATTAAACAAGCGTAAATAATGATCGGAGGAGCGGGCGGGCAAGACCCCTTGGTACAAAGTAAAGACGCCACCAATCTATTTCCATGATACAGTGCGAGATATTTTTCGGGAAATAATTCCCTACAAACATTCAAGTGGTTCACACAAGAGAACGAGATGAGAAAACTTATTTTCACAACCTTATGTGATCATAAGATTATTGTCCGAGATCGGGAAGCATTTTACGAGAAAAATGCCCATTAATTTTCGCAAAGCGTGGTGATGAGGCCAAACTTCGCAATCCAAAAATGGCGGATCGAAGGAAATTTGGTGAAGCTTTATTATCCTATAGACAATTTGGTTCCATTCGGAAGGACCGGAAGATATGGGATAATAACTTGTATTCATTCGAGTTCAAGGAGAAGAACGAGTCACTCCGAAGCCATTGCGAGAATTATGGATGAGTCTAATGGAGAATCCACAGAGTGATGTAACCATAGAGGAACAAATATCACTCGAGGATATCAAGAAGAAGATCCAAAGGAATTACAATGAAGATCCTTTGGCTTGGTGGGATAAGAACGAGCTTAAAGCTTCCTTAAGGGTTAAACCTGGAAAGGAGTACGAGTTCGTAAGATTCAAACCAATCCTTATGAACCAGGAAGATCGTAAGGATATGCAAAAGATACTTAAGGAACATCTTGACCTTAAGTTAATTTCACCAGGAGTTTCTCCATACAAGATCCAGGATTCTTAGTCGTAAAACCATGGAGAAATCAAAAGAGGAAAGCAAGACTTGTTATTAATTACAAAGGGATTAATAACATTTTGGAGTTTGACGGATACTATATCCCAGCGAGAGAACATCGGTTAATCGTATCAAAGGTGCCAAGATATTCTCAAAGTTCGATTGCAAGTCCGGATTCTGCATTAAGATGGAGGAAGAAAGTAAGAAGTTTCTGACTTTCTCTACACCACAAGGACACTATATTTGGAACGTGATGCCTATGGGATTGGCTCACGCACCCCGGATATATCAAAGAAAGATGGATAATCTTTTCAAAGATTATTTCGATTTCATGTTCGTATATATCGACGACATTCTAATCGCATCAAAGAACATGAAGGAGCATCTCAAACATTTGGAAATTTTTGAGATGTTTGTCAAAAGAAGGATTAGTGCTTTCGGAAAAGAAGGCGGTAATTGCAACAAGACAGATTGAATTCCTCGAATTGAAATCGATGAATCTGGAATTATTCTGAGTAATCATATTGTGGAAAAGATACTGAGGATTTCCGGATACACTAAAAGACAAGAAGCGACTTGAGTTTTCTTGGAGTTGTTAATTTTTTTGGAATGTTTATCAACAATCTAGCATACTACGAGGAAGGTGTTTAGCCCATTACTTAAAAAAGATGCACGATATTCAAATGGGAAGATGAACATCAAGAAGGAATTAAGCAACTTAAAGAAGTTTGTAAAAAGCTTCCAAAACTTGCGATTCCCAAGACGAGGATGAACTCGGTTCTTTACACGATCTAGTGATGATTGGTGGGCGGCGAGTTCTTACTAAGGTCACACCAAATGAAGAAGTGCCATGCGCAGATATTGCAGCGGTTTATTCACACCTAGTGAAGCAAACGGATGGCATATCAACGAGAAAGAATTCTTTGCAAATCGAGAAAGGCTTTTAAAAAATGGCCGTTATTTTTTTTCTTGGCTAAAAAGTTTACTTTAAAAATTGATAATTCAAGTGTCAAGGCTTTTCTAAAAAACAAAATTGAATCAAAACCGAGAAAAGGCTCGATTACTTAGATGGCAAGTTTGAATGTCAATATTATGATTATGATATTGTCATTATAAAATCTCATGAAAATATTCTTGCAGATTTCTTGGCACGAGATGGAAGACGCGGCGTTCGACGAGGTCCTTAAACGAGTAAGACATCTCGGGGAAAACCTGGAGAGTCTAGAACGAGATTTTGGGACGCTATGTCTCAATGCGTGATTCTTTGCCGGACGACTTCAACAGTCTGACGTAAATCCGTTTCTAGTCAAATACGAGCATGCCGGTTCACTCAAGGACAATTGTTCTTAGATCGCAATGGCCTCTCTTCCAGGCCGCATCTCCTACGATGCAAAAAGGGGCCGAGAGAGTACGGGGCTCTAACCCGGAGGTTATGGATTCAAGTACCATAATCACAAGTGTTGCGGGTGATGCATCCCCGAGGGTGTACAAATCAGAACGAATGTTGAAGCTCCGGTGTCACAACCCGAGTCTTCAAGTCAACCCAAAGACCTTTGGGGTAAATGAGGGAGAGTTGAATCTTAGGCCACAGCAGGCAAATCTAAGGTTCAAACTGACGAGATTAAGATTTCTCCTATACGGGTATATCGGAGGCAATGGGAGAAACTAGCTACAAGACAAGGTATTAACCCGAGAAAACAATGGTTGATATCTCGCAAATATCCCGAGTTTGGATGAAACCAGGAAGTCATCCAAATGAAGCAGGGAATGGTATACCTTTGGAGCTTTAGCTTCAATCTATACCGTGTCACCAGGATTCCCAGAAATTTCAAAATTACCGAAATGGATTGGAGAAGCGATTTACGAGACTTGGGCCAATAATCCACACTTGGCCGGAGGAGATATTTTGGAATTGTATTTTATCAAGAGTCTGAACCAAAGAAAGAAAGGCTTTAATGAAGCTTTTCATTTCATCAAGCTTAGAAGACCGGATGGAAATGCTTTAAAATATATTAAAGCGCTTCAGGAAGAAGGACCGATGTTAGTAGGAGCATTTTACGAAGACGAAGCTTCTACCGCAGACGAGCATGGGGTCTTTGGGTTTGTCTAATCAAATGGACAAAGTCAAATATCCATTCAAGTTCTTCAGTCGGCGAATGGATCTTTCCTTTTGAATTCGATTTGGATCAACCACGGGGTTTGCGAGAAGAACTTTTCGAGACCAAAAGAAGAATTCTGCGGGAAAACAAGATTCCGGCAAGCAAAGAAACTTACCGGAATTTCGTAACATGGCGCATGTTGGCCGTTGGTCGACCGGATCTGTCAAGCATGCCCGAACATAAGGAACCCGAGTTTGGGAAAGGATTCGACCCAAACCCGACCGACAAGATCATGCATTTGGAAAGGATAAGGGCCGACTCACAAGACGCATTATCCTCGGGGACCACGTAGACCAAATTTTTAAAAGATTCCGACAAACATCATATGGGCGAGTCACGCGGAGAAAAGAAAACCGGTGGCGAGGCAATAATGCGAGGATATGACGTAAGATAAAGTGACGTCATAAGTATCACAAGATTTGGAGTCCGCCTTTCAAGTCCTGGGACTTACATCTATAAAAGGAGAGATTTGAAGGAAGGCGAGGACATCGAACATTTTCCTTAGTTTTCTTAGAATAAAATGAGTGAAAAATTTGTAATATTTTGAGTGTTTTAGTTTTTAAGTTTTTATGTATTTTCGTGTGCAAGCCTCATACATGAGAGGCTAAACAAGTATTCTCCTCCCAAAAGGAGATTACTAATGTAATAAATTTTCTTTAAGTTCTTAATAAAATAAAGGTTGTTTGTTCAACATGTGTTCATAATGTACTATTGATTAATCCCCTTTGAAGAATTACTTTTACGCCTTGGAGTAGGAAACGAACCAATTTGTCTTTGAGCGGTTTTACGAAGGAGTCGGATAACTTGAGATCATCTTCCCCGAGGTGAGGTTGAACAGTGAGGAGTGTTTGTCAAACGATCCTGGGGGGGCGTAATTTTCCGATGGTGGCGTTGCAAACCACTTAACCCGGTCTTTGTTTCGGTCAAAAGAGGTATGAATTTTAAGGGATTTATTAATTTTACGGAAGCATGTTGGGCGATATGGTCGTAATGGACTATTTTCATTTTCGTTTAAAGACCCAATTTGTATTCGGATAAATACTTGAAATAAGATATTGATAGAAGTATGTCTTGTTGAGTTTATAGGTCGAAACCCGACATGATCCATTTAAAACCTCGAATAGAGATGGATCTAAGTAGGTGTAACAATGCCACGAACAAAACAAGTTACAGAAAAATCGGGTTCTTATTTCTCGAAAAATCCGAAAAACAAATTGATTAGGGAGTGAAAACTTTTTGATTATTGTATAATGCAATATATTTATCCTTATGGAGCAATCTGCTACAAATTAGAGTTTAAAGGGATAACTAGAACTATTGTTATTAAAGAATAAAATCCTAGGGGCAAAATGGTCCAAAAGTTGCAAAGAGTAATTATTTTCGTAGTTCAGGATGCAAAAGGTTAAAAATAAAAGTCTAGGTCGTGAAGCGTAAAAAGGGGTAAAGCCGAGGTGGTTAAAAATAATTATCTCTTTAGTTACTTATAGATTTATTAAATAAGTTTTTTGTTTTCTAGATTTTTTTCATTTATTTATATTTTAGTTGTTAATTTGTAAATTCATAAAATAAGTATCAGATTTATTTTCATCTATTTGGACTTTCATTGTTAGTTTGTAAATTTTTGGTGGTTTTAAGATTTTTGATTTTTTTGTAAATTTTAAAAATAATTTTAAGACCTATTTCACGCGCGACATATGCAAGTAGCTTAAAATTGGGCACCTCGAGCTCAAAATTGAGGCTCATGTAATAATTAGCCCGAATTTAGGTAATTCGTGTTCAATTTATCCTCAAATCACTAAATTTTAAAGTTATTGTCCTAACTTGAAAGTCCGCAAACTTAATTTAATTATTTGCCACAAGAGTATAATTATTGTTCTTATTTTGTAATTTAATTTAGCCCATGAGCTCCAAATTTAGTCATATGTTATTTGCAGATCATTCTATTATCTATAGTAGACCAAGCCAGTGTGATGGGGAGATTCTCCCGCTATTCTTGACACATTTGCAAAGAGCCTCACGTCAACCTAGTCTTTCACCAGGGCCCCAAAGGGACTAGTTTTGATAGTTCTGTACTTACATATTTTTAACTACCAATTGTATTAAATTATTATTTTATAATTTCTATATTAAATCAATTTTCATCATTACATTTTTATTTTATATTCAATCACGTTATCAAATTTCATTCTTTTTCGTTGAATTGTTTTTTTTCATAAGTATTATCTCGTAAAAAAAATAAAGTAAAAAATGGAGGGATATATCCATTGTTGTCGAGTTTTCAGGGTGTATTTTCATGGTTTTTAATTTTTATGTCAACATATCGAAAACAAGGAAATAAAAGGGTAAGTGCTCAACTCTTTGGTCACATATGGAAATCCTCAAGCTACGTACCATAATTGTCTTTTATCTCCACAATTGACGTGCATGGTGTATTGATACATTTGAAGTTTAAAATCAACACGTGTCTTGATGATAATCATGATTTTTTTTAATCAAATTGGAATTCAAATTAAATAGATTTTTTCCAAGAACAACTAATATATTTAAAATAATTATATATTTGATAGTCATTACATAAAACCTATAATCTTATAATGCTTTTTACAAAAATAACTAATTAAAATTATTAAATATTTAAAATGTTCAAATAAAATTAATATTTGAAAATTTTAATAGTTATTACTTAAACTTAAGCTTTAAATAATTATAAAATAGTACATTATTAACGATTGGCAAGCAAAAAAAGCTAATGTAAGTTTAATATACTTTCTTATATATTCAAATGAATTGAAATATTAATAATTTCATATTAAAAAATAAAATTACATAAAATGCCATTTTAAGAATAAAGTTAAATATATATATATATATATACTTAATTTATATAATAACACATTAATCTTAATAAAGATAAACTACCATGTCTCTTCTTAAAAATTTAGAAACCGCTAATATTTTTTTTTCATTTTCAAATGTTATGTTTCCAAATTTTGAAAAAATACATATATATACACACACACACACACCATATATATACATCTCTATGTAAACACTTTCTATGAAATTTATATGTGCTAGTTATATTAATTGCTTTAAAGAGTACAATTTATACTTTTTTTAATAAGTTGAGAGTACAATTTATACTTTAAAGAAAAATAATTTAGTTGACCAAAATGCCAAGTTTTTATTCCTTCATGCCAAAATAGACCGCCACCACAACAATTTTTCCATCTTAATTCAAATTGGAAGCAAAAAGGACCAAGTATGCCAACTTGTAAGACTAAAAAAATAAAACCCCCAACAAATATTCATTCCGAAACAATTTTATTTTAAAATTAGAATTTCATATTGTTAGAATTTGTTGGCCTTAATTAATCGAATTTAATCCAGTAAACTTTTAGGCTGATGATGGATAATGATGTTCCCACATCAGTTATGACATCAAAGCTAGCACATTAGAAATTCAGCAAAAACACAATAAATTTTAACGTGCTTTGTATTCCTTATCATTAAAAGACTGCCTCTTATGTATAGTTGCTCTCTTTTTTCCTTCCCCGTCATAACTTGTTCTTTGTGCAATAGTTTCGCAGAAATCCCTTCAATGTTGGATGCCTCCAATCGACGATTCGCCCTATTAACTGTTGGAATTGGTTTTAATAAATTTGGTTTTGACCCAATTTTGACCAATTATTTAAGTGGGTTCATTTATTCGGTACGTGAAATAAATGAGATTAATGTCATCTACGCCGCGGATAGATGAATTTAGCATTTTGAATTTCTCAAAACCAATGTCGGGTGAATTAGAAATAAATGCATGAAGTTGGCCACTTAAAATGCTTTTATATATGGAATATAAAAGGGTGGGAATATGAAAAGTCATATCCATAGTAAACATATTAAATGTTTGACTAGTTAATAAAGAGATTCGCTACTAATAAGGAGTAATCATGTGGAACTCCTTATGGTACACCCTAGTGGATCAAGTCAATTTTGACTAGCCTTTGGCTATATCAAAAGCACCGAGAACGGTGCGGAGTACCGTCTGAGCTGGAGCTGGAGCTGGAGCCGGGCCCTGGCCCGCGCACATTGTACATAGTCGCATTGGGTGCTTTAGAGGGCTACTTTGCACCATAGGGCGCGATCTGACGGTCAAGACTGATCCGGACCAGGGGTTGCACCCAGTCTGAAGAGGCACCAATAACTTTATATAAAGTAGCCCCCATAATTCATTTGATGATCATAAAAATTCGAATTTATCCTCATATAAGTATTTTGTCTGCATAAGTTTAAGAGAGTTCAAAAATACCAGTGTGTTCGTCGTTCTTGCGATTTGTAGTACAACTATCGCAAGAAAAGTTGTCGTTGTATCTTGGGAGACGATTGCCATATTTCATACGCACCGTGAGCGAGGCAATCTCGTCTTAAAGAGAAAGAGTCCAACTTTTGCCTCGACATTTGTTTTCGCATCAAAACTCTTCTCGATTTTTCAGCCATTCGATATACACCACCAATTTTTCCCAACAATTTAAGATGAGATTTTTTCATGTGTATCAAATGGCGTCGACATCATCAGTTCCAGCACTAGCACCAGCACCCGGAGAAAACCCAGAGAAGTTTGGTGGTTCAGACTTCAAAAGATGGCAACAGAAGATGTTGTTCTATCTTACGACTCTGAACCTTGCTCGTTTCCTGACTGAGGATGCCCCAACTGTGGGGGAAGATGAGACTGATAAGGAGAAGAGAATGGTGTTCGATGCTTGGAGTCAAAGTGACTTCCTATGCTGGAACTACATTCTCAACGGACTCGACAACACATTGTATAATGTGTATTGTTTGGTAAAGACTGTTAAAGGGTTGTGGAGCTCTTTAGAGAAGAAGTATAAAACGGAAGATCTTTGGAACAACGAAATTTGTTGTCGCAAATTTCCTTGAGTTTAAGATGGTTGACACCAAGATAGTGATCAGCCAGGTTCAAGAAATTCACTTATTATTCGCACGATATAATTGCGAAGTAATGATTGTGAGTGAATCCTTCCAAGTAGTCGCTATTATTGAGAAGCTACCGTCTCTGTGGAAAGATTTTAAAAATTACCTGAAGCATAAGCGAAAGGAGATGGGGCTTGAAGATTGTGAATTGAAGAAGACAATCGCAAGTCTGAAAATAAGTCTGGGAAGCTTCTAATGGAGGCAAAGACAAACTTAGTGGAGCCCAATGCTAGCAAGAAGAGAAAGCACCCGGGGAATAGTCAGAAACCGGTGAAGGCTAAAAAGTTCAAAGGGAACTGCTTCAACTATGGAAAGCCGAATCACATGGCTAAAGATTATCATCTTTCTAAGAAAGCCAATCGGAAATAGGTGCATGTGACGAGGACAAATCAGTACCAATTGATAAACATGATAGGCATGATTATTCTAAGTGTAGCCTAGAAAGAGACATTTATCACTTTTGGAATCAAATTTACCAAGATTATCACGATTATTAAGAACATAGCACACACCCAAAAACATGAAAATATTTGAGGTTAGGTTTCTTTCTCAAAAGAATTTCATAAGGGGTCATAGAACAACCAGGCCTCAAATATACTCGATTTGCTATATGGCAAGCAGTATTTAGAGCTTCAGCCCAAAACCTTTTTGAAAGTTTTTTAGAACTAAGCATGACACGGTCTATCTCTTGCAATGTACGATTTTTCCTCTCTGCCACTCCATTTTGTTGTGGAGTTTTAGGTGCAGAAAATTCATGAGAAATCCTCTTTCTATCACAGAAAGACGAGAAAGAAGAGTACTCAAATTCCTTACCATGATCCGATTTAATTCTGGCAACAGTTAAATTATACAAGTTACAAACCTTTTTATGTCAGCTTCTAAACAAATCAAAAATTTCAGATTTCTCACGTAGAAAGTATGTCCACGTATAACGTGAGAAATAGAGATGTTAAACGGGCTGGCCCTAGCCCTATAGGACCAGTCCTAATGGATTTCGGGCTAAATGGGCCACTAATAAACTGGCTAGCATTTTGCGAACCTAACCCTAACCCTAGTGGGCTTCGGGCTAAACGATCCACTAACGGGCTACAAGCCAAAGACATTATTTTTTTTATTTAAATCTAAATTTTAAACTAAAGCATGTATAACAATACAACATTCAAACTAAATATGCAAAACTAAATTACACATTTTTTTATGTTGCATTACAAGGATAAAAATTCAAATACAATCAAACATCATCATTATCGCCAAAGGCTTTGAAACTTTAAAAAGATGCTTACTGCAATAAGAGTTAAAACAAAATTATATGCAATTAAAACTCATTTCTAAAATGAAAATAGAAACAACAAACTACAGTGCAGAATGATAAACACCATATAATCGATATTTTCTTAATACATTTTGACTTTTGTCAAACAAATTAAATAAATGTAAATAATGATAAAACATAATATGATATTCAATGTTTGTGCGTGAGATAAGTTGGAATCTCAAAATGCAACAAATTCATCTTTATGATTATTTGCATAAAGTTTTAATTATTTGTCACATTTAAGTCACGAAAATTTTAAACTATTTTGATTATAGTATTGTATTTATTAGAGAGATGTAAATTATATAACATTTTAAATAATCATAATTGATTATATTTTAAATCACTATAAAAATATATTTCTTAGGAATTGTTACATAATTTTTGTTATCCCTTAATTCACCAACCCTTTATTTTGAAAAATAAAATTTCAAAAAAAAGAGCACGCGGGCCAGCCCGGTTGGCCCTGCTGGCCTGGCCGTTAGCCCCGCGAGTTAACTGGTCCGGGCCATACGAACTAACTCAGGACATCTAGTCGTGTGGAAATGTGATGTCATTTGATGCGACACTCTCTTTTGTTTACCCCTTTGACAACTTTCACACACACTGACACTTTTCATAGACAATTTAGGCAAACCAATAGTAGCTTCAAATTTCACAAGTTCCATTAGCTTTTTATAGCTAACACGACCTAATTTTTTATGCCATAGATCAGTGTCATTTGTGTGTGCCCTGTGATAGAGTTGCTCTTTACAATACTGATAACAATTGTCAGAAGACCTCAAACCAGTAAGGATACAAGTGTCAGACTTATCAAACACTTCACAAGAATTTTTGTTGAACTTTACATAGAGATCATCATCACATAGCTGACTTATGCTGATGAGATTAGCATTAAGACCAACTACACAAAGCATATTATGTAGCTTGGGTAGTCCTTCAACGTTCAACGTCCCTTTCCTAACTATCTTCCCTTTAGCTCCACCACCATAGGTAACATTGCCACCATTGTAAACTTCGTAGTCAGTTAAATACTCCGAGGTACCTGTCATATGTCATGAGCATCCACTATCGAAGTACCAAGATCCTGCAATGTTATATCTCAAGGAAGTATAGATAACATGACATTTAATATCAGATTTTTTAATCTAGACTGATTTTGAAAAATAATTACGAGGATATCGTAACATCTGCGATGACATCTGATGTCCATACCTTGAATCCGATTTCAGTTTATAACAAAATGGTTTAATGTGACCATGAGCATGACAATAGTGACAAATAAAGTGGCGTTTTCGTGGTTTAGACTTCTGGGAAAAATTCCTTTTATTGTTGGAGGAATCTGAGAATTCTCCTTGTTCTTTTGCTTTAACAAATACCGGAGTTTTATAACCAAGGCCAGCTTTATTATCACTACCCAAGGAAAGTATATCATCCGGTTTTGCTTTCCCAGAATTAAACTTTTTCATGGTTTCAAGAGACCCTTCAAGTTTAGAATTTGCCTTTTCGAAGTCAAGTTCTTTCTTGGTGAGGAGGCCTCTAACCGGTAATTACTTCCCTTTGATCATCATTCTCCTTCTTGAGTCGATCATTCTCTTTTTGAGCATTTCATTCACTTTAATCATTTTCAGATCAATCCTTATGCGAGGTTCGTGTACGTGGCTTCCAGGCTTTCACCATCAGATTCATCATTCTATTCAAAATCATCATGAACAGAGGTAGAATTGAAACAAAAAAGGTTAGAGACAGATAAGAAATCATGTTCTTCAGATGTGACCTCAGATGTGATCGGAGAAGGTGTGATCACATCTCGGGCCACAACTCTGCCAACACCTGAAGGATTTATTTGGAGAGACTTTCGATCTTTCACCAATGTGGTCAGAACCTTGTGTTCTTCCTGTTCATCCTTCTCACTGTCAGATTTGTTATCACTCAAAGTCACACTCAGGCTCATTCCCTTTTTCATAAGAGTATTAGCACATTGGGCAACATAATGACCATACCCAGTACACGCCCTACACCTAATGGAGTCAAGAGTTTTTGTGCCAGACTTGTTCGATTTTTCATCAAAAAAATGCTCTTGACCTTTATCAAATATGTTCTTTTGAGGGAACTTGCTTGACTCAGACTTAAAAGGCTTTGTGAAATTTTGTGACTTTTTCTGACTTTTGAGTGTAAGGATCCTATCAAACCTTTCCGAATACATGGCCATAGACTCATCTCCTAACTCATATTTTTCAATTTTGAATCATTGGTAAGTTCAGCAAAGTCATTAGTAACTTTGGACTCAAGTTGAAAAGGAGACTCAATTTGAAAAGCAACCTTTTGACCCATACTCTCCAACTGTTGAGCCATATTCATCTTATATGTTTGAAGAAGGCCAACAAGTTTTGAGACTTAAAGAGGATAGATTGTGGGCTTCTTCCACGGATGAATTTTTGATATCGTACCTAATAGGAAGAGATCTCATCATTTTGATCATAAGATTAGCATTGGAGATAGGTTCACCTGGGGCTTGAGCTTCATTGCCAATATCACACAATTTAGCATTGTAGGTGGCGATATTCTCATCTTCATGCATCCTTAGGTTTTCAAACTTATTAGTAAGAAGCCTAAGTTTGGTTTGTCGCACACTAGCAGATCCCTCACAGTGACTTTGCTGAGAATCCCATGCATCTTTGGCAACAGTAAAATTAGCTATGATTTTGAACATATTTTGATCCACAGTACCAAAGATAGCCATCAATGCCTTCGAATAATTTGCCAATGTTATCTCATCATTAGACCAATCAATTTCTCCTTTGTCCTTGTAGTCACCTTCCGTATCAATGAGTTTCGGAGGTGACCACCCAGAAAGGATTGCACGCGAGGCCCTTTCATCAATAGATTTGATGTAGGCCTTTTCGTTTACTTTCCCAATAGATTAATTGGAGCCATCAAGAATGGGGGGACGAACAATGGGGTTATTTTGAATATACATGCTAACAAACACTCATGATCGACACTTAGTGTCGTCAAGTGTAGCTCGATACCAATTGAAAGAATTATAGCACGAATAAATAGTAAAAGGTTCGCAGAGTATAGATGTGATTGGAGATGTGATCACATTCGCAATCACATGCAACGAAATTTCCAAAATAGAAACAAGACACAAGATAGAAAAATTATCTACAAGCCAACTAGCTTGCAGATGTGCCAATATGGAGAAACTTTCCACTAGTAGACAATCAATGAAAACTCCTATCTAGAGTAGATTTGATCTATGTAATTCAACTCATCCAATAATAGACGTGTGTTGACTTCGTTAATCACAATATTAAAAACAATGGATGAAAAAGCAATCAAATACAACTGCATGGCTGAATGTAATCTTATATGTAGTCACATTTGAGATCGCATCCGCAAAGCGTGAGACTCTTGTGCTTGAATTACTCTTAACTCTCTAAAGACTCTTGTAACTCTGTGGTATTTCTTGTGTACTGATTATGCACATCCCCTTCCCTTTATATAGTCGTCCAAACCCTTCAAGAGTCCTAATACACAAGGAAAGAAGATATATACAAATATATGACAAGTAAATCACTTATGTTAGTAAATATGATAAATATGATTTGTTTCCTAACCTAAATAAGTCCTAATCCTAGCATAAGTCTAGAAAGGTAAAACAATTAAAAACACAATCTTTGTAATTTTGTAAATTATCTTTAGGCGATAAAAATCGCCCTAACAAATACGCTAAAGGGGCACGAATTTTGGACTCTTAAGCTGTGTGCAACCTTGGTCCGCCTTGTATATTGTTGTGGTAATAATATAGTAAGGTTGGGGGTGAACCCCGTAAATCGTGTGTTCCTTCATGTTTCTACAACGTGCTTGTGTGCGTGTGCATTGTGTGGGGATTCTGTGGGGCAACATTAGGACGATTGGCTAAGAACTTGAAGTTCTATTCCTTGGGCTTTGGGAAACACGAGTACTGAACGGTGAGGGGAAACATTGTGAAACACGAGTGTTGACAAGGGAGTGTTAAGGTTGACGGGTTATGCGAGCAATCCAGCCGCACAGGTTGGTGCGCACGGCGTGAGAATTTCTGTGGTAGAAATATCCCTATGACAAGTATATGGGAAGATGCATCAACGCCATTCTACTAAACAACCAACTAAATCCACTACTCCTTCAAACTTGTACATTCTGACCTCTAAGGTCCTCAACATACTACTTTATTTGATGGTTAAAAATACTATATTCATTTTATTGACTATTTCACACGATTTATATGGATATTTCCCTTAAAAGATAAATCTGAGGCATTATCCATTTTTAAAACATTCTTGTTATTTGTTAACAGTCAGTTTCTTCTTCAAATAAAATGCATTAATTCGAAATGATTTGGGAGGAGAATATAGGTCCTTTGTGTCTGTCTTTGCTCACTTAGGCATTCAATTTCGGCATCCTTGTCTCACCAACAAAATGGTCGAGCTGAGAGATAACCTCTCCACATTGTTGAAAATGGGCTCTCGTTTCTAGCATAGTCTGCTCTTCCTTTCAATTCTAGTAGCATGCTTTTCAAACCTTATTATTTGTCATAAATAGGTTAACCACACTAGTTCATAATAACATCTCACCCTTTCAGAAGATTTTTGGTCATTCCCCTGACTATTCTTTTCTAATGGTTTTTGGGTGCACTTCATTTCGTTTTCTCAGACCTTACTCACATCATAAGCTCCAACTTAGATCTCACAAGTGTTTGTTTCTTGGTTATAGTCTGGATCACAAAGGGTGTCAATGTCTCACTTCGAATATTATTGCTCCTACTATGGATTTTAATGAACATGAGTTTCTATACCAAAAGTTGTTTCTATCACCTACAAAGTCTCTTCCTATTACATAACTCCCGATCTCATAGATCTCTTCCAATTTATGTTCGGCCTCCACTTCAAAGACATTCTGTCACTACTCTCAATTAGTCCTAATCCTAGCTCTCCTTCTCAGCCTTCATCAAGATGTACATGTTCATCTCTAGTCTTCAATCCGGATGGAATTCAACTTGATGTACACCTTCCTCCCTTACCCATCTTCTATAATTGCTACCTTACTTCTCCTTCACCTTCAAAATGCCTTCATCATATGAAAACCGGATCAAAGCGGGCATTCACGAGACCGAAACATTCATGTCCTCTCGTCACCAATCCTTCTCCTTTAGAACCACTTATCAATCAAGCTTAATTCATAACCTCAATGGAAAAGTGCCATGCGAGTGCACTTGATGCTTTAAAGGCTAATACCACCTGGCGAGTTGGTACCCTATACCTCTAATATGAATGTCATCACTGAAAAATGGATTTTCAGAGTAATATCACTTTGATGGATCTAGAGACAGGCTTAAAACAAGATTGGTTGCTAGGGATTTTCCACAAACACCAGACATTGATTATTTTGAGACTCCCCGGTTCTCAAAACATGTTCGCATGTGAGATTAGTTTTTGATAAGTGTAAAATATACGTCCATTTATGGGCTTATTTTAATGCATATTTGATACATTTGCATGAATATTTAGAGTATTTTAGTTGGTTTCCTTTGTTGGGCGTGATACTGCGTATTCTTGTATATTTTTACAGGAAACAGAGCTTTATGTGAAAACATATAAGTAGGACAAGGCGGACAAGAATGACGAATCCCAAGAGATGATCAAATACTCGAAGGAAATGACGAAACACAAAACAAATGATTTGCCCGTGTAATAATACACGACCGTGTGAAGTGTCCCCAGGTCATTTTAAATGCCGATGCGACTTGTTTGAGGGAAAAAAAATTTCATAGACAAAATACATGACCAACCCCCGTAAAAATACACAGTCGTGTGAAGTGATTCGAGAAAAAACAGAGAGTGAAATATAATACACGGCCAAGTCATGTGTAAGTACACAACCAGGTCGTGTGAAAGTACACGATCATGTTCTATGTCCTGCAGCTGATTTTGTTTCCTAATTTCATGAGGACTCTACCAAGGATCTCTCAAAACATCTATAAAATGAAGACAAATCCTAAAGCTGGAGACACAACTTTACTTACAATTATACAATTACACATGATTTTTACGGATACAATTACACACAAAAATTTAGAGAGAAAACGCACCTCAAAGAGAAAAGATTCACAACACAACGAAGAACAAAGCAAGACCACTTTCAACTACGAAGGCACAAGGGTGGAAGATTGTGAAGAAGGTTCCATCTACACAAGAAGATTCTATCATCATAGTTTAGAGCTTTTGTTTTGTACTTAAATCCATGTCCAACTATTTATTTTTATGTTTGTCTATGAATTTGCAATCAAATGTGTTAGGCTAGATCTTTTGATCCTAGGTCATGATCAAACTTGTGGATTCATGTTAATTCTAATTTTATTATTTCTTCTAAATTGGTTTCTTGTGTTCTATATATGAATTTGAGTGCTTATTTCTTGTAGATTATCTGGTCAATAATTTGCATGTATTATTTGTTAGTTCAAAATTCGGGAGACGAGATCTAACTTATGAAAAACGAATTCATAACTTAAACGGGCATTGAGTCGGGAGACCTAAAAATATTTGTGGGGGTTTACTCTAATTCTAAGAGCTTTTGGTAGTTGATATTAATTGTTAATTAGGGATACCTGCAATTCTTATTAATCAACGTTTGCCCGTAATCGGGAGTGAAAATAAGCTACTTTAACCCATAGATACATAGAAACTGCTTTTGGTGAAATATTAATTTAATATTGATGAAGTATGTTGAGATTATGTTGATAGAATTGTTTTTCGTAGTTGCTTGAAATCTTGTGAAGTTCGGGTTTTTTATTTATACTTAGATAATTTAATTGATAATTTAGGTTTAGTTTGATAATAACTTTAGGTTTTCAATCACTTCAATACAATTGGAGTACGATATATATTGTACTTTATGTGTTTCATATTCCATCCCTGAGGAATATGACCTTGCTCGTCGTTATCTGCTAGCTACACCGTACATTTGCGGCTTAGTGAAAAGATTTTCAGGATTATGTTTTTGGCACCGTTACCCATGATTCAAAGATTCAACATAAACTTAGTAATAAGTAATTCAATCATAATTGAAGCACTATGTTTTTTTGTCCGATTTTTAACATTGTTCGTATTGAGTGCAATGTAGTGCTTGGTTACATTACTAGCAGTTGAGCCAGAACTCTGGTCCATCGATTTGAAGATACAATGAACATCTAGAAAGTTGCAAAAACAATCGAAAAAAATGGCAGACGAGGTGAATCGTGGAAATAATGAGAACAATGAGAACCGGCCGTTGATACCACCAGATGACAAGAAGCCATCTCTGGAAGAGATGTTAGTCTCATTCATTAATGAGACGTGAGCAAAATTAAATAATAATGAGGCATAGATAGATAAATTAATCGAGGAACATGTTGCTCAATTGAACACGAATATAAACGCAAAGTTAGAGCTTTGGTGACATAAGTGACTCAAATAGCAACAGCAGTGAGAAGCTAACATCAAAGAGATAAATGTCCAAGCGATACTGAAATCAACCCAAGGGAACAATGCAATACCATTCATCTGAGGAATGGTATTAAATATGAGAGCCCAATGATATCAACCAAGACAGTGCAGAAATAAAGAGATGAACAACCTACAATTATTTTAGTCCTTGAAGGGCCGAAGATATATATTTCGATGAGCAACCTAAATGGGCCTCAAGGTTTGTGTTTTTATGTTACTAACAATGATATACTTGAATATGTGGATGCTCTAGATTCAACCGAAATTATTTATATATGAACATGCACATCTACTTCAAATGCTTTAATTTTCTTCGTTTTTCTTTAAGTACTACATTTTAACTTTAAGAATATTTTATTTATTTGAATGTTTTATTTAACCATTTTGAGTAAAAAAATTAATAATTGGGTTTGACTGCTCCCGTAACTTGAGAAAATGGAAGACAATAATTCCTATCACTGGATTTGAAATTTAGTAATGTATCGAAGATTGCTTATTTTACTAACGGAATTAGAATATTTTGGGATATATAGGTAGGGGTGTTCATTTTTTGATTTAATTCGAAATTCGATTCGGCTCGAATTCGAATCTCAGTCTCGAATTAGGGTTTTCAAATTTTGAATCAACTCGAATTTTAAATATGAATATACGAATTGAATAACGAATTGAGGCATTATTCTCGAATTCTATTCGAAAATCCTAATTCGAGGTGAAATTCGAGTAAATTCGATTTGCATATAGATTCGTATTTGTATTTCAATTCAAATTCGTGTACTAATTTGAACTCGATTATAATCTAAATTTATTTTGTATATTCTATATTTTAAACATTATACACATATAAATTGGTTATGAAAATAGAAATAATATAATTAGTTGATATATAAAAACATTTAATTTCACATGGCTATTATTATAACATTATTATTGCAGTAAATTATAGCATTGGTCATAACTAGTTTCACATTCAGTCTTATTTTAAAGTATCATGGTTTTTGTTTAGTTTTTGAAATGTCATATGATGTATTTAAATTTAAAATAATAATTGAAAAAAACATCATGCTTTTGCTTTTTAAGAGATTTCAACATTAGAGAAGTATTTTGTTTTTAGTTTTTTATAATATCTTTAAAGTAACAATATAATATTGATAATTTATATAGTTTGCTTATGTTTTTGTTTTATTATAGGATTATTTTTCATAACAAAATTGAATTTTCCCTAGAAATATGGGTTTTGAATTCGAAAAAAATGTGCCCGAATTTTCATTATAGAATTTTGAATTGGGCTTCTAAAATGTCTATTCAATTAATTCAATTTGAAAAGGTCGAAGAATTCGGGATTCGATGAACACCCATAGGGGTAGGTACTTGATGAACGCCTTAGGGATTAAAAGGATATAAAATGTTGCGTTGTGGATTATACAATTTTATATGCATTGATTTTAGATAAATAGTAATTTTTGGATTTAAGATGCATCTATACAATTACAAAATGTATTTGGGATTATTGACCAATTTTCAATTTTATTTAGGGTAATTATGCAGTTACCAAAAGTTTGAGGAGCTAATTCACAAATTCTAAAAATTAGAAATAATGACTGATTTTTTTAGGAAAAACTACAATAACATTAGACTATATCTAGTTATTAATCTCGGCTACTAAGCAAAAGTTCTTAACCTCTATTATATTCTTTAACCCTTATGAGTAGAAATTAGTAATTTCCCAACAATCCTAATTTCCTAATCATTCTTTCTTCTTGCAATGGTAAGTCTTCATCTCCTTTATTTTCTTTAATTTTTTTTAAGCATTTTTATTCTGTAATCATGTTTTATGTTAGGATAATATGTTTGAGATATGATTATATCATAATAAAATTTTGTAAAAAACTATGGAAATCCTACTCCCCATATTTGGACCCCTTGGAGAATGTTAGGAGATTAATTTTATCCGTCAAATGCTATGTTAATTTGTTGTTTATGCTATAGGATTTCATCTTGGTTTAGATAGAAAAAAATAGCATGTTAAGAAAAAAAAATGTATCTTGTTTGTCTCTCATTCATGGACAACAACAATGCTTTATAAAAGAATATATTTTGGAAAATATTGAGATACTCTTGAACAAAAAAGGACTTACATATTTATAGATACTAGTAAAGTATATGTGTGTTGCACGTGAGCCATATAATTTTGCTAATTTAATTAAAAATAAGTTATTAATTTAATTTAGATTCCATTCATGAATTGCATTGAAGCGAAATTTGTATCCCAACAATTATTTTTTGTTTGTACAGAATTCTTAGATTTTGTAACACACAATCCATTTTAGTAATTTCATATGTATATTTTGAAGAAAGGAAAAAAAACATAACATGGAATTATTGCAATGCCAAATTAGTATACCTTGCACTATTATTAGAAATGTTTTACTAAACATTTATAAAGCTTGAAAATTGTTTTTGGAAATCACACGAAAAATAACTTAAAACAGAGTTCATAAGTAAGAATATGTTCTTCCAAGTCATAGTTGCTCATAGGATTTGATTTTACAAAACAATAAAGTACTTAAAAGTAAATAAATTGTTTGGACGAATTCAAGTAATTGTGTAAATTAGTTTGCATCTCTAATCTCCCCCAATTCTAGATCATCACGCTATGAAAGAACTTATGGGTATTCTAGACCAGTCTATTTCAGGACAATAGTGTTGGAAATTAAACTTGATTTAGCCCAAGTAATATTGGGCTTGGAAGATTAATTTTGAGATAAAAGAAAAGAATGAGAGCCCAAGCCCAAATGGCCCAAGTTCTAGAATATATCTAGAAAAGTCTTATGAAAATATCTTAGATATTATATGTAGGAAATCTTGTAGAATATTCTAGTAAAGTAGATATTTTGGAGGATGATTCTAGTGGATGAATTATAGCCATTAGATCAAATAAATCCTAGCCATTGGTTAGGAAGTTGTACTAGTATAAATAGGAGTGTCTTGATCATTTTGTAATAAGCCAAAATTTGAGAAGAATCAATACAAGCAAATATTTCTCCACCAAAATC